>CM057841.1:6977992-7577992 GCA_030068075.1 Paguma larvata | reverse complement strand
GCCCAGCACTCACCTTCAGAATGAGTCCTAACTTTTTTGTTTGTTTGTTTTTTGTTTTGAGAGAGAGAGAGAGAGAGAGAGAGAGAGAGAGAAAGCAGGCAAGGGGCAGAGAGAGGGAGACAGAGAATCCCAAGCAGGCTCTTATCAGTGCAGAGCCCAGTGTGGAGCCTCACGTGGGGCTCGAACTCATGAACCGTGAGATTATGACCTGAGCCGAAACCAAGAGGACTCTTAACTGACTGAGCCACCCAGGTGTCCTGAAATGAGTCCCAACTTCTAAAAGGTCCCTTTAGGGGCACCTTAAGCGTCTGACTTCAACTCAGGTCATGATCTCATGGTTCGTGGGTTTGAGCCCTGCATTGGGTTCTGTGCTGACAGCTCAGAGCCTGAAGCCTGCTTCGTTTTCTGTGTCTCCCTCTCTCTGTCCCTCCCCCACTCACGCTCTGTTTCTATCTCTCTCAAAATAAATAAACATTAAAAAATTTTTTAAGTTCCTTTTAGCTCCACGAGGCCTCCATATAGTATCTATTGCATCTTCCCCCTCTTACCCACCACCGTTTCCCCTGACCTTGAGGCCTGACTGAGGCCTTCCCCTCATCTGATATTTACCTTTCATGTAAAATGAAGGAAAAATTAGGGTGTATCTCTGTGACCCATTGGCTCCCAATATAATATCTCAGCCAGACTTGGGATGCTTCATTCCTTCAAATGAGCTGAATCAGAGCTTGCCATAAGCCCAGGTACAGAGCAGGGTCACAAATCATGTGCAGTCATCCAGAGTTCCTTGGCAGCACAAAGAAGGGCTTAAAAGCAAGAGAACAAGGGGCACCTGGGTGGCTCGGTCTGTTAACTGTCTGACTCTTGATTGTGGCTCAGGTCATGATCTCACAGTTTGTGAGTTCAAGCCCCACATCCAGCTCTGTGCTGACAGCTTGGAGCCTGCTTGGGATTCTCTCTCTCCCTCCCTCTCTAAATATTTATTTATTAAATAAATAAAGTTAAAAAAAAAGCAAGAGGAAATATCAACCCGCTGGAAAGTGAGGGGAGGGAGGGTTTTCTGGACGGAATGGGAGCACAGTCAGCCCAGGGGGACTTGGCACCCAGTGTTCTGTGAGAAATGCATTGTGTTTCTGAAGCTGAGTCTCTAGGATGAGTGGACTTTCATAGGGTGACTAAGGAGAAGCTTGGACGTGCTCTGGTCGGCACACCTCTGTCCCCTAGGACAGAATATCATGCCAGTCCGTTCCCCTGCCTTCTTATCTCTGCAGGTCAGAGAACTGCCTCCAGGGGGCGCTCCACCCACCATGCCAGAACCGGGGACCTCCCAGCCCAAGGGTTGGCGCTGTCCATGGTTCTGGCCCAAAGCTGGGTGAGTTCAGGAAACCCCAACTCTGCCACGGACCCCAATCCACAGACACAAGGTCCCCGAGCTCTAGGCCAGCAGGACACCTAGGTCGGAGCAATTTCAGAAAGTCTGGGTCCTTAGGAAGGAGGAGCCAGAAGAAAGGGTGGAGTGGACTGGGCTCATCTTTGTGCATTTCCGCTCAACCCTCTTGTTGCCTTAACATGCTTCTGAACTTGTGGTGCCTACCTGGCAAAGGGACAGGGAGGAACAAGGTCTTCTCTGAGGTTCCAGGTTATGCTCATGCTGCTGGCCCTTGGACCACACTTTAAGAAGCAACCCTGTTCCCGGATCTCCTTCGAGCAGAGGATTAGGAAAGGGATGGATGTTCACTGGAGGTCCTCGTGTGCCGACTCAGGGTTGTGCCTTTCTACATTTTGCCCCTCTGAACCCTCACAACCAACCCTAGAGAAGACTGGCTAACAATTCTCATCGAGTGGGAAACCGAGACTTGATGTGATAAGCAACCTTCACAGGGTCTCACATCATTGATGTGCGTTTGGGGGCTGGGATTGTGATCCACACAAGCCTGACGCCATAGACAGTGACTCCTGAACCCACTGTATCCTGGTCCCAGGAAAGCAGGTGATGCACACTGGGAAGGTGTTTTATTTATAAGAGATGGAGACCATCAGACAATAGTCTGGGACTGATGGTGACAGCAGACAGCAGGAGACACCACACAATCTCTCCTAGGGGAAAATCTAAAGGGATCGTGTCTCCAAGGACCAGCCCCCATGTCATCTTCTAACTAGCTCAGGAGACTCTGCCCCAGTGGACACGCAACACGCTCACTATTAATGACAGAGTGGATTTCACTTATCATTTGTCAGTGGAATGTCCCTAGAAGAGGAAGTTCCCTTGTGAACTTCATATTTTAGGGAAGCTACCAAGCTTGTCAGGCCTCCACTAAGAATTAAGATCTCAGTGTGACCTTAGAGAGGGTAGTTTTTGAGATTGGTAGGCCAACTATGGAGAAGCAGTGGACTGGGGAAGACGGTGGGCATAATGGGGAAGAATGTACAGAGATTAAAACAAAACAAAATAAAACAAAGCCCGGGCACTTGGTTGGCTCTGTTGGTGGAGCATGAGGTTCTTGATTTTGGGGTTATGAGTTCAAGCCTCATGTTGAGTGTAGAGATTATGTAAAAATGAAATCTTAAAACACACACACACTCTCTCTCTCTTTCTCTCTCTCTCTCACACACACACACACACACACACACACACACACACACATATCACCTTATGCCTGTCAGAATGGCTAAAATAAAAAAACAAAAAGAGTGCCTGACTAGCTCAGTCATAAGAGCACATGATTCTTGATCCCAGTGTCATGAGTTAGAGCCCCACGTTGGGTGTAGAGATTACTAAAACAAAATAAACTTAAAAAAAAACAGGGGTGCCTGAGTGGCTCAATTGGCTAAGTGTCCGACTTCGGATTTCGGCTCAGGTCATGATCTCCCTATTGTGAGATCGAGCCCCATGTCAGGTTCCACATTGGGCATGGAGCCTGCTTGAGATTCTCTCTCTCCCACCCTCTGCCCGTCCCCCACTAGCATTCTCATTTTTTCTCTCTCAAAAAAAAACAAAAACACAAAAAACAAAAACACAAGAAACAATGAGTGTTGGTGAGGCTGTGGAGAAAAAAAAAACCCTCATGAGCTGTTAGTGGGAATGCAAACTGGTACAGCCAAAGTGAGAGAACAGTATATAGGTTCCTCAAAAAAATTAAAAATAGAAATACCATATGATCCAGTAATTCCACTAATGCGCATTTACCCAAAGAATATAAAAACACTAATTCCAAAAGCTATATGCACCTCTAAGTTTATTACAGCATTATTTACAATAGCCAAATTAAGGAGGAGAGAAGTGTTCATCCGGAGACGAATAGGTAAGGAAGACATGGTATACAAGTCCAATGGAGTATTACTTAGCCAAAAACAAGAATGAAATCTTGTCATTTACAACAACATGGATGAATCTAGACGTTATAAAGCTAAGCAAAATAATTCAGTCAGAGAAAGACAAATACCATATGATTTTACTCATATGTGGAATTTAAGAAACAAAACAAATGAACAAAGAAAAAAAAAGAGACAAACAAAAAAACAGACTCTTAACTCTAGAGAATGAACAGATGGCTACCAGAGGGGAGGTGGGTGGAGGCTGGGGGAAATAGGTGATGGGGATTCAGAGTACACTTGTCCTCATGAGGAGCAATGAGTAATATATAGAACTGTTGGATCACTGCATTGTACCAGCTGAAATTAATATAACATTGTATGTTAACTATACTGGAATTAAAAAAGAAAGTAAAGTAAAATAAAATACAAAATAAAATAAAATAAAGTAAAAGAAAAGAAAAGACAAAATAGAAAAGAAAACCCACAGGTCCAAAATGGCATCACTTAGGCCAAATTCCCAAAATGCGGTCACTTAGGTTAACACATACCTAACTGCAGTTTCAACCTCATATAACCAGGGCACAGAGGTGCAAGCACACCTACTCCGGGGATCCCAAACAGACTAGGTTGGCCACTTGCCGCTGACAAAATCCAAAGGCAGAGACATAAGCAGTGGTGGAACAAGAAAGAGATTTACTCCAGTGAGGCCAACGCCGGGGAAGACGCGGGACTAACATGTCACCCTGTCTCCAGAGCGTTGAAAATATTCCTAGGTTTATATAAGGAAAATGTGGGATGAAGGGCGGTGGGTACATGCGGCTGGGCAGTAAAGGTCAGGTTGATCATGGTCTTGAGATCAGTCATGCTGGGTCTTGCTGGTTCAGGGCAGTCTTTTTAGTGCTTGAGGGAGTAGTTTCGGTTCCCAGCATGGGATGCTTTGCCTGCAAGGTCTTTTGCCTGAGGGAAGAAATACGCTGGAAAGAAGAACTTAATCAATTAGAAAGTGCAGACTAAGGTCAAAGTGGAGGTGGTTAAAGAGCTCATCCTCCCCCAGAAATATAGTCTTAACTGGTCACTCAGGAATTTTTAAAATTATTATTATTTTTTTAATTTACATCCAAGCTAGTTAGCATATAGTGCACTGACGATTTCAGGAGTAGAATCCAGTGATTCATGCCGTACATACAACACCCAGTGCTCATCCCAACAAGTGTCCTCCTTAATGCTCCTTGCCCATTTAGCCCATACCCCCCACAGCCCCTCCAGCAACCCTCAGTTTGTTCTCTATATTTAAGAGTCTCATGTTTTGTCCGCTTCCCCATTTTTATATTATTTTTGCTTCCCTTCCCTTATGTTCATCTGTTTGAACACCTGTTTAAGATTTGTATCTTAAATTCCACATATGAGTGAAGTCATATGATATTTGTCCTTTTCTGACTATTGCTTAGCATAATACACTCTAGTTCTATCCACATTCTTGCAAATGGCAAGATTTCATTCTTTTGGATTGCCGAGTAATACTCCACTATACATATATACCACATCTTCTTTATCCATTCATCCATCGATGGACATTTGGGCTCTTTCCATACTTTGCCTATTGTCAATCTGTGCCAAAGAGTCGGCCACAAGGGCCCCTCCATCCCCCAAAGGAAGATGAGGTCATCTGCAGGAGAAGACCCCTGGCCTTAACTCCCTACACACATGGAGAGCAGCCTTGTCTGAAACAATCCTGTCCTGTAGTTAATAACTTTCTTGCTCCACTCCTAGAAAAACTTTTCTTTTGTACGGCGATCAAAAGCTTAGTGTCAGGCACTTGGGATCGGAAAAGTTTGCTGAGGGCACCTGGGAGGCTCACCTGGTTAAGCATCCAACTCTTGACTTCGGCTCAGGTCATGATCTCACAGTTTGTGGGTTCGAGCCCTGCATTGGGCTCCTCCCTGACAGTGTGGAGTCTTCTTGGGATTCTCTCTCTCCCTCTCTCTGCCCGTCCCCAACTTGCTGTCTCTGTCTCTCTCAAAATAAATAAATTAAAAAAAAAAAAAGAAAAACTTGCCGGTAGAAGTTTTGGCTGTTTTCATTTTAGTGCTTTCAGAAAAATAAATCAATTAGTCCAACTTTAGAGGAGGGGAACATATGAGCTCTTCCTTTAGTCCAGGCTGTCTGCCCGGATCTGTGCAAAGACTCAGGGGTGAAGGACAAGCCAAGGCCCAGGTGAGGCAAAGAGGCAGGGCCTCCAGGTGAAGGATCTCAAATTACACAGCCATAGGTAAGAACAACAAAGAGGTTGCAGGAGGAAAGGCCAGAGGAGCACAGATGAGCAGTGCTGAAGAATAAAAATTCATCCAAGGCGCCTGGTTGGCTCAGCTCAGGTCGTGATCTCACAGTTCATGAGTTTGAGCCTCACATCCAGTTCTCGGCGTAGAGCCCGCTTTGAATTCTGTCTCCCCCTTTCTCTCTGCCCCTCCCTCGCTCACACACTGTCTAAAAAATAAATAAACATTTATAAAAAAGAATAAAAATTCAACTGAGGAAATCTGGGCATGTAATTGGCTTTATTCAGACTCATGAATCTGGCCACATCCCTTCCAGGAAGGAGACGGGCGCTCTGAGGAGCTGTAAGTAGTGGAAGGTGTTTATAGGCAGGAGGGTGACACGAGGAAGTATTCTCAAAAGAAAGGATTTTTTTTTTTCAGATTGGGCCATCTTTTCCGGGGAAGATCTCATCCTGCAGGTGACCTCACTGGTGCTGATCAGGAAATTTCGGACTGGCTGTTTAAAGGTCACATTTCTGAGACAGGTTGAAATTGCAGTGAGTCTTTGGTTTGCTGTCATGGTGGCAAATACCTCCCTCCATTTGGGGCCCCTTGTTTCTTTTCCAACAGTAGATAGCAGGGGTGGGGGTGTTGGTGGACTTTAAATGCTGGGGGCGGGGGTAGATGCTTGTGATGTCTTGTCTAAGCCTAGGGAGCCTTGAGTGGGTTTATGCAGGAGATTCAGGGTCAGCTCTCTGGCTGTTGGACAGATCCCTGTGGGGCCCATAAATGAGACGGGAAAGGGACTGGAGGTCAGGAGGCGACAGAATGTGCTGGAAGAATTGACAGGGACAAGTGGGATGAGGAGAAGACCCCACAGAGATGATAAGATGCTGTATTGTGAAACCAAAAGCCAGGCTGAGGGGCTGGTCTTTCCCTGGGGAGGCTCTGAAGGAGAATGACACCAGCTGGCTGCTACCGTGTGCCCTGGGCCTGGTCACCCTCTGTCCTCGGGTAACTTTCCATCAGGACCTTTCTGTCCAAAGAAGAGAGATCAGTAGTCACTGAGCCCCCATGGTGCCACAGGACCTCTGTTGGCTGATCTCTGTGTGTTAATTTCTTTACTGTTCACAACCACCTTTAAGGCATGATCTCTGGTTTATGGAATGGGAACCCGAAGCACGGAGAGATGAAGTGACTTGCTCGACGGCCTGCGTTTGGGCCCATATCTGCTCTACCCCCGGGCACTAGGACAGTCCTGCTCTTTCATACTGCCACCGGGCTCCACGAGCTTCATCAGTTGGTGCCCGACTTCTCCTCTTCCCCCAGGGCTGGGATTCCTCAGGCCAGCACTGAGCTCCAGGCAGCCCTCACTTGCTTGTCCTGATCTCTGAGTACTCGCTAATGACGGTGGCCTCCTGGTCCTGAGGTTCCCTCATCTTCATCCCGTGAAAGCTGAACGAGGCGTAATGGAGCTCCTGTTGCTCCCCAGAGGGAGGGGCATCCCCGGCAGGGGTCGCTTGGTCTGGGGTGCTGTCTGGCTGGGGCTTCCTCTTGGAACCCTGAGTGAAACAGAAACAAGAGAGTCAGAGAAGGAAAGAGGCAGACGTGGTCCCCCGCCAGGGGAAGTGGGCTAATGGGACACTCGTCCAATTCATCTTCCTATTCACACACATTTCCTGTGACCTCAACGATTCACTCATCCATTTGTTTTTTTTATGTTTACTTATTTTGAGGGAGAGAGAGAGAGCAGGGGAGGGCTAGAGAGAGAGACAGAAAGAGGGAGAGAGAGAATCCCAAGTTAACAGTGTGGAGCCTGATGCTGGACTTGAACTCACAACCCATGAGGTCATGACCTGACCTGAAATCAAGAGTCAGACACCTAATCGACTGAGCCACCCAGATGCCCCTCACTCATCCATTTAAAATTCCATATTCCTATGACTGATTAGTCCATATTGAAGGCTTACTAATTGCATTTAATCATCACACACACACACACATACACACACGCAAAACAGTATGAATGATATTTATTATCCCCATTTTACAAATAAGGTAGACTGAGGTGCAGGGGGAGGTGGAGTAACTTGCCCAAGGTTACTCATCTAGTAACAGACAGAGCCAGGAACCAAACTCAGGCCTGCTGTGTTATTGGAAATAAAAAGAGGAGAAAATATTTGAACAAAAATAGTGGAGGTAAAATTGAATTGAAGAAAGATAAACCATCTCAGCTGAAAGGGCCCACAAGCACAAGAAAAAAGACCAGGAAAACCTCACACTCCAATACAGTATAGTAAATTTTTAGAATATCAAAACCAGGGGTGCCTGGGTGGCTCAGTTGGTTAAGTGTCTGACTCTTGGTTTCGGCTCAGGTCATGATCTCATGGTTCATGAGTTTGAGCCTCACATCAGGCTCAGTGCCGTTGGTGTAAAACCAAAGGGAAAGTGTAAAAGTTTCCAGAAAGAATTAGTGGATTACCTGCAAATGCGTAAGATTTGGACAAACTTAAGATTTAAAAAAATTATTGAAGAGAGAGAAAGTGTGGAAGAAGGGGAGAGGGAGGGAGAGAGAAAGAGAGAGAGAGAGAGAGAGAGAGAGAGAGAGAGAGAGAGAGAGAGTCCTAAGCAGGCTCCATGCATGGAGCCTGAGGCAGGGCTTGATCCCATGACCCTAGGATCATGACCTGAGCCAAGACCAAGAGTCAGTTGCTCAACCAAATGAGCCACCCAAGTGCTCCCAGATTTAAGATTTCTTAACAGCAACACGGGGTACAAGAAATGATAGAGTACCATTTTATTTTGTTTTTATGTTTATTTATTTATTTTAAGAGAGAGAGAGAGAGACAGAGACAGAGAGCATGAGCTGGGGAGGGACAGAGAGAGGGAGACAGAGAATCCCAACCAGTTTGTGCTGTCAGAGCTCGAATCCACGAACCATGAGATCATGACCTGAGTCCAAACCAAGAGTCAGATGCTTAACCAACTGAGCCACACAGGCGCCCCTAGAGTACAGTGTTTAAAGCATTGAAAGAAGTGGGTGCCTGGCTGGCTCAGTTGGTGGAGCATGTGACTCTTGATCTCAGGGTTGTGAGCTTAAGCCCCACGTTGGGTGTAGAGATTACCTTAAAGAAAAATTAAAAAATAAATAAAGCATCAAAAGAAAATCACTTTGCTCTTAGAATCCATATCCTACCACATGAAATTCAAATGTAGGAACATTAAATAAATGTTTTCAAACACACAAGTCCTCAGAAGTCTTAATACAAGAAAGCCCAAACAGAAAACACTTTGGGAGGAAGAATTCAAATAAAAGTAACACTTTTTCATGCTTCAATAAATCTGGAGTATCAAGGCAGAGTACCTCAGTAAAATGTGTTAGCTGTGCATTAAACACAAGCCCAAAGAATAGAAAAATGTTAAGTATGTTTGTTAACAACCCAGAATGAAAAATGAAGATCTAGAAAAAGCATCAACCTTGTGGAAGGTGGAAGAAAAGGAGAGCAAGAGATATATAAAAACACACTAAAGTTTTTTGTTGGGTGTAAGAGAGATATTAATTTTTTTAAGGAGAAAATGAAATACTGAAAAAAAATGGAACAAAGTGAAAGGAAAAGGTAAAATAAGAGAAATAAATCCGCACGTATCAATAACCAGATGCATCAGTAAACACAAATAGAGGACATGAAATTGGATTCTTGAAATCCTGGTTGTATTCTGTGTACAAAAATCACTGCCAAAGCATAAATAAAATGTTGGAGGAACAAAGGATGGAACTATATCAGATATCTCACTAATCAACGACAAACTGGTGTATGTAAATTAAGATCCAACCAAATAGACTTTTAAAAAGTATCAATCAATAGGGACAGAGAGGATCACTACAGTGTGATCAAATGTTCAGTTCACTGAGAGGATACAGTATTTCTGCAATATGTGGTTGTAGCTTAAAAGTACATCAAATATAAGAAATATATTTGCTTGCACCTGGGTGGCTCAGTCAGTTAAGGGTCTGACTTTGGCTCAGGTCATAAGCTCATGGTTCATGAGTTCGAGCCCCGTGACGGGCTCTATGCTGACAGCTCAGAGGCTGGAACCTGCTTTTGATTCTGTGTCTCCCTTCCTCTCTGCCCCTTCCCCGCTTGCACCCTGTCTCTGTCTCAAAAATAAATATTCAAAAAATTAAAAAAAAAGAAATATATTTGCTAGAACTACAGGGAAAAATGGACAAATACACTGCCCAAATGTAAGATTTCAACTCACCTGTCTCAAACATTGATCAGAAAGACCTATTAGTAAAGATTTGGATTTGAACAATACAGTCAACGCACTAGCCAAATAATCTTATGCAGAATTTAAGAAATAGAAAACACACATTCCTCTTAAGCCTCCAGGAAATATTTCCAAAAATTCATCACATACGAGGCCAGGGCTCAAGTCTCAACACATTTAAAAACTAAGTATCATACTCTTAAATAGAGAACAAAGTGAGGGTTGGTGGGGGAGGGTGAGTCAGGGAGAGGGGAAAATGGGTGATGGGCACTGAGGAGGGCACTTGTTGGGATGAGCACTGAGTGTCATATGTAAGCGACGAACCATGGGAATCTACCCCCAAAAAACCAAGAGCACACTGTACACACTGTATGTTAGCCAATTTGACAACAAATTACATTAATAAATAAATAAATAAATAAATAAATAAATAAATAAAGACTAAGTATCACAAAAAGGGAATATCCTGACCGCAATGCAATTTAGTTAGAACTGAATTATGGAAAGATGTTTAAAGATCCCCATACATTTGGAACTTCTTTTTTAAATCCCAAATGATTTAAAATTCCAAAAAGAAATTACAATGGGGTTCTGAAAGAAATGTACCCATAAATACTTTTATCATGGAGGGTACCATACGTGAATTAGCTAAGCACCTAGTTTAAAAGGTTAGTGAAAGAACATCAGAAAAAACAATGCAAGTAGAAAGCAGGTGCTAAGAAAATGAGAGTCAAAATAAATAAAATAGAAAAGAAAAAATACAGTGATAAAACAAAAAATCTCAAAAGTTAGAGTTTTCAAACTGGGAATAAAATAGGGAAGCAATTAACAAGAGTTGTTTAGAAAAGCAAAAGAGAGAAGTCATAAATAACTGATTTCAGGAATATAAGAGGGGAAGTAATCCTAATGAAAATGAACAGTATAAAATTAAAAGAATACTACTCATAACCTTTTGTCAAAAATATTATAAAGCTGAGGTGAAATGAACAAATTCCTAACCAAAAAAAGCTCACCAAAGGACACATAAAATAACTGAATTAGAAAAACTGTTCTTAGGGGCGTCCGGCTGGCTCAATGGGTAGAACGTGCGACTCGATCTCAGGGTTGTGAGTTCAAGCTCCATGTTGGGTGTAGAGCTTACTTAAAAATAAAGTCTTAAAGGGTTGCCTCGGTGGCTCAGTTCTACGTCTGACTCTTGGTTTGGCTCAGGATTGTTGTCTCATGGTTTGTGGAATCAAGCCCCGCGTGGGGCTCTATGCTGACAGCACAAAGTTTTCTTGGTATTCTCTCTCTCTCTCTCTCTCTCTCTCTCTGCTCCTACCCCGCTTGCACTCTCCAAAAATAAATAAATAAGTATTTATTTCTTTTTAATTTTTTAACATTTATTTATTTTTGAGAGACATAGAGACAGAGCGTGAGCAGGGGAAGGGCAGAGAGAGAGGGAGACACAGAATCTGAAGCAGGCTCCAGGCTCTGAGCCATCAGCACAGAGCCCGATGCAGGGCTTGAACTCACACACCGTGAGATCATGACCTGAGCCGAAGTCGGCGGCTTAACTGACTGAGCCACCCAGGTGCCCCATAAGTAAATATTTTAAAAAATCTTTTAAAAATTACTGTCTTGATACTAAAGCAAATGGCAGGAAGAGAAAGGAAACTGACAGGTCCATTTTACCCATGCATATAGATGCAAAAGTGCTAAACAAAAGATTAGCAAACTGAATATATAGGATTCATATATATATACAATGAACAATTTTTAAAGTTTTTTCTCAAAAATGCCAGAGTAGTTTCTTTCTTTTTTTTAATTTTTTAAAAATAATGTTGTTTATTTCTTTTTGAGAGAGAGAGAGAGCTCAGGAGAGAGAGGTCAACCAGGGGAGGGGCAGAGAGAGAGGGAGACACAGAATCTGAAGCAGGCTCCAGGCTCAGAGCTGTCAGCAAAGAGCCTGACTCCGGGCTTGAACTCATGAACCGCCAGATCATGACCCAATCCAAAGTTGGACGCTTAACCAACCAAGCCACTCAGTAACCCCATTTTTTTAAATTTTTAAAGCTTATTTATTTACTTTGAGAGAGAGAAAGTGAGTGGGGAGGGGCAGAGAGAGAGAGGAAGAGAGAGAATCCCAAGCAGGCTCTACACTGTAAGCCCGACGTGGGTCCCAAACTCATGAACTTTGAGATCGTGACCTGAGCCAAAACCGAGAGTCGGACGCTTAACCAACTGAGCTACCCAGGTATCCCCAAAGTAGTTTCATATCAGAAGATCTTTATTGTCACTCACCATGGTAACAGATTAGGGAAACAAATCAAATCAAATCAGTAGATGCATTTAAAAACTTCAACAAATTTATGATAAAAACTTACTTAGTGATAGAAATGAACTTCCTTACCCTGATAATGTTGCCTGTTAAAAAAATCCCTATAACAACAACAACAACAACAACAACAACAAACACTTAAATGACAGGATATTGACTGCATTTCCTTCAAAACCAGAAGTAATAAAGGATACGCATGATCATTTCTATTTGACTTTGGGTGTTAGCCAGGACATTGAGATAAGAAAAAGGAAGAGACGAATTAGGATCCAAAGGAAGTAATAATCTGGGGTTACTATTTTGCAGACGGTACCATGATGGAATTTGAAATCCCAAAGGATTCTAAGTGATACCCAAGACCAATTTGTGATTTTTTAAAAGATTTTTTAAAGTGTTTATTTATTTTTGAGACAGAGACAGAGACAGAGTGCAAGCAGGAGGAGGGGCATAGAAACTTTGAGATCATGCTGCAGCCAATTAAGCTGACTGTGCTCTTTCCCCATGGGGCCCAGTGTGCAATGGCTGCGCACCAGCAGCCTCCGTAGTAGTGTATGCAGCCTGTTGATTGTATGGGTTGCCCTAAGGGACCTTGGAGACAGCCACAGTTCACAGTTTTCCAGTGGTCATTGAGGTATGGCCTCATGCTTTCTCCAATCTAGGCTCCAGACAGGTATGCGGGGTGCCTTTGGAAAGCCCCAGGGCACAGTGGCCAGGGTCCACATTGGCCAAGTGATCATGTCCATCCGTACCAAGTTGCAGAACAAGGAACATGTGATTGAGGCCCTACGTAGGGCCAAGTTCAAGTTCCCTGGCCGCCAGAAGATCCACATTTCCAAGAAGTGGGGCTTTACTAAGTTTCATGCGGATAAATTTGAAGACATGGTGCTGAAAAGCGGCTCATCCAGATGGCTGTGGGGTCAAATACATCCCTAATCGTGGCCCCTTGGACAAATGGCGGGCTCTGCACTCATGAGAACTTCAGCACTGCCCTCCCCATTCTTGCCCACCAATAAATCCTGCTTCCTGTCTAAAAAAAAAAAGAAACTTTGAGATCATGACCTGAGCCGAAGTTGGAAGGTCAACCGACTGAGCCACTCAGGTGCCCCAACTTTTTAACTGTTTATTTTTTAAGTAGGTTCCACACCCAACGTGGGGCTGGAACTCACTTCTCCAAGATTAAGAGTCATGTGCTCTTCCAACTGAGCCAGTCAGGTGCCCCTGCGATAGTTGTTAAATAGAAAAAAAAAGTTAAAAATATTTCAATGTCTACATACAAATTATTAGAACTAACAAGAGAGCTTAGCAAGCTGGAAGAATATAAGATCAATATACATGTAATTGCATTTCATATGTTGCTGTGTCTACTGAGAGAATGAAGACAGTTCTCAGCATCCAGACCACTAACACCCTGAAGAGGTGGGTGTCACTGGGAAGACATGAACACTTACCATGAAGCCTCAGAAGAATTCTGCAGGAGTGTTTGGCCCCATAAGGGGGAAAGTAGAAGGAGAAGCTGTATGAACAAAGGAAGGAACTGGCTAGTGTTCAATCTTTAGCCACTTACTGCCCGAAATCTGTGTTACACAGACCTCTGTTTACCAGAGGACAGAGTCTGAGTGTGCTTACTTCCCCAACACTGATTCAGGACAGTGAGTCATTTGTTGAAATATAGGATCTTGGGGCGCCTGGGTGGCTCGGTTCGTTAAGCGTCCTACTCTTGATTTCAGCTCAGGTCAGGATCTCACGGTTCATGGGATGGAGCCCTGCACTGGGCTCTGCGCTGACAGTGCGGAGCCTGCTTGAGATTCTCTCTCCCTCTCTCTCTGATCCTTCCCTGCTCATGCTCTTACATGTTCTCTCTCAAAATAAATAAACATAAAAAAATGATTCTCTCTCCCTTCCCCCTCCCTCACTCATGTGTGCTCTCTCTCTCACACGCGCATAAAATAAAATGAAATCCCTTAGAAGAAAAATACATCTGCAGAGAATGCACGAGATCAGGTGTTTCTGTTCAGTATCTAAAGTCTAAAACAATGAGTTGATTTTTGACGGAAATGACAATATATTTGCATCAAATTCAGCTACTTTGATTCAGCAAGCCATGACAATTTAAAACAAGAATATCAGAAGTTTTTCAGACGGTATCCATATCTCTATAAAAGAATGGTTCAGCAGCCTTATGAATCTGATCGAAGAATGCCCTAGCTACCATACCAACAAGAATCTAAATGACATCTAAGACCCATTTGTAATTTTTCTTAATTGCAAAACACTTGATAATTTTTTAAGTTTATTTTTTAAGTTTATTTTTTTAGTGATCTTTACGCCCAATGTGGGCCTCAAACCCACAACCACGAAATCAAGAGTTGCATGCTCCTCCAACTGAGCCAGCCAGGCCCCCTAACACTTTATAAATTCTTTAAAAATGTTTTCGTTCTGCGTATCAGCAATGAGTGATCAGAAAATGCAATTTTAAAAAGATAGCATTTATAATAGTAACAAAACTAGTATTAAGAAGAAAGCTAACAAAAGGTTTGTAAGACATGTTGAAGGATTTCTACATCTTTCTTGAAAAAAAATTAAATAGATACCTGTTTTTGTGGACAAGGAGACCTGAGTTTATAAATAAGTAAATTCTTCCCAAGTTGATCTATAGATTCAATATAATTCCAGTCAAAACACTAACAAGAGTGTTTTTTTGAACTTGAAAAACTGATTCTAATATTTAATACAACAGCAAAAGGCCAAGAATAGTCAAGACACTATTAAAGAAGATTAAGGAGGGGATCCTGCTCTATCAGGTATTAGGAACTTAGTTTTGGGTCTATAGATTCTATTGGCTCTATAGACAGTTCTGGCTCAGAGACTCAGTAAAATTGACCACTGGAATCGAATAGGGACCACAGACAGAGGCGACGTATGTACAGACTTTTGGTGTATGTCAGAGTAGTACAGTAGATCAGCAGATGGGGAGAGAGACATTATTCCATATGTGAAGGAGGAACATGGATAGATCCACACTCCACACCAGACAAAAATCAAATCCAGGTAGATTAAGGCTTTTCGTGTCCAAAGGAATCCGTAAAACTTTTAGTAGAAACTATACTTGAATATCATTCTAATCTTACGAGAAGAAAGAGTTTTTTTAGGGGCACTGAGTGGCTCAGTTGGTTAAGCGTCAGACTCTTGATGTCCGCTCAGGTCATGATCTCGAGGTTCGTGAGTTGGAGCCCTGCGTTGAGCTCCGCACTGACAGTGCAGCCCCTGCCCCGCTCATGCTCTCTCTCTCTTGCTCTCTCTCTCTCTCAAAATAAATAAACTTTTTAAAATAGCTTAAAAAAATAAAAATTTTAAAAAGAAAGATTTTCTTAAATGAAACCCAAAAGGCATTCAACAGAAAAGAGAAGATTAGGGGTGCCTGGGTGGCTTGGTTGGTTAAGCCACCGACTCTTGATTTCAGCTCAGGTCATGATCTCATACTTTGTGAGTTCGAGCCCCACATCGGGCTCTGTGCTGACAGTGCAGAACCTGCTTAGGATTCTCTCTCTCCCTCTCTCTCTGCTCCTCCCGTGCTCTATTTCAAAATAAAAAAATAAAAATTTAAAAAAGAAAGCTATGTCAATCTATCTTTAAAAAAAAAGAGAGGGGCGCCTGAGTGGCTCAGTTGGTTAAGTGTCTGACTTCAGCTCAGGTCATGATCTCGCAGTCTGTGAGTTCAAGCCCTGTGTCAGGCTCTGTGCTGACAGTTCAGAGCCTGGATCCTGCCTCGGATTCTGTGTCTCCCTCTCTCTGCCCCTCCTCTGCTTGTGCTCTGTCTCTATCTCTCTCTCTCATAAATAAACATTTAAAAATTTTTTTAAAAAAAGAGAAAAGATTAGTGAATGTGGTTATATTACAATAAGAACATATATTCATCAAAGGTCACCTTTAAAAAATGAAGACAAGTTACTCACTGGAAGATATTTACAGTGCATATACCTGAAAAAAACCCAGTATGAAAATGTATAAAGCTCTCCAATCAATTTAATAAGAAAGTCAAACACCCTATGGGCTGCAGGGAAATAGGCTGCAGATGGGACCAGGAATTTTATGTTTTTTTAATGTTTATTTTTGAGAGAGAAGAGAGAGAGAGCAGAGGAGGGGAGAGAGAGAGGAGAGAGAAGATCCAAAGCTGTCAGCACAGAGCCCAATGCGGGGCTCAAACTCATGAACTGTGAGATCACAATCTGAGCCAAAGCCGGACACTTAACTGACTGAGCCACCCAAGTGCCCCGGGACCAGGCATTTTAGAGAAGAGATGTTCAGATGCCATTGAAGACAGAGAGAGATTTTCATGCTCCTTGACAACTAATGAGATGCAAATCAAAACCATAGCGAGGTAGTGAGACAATCAAAAAAATTGAGAAAACCAAGCGGTGCAGGGACTACAGACCAACAGGACCCAATAGGCACAGACGGGTGTATACATGGATGCAATTGCCTTGGAAAACCATTTGTCATGATAGGAACACTCACACACCCTCCAACCTAGTAATTAAATTCTTAAGTAATGCTGCCAAAAAAAAAGAGGTCTTGCATGTGAATGCCACGAGATGTGAATACAAACATCTGGAGTGACTCAGACGTCCAGTGAGACGAGTTTAGGCAATGGACACGATCCTAAGATGAAGCACTGTAAACAGGTAACTGCAGCTAACAACGGGGATGAATCTCCAGGACATAACTTGCAGGGTTGAGTCTACAAAGTGAGTCCGAGAAGTGTGCACAGAGGGAGCCACCCTTTGTGGGTTCAGAAATAGTTACACTAAACAGCGTGTATCTCAGGTATACATACGAATACGGGGTAACACTAGCAACAAAAGATTCAGAGCAGCGGTCACTGGGGACGGGTCGCAGAGCAACATGAGCAGATGTAAGTTACCTTCAGTGTTTGAGGTCTTCGGTTGGATGGCGGGTTCATCGTTGCTTATCATATTATGGGCAAAATGAGTAAGTACAATGCCTATTCCAGCGATTGTTCTTCGGATAGCTCCATTTAGGGCAACATGGCTCCAGTTTTATAAAAGGGGAGAAGGGACATGTTGGACAGGGGCGGAGTGAGAGATAATTGCAGCCCCTGCCGGCAAAGATGTCACAAACACAACGAGAGGGCGGACACAGGGAAATGCAGTGGTGTTGTGTGATGTGCCCCTTGAGACAAGGACTGACACGGAGCTCCAGGGACGTAGAGCAGGGAGGCGTGGACACTGGCAGAGAGGGAGATGGCAAGGTTTTCCCAGAGCAGAAGATGTTGATACTGGAGTGACAGGGACGATGACATGAAGTGGTCTGATGGAAAAGGGGACAGGAGGGCATTTCCAGTGGGAGCAGCTGTACAGGCAAAGGGTCCAAGTAGTAGGGGAGGCAGTGAGAAGGCCATTGTGGCTGGACCATAGCAGGACCAGGGCTGGAGTGGCCATCAGGGGACACCTCTAGGAAGACTTCAAATATCAGACAAAAGAATGTGACTTGAATTCTCTAAGCAATGGGAACAAGCATCACTGAAACTCTGGAAGGGTTGGAAAGCAATAGTTTTGGGGAGAGATTCGGTCAAGCTGCGTTCAGCAAAGAGGCGAAGCAAGCTCGGTGATCGCCAGGGGTGGAACAAGAGGTGAGCAGAGGGCCACTCGGAATGGGAGTTGAAGGGGAAGAAGAGAAGGGTCACCTCCCGGGTGTCTGCTCAGGTGACCAGGGTGCGGGAAGGACGGGGAAACACTGAGGAGCTCCATCCAGAGTCCGAATGGACACGCCCTGAGCCCCCATATGCACGAGAAGACCCCGACATCACTTACCCAGGCGACTGTACCCATGACAGGGTCTTCGCTATTCATGCCCTCTCGACTCCCAGATGCTTGCTTCCTGCGGGCTTTCACTCTAAAAGGAGAAATCAGCACACTGCAGCCAGGATGGCTCATGCGGGTAGGCTGCCTGCTCCCTGGCAAAACCACTGAGGTATCCGGTCTGGAACCCGACTCAGACCTTCGTGATATGCAAGGAAGCACTCCATGTCCCTGGATGACCAGAGATTTGGCCAGACTGAACTTCCATCACTAAAGATTCCTCTAACACATAAACACTTGTGCACGATGGGGCGCCTGGGTGGCTCAGTTGGTTAAGTGTCCGACTTCAGGTCAGGTCATGATCTGGCAGTTAGTGAGTTGGAGCCCTGCGTCTGGCTCTGTGCTGACAGCTCATAAAACCTGCTTCAGATTCTGTGTCTCCCTCTCTCTCTGTCCCTGCCCCGCTGGCGATCTCTCTCTCTCTCTCTCTCTCTCTCTCTCTCTTTCTCTCTCTGTCTCAAAAATAAATACACGTTTAAGAAAAAAACTTGTACCCAAGTGGGGACACCTAGGCGTCTCAGTCGGTTAAGAGTCCGACCCTTGATTTAGGCTCAGGTCTTGATCTCACAGTCCATGAGTTTGACCCCCGCATCAGGCTCTCTGCTGCTTGGATTCTCTCTCTGCCCCTCCTCCACATGTGCACGCATAATCTCTCTCTCCAAATATATAAATAAACATCAAAAAAACTTATACACAAGTGGCCATGGCAGTGTTCTTCGTGATGGCCACAAAGTAGGGATGGCCCAAATGTCTATCCATAGATGAACAACAAATAAAATGTGCTCCATCCATGCGATGGAACATGATACGGAAGTAAAACAAACAAACAAACAAACAAACAAACAGAATGAAGGTCCGACACGTTCATTCAACACGCACGAACCTTGAAAACCCCACGTTAAGTGAAGGAAGTCAGTCGCGAAGGGCCGCGTACTGTAGGATTCACTTATATAAAAAGTACAGGGGCGCCTGGGTGACTCAGAAGGCTCAGGTCATGATTCTGAGGTTTGTGAGTTCAAGCCCCACATCAGGCTCTGTGCTGACAGCCTGGAGCCTGCTTGGGATTCTGAGTCTCCCCCTCTGTCTGCCTCTCCCCAGCTCATGCTCTGTCTCTCTGTTTCTCAATAATAAATAAACGTTAAACTTTTTTTTTTTTTTTTAATGAAATCCAGAAGAGGCAAATCTAGAGGAATGGAAAACAGATTGGTGGTCCCCTAGGGCTGGGGGAGGACGGGACAGGATGAAAAGTGCAGGGTTTCTTTTGTCTGTTTCATTTGGGGCTAATGAGAAAGTTCTATAATTTCAGCAAAGGACACACAACTCTGTGAATAATACTACAGTCAACATACACTGAATTGCACGCATTTAAAGTATAGGCGTTATATCTCAGTAAAGCCCTTATCTCCTCCCGCCCCTCCCCCCCCCAAAGAAAAGCCTCCCTCTCGTGCTACCCTACTCAGCCCTGTACTTCTGGGATGAGCGGCCCCTCTCTGCTCTCCCTGTACGTCCCGAACAGACTCACATGCAGAAGAGGAGGCCCGAACACAGGCACAGTAGGGCCATGGCTCCGGCGCCCCCCACAGCGGCCGCCGCCGCGTCTGCCAGGGACAGAGGTTTCCCTGCGGACGAGAGGCGGGAGACTCACTTCCCGGACTCAGTCTCTTGCCTTCCTATCTCCTTGCAGAACTTACTTGAAGGGCCTGCTTAGGCCCGAGGTGGAGCACCCCGTCCCACCAATCGCCCTCTGCCCCAGCCAAGACCGTCTTTTCTAGGATCCAGACACCTTTCTCCCCCGTCTCTGTCCCCCTCTTCCCCCACAGCCCCCAGACCTGGCCGCAGCACCAGGACGGCGGCGCTCTGGGCCCCGTGCTCATTCCGGGCCTCGCAGCTGAGTCTGAGGTCGGAGCCCAGCGGTCCTCTGAGGCTCAAGGAGCTGTTGGCCCAGGACCCCGCGGAGCTGGAGGTGACGGTCAAGGAGGCGTTGCTGTGGTTCCCCTGCAGCAGCCCCTCCCCCAGCCGCCAGCGCAGGGTGGGGGCGGGCCGGGAACCGGAGGAGCAGGTGCAGCGCAGCCCCTCGCCCTCCCAGGAGCAGGAGGGGCCCAGCAGCCTCGGGCGACCTGCAAGGGCGAGGGGAGGAGGGGCAGGGTCAGCGGCGCCTCTGCTCCCCAGGCCCCGGCGTCCCGCCCCGCCCCGGGGGTCCCCGCACTCACCGACCACAGAGAGATGCAGGGAGGCGTGCTGGGAGCCCAGCGAGTTCTGAGCTTGGCAGGTGAGGACTCCCTCCTCCGCAGCCCCCAGTTGAGACAGCTCCAGGATGTGGTTCGTGCTGACAGGGGTGGCATTCACGGGCGGGGAACCCCCGGAACCAGCTCAACTCGGCAAGGGGGTTGGCCTCGGCAGCACAGACCAGCCGCAGAGCCTGACCCTCCCAGATGACAAGGGACGAGGTATTTTCCAGAATCCTGCAGGCTTTGGAGAGAAATATGTAGGCAAGGAGAGGAGAGAGAGACACAGAGCGGTTGGAGACTGGCAGTCTCCATCTCTCCCTCCTTGCCAGGACCTGCTGGTATCTCCCTCTCCTTCCCTGACCCACTGACTTGGATCCATGAGGGTTCAGAGGCTGGGCTTTACACCCGAAAGAGGTTGACCCCAAAGTCTGGGCCTCATATCTACAGAGGAGGCTCAATGCCCCCACTGGAACATGCTTGGACTGTTTGGTGGCTTCACTCAGACAACGAGCAGGAAACAGGATGGAGGAGGCTGGGGCAGGAGGGGGAGGAGAGAAACCTCAGCTGGCACCATGGGGAGGGGAGCAGGGTGTGTGTGTGTGTGCGCCTGGGCTGCCTGTGCACCAGGCCAGGGAGGGTGAGGGTGGAGATTTTATCCTTGCTCTTCCCTTATCTGACCTCATTCAAGCTATGATCCCACCCCCTTGCTGGGAGCCAACCCCCCACCCCACCCCAGGCCAGGCCCCAGCTCCCAAGAAGGCAGGTGCTTTCCCACCTGTGACATTGCCGAGGAAGCTGCTGACGGTGAGGTTGTGGGGAGCATCTGGGATAGAAAGACATGGTCCTGCTTCAGAGGAGAAGATCGGGAGGGAAGCTGACCCGGCG
This sequence comes from Paguma larvata, assembly GCA_030068075.1. Classification (NCBI taxonomy): domain Eukaryota; kingdom Metazoa; phylum Chordata; class Mammalia; order Carnivora; family Viverridae; genus Paguma; species Paguma larvata. Next base: position 7,556,841 of record CM057841.1, on the reverse strand, counting down.
CCCACGGAGGGAAGGGGAGCCCTGGGAAGGTGGGGATGGCCGTCCTTGCCCTCCCCCCACCCCCACAGCCGCTCAACCCCACTGCTCTGAGGGACCCGGCCCCCCACTAGCACTCACAGGAGACATTGAGCCAGATGGTTCTTTCCACGGTGGCCTGAGCTCTTGGCACTTCCCACCTGACAGGTGAGGTTGGTGCCATGGTCCTGCAGCCTCGGGGTGAAGGACAGCACCGAGGAGTGCAGGCTCATGGGGTCCAGCGAGTCCAGAGCAGCCCCCGCCCAGGAGAACGTGAGAGGGCTTCCCCCTTCGCAGGACCCCAGCAGTCCACAGGTCAGCCGTGTGGGGCAGCCAGATTTCAGAGGCTCCGGGAAGTGGATGTCAGGTTCCTGTGTCAGGGCTGAGGAGGAGAGAGGGAGGTGCCTGCACCCCAGGGAGGTGGGGACCCATAGTGGGACCCGAGAGGGACTGGGCCTCAGGGCCCAAGCCAACCTGGGCCCCATATCTCTCCGACCGTTCCACCCCCAAACCTGGAGCAGGGAGTTCCAATGTCCTGTGCCTGCTCTAAGAGGGGATCCCCACATCCCAAAGTCCTCTTCCGGGGCCCGTGCTGTACCTGTCACGTGCAGTGTCACCGTCGTATCTCTGTAGGTATATCTCACGTCTTGTCCTCTCTCCACTCGGAAGTAGTAGACTCCTTCATCGCTCCTCATGGCGTCTCTGATTCTCAGGGAGCAGTTGTCGGCCCAGGGGTCCCCGATGAGGTGGAATCGGCCCTGGGTCTCTGTCTTCACTTGTCTCTGTCGGTTGTTTGTAGCCACGGGATAACGGTTGTTTATGTTGTCCTTACCCCGGAACCAGTAAATGTAGAGCGTCTCCCAGGAAGACCACGAGCTCCAGGGGTAGGAGAAGGAACAGGGCACGTGGACACAGAGACCCTCCTGCACGGTCACAGATTCCTGCACTCGGAGCTGGTACTCTGAATCCTCCTGCAGGGGCCCTGGAGGGACACAGAGGCTCAGCCGGGGCTCTAGACCCCTCCCACCTGTGCCCAGCCCTCCTCCCGCAGCCCACTCACCCCCCCACAGCAGGGGCAGCAGCAACAGGGGCACCATGTCTGCAGCGGCCAGGGCAGAAGCTCGGATCCAGGTCCTTCTGTCAGGGAGGGAAATGCCCCGAATGTGGGGCGAGGCCAAGGAAGCCCCAACAGGAAGTCGTGTGTGACAGAGCTGTGGTCACCACGGAAGGGGAACTTGGGCAGCACAGGCCGTGGCGGGGGGAGGGGTCGTGTGGTGAGGTGGAGGCTGAGAAATTATCTTGTCTCATCTCTGCCTCTGACACAGCCCGTGAAAATAGCGAGGGCCCCGGAGGCTGGGGTGCTCGTCCAGACGTGACTCTGAAACTGACCACCTTGCGAGTGACATTTACTTCAAGAGGGAGGTGAGAGAAGGGTGAGAGCAGCCGGAAAAGAGAAACAGGGAGCAGGCAGGGCAACCTCAGACCCTTCCCCCTCCAGCCCTTTCCCCTCCCAGTTCCCCATCAGTCTGGGCTTCCAGGAGTTCCGTGCAGGGCCAGTGGGGCTGAGGTCCTCAGCATCCCCTACAGGCTCTGACAGCAAACGCCGGGGCCCTCTGAGCCCCAGCTCCGGGACTTCAATGGTCATGGGTGGGCGGGGACGCTGGGCAGCAACCTCCAGCAGATCCGCCCAGCCGCTGCTCAGGCAGAGAATCTGATGAGCCTACCAGGCAGTCAGCGGGACTCAAGCAACCACAGGAAAATCAGCAACAGTATCCCCCAAACCACCTGGCCCAGGAAATACAGGAATTACAGAACTGGAGCTTCGGCAAGGACAAAGAAGGCCTCCTGAATGACTTCTCTGCAGCCTTCGAGGATTTCCAGGCTGGGCGGGGAAGAGTATCTGCAAAGGAAAAGGAGAGCACTGGCAGAGCGAGGGCTGCATCTCTCTCTCTGCGGACGGGAGGCCAAGAGAGAGCCGCTCCTGTCCTGTGATGGCCAGGCGAGTGGGACCAGAGGCAGAACCAGGGGCGTGACGTGGCCACCCCCCGGCAGGATCTGGAGCTTGTTAAAGGGAGGGAAAGGGCAACTCGGCAGCTGCAGGCGGACATTTTGGATGTCCATCAGAAGTGAAAGATTTGGCCGCGATGATCCGTGACCGAGGAGACCCAACTGACAGCGTGGAAGCCAACGCGGAAAGCTCAGAGGTGCGTGCGGACAGAGCCACACTGGTCAGTTCCCCCAGGCTGATTAGGATCAAATCTTGCAAGAATGTCTATTCTGGTGCTTGTTCTGTTGGTGATTACTGTACCCTTGGTACTTCGCATCTGGCAGATTTGTAAAGGAAGCGGTTGCCTCAGACTACCCTCTGCTGAGCTGTAGGGGGTCCTTCCGGAACAGACTGATCACAGGAAGAGAGCATAGGCTCCAACGTCTGGTCCTAATGGAGTTAGAAACGAACTCACTACCAACTAGACAGTGGAGTGCGTATCAATTTACATACACGTTCTGTTGGTTTCTCAAATTAGGAATATATGTACGTGCATTTTCTTGCTCTTGTATTCTGATTGCCCTTCATCCTAAGTACTTACTGGAACTTCCATTCCAGATATTCTTGTTTTGACTGGTGACCCTAGAATCTTGTAATACTGTTTTTTAGTGTAAACGAGATTCATTTTTCGACTAGCAACTGAGATAGAAAAACTCCCTGGCACCCAGGATATTGAAGACTTTCAGACTTATATATTAAGCCAGCACTCTTTATGATGTCACCTTTTCATTTGAATTTCTCAGGAGTCTATTCTTCTTCTGTTTGAAGAATTTTTAGCAATGCGTTTAACAGGAAAACAACACAATTGCACCGCGATCCAGATTATGATTATCCATTGGAGCTGTCCAGTTGTTGAGGGCACATGTTATTCTGGGTAAGAAGTTTTCTTTTCTTTTTAAAAAAACATTTACTTCTTTATTTGGAGAGAGTGAGAGTGGGCAAACTAGCAGGGGAGATACACACGCACACACACACACATACACAGAGACAGAGACAGAGACAGAGACAGAAAGAGAATCCCAAGCAGGCTTTCCCTGTCAGGTCAGAGCTGGACGCAAGGCTCGATCTCATGAACCTTCAGATTTTGACCTGAGCCGAGATCAAGAGTCATTTGCTCAAACAACTGAGCCACCCAGGTGCCCCTGAAGAGTTCTTTATTGTCTGCTGGTATCCACACCAGCTCACCCATATGCACACTACACTGGCTTCTTCACTTGTTGAAGTGGTGAATTGTGACACTAAATTTCTCTTGAGGCACCACACAATGTTCCATCTTAAAGTATGGGCACTAGCAGTAGAACAAAGCCCTCTAGGTGTTGTTTGGCTGACAAAACATTGATCAGAACACCATCCCCAATTTCTAGAATCAAAGAAATTGCCAGCACTCACTCCCAGGATCCTCTTTTTCCTAGAAGCTCCTCTCGCATCACCGCTTAGCCTTCTCGTGTGGTGATCGATTTCTTCCTTCAATACAGATCTATGGAGGGTGTTCAGTAGAGTATTCTGATGCATCTTGGGCTTCCAGAATGGAAGAAACTCTCCTCTGTTATAAAGGAGGGTAGAGCCTAGGTGAAATAAACTACCAGGGAACCATACTGAGGGGCAGATGGATCAGAAGGAGCATTTCCTCCATTGGAGGGAGGAAATAGATGTGGTAGGACCAGAAGGTATTACATGGATGGATTTCTGTTGTCCAATGAACTTTGAGTCTATGCCAGTCGCTCTTGGCACTCAAGATCCAGAGAACAAAAGCATGTGCCTTCTCTCGAGAAGCTTGCAATTCAATCACGGGAGGTGAAGAACCCAAGATGATCTATAGTAGCCTTCATCAGAACAGGGGTCTGGGATGAGGGCTTACTGGCCAAATCCGGCCAAACACACTATGCAAAGACTTACTTACCCATCCAGTCTTGATCTATGGCTGCTTCTGTGCCACAATAAGAGTTGAAAAAGCATATGCAGAGACACTATGGCTAAAAATACTTGCCCTGGCCCTTTAAGGAAATGTTTGCTAAACTCTGATAGAAAATCAGATGAGGAAGTGGTGAGCCTTGAGGGAGAGGCAAGGGCATCTTCTGAGAGAGGTCCATCAAGGATGGTGATGAGGCGAGATTTGAGCACAGACCTAAAAAAAAAAAAAAAACAAAAATCCCTCTGGGGTTCATCTGCCTCAGTCTGGGTAGAAAACCTACTTTTGAAAGACAAGTAGGAATAATGCGGAGTGATTTCATCTTGTTGTTCGCCTGTGGTCGGTGGTCCTGGTGAGCAGTGAATACTGCCATTGCCATGAAAAAGCCGCCCCTGCCCCCTTAAAGGTTGCTGGACATTTGAAGGCAGGAAGATTTTAAAAGCTATGCTGAGGTGGGCTTACAATTTAGTCCTTGTGGGGCGCCTGGTGGCTCAGTCCGTTAAGCATCTGACCCTTGATTCAGCTCAGGTCATGATCCCAGGGTGGTGGGATGGAGTCTCACATCACGTTGAGCATGGAGCCTGCTTGAGTTTCTCTCTCTTTCTCCCTCTGCTCCTCTCTCCGATCTGTTCTCTTTCTCTAAAAAAAAATGCTGGTCATATATGAAATATTTTTTAAAAAAGAAAGGGGAAATTCCTAGAGATTCAGTGTGACTCACCCTCCAGCTGAAAACCACTGAACATTCTGGAAAAGGAGCACTTACCATTTCCTTAAAACCATTCAAATGCTGGCCAGGAAGGAAGGCATTTCTGGACCCAATTCCGGGGGAGGGTGGAACACAGTGGAAAGCTGAGAGTTGTGTTGTTCTGCCCTGATGCGTTTCCAGAACATGGCTTCCTCGACAGTTTGTCTTTGCAGATTCGAGGTCTTGTGGGACAGCGATGGCACAGGTCCCCTCTAAATGACAGAGGTTATGGGAAACCGGCGCCCCACTGGGTAGAGGTCCCCCAAAATCTGGATGTTCGCAGAAAGCACCTAGACCCTGCTGCTATGAAGGTAATGAGGCTCAACCTCAGGGACCCTTTCTGAAAGCACTGGCAGGGGTTCAAACCACGTGTGGAAATCCCCAGCAATCCTCCTGCCCCTTTATGAAAGGAACTTGAAAAAGCATTCCCCAAATTGGGCAATGATGTTAAACATTTTAGACATTCCCATAGCAAGTTGTAGGACTGAAAGTTAAGTTCTTGGGGCGCCTGGCTGGCTCAGGAGGAGGAACGTGCCGCTCTTGCTCTCAAGGTCATGAGTTTGAGTCCCATGTTCGGTATAGAGATTACAAAAGTCAGTAAATAAAAACTTAACATATACATACTATTATCAGCCAAAAAACGTGGCCAACATGCATTATACAGGTGTGCCAGAGAGGTATCGCACACTACTGATAAAAGTAGTCTCTAATTCTCAAGTTGTCTTCTATTTCGATTTTGAGCATTTTCGCTTTTGCAGTTTCATGTGATGCCTTTCTTTAAAAAGATTCATACGTGCAGGCGTCTGGGTGACTCAGGTGGTTGACCATCCCACTTCAGCTCAGGTCATGATCCCAGGGTTCATGAGATCTAGCCCTGCATCGGGCTCTGTGCTGACAGTGCAGAGCCTGCTTGGGATGCTCTGTCTCTCTCTCTCTCTCTACTCCTCTTGTGCTCATTCTCTTTCTCTCTCCAAAAGAAAAATACACATAAAAAAAGAGAAGTAGGGGCATCTGGGTGGCTCAGTCAGTAAAGCGTCCACTTCAGCCCAGGTCATCATGCTGTGCTTCATAGGTTCGAGCCCCGCGTCAGGCTCTGTGCTGACAGCTTAGAGTCTGGAGCCTGCTTTGGATTCTGTGTCTCCTTCTCTCTCTTCCCCTCCCTGCTTATTTTGTCTACCTGTCTCCCAAAAATAGACAAACATTAAAAAAATTCTTTAATTAAAAAAAAAGGTGTTAAAAACTTTGTATCTGTACCAAACTTTGTATTGCTTTTCTAAGGAGTGATCTCAATATATTGCTCCACAGAATAAATTTATAAATATGTTATAAGTATAAAAATTAAGCTCCACAGAATCTAGGACTGTCTCTGCTGAGGCACCCAAGTGACCAGAGGTAACCAGGTATATCCCTCCATCCCCCGCTTTCTATGAATTACAGGGAAGATTGCCTTGGGCAAGTAGGGACTAAAGAAGACAAGTTTCAGGGCACCTGGGTGGCTCAATTGGTTAAGCATCCGACTTTGCCTGGGATCCTCTGTCCCCTTCTCTCTCTGCCCCTCCCCCACATGCCCGTTGCCCCCACCTGCGCGCTTGCCCTTGCCCACGATCTCTCTCTCCTTCTCTCTGTCTCTGTGTCTGTCTCTCTCTCAAAAGCAAATAAACATTGGGGCACTTGGGTGGCTCAGTCGATTAATTGTTGACTTCAGTTCAGGTCATGATCTCAGGGTTCACGAATTCAAGCCCCGCATCGGGCTCTGTGCTGACAGCTACCAGTCTGACAAATCTCAAGCTGGGATTTTCAAGGGGGCAAGAATGTGGAAAAGAGAGAACTGATGTGCACTGTTGGTGTGAATGTAAATTGGTGCCGCCACTCTGAAAAACAGGCCAGAGGTTCCTCAAGAAATTAAAACCAGAACTACCATATGATCCAGCAACAGACTTCTGGTATACAACTGAAGGAAATGAAAGCACTCACTCAAAAAGATATATGCACCTGTGTGTCCATTGCAGCAGTATTTACAATAGCTAAGATATGTGGTCGCCTGGATGGCTCAGTCAATTAAGCATCTGACTTTGACACCGGTCATGATCTCATGGTTTTTGAGTTCAAGTCCCACATCAGGTGAGCACGAGCCCCAGTTCTCTCTTTCTCTCTGCCCACTCTCTCTCTGCCCTTGATGGGATTCTCTTTCTTTTACTCCTGTCTCTCTCTTTTTCCTTCTCTTCCCCTTGTTCTCTTAAGCCCTCTGTCTCTCTCAAAAAAAAAACAACCCAATAAAATAAAATAAAAATAATATATTTAAAAATACTTTTTAAAATATTAAAGAAAATTGAAAATATATTTCGTTAACGGGTTTAAAACAATATTGTATAAAAGTCAAGTCTACCTAAATTAATATGCAGAATGAGAGCAATATATCAACCAATCCCCTAGGTGAGTTTTGTAGAACTTGATAACTTCATTATAAACTTTATATTGAAGTGGGGATCCTTGGCTGATTTAGTCGGTAGAGCATGCGACTCTTGATTTGGGGCTATGAGTTTGAGCCCCACGTTGAGTGCAGAGGCTACTTAAAAATATCCTTAGGGGCTCTGGGTGGCTCAGTCACTTAGGCATTGACTCTTGAGTTTGGTTCAGGTCATGAGCTTGTAGTTCATGGGTTCAAGTCCCACATCGGGCTCTGAGTTGACAGTGTGGAGACTGCCTAGGATTCTCTCTCTCCCCCTCTCTATTCCTCTCCCCTGGGTCCACAGGCTCTCTATCTCAAAATAAATAAATAAACATTAAAAAAAAAAGTAAAGTGAAATCCTGAGACCTAAGTCACAGTTCTTACCAAGATTCATTGAAAAACAAGCCATCTACACACATTGGAGGTGGGGGTGGGGCTAAAATTGAAAAGCCTGATTTTATCCAGTGTTGGAGAGAATGCAGAGGAGACAGACCTCTTCAGACCTTGCTGGCAAGAATGTCGATGAGCACAGTCACTTGGCAAAGCTGCCTGACAGGATGGCGGGTCCCCTTTATCCACAGTTTCATTTGTGTGGTTTCAGTTCCCCCGAGGTCAGCTGCGATCTGCATGCCTTTCCTTAGGACAACCGGAAGGTCACCAGCAGCCTGGCGCTACGTCACAAGCCGCCCTCATTCCCCTCACCTCGTCCCAGAGAGCAGGTGTTTTATAATTCACATCGTCGCATTCAGAAGAAGGGCCAGGACGGCACAAGAGGAAACGGTGAGAGAGGGACAGACAGATCACTTTCCTGCACCTTTCAGGACAGCGCCTTGTTACAACGGTTATGCTTTGTTATCACTTTCAGTTGTTAATAGCTTACTGTGCCTCATGTACGACTTTAACTTCATTATAGGTTTGGAGAGAGAGAAGAAATTGTTGGTTTCAGGCATCCCCTGAGGGGTCTTACAACGTATCCATGGCACAAAATACACTTGGATTTAGTGCTGGGGATGCAGAGCAGAAGCTTTTGTTCTCATGCTGAGGGAAAGGACATCGGCTTGCCTGCGACAATCACACATCACCCTCAGGAACTCTCCCTCATATAATGTTGGGTTGGCAGCTTTGGGTTCCCCTCAGTGAGTAAGTGTGGGATATCCAGTCACCTTCTGTGGATGTTAAATCTGACAAGGAGGCGGGGTGCCTGGGTGGCTCGATTGGTTGAGTGTCCAGCTCTTGATTTCACCTCCAATCATGACCTCATGATCCCAGGATCTTGGGATTGAGCCCCACGTTGGACTTTACCCTGAGTGTGGAGCCTGTTTAAGATTCTCTCTCTCTCTGGGGCATCTGGGTGGCTTGGACAGTTAAGCTTCCGACTTTGGCTCAGGTCATGAACTCTAGGTTTGTGAATTCGAGCTCCACTTCGGGCTCTCTGTTCTCAGTGCAGAGCCTTCTTCCGGTCCTCTGTCTCCCTCTCTCTGCCCCTCCCCTGTGCTCTCTCTCTCTCAAAAGTAAATAAATGTTAAGGCAGAAAAAAGTTTTCTCTCTCTCTCTTCTTATGCCCTCTCCCGCTATCTCTGTCTCAAAAATTAAAAAAAAAATTTTTTTAATTAAGAAAATCTGAGCAGGGTGCGGGATTTGCTGTACTGGTTTGTACCATAAAACCGAAATCTGCTGCTGTGATATTAGAAGACAGTCAGGTGCAGCACAATGGCCAACATGTCAATGAGACAGAGGAACTGGGAATGGAGGGATACCCCTGTGCCTGAGTGTATGTTACAGCGATTATCAAGGACTCCCACCAGGAGAGCTGTGGGCCACGGGCAAGAAGAGTGGCTCTGGAGCAGAGAGAAGACTCAGGTGGCTGTGACTTCTTCTTTCTGATCTGGCTTCCATTTGGCAGCTTCTCTCCATCTGCTTCTGCATTTTGTCTGACTGAGTATGTTTATACAAAGGTTTTGTTTTGGTGCAATAAATAACACAAAAATGACCATTTTAGCCATCTCGACCATTTTATTTTATTATTTAAAAATGTTATTTATTTTTGAGGTGAGGGAGGGGCAGAGAGAGAGGGAGAGAGAGAATCCCTAGCAGGGTCCACAATCAGTGCAGAGCCCCACATAGGGCTCAATGCCATGACCTCCAGATCATGACCTGAAGTGAAATCAAGAGTCAGAAACCAAAGTGACTGAACCACCCAGCCACCCCTTGACCATTTTGAAGTATTCCATTCAAGAGGTGCCTGGGGGTTCAGTGGGTTAAGTGTCTGACTTCAGCTCAGGTCATGATCTCACGGCTTGTGATCAGTCTCAGGCTGTGTACTCAGAGCTCAGAGCCTGGGGGGGTGCTTCAGATTCTTGTCTCCCACTCTCTCTGTCCCTCCCCCACTCCTACTCCGTTCTCAAAAATAAATAAACGTTTAAAAACCTAATAATAAATAAAGTATACACTTCAATAATATTAAGTACATTCACGCTGTTGTGCCACCATCACCATCACCTATTTCTAGCACTTTCTCATCTTCCCAAACTGAAACTCTATACCCAATAAACAGTAACTCCCCATCTCCTCTTCCCCCAGCCCCTGACAGCCGTCATTCTACTTTCTGTTTCTATGACTTTGACTACACTCCATGTACCTCACATTTTCTGTCTGGCTTCTTTCCTTTTTCCTAATATCCTCAAAGCTCACCCATGCTTTGCATGTGTGTGAATTTCCTTCCTTTACACGACTGAATAATATTCCGTTGTGTGTATATACCACATGTGGTTTATCCATTTATCCACTCATGGACACGGGGCTGCAGCCAGCTATTGAGGAAGAAGCTGTCGTGAACACGGTGCACAAAGATCTGTGAAAGTCCTTGCTTTCAGTTCTTTTGGGCATCTATCTGCCTAGAAGGGAAACTGCTGATGGAGGGAGATTAGAACTTTCAAAAATGAACATGGGGGCACCTGGGTGGCTCAGTCTGTTAAGCCTCTGACTTTGGCTCGGGTTGTGACTTCACAGATCGTGAGTTCAGACCCTAAAGCATATGTAATATCTGAGCCCACTTTCATAGCACACAAAACCCGGTAGTAGGGATCGGCAGTGACAGAGACAGGAGGTGGTACACTTGTAACTGCATGACTTGAAGGGGCCTAACACAAAGCCCAATGCCTTCAGCTCAGCACTCAAGGCTCCAAAATGTCTAACCCTGCCTTCTCTCCCTCCATGATCCTGTCTCTGGTGCTTCCAGAACTCCTGCCAAGAGGCAGGCACAGGTGCGCTTCCCTTCATGTGCAGGGCCGTCCTCCGGTCTTGGCACATCTTCTCCAGAGCTGCCCACCCACCATTCCCTATCCCCACCTCAATGTTAGAACCGGACGTCAGGTGTAAGTGGAAAGACCCTGTAGGTTGAACTTGAACTATGGGGTGGAAAAAAGGGTATTCACATAGGTAAGCACTCATCAAGTTCTGCTCTTTAGATTTGAATATTTTACTCTATCTAAGTTAGGCCCCAAAACACCATGATTAAATGAAAAGTCTTGGTTGGAAACTCTTTGGCAAAAAAGAATAGAAGATTAAGACATAATTCTGCTCTAGAACCTTCTACAGACAATTTTTATGCTGCACTTTTAACCAAACTTGTGTTTATAATATTAAAAGTTTTTAATATTTATTTATGAGATAGAGAGATTGAGACAGAGCACAAGCAGAGGAGGAGCAGAGAGAGAGGGAGACCCAGAATCTAAAGTGGGATCCAGGCTCTGAGCTGTCAGCACAGAGCCCGACGTGGGGCCCGAACTCACAGACTGCAATATCATGACGTAAGCTGAAGTCAGACATTTAACCAACTGAGCCGCTCAGGCGCCCATAATTTTTTAATTTTTTAATGCTTATTTTTGAGAGAGAGAGAGAGAGTGTGTGTGTGAGAGTGGGGGAGGGGCATAAGAGAGGAAGACACAGAATCCAAACAAAGCAGGCTCCAGGTTCTGAGCTGTCAGCACAAAGCCTGACTTGGGACTCAAAACCACAAACTGTGAAATCATGACCTGAACCAAGTTGGTCGCACAATGGACTGGACCACCAGGTGCCCTTGACTTGTATTTATAATTACATGTGATGTTTGGGGGCACTAGGTCACTCAGTTGGTTAAACGTCCAACTATTGATTTAGGCTCAGGTCATGATCTCAAGGTTCACAAGTTCAAAGCCCTACATCGGGCTCTGCACTGCCAGTGTAGAGCCTGCTTGGGATTTTCTTTCTCCCTCCTTCTCGCTCTCTCCTTCTCTTACTCTCTCTCTCTCCAAATAAATAAATAAACTAAAAACAACTGAGATGTTCTCTTGCAATTATTATGGGGTAGGTATCTTTCCACTGGGAAAGACGTGTTCCTGACTCCACTGTGCCTTGACGTCTACACTGAGCAGGAAATCTGGGAGACCAGAGAGTCAGGGGCTAAGCAGGTAACTTCTGGGTCATGGGAAGTCACTGCAAATGAAGTTCAATCCTTTCTCAGGGGCAGGGCAGGGGATGGAGAGAGGAGGGTGGGAGGGGTGACACCAGCAAGGAGGCTCAGATGAGCAGAGGTAGACACGCACAGGCACAAACAGGGAGGCTGCCCGTGGTGGGTGTATCAGTCAGGTTGTTTATTTCCTGTATCTTGTGATGTCTGACATCTTAAAAACTTGCCATCCAGGGGGAGACTGCCCCCCGGCCCCAGGCCTGGCCAGGTCTTCAGGGAGGCAGAGGGCTCTTCTAGGAGCACTCCCTTCAGAGCAAACCAACCAATCCCAAGGTCATGTCCCCCCAAAATTCCTTTCCCCCACTCCCATCCAGGCCACCATTTCCCCCTGCCCTAAACCACCCAGGACAGGTACCAGACACGAAGAGCCACCCCTCTAGGCCAACGCCCCCAGAATGGCTCAAATTAGCTGACCCCGAACTGCTTTACCGGGCTGGCCTTTCCCACAGGTCTCTGTGGGCTCTGGTGAGGCTTCTTTGCACCTGCTTCTGCCCCTGTGGCCCTGAATAACGTGGCTGACCGCATCTGCTACAGAAACGTAAGTAGTCCCTTCTTCTCATGGTGTGGCCTCCCCACAATGTCACCCGGTCACGTCCCCAAGTGAAACTCCTCAGGGGGACAACTGGGCAGGTTTGCGTTGAGAGCTTGCAGGAAGAGGCTGACCATGACAGCCCCATATCTGTCCCTCGGAGCTCCAACCACACCTCAGTCCCGTCTCTAGAAGGAGGAAGGCTCAGTCTGGACTCTCAGCCCTGCTCCCTGGCGGCCTCCACACCTGCAGAGCCAACATGGGTCTCAGATCAGAGAGTCGCCCCTTTTCATTCTAACTTCAGGCAGGGTGGGGAGGCTGAGTCTCGCCTGGAGCTCAAGGACTTCCTGGAGTCTTCCCAGGACAGGGACAGGCCCGCTCACCTGGTGTAGTAGATCCAGGTGAGGCCATAGGTGAGGAGGAAGCCAGCCCCCATAAGCGCCCCTCTGAGCAGGGTGAGGACAAGGGGCCAGGAGCCCTCTTGCTCCTCAGTCACACAGTTGCAGGAAGAGGGGCTTCCTGAGGAAGGGGAGACAGAGGATAAAGTTCTGCCCCCAGGCTCCAGGCCTATCCACATCCCAAACACCTGGCCAGGCTGTCCACCCTCAGAATCTGTGTTGCAACTCACTGTGTACATAGAGGCTGAAGGAAATGTGTTGGGAGCCCAGGGGGTGCTGAGCCAGGCAGGTGAATTCCCCTTCATCTCCAGGCCCTACATGGGGCAGCTCCAGGACTCCGGGTGCTGAGGGCCGGGAGGGGCTCAGGGTTTTCCCCTCTCGGGACCAGCTCAGCATGGCAGGGGGGTTGCTGTCAGCCATGCAGACCAGTCGCAGGAACTTGCCCTCCGGGACCGGCAGTGATGTACCGTTCCACAGCGTCTTCGGGACTGGGGGAGAGATTCACCACGAGGTGGGTGGAGGTGTGACATGAGTCTCTTCCTTACTGTTTCCGCAGAGCCAGAAGTGGATAGACAGGGCCACTTGACAAGGGCTGATGGAGAGGCTACTCATGGCTAATTAATGACAACTCTGGAGGTCAAGTCAGGCCACCAGAAAGAAGGGAGCTGTGCTGAGGTGGGGAGAGTGATCGGTGGGTGGGCAGCTCCTGGTGGAGATGTGCCAAGGCTTCACAGTCAGGAAGTGGGGGGGGGGGGGAGGAACACCTGCACCTGCAGCTGGGGAGGGAGAACTAAGAGCGACCCGACGACGGTGGGAGAGAAGGCAGGGTCAGAAATTTTGGAGCCTTGAGGGCCAGACTAAGCGCATTGAGCTTTGCCCCGAGGTTACTGGGAAGCAGTAGGGGCTGTGAGCAGGGGAAAGGCAGAATCCGCACTGGGTCTGGACAGATCCTGCTACGGCCAAGTGGGGACTGCATGGGGCGGGGCTGCACAACACCACGAATGGACGGGACACTGCTAAGCTCTACCCTTAAGCGTGGTGAAGATGGTAAGTTACCCTGTGTCTGTTCTCTGCAAGTAAACATAGCCTTTGGGGCGCCTGGGTGGCTCAGGAGGCTGAGCGTCTGACTCTTGATTTCGGCTCAGATCTTGATCCCACGGCTGTGGGATGGAGTCCTGCATTGGGCTCTGCGCTGAGCATGGAGCCTGCTTGACATTCTCTCTCTTCTCCTCTGCCCCTTCCTCCCTCTCTCTCTCTAAAATAAAATTTAAAATATTTTTTAAAAACCATAGACTTTAAATCTAAGGAACAATGGAGAAGGTCAAAAGGGTCCTACTGCCAGTTATGGAATAAGTAAGTCACGAGATGTAACGTGCAGGCACGGAGACTATAATTAATAACGCCGTACGCTGTACCGTAGACTTGAAAGTCGCTAAGAGAGTAGATCTTAGATGTCCTCCCCTCAAGAGAGAAATCGTAACTATGTGTGAATAGGGGTGTTAACTGGACTTGCTGTGGTGGTCATTTTGCAATAAACACCAACACCAAATCTTATGTGGAACAGCTGAAAACAAATACGACGTTGTGTTTGATTAGACCTTGGTCAAAATAAAACATAAATAACACAGACAAACAAGAGAAAGAAAGAGGCAGCGACCAAAAGCAATCCAGGATCCACGATGGGAGATGTCTGTGAGGTGGGTGGGGGGCCGACCCAGACCCGGGAGCTGAGGAGTGGGGGAGGGTCTCATCCCCAAGCCCTGAGTCCTCAGCAGCCAGAGACCCTGTCCTATCACATCCCCAGGGAAGAGAGAATCTTTCTGACTTGTGTTGTGTCCCTGTGAAATGTGGGCGGTCATCAGCTGAGGGGCGTCTGAGAGGGGTGGGCTTTTGCCCTTTGTTCCAGAAGCCCTACAATGAAAACCTTGGACGGGGCTCGTGGATTCCCCCACTCTCCTCCAGGAAAAGGACTGGATCCCTCTTTCCCCCACTGCTCTCTGGGACCCAGCCCTCCCTCCAGCACTCAAGGGAGACACTGAGGAGACGGTCCCTTGCTGAGAGCTGACTCCCCACCCCCACCCCAGGCCAGGCCCCAGCCCCCAAGAAGGCAGGTGCTTTTCCACCTGTGACATTGCCGAGGAAGATGCTGACGGTGAGGTCGTGGGGAGCATCTGGGATAGAAAGACATGGTCCTGCTTCAGAGGAGAAGATCGGGAGGGAAGATGACCCGGCGCCCACGGAGGGAAGGGGAGCCCTGGGAAGGTGGGGATGGCCGTCCTTGCCCTCCCCCCCACCCCCACAGCCGCTCAACCCCACTGCCCTGAGGGACCCGGCCCCCCACCAGCACTCACAGGAGACATTGAGCCAGATGGTTCTTTCCACCGCGGCCTGAGCTCTTGGCAGTATCACCTGACAGGTGAGGTTGGTGCCATGGTCCTGCGGCCTCGGGGTGAAGGCCAGCACCGAGGAGTGCAGGCTCATGGGGTCCAGCGAGTCCAGAGCAGCCCCCGCCCAGGAGAACGTGAGAGGGCTACCCCCTTCGCAGGACCCCAGCAGGCCACATGTCAGCCGTGTGGGGCAGCCAGACTTCAGGGGCTCCGGGAAGTGGATGTCAGGTTCCTGTGTCAGGGCTGAGGAGGAGAGAGGGAGGTGCCTGCACCCCAGGGAGGTGGGGACCCATAGTGGGACCCGAGAGGGACCAGGCCTCAGGGCCCAAGCTGACCCCAGGCCCTGTGTCTCTCCGACCGTCCCACCCCCAAACCTGGAGCAGGGAGTTCCAGTGTCCTGTGCCTGCTCTAAGAGGGGGTTTCCATATCCCGAAGTCCTCTTCCGGGGCCCCTGCTGTACCTGTCACGTGCACAGTCACCGTCGTATCTCTGTAAGTATATCTCACGTCTTGTCCTCTCTCCACTCGGAAGTAGTAGACTCCCTCATCGCTCCTCATGGCGTCTCTGATTGTCAGGGAGCAGTTGTCGGCCCAGGGGTCCCCGATGAGGTGGAATCGGCCCTGGGTCTCTCTCTTCACTGCTATTTGTGGGTTGTTTGTAGCCACGGGATAACGGTTGTTTATGTTGTCCTTACCCCGGAACCAGTATATATAGAGCATCTTCCGGGAAGACCACGAGCTCCAGGGGTAGGAGAAGGAACAGGGCACGTGGACACACAGACCCTCCTGCACGGTCACAGATTCCTGCAGTCGGAGCTGGTACCCTGGATCCTCCTGCAGGGACCCTGGGGGGACACAGAGGCTCAGCCGGGGCTCCAGCCCACTCCCACCTGTGCCCAGCCCTCCTCCCGCAGCCCACTCACCCCCCCACAGCAGGGGCAGCAGCAACAGGGGCACCATGTCTGCAGCGGCCAGGGCAGAAGCTCGGATCCAGGTCCTTCTGTCAGGGAGGGAAATGCCCCGAATGTGGGGCGAGGCCAAGGAAGCCCCAACAGGAAGTCGTGTGTGACAGAGCTGTGGTCACCACGGAAGGGGAACTTGAACAGCATAGGCCGTGGCAGGGGGAAGGGGTCGTGTGGTGAGGTGGAGGCTGAGAAATTATCTTGTCTCATCTCTGCCTCTGACACAGCCTGTGAAAATAGCGAGGGCCCCGGAGGTTGGGGTGCTCGTCCAGACGTGAATTGAAAGTGACCATCTTGTGATTGACATTTACTTCAAGAGGGAGGTGAGCGAAGGGTGAGAACAGCTGGAAAAGAGAATCAGGGAGCAGGCGGGCAACCTCAGACCCTTCCCCCTCCAGCCCTTTCCCCTCCCAGTTCCCCATCAGTCTGGGCGACCAGGCTAGGGGCTGCTTCCAGGAGTTCCGTGCAGGGCCAGTGGGGCAGAGGTCCTCAGCATCCCCTACAGGCTCTGACAGCAAACACGGGGCCCTCTGAGCCCCAGCTCCGGGACTTCAATAGTCATGGGTGGGCGGGGACGCTGGGCAGCAACCTCCAGCAGATCTGCCCAGCCGCTGTTCAGGTAGAGAATCTGATGAGCCTACCAGGCAGTCAGCAGGACTCAAGCAACCACAGGAAAATCAGCAACAGTATTCCCCAAACCACCTGGCCCAGGAAATACAGGAATTACAGAACTGGAGCTTCGGCAAGGACAAAGAAGGCCTCCTGAATGACTTCTCTGCAGCCTTCGAGGATTTCCAGGCTGGGCGGGGAAGAGTATCTGCAAAGGAAAAGGAGAGCACTGGCAGAGCGAGGGCTGCATCTCTCTCTCCGCGGAGGGGAGGCCAAGAGAGAGCCGCTCCTGTCCTGTGATGGCCAGGCGAGTGGGACCAGAGGCAGAACCAGGGGCGTGACGTGGCCACCCCCCGGCAGGATCTGGAGCTTGTTAAAGGGAGGGAAAGGGCAACTCAGCAGCTGCAGGTGGACATTTTGGATGTCCATCAGAAGTGAAAGATTTGGCCGCGATGATCCGTGACCGAGGAGACCCAACTGACAGCGTGGAAGCCAACGCGGAAAGCTCAGAGGAGCGAGCGGACAGAGCCACACTGGTCAGTTCCCGCAGGCTGATTAGGATCAGATCTTGCAAGAATGTCTATTCTGGTGCTTGTTCTGTTGGTGATTACTGTACCCTTGGTACTTTGTATCTGGCAGATTTGTAAATGAAGCGATTGCCTCAGACTACCTTCTGCTGAGCTGTAGGGGGTCCTTCCGGAACAGACTGATCACAGGAAGAGAGCATAGGCTCCAACGTCTCGTTCTAATGGAGTTAGAAACGAACTAACTACCAACTAGACAGTGGAGTGCGTATCAATTTACATACACGTTCTGTTGGTTTATCAAATTAGGAATTAATGTACGTGCATTTTGCTTGCTCTTGTATTCTGATTGCCCTTCATCCTAAGTGCTTACTGGAACTTCCATTCCAGATATTGTTGTTTTGACTGGTGACCCTAGAATCTTGTAATACCGTCTTTTAGTGTAAACGAGATTCATTTTTTGACTAGCAACTGAGATAGAAAAACTCCCTGGCAGCCAGAATATTGAAGTCTTTCAGACTTATATATTAAGCCAGCACTCTTTATGATGCCACCTTTTCATTTGAATTTCTCAGGAGTCTATTCTTCTTCTGTTTGAAAGATTTTTAGCAATGCATTTAACTGGAAAAAACACAATTGCACCGTGATCCAGATTAAGATTATCCATGGAATCTGTCCAGTTGAAGGGGGTACCTGTTAATCTGGATTAGAAGTTTTCGTTTCTTTTTTAAAAAACATTTACTTCTTTTTTTGGAGAGAGTGAGAGTGGGCAAATGAGCAGGGGAGAGAGAGAGAGAGAGAGGGAGAGAGAGAATCCCAAGCAGGCTTTCCCTGTCAGGTCAGAGCTGGATGCGGGGCTCGATCTCAGAAACCTTGAGATTTTGACCTGAGCCAAGATCAAGAGTCATTTGCTTAAGCAACTGAGCCACCCAGGTGCCCCTGAAGAGTTCTTTATTGTCTGCTGGTGTCCACACCAGCTCACCCATATGCACACTACACCAGCTTCTTCACTTGTTGAAGTGGTGAATTTATTGACACTAAATTTCTCTTGAGGCACCACACAATGTTCCATCTTAAAGTAGGGCCACCAGCAGTAGAACAAACTACTGCTGAGAAAACATTGATCAGAACATCATCCCCATTTTTTAGAAACAGAGAAAATTGCTAGCACTCACTCCCAGGATCCTCTTTTTCCTAGAAGCTTTTCTCCCATCACCACTTAGCCTTCTCGATTCTTACCTCCATCTTCCTGTGGTGATCGATTTCTTCTTTCAATACAGATCTATGGAGGGTGTTCAGTAGAGTATTCTGATGCATCTTGGGCTTCCAGAATGGAAGAAACTGATCTCTGCTATAAAGGAGGGTAGAGCCTAGGTGAAATAAACTACCAGGAAACCATACTGAGGGGACAGATGGATCAGAAGGAGCATTTCCTCCATTGGAGGGGGAAATAGATGTGGTAGGACCAGAAGGTATTACATGGATTTCTGTTGTCCAATGAACATTGGAGTCTATGCCAGTCACTCTTGGCACTCAAGATCCAGTGAACAAAAGCATGTGCCTTCTCTCGAGAAGCTTGCCATTCAATCACGGGAGATGAAAGAACTGGACATGATCTATAGTAGCCTTCATCAGAGCAGGGGTCTGGGATGAGGGCATACTGGCCAAATCTGGCCAAGCACCCAAGCAAAATCTTACTTACCCATCCAATCTTGATCTATGGCTGCTTCTGTGCCACAATAAGAGTTGAAAAACCATATGCAGAGACACTATGGCTGAAAATACTTGCCCTGGCCCTTTAAGGAAATGTTTGCTAAACTCTGATAGAAAATCAGATGAGGAAGTGGTGAGCCTTGAAGGAGAGGGAAGGGCATCTTCTGAGAGAGGTCCATCAAGGAACCCACAGTGATAAGGTGAGATTTGAGCACAGAACAAAAAAAAAATCCTTCTGGGGTTCATCTGCCTCAGTCTGGGTAGAAAACCTACTTTTGAAAGACAAGTAGGAATGATGCGGAGTGATTTTATCTTATTTTTGTTCGCCTGTGGTCGGTGGTCCTGGTGAGCAGTGAATACTGACATTGCCATGATAAGGCCGCCCCTTCCCCCTTAAAGGTTGTTGGATATTTGACAGCAGGAAGATTTTAAAAGCTATGCTGAAGCGGCCGACTTCTGCTCAAGTCATGATCTCATGGTCTGTGAGTTCGAGCCCCACACTGGGCTCTGTGCTAACGCCTCATCAGAGCCTGGAGCCTGCTTCAGATTCTGTATCTCCCTCTCTCTGCCCTTCCCCTGCTCACGCTCTGTCTCTGTGTCTCTCAAAAATAAATAAACGTTAAAAAAATTTTTTTAATAAAAAAAATAAAGCTATGCTGAGGTGAGCTTACAATTTAGTCCTTCTGAGGTGCCTGGGTGGCTCAGTCGGTTAAGCATCTCACCCCTGATTCGGCTCAGGTCATGAGGCCACGGTGGTGGGATGGAGTACCACATCACGTTGAGCATGGAGCCTGCTTGAGTTTCTCTCTCTTTCTAACTCTGCCCCCGCCCCCGATTGTGTTCTCTCCCTCTAAAAAAAATGCTGTCTTGTATAAGAAATATTTTTTAAAAAGAGAAAGGGGAAAGTCCTAGAGATTCAGTGTGACTCACCCTCCAGCTGAAAACCACTGAACATTCTGGAAAAGGAGCACTTACCATTTCCTTAAAACCGTTCAAGTGCTGGCCAGGAAGGAAGGCATTTCCAGACCCAAATCCGGGGAAGGGTGGAATGCAGTGGAAAGCTCAGGGTTGTAACGTCCTGCCCTGATGCGTTTTCAGAACATGGCTTCCTTGGAAGTTTGTCTTTGCGGATTCGAAGGCCTTGTGGGACAGTGATGGCACAGGTCCCCTCTAAATGACAGAAGTTATGGGAGAGTGGTGCCCCACTGGGCAGGGCCCCCCACCCACCCAAAATCTGAATATTTGCAGAAAGCACCATGACCCTGCTGCCATGAAGGTAATGAGGTTCAACCTCAGGGACACTTTCTGAAAGCACTGGCAGGGGCTCAAACCACGTGTGGAAATCCCCAGCAATCCTCCTGCCCCTTTATGAAAGGAACTTGAGAAAGCATTCCCCAAATTGGGCAATGATGTTAAACATTTTAGACATTCCTATAGCAAGTTGTAGGATTGAAAGTTAAGTTCTTGGGGCGCCTGGCTGGCTCAGGAGGAGGAACGTGCCGCTCTTGATCTCAGAGTCATGAGTTTGAGTCCCATGTTCGGTGTAGAGATTACAAAAGTCGGCAATAAAACTTAACAAATATATACTATTATCAGTCAAAAAACATGGCCAACATGCATTATACAGGTGTGCCAGAGAGGTATCGCACACTACTGATAAAAGTAGTCTCTAATTCTCGTGAGTTGTCTTCTAGTTCGATTTTGAGCATTTTCGCTTTTGCAGTTTCATGTGATGCCTTTCTTTAAAAAGATTCATACGTGCAGGCATCTGGGTGGCTCAGGTGGTTGATCATCCCACTTCAGCTCAGGTCATGATCCCAGGGTTCATGAGATCTAGCCCTGCATCGGGCTCTGTGCTGACAGTGTAGAGCCTGGTTGGGATTCTCTGTCTCCCTCTCTCTCTGCTCCTCTCGTGCTCACTCTCTCTCACTCAAAAAGAAAAATAAACATTAAATAAAAAGAAGTAGGGGCATCTGGGTGGTTCGGTTGGTTAAGTGTCCGACTTCAGCCCAGGTCATGATGCTGCGTTCATGGGTTTGAGCCCCGCGTCGGGCTCTGTGCTGACGGCTCAGAGACTGGAGCCTGCTTCAGATTCTGTGTCTCCCTCTCTCTCTGCCCCTCCCTGCTTATCTTGTCTTCCTGTCTCCCAAAAATAAATAAACATTAAAACATGTTTTTAAATAAGAAAAAAATGTAAAAAATTCTTACCAGTGCCAAATTTTGTATTACTTGTCTAAGGAGTGATCTCAACATATTGCTCCACAGAATAAATTATAAATATGTTATAAGTATAAAAATTAAGCTCCACAGAATCTAGGACAGTCTCTCTGAGGCATCCAAGTGACCAGAGGTGACCAGATATATCCCTCCTTCCCCCACTTCCTGTGGATTACAGGGAAGATTGCGTTGGGCAAAGTAGGGACTAAAGAAGACAAGTTTCAGGGCACCTGGGTGGCTCAGTCGGTTAAGCATCTGACTTTGCCTCAGGTCACAATCTCGGTTCATGGGTTCGAGTCCTGCATGGGGATCTCTGCTGACAGCATGGAGCCTGCTTGGGATCCTCTGTCCCCTTCTCTCTCTGCCCCTGCCCCACACGCCCCTTAGCCCCACCTGCACGCTTGCCCTTGCCCAGGATCTCTCTCTCCTTCTCTCTGTCTCTGTCTCTGTCTCTCTCCCAAAAGCAAATAAACATTGGGGCTCAAAAGCAAATAAACATTGGGTGACTCAGTTGGTTAAGCGCTGACTTCCGCTCAGGTTATGATCTCAGGGTTCACGAGTTCAAGCCTTGCATTGGGCTCTCTGCGGACATCTGGCTCTCTGCTGACACCTACCGGTCTGACAAATCTCAAGCTGGGATTTTCAAGTTGCCAAGGATGTGGAAAAGAGAGAACTGTTGTGCACTGTTCGTGGGAATGTAAATTGATGCAGCCACTCTGAAAAACAGGCCAGAGGTTCCTCAAGAAATTAAAACCAGAACTACCATATGATCCAGCAATAGACTTCTAGTATACATCTGAAGGAAATGAAAGCACTCACTCAAAAAGATATATGCACCTGTGTGTCCATTGCAGCAGTATTTATGGGGGTGCCTGGATGACTCAGTCGGGGAAGCATCTGACTTGACTCAGGTCATGATCTCATGTTTCGGGAGTTTGAGTCCCCTCTGAGCTGTCAGCTCTGTGCTGATGGCTCGGAGCCTGGAGCCTGCTTCGGATTCTGTGCCTCCCTCTCTCTCTGCCCTTCCCCTGATCACTCTATGTCTCTCAAAAATAAATAAACATTAAAAAAAATTTTTTTAATAAAAATAAAAAAATAAAAAATAAAGTGAAATCCTGAGACCTAAGTCACAGTTCTTACTGACTCATTAAAAAACAAGCCATCTGCACACACCAGGCGGGGGGTGGAGGGCTAAAACTGAAAAGCCTGATTTTATCCAGTGTTGCAGAGAATGCAGAGGAAACACCTCTTCAGACCCTGCTGGCGAGAATGTCGATGAGCACAGTCACTTGGCAAAACTGCCTGACAGGATGGCGGGTCCCCTTTATCCACAGTTTCATTTGTGTGGTTTCAGTTCCCCCGAGGTCAGCTGCGATCTGCATGCCTTTCGTTAGGACAACCGGAAGGTCACCAGCAGCCTGGTGCTACGTCACAAGCCGCCCTCATTCCCCTCACCTCGTCCCAGAGAGCAGGTGTTTTATCAGTCACATTGTCGCATTCAGAAGAAGGACCAGGACGGCACAAGAGGAAATGGTGAGAGAGGGACAGACAGATCACTTTCCTGCACCTTTCAGGACAGCGCCTTGTTACAACGGTTATGCTTTGTTATCACTTCCAGTTGTTAATAGCTTACTGTGCCTCATGTAGTACTTTAACTTCATTATAGGTTTGGAGAGAGAGAAGAAATTGTTGGTTTCAGGCATCCCCTGAGGGGTCTTACAATGTATCCATAGCACAAAATACACTTGGATTTAGTGCTGGGGATGCAGAGCAGAAGCTTTTGTTCTCATGCTGAGGGAAAGGACATCGGCTTCCCTGCGACAATCACACATCACCCTCAGGAACTCTCCCTCGTATAATGTTGGGTTGGCAGCTTTGGGTTCTCCTCAGTGAGTAAGTGTGGGATATCCAGTCACCTTCTGAGGCTGTTAAATCTGACAAGGAGGAGGGGTGCCTGGGCGGCTCGATTGGTTGAGTGTCAGCTCTTGATTTCGCCTCAAGTCATGACCTCACGATCCCAGGGTCTTGGGATTGAACCCTATGTTGGACTTTACCCTGAGTGTGGAGCCTGTTTAAGATTCTCTCTCTCTCTGGGGCGTCTGGGTGGCTTGGTCAGTTAAGTGTCTGACTAGGCTCAGGTCATGATCTCACGGTTTTTGAGTTTGAGCCCCACATGGGTCTCTCTGATGTTAGTAAGACGCCGCTTCGGATCTTCTGTCCCTTTCTCCCTATACCCCCCTGCGCTTTCTCTCTCTCTCTCTCTGAAGTTAAATAAATAAACTTTACAAAGTTTAACAAATTAAAATATTTTTAAAAACCATGAACATGGTGGTGGGGATGTTTATTCATCTGAATATTCGGGAGAACACATTAATGCTATCCTCTGTAAGAGATTAATACATGTCGACCTCATGATGATCAAAGTCCTTCCTTCATTTTTATTGAAACTTTCATATTGGGGGTGCCTGGCTGGCTTAGTGGTGGAGCCTACAACTCTTAATCTTTGGGTCATGAGTTCAAGTCCCATGTTGGGCACGGAGCCTACTTAAACAAATAAAAAATCGTATAAATAAATAATTATAAATAAAATTCAAACCCCAGGAACAAATGCAGTCATTGTATTTTAGAATAAACAACTGGCAGGGTAGCCATAGATTACATATAAAAGAATAGAATATAGAATACATGTTAAATACAATAGAATACTAATTAAAAACAGAAACAGGGGGGCACGTGTGTCTCAGTCGGTTAAGTGTCTGACACTTGGTTTTTGCTCAGGTCATGATCTCACAATTTGTGAGTCTGAGCCCTGCGTTGGGCTCTGGGCTGACAGTGCAGAGTGTTCTTGGGATTCGAACTCTCCCTCTCTCTCTGCCCCTCCCTCCCTCCCTCTTTCTCTCTCTCTCTCTCAAAATAGATAAATAAACATTAAAAAAAACAAGCAAAAACAATACCAAAACAAAAAATGAATTATTGATACTTGGAAAAACATGGATACATCCAAAACACTTAAAACTGAGAAAAAGAAGTGAGACCCTAAAGCATATTTAATATCTGAGCCCACTTTCGTAGCACACAAAACCCGGTAGTAGGGATCGGCAGTGACAGAAGACAGGGAGGTGGTACACTTGTAACTGCGTGACTTGAAGGCGCCTAACACAAAGCCCAATGCCTTCAGCTTGGCACTCAAGGCTCCAAAATGTCTAACCCTGCCTTCTCTCCCTCCATGATCCTGTCTCTGGTGCTTCCAGAACTCCCTCGAAGCCGCAGGCACAGGTGCGCTTCCCTTCATCTGCAGGGCTGTTCTCAGGTCTTGGCACATCTTCCCCAGAGATGCCCACCCACCGCTCCCCATACCCACCTCAGTGGTGGAACCGGACGTCCAGGAGTAAGTAGAAAGAACCTATAGGTTGAACTTGAACTTGGGGGTGGAAACAAGGGTATTCACATAGGTAAGCACTCATCAAATTCTGCTCTTTAGATTTCCGTATTTTACTCTAAGTTGGCCCCAAAACACCATGATTAAATGAAAGGTCTTGGTTGAAAATTGTTCAGCAAAAAAGAATAGAAGATTAAGACAATTCTGCTCTAGAAACTTCTACAGACATTGAGCAGTATTATCAATTTTTATGCTGAACTTTTAATCAAACTTATATTAATCATTTTTAATTTTTTAAAATTTATTTTTGAGAAGGAGAAAGAGAGGGAGAGTGTGAGCGGGGGAGGGGGTGGGGGGTGGGGGTGGGGAGGGCAGAGGGAGAGGAGACACAGAATCCGAAACACTCTCCAGGCTCCGAGCTGTCAGCACAGAGCCTGACTCGGGACTCAAACCCACAAACCATGAGATCATGACCTGAGCCAAGTTGGGTGCCCAATGGACTGGGCCACCAGGTGCCCCTAACTTGTATTCATAATTACGCATATTGTTCTGGGGGCGCTGGGTGGCTCAGTTGGTTAAACGTCCAACTCTTGATTTAGGCTCAGGTCATGATCTCAAGTTCCTGAATTCAAGCCCTACATCGGGCTCTGCACTGCCAGTGTAGAGCCTGCTTAGGATTCTCTTTCTCCCTCTCTCTCTTTCCTTCCCTCTCTCTCTCTCTCCAAATAAATAAATATATTTAAAATAAAAACTGTGATGTTCTCTTGCAATTATTATAGGGTAGGTGTCTTTCCACTGGGAAAGACGTGTTTCTGACTCCACTGTGTCTTGACGTCTACACTGAGCAGGAAATCTGGGAGACCAGAGAGTCAGGGGCTAAGCAGGTAACTTCTGGGTCATGGGAAGTCACCACGAATGAAGTTCAATCCTTTTGCAGGGGCAGGGCAGGGGATGGAGAGGAGGAGGGTGGGAGGGGTGACACCAGCAAGGGGGCTCAGGTTGAACAGAGGGAGACACGCACAGGCACAAACAGAGAGGCCGCCTGTGGGGTGTGTATTAGGTTGTTTATTTCCTGTATCTTGTGATGTCTGACATCTTAAAAACTTGCCATCCAGGGGGAGACTGCCCCCCCCAGGCCTGGCCAGGTCTTCAGGGAGGCAGAGGGCTCTTCCAGGAGCACTCCCTTCAGAGCAAACCAATCAATCCCAAGGTCATGTCCCCCCAAAATTCCTTTCCCCCACTCCCATCCAGGCCACCATTTCCCCCGCCCTAAACCACCCAGGACAGGTACCAGACACGAAGAGCCACCCCTCTAGGCCAAGGCCGCCCACAATGATTCAAACTAGCTGATCCCGAACAGCTTTCCCGGCCCGGCCTTTGTCTCTGTGGGCTCTGGTGAGGCTTCTCTGCACCTGCTTCTGCCCCTGTGGCCCTGAATGGCGTGGCGGGCCACATCCCCTCTGGAAACATAAGTAGTCCCTTCTCTCATGGTGGGGCCTCCCCACATTGTCACCCGGTAATGTCCCCAAATAAACTCCTCAGGGTACAACTGGGAAGCTTTGCATTGAGAGCTTGTAGGAAGAGGCTGATCATGACAGCCCCATATCTGTCCCTCGGGGCTCCAAGACCACACCTGAGTCCCATCTCCAGAAGGAGGGAGGCTCAGTCTGGACTCTCAGCCCTGCTCCCTAGGGGCTTCCACACCTGCAGGGACAACATGGGTGTCAGACCAGAGTCATCCCTTTAATTATAACTCCAGGCAGGATGGAACAGGCAGGATGAGTCCTACCTGGAGCTCAGGGACTTCCTGGAGACTTCACTGGGCAGGGACAGGCCCACTCACCTGGTGTAGTAGATCCAGGTGAGGCCATAGGTGAGGAGGAAGCCAGCCCCCATAAGCGCCCCTCTGAGCAGGGTGAGGACCAGGGGCCAGGAGCCCTCTTGCTCCTCAGTCACACAGTTGCAGGAAGAGAGGCTTCCTGAGGAAGGGAAGACAGAGGATAAAGTTCTGCCCCCAGGCTCCAGGCCTATCCACATCCCAAACACCTGGCCAGGCTGTCCACCCCCAGAATCTGTGTTGCAACTCACTGTGCACAGAGAGGCTGAAGGAAATGTGTTGGGAGCCCAGGGGGTGCTGAGCCAGGCAGGTGAATTCCCCTTCATCTCCAGGCCCTACACGGGGCAGCTCCAGGACTCCGGGTGCTGAGGGCTGGGTGGGGCTCAGGGTTTTCCCCTCTCGGGACCAGCTCAGCATGGCAGGGGGGTTGCTGTCAGCCACGCAGACCAGTCGCAGGAATTGGCCCTCCGGGACGAGCAGCGACGTACCGTTCCACAGCATCTTTGGGACTGGGGGAGAGATTCACCACAAGGTGGGTGGAGGTGTGACATGAGTCTCTTTCTTATTGTTTCCACAGAGCCAGAAGTGGAAAGATAGGGCCATGTGACAAGGGCTGATGGAGAGGCTACTCATGGCTGATTAACGACCCTGGTCATCAAGTCAGGCCACCAGAAAGAAGGGAGCTGTGCTGAGGTGGGGAGGGCGATAAGTGGGCGGGCAGCTCCCGGTGGAGATGTAACAGGACTTGGCAGCCAGGCAGGTGGGGAGAGGCATACCTGCACCTGCAACTGGGGAGGGAGAACCAGGAGAGGCAGGATCACCGTGGGAGAGAAAGTAGGGTGAGAAATTTTGGAGCCTTGAGTGCCAGACTAAGCGCATTGAGCTTTGCCCCGAGGTTACTGGGAAGCAGTAGGGGCTGTGAGCAGGGGAAAGGCAGAATCAGCACTGGGTCTGGACAGATCCTGCTGCAGCCAAGTGGGGACTGCATGGGGCGGGGGCTGCACAACACCACGAATGGACGGGACACTGCTGAGCTCTACCCTTAAGCGTGATGAAGATGGTAAGTTACCTTGTGTCTGTTCTCTACAAGTAAACATAGCCTTTGGGGCGCCTGGGTGGCTCAGGAGGCTGAGCGTCTGACTCTTGATTTCGGCTCAGATCTTGATCCCAGGGCTGTGGGATGGAGTCCTGCATTGGGCTCTGCGCTGAGCATGGAGCCTGCTTGACATTCTCTCTTTCCTCCTCTGCCCCTTCCTCCCTCTCTCTCTCCAAAATAAAATTTAAAATATTTTTTAAAACCATAGACTTTAAAACTAATGAAAAATGGAGAAGGTCAAAAGGGACCAACTTCCCGTTACAGAACAAGTAAGTCACGAGATGTAACGTGCAGGCACGGAGACTATAATTAATAACGCCGTACGCTGTACCGTAGACTTGAAAGTCGCTAAGAGAGTAGATCTTAGATGTTCTCCCCACAAGAAAAAGAAATCGTAATTATGTGTGATGAGGGATGTTAACTGGACTTGCTGTGGTGGTCATTTTGCAATAAACACAAACACCAAATCTTATGTGGAACAGCTGAAAATGAAGTCAAGGTTATGTGTTGATTGGACCCCAGTCAAAACAAAACGTAAATAATACAGACAAACCAGAGAAAAGAAGAGGCAGCAACCAAAAGCAATCCAGGATCCACGATGGGAGATGCCTGTGAGGTGGGTGGTGGGCCGACCCAGACCCAGGGGGCTGAGGAGTGGGGGAGGGTCTCATCCCCAAGCCCTGAGTCCTCAGCAGCCAGAGACCCTGTCCTATCACATCCCCAGGGAAGAGAGAATCTTTCTGACTTGTGTTGTGTCCCTGTGAAATGTGGGCGGTCATCAGCTGAGGGGCGTCTGAGAGGGGTGGGCTTTTGCCCTTTGTTCCAGAAGCCCTACAATGAAAACCTTGGACGGGGCTCGTGGATTCCCCCACTCTCCTCCAGGAAAAGGACTGGATCCCTCTTTCCCCCACTGCTCTCTGGGACCCAGCCCTCCCTCCAGCACTCATGGGAGACATTGAGGCAGACTGTCCCTTGCTGGGAGCCAACCTCCCACCCCACCCCAGGCCAGGCCCCAGCCCCCAAGAAGGCAGGTGCTTTCCCACCTGTGACATTGCCGAGGAAGGTGCTGACGGTGAGGTCGTGGGGAGCATCTGGGATAGAAAGACACGGTCCTGCTTCAGAGGAGAAGATCGGGAGGGAAGCTGACCCGGCGCCCACGGAGGGAAGGGGAGCCCTGGGAAGGTGGGGATGGCCGTCCTTGCCCTCCCCCCCACCCCCACACCTGCTCAACCCCACTGCCCTGAGGGACCCAGCCCCCCACTAGCACTCACAGGAGACATTGAGCCAGATGGTTCTTTCCACGGTGGCCTGAGCTTCTGGCACTTCCACCTGACAGGTGAGGTTGGTGCCATGGTCCTGCAGCCTCGGGGTGAAGGACAGCACCGAGGAGTGCAGGGGCTTTGGGTCCAGCGAGTCCAGAGCAGCCCCCGCCCAGGAGAATATGAGAGGGCTTCCCCCTTTGCAGGACCCCAGCAGTCCACAGGTCAGCTGTGTGGGGCAGCCAGACTTCAGGGGCTCCGGGAAGTGGATGTCAGGTTCCTGTGTCAGGGCTGAGGAGGAGAGAGGGAGGTGCCTGCACCCCAGGGAGGTGGGGACCCATAGTGGGACCTGAGAGGGACCAGGCCTCAGGGCCCAAGCTGACCCCAGGCACCATGTCTCTTCCGACCATCCCAACCTGAAGACCTGGAGCGGGGAATGTTCCAGTGTCCTGTGCCTGCTCTAAGAGGGGGTTTCCATATCCCAGAGTCTTCTTCCGGGGCCCCTGCTGTACCTGTCACGTGCAGTGTCACCGTCGTATCTCTGTAAGTATATCTCACGTCTTGTCCTCTCTCCACTCGGAAGTAGTAGACTCCCTCATCGCTCCTCACGGCGTCTCTGATTCTCAGGGAGCAGTTGTCGGCCCAGGGGTCCCCGATGAGGTGGAATCGGCCCTGGGTCTCTCTCTTCACTGCTATTTGTGGGTTGTTTGTAGCCACGGGATAACGGTTGTTTATGTTGTCCTTACCCCGGAACCAGTATATATAGAGCATCTTCCGGGAAGACCACGAGCTCCAGGGGTAGGAGAAGGAACAGGGCACGTGGACACACAGACCCTCCTGCACGGTCACAGATTCCTGCACTCGGAGCTGGTACCCTGGATCCTCCTGCAGGGACCCTGGGGGGACACAGAGGCTCAGTCGGGGTTCCAGCCCCCTCCCACCTGTGCCCAGCCCTCCTCCCGCAGCCCACTCACCCCCCCACAGCAGGGGCAGCAGCAACAGAGACACCATGTCTGCAGCGGCCAGGGCAGAAGCTCGGATCCAGGTCCTTCTGTCAGGGAGGGAAATGCCCCGAATGTGGGGTGAGGCCAAGGAAGCCCCAACTGGACCCCGTGACAGAGCTGAGGTCACTTGGAAGGGGAAGGGGAAGGGGAACTCGGGCAGCACAGGCCATGGTGGGGGCAGGGAGGTTGAGTGGGGGTTTAGACATTATCTCCTCCTGCCTCCCTGTCTTTTGTAGGTGGAGCCCAAGAGTTACTGGAGATGGACAGAGGCTTGTCTAGGTGGATAAGACCCCTGGACGCAGCCCTTTCCTCGGGCACCATGTTTGCACAGGCAAGAGAAGAGAACGCCACCTCGCTAGCTCCCTGGGCTCAGAGCCTCTGAAGGATGGAAGAGATCAGACAAATGCATTATCACATGTCGGGGCTCTAAGGAGAGGCTCCGAGGCTGAGAAGGCATCAGGGAAGGTAAGTTCTCAGGTACAAATGCATCAGGTAGACATGACTTCGTTCCCAGTAGTCACTAGAGATGTGGTTGCCACCAGCGACCCTGGGGCCTCCTGACCCCTTGGATATGGGTCCCTCTTCTCACCACTGTCCTCATCCTAGGCCGCCTCAGACTCTAGCCCTGGTGTTGACGCAGAGTTGACCTGAGACCTGGGCACTTGAAGTGTGCAAGTTGAGGGCATGGAGTCACTGGTTGGAACCCAGACAGCTCCCTACCTACCACCTTGCCTACCACCTGCTCAACTTCACCAAAATCAGTTAGCCTCTCGAGGCCACAGTTTGCCCATCCATAAGATGGGGACACTACTGCAAGGAACTTTCCTCAAGTCCTTCATTGTCATTTGAAGAGAAATTTGAGGTTTTCTACAGGTTCACAGGAATAAGGAGGTGGCATACGAGATTCCTGTGAGGAAGGTACAGGTTTAATTCCTGATATGTGAGTCCATGAGGCATCTCCTTCTAAGTTTACTGCAGTGGGGAGTACGTAATATGACCTGGTAGGGGCCCTTCCATTTTGGAGTTAAATCCCTGTTGTATTAGACTTCCAATTCCCCAAAAAAGTTTTTTAATGTTTTTATTTATTTTTGAGAAAGAGATAGAGAGACAGAACATGAGCGTGGAAGGGGCAGAGAGAGGGAGACACAGAATCTAAGGCAGGCTCCCGGCTCTGAGCTGTCAGCACAGAGCCCAAAGCGGGGCTCAAACTCACAAACCGTGAGATCATGACCTGAGCCAAAGTCGGTCGCTTAACTGACTGAGCCACTCAGGTGCCCTGAGACTTCCAGTTCTTTAAATAAACTTAGTCTTTTGCATTTTTATGGGATGGGTTTCTAGTAACTGTCAGATCCGGTTTAGGGAGGATGTGGTTTGCATATTCATTTAGAGATTTATGAATTAACCCGGCTTCAAGTGAATAATTAAAGAGAGTATTATAGTCTTTACCTATTGTTAGGTCTACAGTGAGGAGAGGAAAACCTTAGTCTGGAGAGCCATAGCCAAATCAAGACTAATTGTTTCGTAGAACAAGTCATGTTTTAACAACCTTGGCCTAATTACATAAGCGCAGCAAGAATAATGATTGGCCATATAGATCTTTTAAAATCTGCTTTGCTGGAACTTTTTATGAGGAATCTAGATTGAACTTTTAGTAACCTCTCTAGGCCAGAAGCCAAGCCAAGCCCTTGCCATCAGACATGCCTGCGACACCTGTAGATTTGGGCAAATTCCTCTTCTCGAGGTCCCCAAATATCCCGAGGTTCCTGCGCCCACCAAGAAGTGACATTCTTTACTCACCTGGTGAGGCTGCTGGGAACTCTGCAAGCAGGTATCGGGCCAAATTTGCTTACGACTCCACGTTTCCTAAAGTCAACCTTAGTTCCTTAAAGCTGTCATACCTGAATCTATGCATGTCTCTCAAATATGACATTCCAGTCAAAGCCCTCATAAAATAACCAATGTTTCTAATGGTGTCCTGTTACATGAAGAACAGATTCTTTTTTTTTAAGTTTATTTATTTTGAAAGAGAGAGAGAGGAAGTGGGGGAGGGGAAGAGAGCAAGTGAGGGAGAGAATCCCAAGCAGGCTCCACACTGACAGCAGGCTCAAACCCACAAACCGTAAGATCATGACCTGAGCTGAAATCAAGAGATGCTTAACTGACTGAACCACCCAGGTGCCCCAAAGAACATATTCTTACTGAATTTATGTGAATAATTATGATTGCCATGAAAGAAAGAACACTCAAGGAGAGTTTTTTGAATTTCAGAAGGTTCAGGTAGAGAGAAAAGTTAAATGCTTCGATTTGCTCACAAATGAATATTTTGTCACATTTCTGAAGGTCACGGATATCTTAAGAGAAAGTTTCCTTAAGATGGAAGAGCAAACATTAGAGAACCAGCAATATTTCAAACAAGAGTCACAAGAACTACAAATGACAAAAAGACTCAACAACGGACATGGTTAGAGATCTGAGGAGAGTGCGTTATGATGCAATTGACAAGGAAATTCAGTTACTTCTGTGGCACACAACACTTCAATAATTCGAATATCAAGCGATGGCCTTATACCAAAATATGTTAAAATTTTAGGAAATGCCAAGCATATCTCTAGAATAGTTATAGCATTTACCCAAATGTAACCCAAGGCTTATTGTTTATTTAACCAAGGTGACAATCAGAGATTCCAAAGGCAAATAGGTAAGGTTATACGGTTGTTAGCAAAACCTAGCTCCTTTAACATTGAGAAGTTTTAACTAAGTCATCAAAGACCTGATAGACAAAACATAAAAACTGGTTTCTGGGCAGACAAAAGAGAAAAAACAAAAAACAAAACAAAACAAAAAAACACCTTTGTTTACATTTTCTTATCAAGAGCAGACCAACAATCCAAGAAAATTTTTTCTAACAGAAAAAAAAGCGTAATTTCAATTTTACACCAGTGTACTTTTAAAATCTACTCATTTCAAATTTAGTCCTGACCATGCATAAAATTCCTTTCCGAAGATTCCCCTTCATAAATCTCTTACAAGAACTTTTTTATCCAGAGTTGCTTTCCTTATTTCCATCAGTCTTAACTACATTTAGCAGAATTTTAACTCTCTCTGGTGAAAACTAAGCAGTAACCGATTGTGGCTGTGACACCAGAATTCTTTGGATGGCAAATTTATGCATACATTTAAGCACAAAACATGTTTGTCACCAGACCAAGTATTCTCAGTTTCTGTCCAATAAGTCAAAAGCACAAACATTCAATAATCAGTGCTTCAGTATTTTATTTATTACATTCAACAATCAATGCTTTAATATTTTATCTTATTTGTATAAAAGACTTAGATGTCCAATGAATTCAATCCTATTTACTGAGCAAGCAAAGCTTCAGAGTTTTGCTTAAGCTGAAAGTTATCTTAACAACTACATGAAAACTTTAAGATAAAGAAAATTAACTATCATTTTAAGTCATCTTTTTGCTGACAAATTGCAACACAGACATGAACTTATGTGACCTTCAGTAAACCTAGGAAGAATAAGTTTCATATTTAATGCTGATAACTCTAAAGGCATGTGTATCTTAATTAAAACAATAGACTCAAATTAGTTTAAACACCAAATCATGTTGCACTTGGGTCCACTTAAAAGACCATCAACTTGTTCCCCATGGTCAATTTTTACCTGAGACACTAGTGGGGAAATCGGAAGTGGGCGGTCCAAGGTGGGTGCCCTGACAGCAAGTGGGGGAGGAGGAGGAGCCAATGGTGCCAGAGGCACCAAGAATGATAGAGGAACCAGTTATAAAGCCTGCACCCAAAGTGGTGCAGAAACAAGAGGAGGTGAGGGGGAGGCAGAAGAGGCGAGGTGCTCCCCGAAGGCAGAGAAAGAAGCTTCCTGGTTCTAACCCTTGTCAGCCCAGAGAGGTAAGCAGATGCCATGTTTTGTTTTGTTTTGTTTTATCCACCAAAGTGGATATAGCAGTCCATGTTGGACCTGAGAAGACAAGGAATTTCCTGAAACAAAGGGAGTTTCAGCAGCTGCTTGGGAATATTACTTAAAGTCCCCATCCCAAGGTAGACTTATCAGAAACAGTACGTTCCAATTATAGCTATTAGCCGGGGAAATGAATGAGGGAGAAGCTCCCACGTCTGTTTGTGAGGAGAACAGTGAGAGACAGATAGTGTACTCTTCATTAGGGATGACCTGTGTTTCCTCTAGCAACATGGATTTATTCAGAGGAGTCCTGTTTAGGTAATAAGAGGCCTTAGGTCTGAGTTCTGATTTAGAGCCATGAAGGCCTGGATCTAGGGTACCTCCATTCATTTGCCCTGTTTCCAACAGAAGAGATCTAACTGCTAGATCCTACTGAGGCCATGCAGTGTTACAGAAGATCAGTCCTTTCTCAAATCTTACAATCCGAGTTGTTTCCAGTGGGTTAAAAAACCATCCCAGGGGCGCCTGGGTGGCTCAGTTGGTTAAGTGTGTGACTTCCGCTCACGTCATGATCTCACAGTTCCTGGGTTTGAGCCCTGCGTCTGCACTGACAGTGCAGAGCCGGCTTGGGATTCTCTTTCCCTCTCTCTCTGCCTCTCCCCCACTAGCACTCTCTCTCTTTCTCAAAAATAAATAAATGATACTTAAAAAAGAAAAGGCATCCAAAGGGAGAGTCCTTGGGGACTTAAAGAAGGTCAGTTACTAAGAAAATCCCCTGACTCTTGGGGGGTGTCCCATAGGATATGTCAGAGGTTCCTGGTGTCAAAGCAGCCCGAGGCATCCCTGGAACTAAACCGCTGCGATGACCACCTGCCATAAAGGCCCTGTAGAAGGGAGGCTGGCCCTCCCCCTGCTACCCCATTGCATTCTAGACTACAATGGATGCTGGCATATGGTCTGAGTTTGCCTCGCTGAGAAGGCTGTGAGGAACCCACCATTTTTAACCCACGGAAAACACTGGAAAAGTGTACAAGGTGAAATTTCCCACTTATGTAGTAGAGAACAACGATGGAAAAACAGTAAAATCCATCATGATCTAGGTGACATTCCAACACATGTAGTCCTTACAGATGACTTCCCAGGAAACAGTCCCCGACTGGGTTTTACTTCAGTCAGTACTGATTTCGGCCTGCTCCGAGGGAAGTCCCGAGGCCAGAAGCTGCTAGACTAGAGATGTGGAGGGGATCACATTAGATCAATGAGGAGGAAACCTCACAAGGGAGTCTTAAGATTGGCAGCCATGCCAGTCACTTCAGTGGCTGTCCCGTGCCCAAGACAGACAACTTTGTGTAAGGACAGGAATAAAGAAGGGATATCAAGTTTCGGGGTCTTATTACCATTCCAGCCAGGGCAGTAATTTCCAGCCAAAAGGCAGGCTTTCTCCTCCCCACAGAGTAGCCACTGGTTAGAGGATTGCAGCCTGAGCAATCGACATGAAAGTGTTCCAATAAGACCATACTTCTCGAAAAGCCCTAAAATGAGAGTAAAGGAAGAAAAGAGAAAGTACTCAGCAAATTTGCGCCAGATGCAAAGACTAGGAGTCCCACTTTGGACACCAAAAATGATGCGGTTTTTTTAGCAATGGTGGGATTTGGAGCCAACAGCTCAAGAATTCTTAAGACGTCTTCGGTGCGAAAAGGTGGTTTTATTCAAGCACGGGACAGGACCTGTGGGCAGGAATTACTGCACTGGGGTTGTAACAGGTGACTGATTATATACTATGGAATTGGACAAGGTAAAGGCAAAAGGGAGGTTCCCAAAAGGATTTTCATAGGCTAAAGAAGACTCGCAGGATCCCGGAAGCCTAGCTATTATTGTCAAGCTAAGGTTGTTTTCCTCTCTAGTAAGGCATTAACATTAAGGCAGTAGGGGGTTCCTGGAGAAATGGTATACTCTGCCTGCCTCAAGTGTTTGTCAATGGGCTGCAGGTTATAAGGAAATTTAATTTTATCTGCCGTTTCCTTCTGCCTTTATTTCCCACATCACATACAATGGAATATTACTCTGCCATCAGAAAGAATGAAATCTTGCCATTTGCAATAAAGTGGATGGAGCTTGAATGTATTAGGCTAAGTGAAATAAGCCAATCAGAGAAAGACAAATACCACATGATTTCACTCATATGTGGAGTTTAAGAAACAAAACAGATGAATATGTGGGAAGGGGGGCAGGGAGAGAAGAGAGGAAAACAAACCACAAGAGACTCTTAACAATAGAGAACAAACTGAGGGAAGATGGAGGGAGGAGGGTGGGGGATGGGCTAAATGGGTGATTGGTACTAAGGAGGGCACTCGTGATGAGCACTGGGTGTTGAACCTAAGTGCTGAATCACTGAATTCTACTTCTGGAATCAATATTGCATGATATATTAACGAACTGAAATTAAAAATGAATGAATGAATGAATTGATTGGTTTCCTTTTGGAGGACAGCTATTCTCCCATTATTAACCCCATTCCCTCTTCTAGGGGTGAGTCTGTGAACCAACACTAACCGGTGGGCATATTTCCTTACTGATAACACCCCCAGTCCATTTATCAGTTCCTGGAGGAGGCCGTACCCATTTTCCTCTAAAGAGTTTCTAGGACTTTTGCTATACCTTCGGGAAATATAGCTGCCCTCCTTCTCCTGGGGTCTTTGAATGGGTAAGATTCTAGCCTGGAGCTGTCAGAGCCCAATACTGGGCTACAGCCTGCCTGAGAACAAAGCCAACAGAGGAAAGCAGAGCTACAGGGGTAGCAAATTTTTCAAAAGGATTTCAGTGACACTGACCAAGCTCTAGAACCCTCTGTGCCACAAGCCAGTGTATTTCAAAACCTTTCAGCCAACAGAGTGTGATACTGTGATTTATAATAAGAAATATATATTTGGTCATTGTCCCAGTTCCTGGCTGAAATGTCCTAAAATCCTTGGAATTTCCAAAGTGATGAGAGCGGATAAAAGTGTCTTTT
Source organism: Paguma larvata (assembly GCA_030068075.1). NCBI lineage: Eukaryota > Metazoa > Chordata > Mammalia > Carnivora > Viverridae > Paguma > Paguma larvata. The sequence goes on along the minus strand of CM057841.1, from coordinate 7,520,324 downwards.
GCTATGCTAATGAGGCGACTTGGAAAGCACCTAAGGGTGGGGGCTGGTTGCCAGGGGAAACAACCTTGCTCTTAGGATGTTGGGACTTTCATGGGACACCTGGGTGGTTCAGTCAGGTAAGCGTCCTACTTTGGGTCAGGTTATGGTCTCACGGTGACTTTGAGCCCCACTTCGGGCCCTGTGCTAGCAGCTCAGAGCCTGCTTCCGACTCTGTGTCTCCTTCTCTCTCTGCTCCTCCCCTGCTCGTATTCTCTCTCTCTCTCTCTCAAAAATAGAGAAATATTAGCAAATAAAGAAAGAAAGAATGTTGGGACTTTCAGTCCCAGCCCGTGACTTCCAGGGAGGGGAGAGGGACTGGAGGTTGAGTTCGAACACCAATGGCCAAGGAATCAAGCCTATTCAATGAAGCCTCCATAGAGACCCAAAAGGACAAGATCCAGAGAGAGCTTTCAGATGGGTGAACCAGAACGATCCACGTGCCACCATGCAGGGTTCCAGACTCCACAGGGACAGAAGCTCCTTTGTTCAAGACCTCAACCTACGTACCTCTGATCTATTGATTCCTAGCCTTCGATATCCTTTGTAATAAATTGGTAACCTAGTGAGTAAACAGGTTTCCTGACTGTGTGAGCTGCTCTAACCAATTAACTGAACCCAAGGAGGGGGTCCCGGGAGCCTCTGATCCATAGCCCGTGGGTCAGAAGCACAGGTGACAAGCTGGGACCCTTGACTGGCATCTGAAGTAGGGGAAGACAGTGGTCTTGTGGGACTGAGCCCTTAACCTGTGGGATCCCAGGGTGTCTCCAGATGGCTAGTGTCAGAATTAAGTTGAATTGTAAGATACTCAGCTAGTGTCAAAGAATTTCCCGGATGTGTAAGGAAAAAGATGTCGGAATTGGGAGAATTGTAGTGAGTTCATACATTTTTCCTCCCCTCCATTAGGCCAGTTTGAACTAGACTGATATTACCATACTCAAAAGAGATCTGACACCTCTCTGCGAATCACCACACCCGCCTACCTACTCTGCTTCAGCCCCTGAGGCTGCCAGCTCCCCCCTGTAAAACTTGACTTCGGTTTCACAGTTCAAAAGCCTTCCATGGACTTCTGGGAAAGACACTGACCTATGTTCATGCTTTTTTAAAAAAAATGTTAATTAATTAATTAATTTTGAGAGAGAAAAAGAGAGAGTGTGGGGGAGGAGCAGAGAGAAGGAAAGAGAATCCCAAGCAGGCTCTGAACTATCAGGGCTGAATCTCACAAACCATGAGAACATGACTTGAGCCAAAATCGAGTCAGATGTTTAACCAACTGAGCACCCAGGTACCCCGCTAAAAACAGTTTTAATTCATTGATCACAGTTTAACATTTGGAGATCTCAGGGCGCCTGGGTGGCTCAATCAGTTAAGCATCTGACTTCAGCCCATGTCATGATCTCACAGTTCATGAGTTTGAGACCCACGTCACGGTCTCTGCTGTCAGTGCAGAGCCTGCTTTGGATCCTCTGTGCCTGTCTCTCTGTCCCTCTCCTGCTCACGGGCTCTCTTTCTCAAAAATGAATAAACATTAAAAAAAGAATTGGACTTCTCTCCCAATAATCTGAATGTCTGTCCTCTCCTGAACATTTTAATTCTCTGGCATTCCCGCATGACAGAAATCAGCTAGGGCTGAGCGGGATCTGCACGCTTCATTTTGTGGCATTCTCCCAGCCAATGCTGTGGTCTCAGTGGAACTGGGGCCAAAGCCCAGGTACCGGTGGTCAGCACGTATGCCGGCCCCATCATTGTCCTTTACTCCACGTCTACCACGCTCATTTTCTGTACCTGCCTTTCTGTTGTTGGGGTTTGATTTTGCACCTGCTGGGGAAATAGATGCACTGACTCATGCAGCAGAAACTTCATTTCTCAGCCACGCATCCTGTTGAAGCTGAGGCAGGGACGCAATCAAAGTCCACGCGTGCCCCCTGCTGGACAAAGTGCGCTCAGCACGCTTGGCCGGTAAACCACGGAGTGAACAAGATTCACAATTCAGATGCCTAAAAACGCTCCAGCTCTCTCTTCCAACACAATTTTGACAAATAATAAACGAGAAAAAGAAAAGAGCAGGAAAAAATTATAAAGAGGGGTGCTTGCCTGGCTCAGTCGGTGGAGTATGTGACTCTTGATCTCAGCGTTGTGAATTTGAGCCCCACATTAGGTGCAGAGATTACTTAAAAATAAAATCTTTTTTTAAAGCTCATTTATTTTTTTAATGCTTATTTATTATTGAGAGACAGAGTATGATCAAGGAAGGGGCAGAGAGAGAGGAAGACACAGAATCCGAAGCAGCCTCCAGGCTCCGAGCTGTCAGCACAGAGCCGGTCGCGGGGCTCGAACTCACTAACCGCGAGATCATGACCTGAGCCGAAGTCGGTCGCTTAACTGACAGAGCCACCCAGGTGCCCCAAAATCTTTTTTTAAAAAGAGTATGTATGTGTGTGTGTATGTATGTATGTACGTACGTATGTATGTATTTATAAAAGAATGTTTTAATTTATTAACTGCATGAAGCAAAACAATGGTAGCAGTTTTCCACTTATGTGGAAATTAAACTTATATAAGCAATGATAAGAAAGCAGAATACAGGGGCGCGTGGGTGGCTCAGGTGGTTAAGCATCTGACTTCAGCCGAGGTCACGATCTCATACTTAGGGAGAACGAGGCCCATGTCAGGCTCTGCGCTGTGGGTGAAGAGCCTGCTTGGGATTTTTTTTTCCCTCCCTCTCTCTCTCTGCCCCTTCCCTGCTTGCACACGTGCGTGCGCGCGCTCTCTCTTTCAAGATAAATAAAAATGAAACTTGAAACAAAAAGAAAGAAAAATACAAATGGAACCGGTAAATCTAGGGGAAATTATTAAGGAGAGAACGATGACAATGAAAAATGAAAATGGGACTTAGAAGCATAAAGTACAAGACTCGGCACACTGAAAGTAAACCCTAGTGTCACGGATTCCAAATTCACGAAAATCACCCAGAATGCAGGGGAGAGAACCAAAGGGTGAAAATAACGAGAGGGAAGGTGACACTCTGGAGGAACCACCTTACTTAGAGAACTCTTTGTTCCGACTCCTTGCTAATAACTAAAAAACGTGGGATAAATGGATGATTTTTCAGAAATGTAAGTTGCAAAAATATTCCCAAGAAGAGAACATGTTAAATAGATTGGTCACTGTGAAATAAACTGACAGGAGCTTATTATTTCAAACTATCAACAGACAAACGATTCTGATTCAATGGAAACTAAAGATAAAAATTAAAACTTCTCGAGGCACCCGGGTGGCTCAGTTGGTTAAGTGTCCAACTTCAGCTCAGGTCATGATCTCACAGCTCATGGGTTCAAGCCCTCCCTTGGCCCATCTTGGAGCCTGGAGCCTGCTTTGGATTCTGTGTCTCCCTCTCTCTCTGCCCTTCTGCTCACGCTTTTTCTCTATGTCTCAAAAATAAATAAATGTTAAAAAAACAAAAAAAGAATGTCATAGAGGAAGGGCACCTGGGTGGCTCAGTCAGTTGAGCGTCTGACTTGGGCTCAGGTCGTGATCTCACGGTTTGTAAGTTCAAGCCCCACATAGGGCTTGCTGCTGTCAGCCCAGAGCCCACTTCAGATCCTCTGTCCCCATCTCTCTCTGTCTCTCCCCTGCTCATGCTCTCTCTCAAAAATAAATAAATAAATAAATATTAAAAAAAAAAAAAGACTGTCATGGAGGAAATTCAGAACCTGAGCAAGATGAGGAAGGCATTTGCATGTGTTTACTCTCTGGAATGACCCAGCAGGATGATGAAGGAGTCCTTGGTGGAGGAGGGTAGGAACATCCCAGCCCCAAAAGCAGAGCCAATAAGGAGGAATGGTGGCCGAGAGGGAGAGCTAGTGACACTCAGGGGGACTGATGAAATAAGTAAACATATTATGGATAACAGGAAACAAGTTTCTCATTTTTCAGAGAAGGGATTTACACAAGCAGGAAAGCGGAAACTAGAATGGCCCATGTGATAATTGGATTGGAACTGGAGATAAAGGAATGAATGCGTGGATTTCAATATTCATTTTGTGAATGAATTAATGAATGTGTGCAAACAAGAGACTATTTCCAGCGAAGTCAGGAACAAGACAATGGCACCTGCTATCACAATTATTATTTCACATTCTAATAGTTGGTTTCTTGGTTGCGAAGGAAACCAATTTGGGTTAACCACAAAAAAGAAAAGGGGTTCATTCATAGGACATGGGGCAGCTGACCGTTTGGATGAGAAAGCTAAAGTCCCACGTTTAGAAAATGGGTCAGAACCCAAGGAAACAATGAAAGGAGAATCATCGCCAAGTTTGCCTAGGGACAGACTGGTTCAGAGCCAAAGCCATCAAAGTGAGCACTGACCCCTTCTTGATGTCTTTATAAAGTCTCAGTGTGAGTTCAGTCAGACACCTGCATAAGGGAAAGCAAGTAATCTCGACTTTAGGTCCTTAACGGTAGGAAGTGGGACCTCACCATGATGGAATTCCCAAACAGAGAAATAGAGCTCAGCTGCTCAGCGCAAACATGGGTGTGAGAGCACCAGCCAGATGCAATTACAAAGCAGAACCAAATAAGAGGTATAAATACTGGAAGCGGTATATCCTTATTTTTTGCAATTAGTGGGATTGTGTACCTGGGAAATCCAAAATTAACTGGAAAAACTGTTAGAAACAATATGATAACCATTAAGGTGTCAAGTTACACCACAGGTTTTCAATTTCAGCACTCTTAACATTTGCAACTGAGTAATCCCTTGTAGGGAGAGAGAAGACACCCTGAAACATGGTTAGCAGATCTCTGTCTTCCACTCACCAGATCCTGGTAGCACCCCTCTCCCCCACTCAGGATGAACAAATGTCTCCAGACCTTGCCGAGTGTCCCCAGGATGGAAAGCAAAATTGTCCCCACTTGGATTGGATTGTACAATTAATATAAAAAAATCAATACTTTCTTACATTAAAAAATAACCAACCCAAAATTATAATGGAAAATATTTTTTCGTTCACACATAAATCACCTTAAAATCATACTAGATCCATCTGGAATGACATTGTGTATTGTTTGAGATACGCATCTAATTTCACCTGTTGATTCTTCATAAGATTTTGATTAGTATATTTATCTTATATCTTGCCGAGTCAAAGAACTGAAGGAGTTCTGTTTCCCTGTAAATTCTCTTGGGTTTTCCAGGTAAAGGATCGTATCATTTGCAAGACATGACCACCTTGCCTTTTCATTTCTCATATCTACACTGCTTATTTCAGTTTCCCGTCTAGCTGCCTTTGCTACCACTTCAGAAGCAATTATATTGTGTTAATAGTGAGACTGCCCACTTCCTGGCATAAGTGGGAAGACTTCAGAATTTCACCATTATCACTAATGACTCTTAAATTTCTTTAGCTGTTGAGCTGGCTGTACTCTGTTTGATTTGATATGGTTGTTTTCTAGATATTCTGAAATAGTGATTTTGATTTTTCTCTTTGGCCTAAGGGCAGAGACTGTTTTTTCTTCCATTTTGGCTGTATATACGTGTGACTTGTACCATTTTGTGATAGATACAATGACTCATTAATTACATGAAATAGATCCTCTATACAATGTGCCTAACAGCACTTTCCATCGTGGCCACTAGCAACATGTGACCAAAGACCACTTGAAATATGGCTAGTTGTGACTAACTGAATATTCAATTTTACTTCACGTTAATGAATTTAAACTTACATAGCCATATGTGGCTAGTGGCTACTGTATTAGACAGGACAGCTCTAAAATTTTATTTATTTTTAGCCATTGAATCTACCATAGCCAAGAGGGGTGAATTAAAATCTCTTAGAACAGGGATGCCTCGATGGTTCAGTCAGTTGAGCATCCAACTCTTAGTTTTGGTTCAGGTCATGATCTCACAGTTTATGGGATTGAGCCCCTGTCTGGCTCTGCACTAATAGCACAGAGCATACTTGGGATTCATCTTGGGATTCTCTCTCTCTGTCCCTTCCCCCACTCACTCTATATCTCTAAATAAATAAATAAATAAATAAATAAATAAATAAATAAATAAATAAAAACTTTAAAAAAGCCTCTTAGTACAGGTCAATACAGTTGTGTATTTCTCCTCACGTTCTGTGATTTTGTCATTTAAGTTGTATAGCAAAACAATCCTGGACTTTAGCCTGTACTACAAAGCCGTAATCATCAAGACAGTATGGTATTGGCACAGAAACAGACACATAGACCAATGGAAAAGAATAGAGAACACAGAATTGGACCCACAAATGTGTGGCCAACTAATCTTTGACAAAGTAGGAAAGAGTATCCAATGGAAAAAAGACAGTCTCTTTAGCAAACGGTGCCGGGAGAATTGAACAGCAACATACAGAAGAATGAAACTGGACCACTTTCTTACACCATAAACAAAAATAAATTCAAAATGGATGAAAGACCTAAATGTGAGACAGGAAACCATTAATATCCAAGAAGAGAAAATAGGCAACAACCTCTTTGACCTCAGCCATAGCAACTTCTTACTTGACATGTCTCCAAAGGCAAAGGAAATAAAAGCAAAAATGAACTACTGGGACCTCATCAAGATAAAAAGCTTCTGCACAGAAAAGGAAACAATCAATAAAACTAAAAGGCAACCAACAGAACGGAAGAAGATATGTGCAAATGACATATTAGATAAAGGATTAGTATCCAAAATCTATAAAGAACTTACCAAACTCAACACCCAAAAAACAAATAATCCAGTGAAGAAATGGGCAGAAGAAATGAATAGACACTTTTCCAAAGAAGATATCCAAATGGCTATTAGACACATGAAAGGACACTTAACATCACTCATCATCAGGGAAATGCAAATCAAAACCACATTGAGATACCACTTCGCACTGGTCAGAGAGGCTAAAATTAACAACTCAGGAAACAACAGATGTTGGCGAGGATGTGGAGAAAGGGGAACCCTCTTGCATTGTTGGTGGGAATGCAAACTGGTGCAGCCACTCTGGTAAACAGTATGGAGGTTCCTCAAAGAACGAAAAATAGAATTACCCTATGACCCAGGAATAGCACTACTAGGAATTTACCCAAAGGTTACAGGAGTGCTGATTCATAGGGGCACATGTACCCCAATGTTTATAGAGCACTTTTAACAATAGCCAAATTACGGAAAGAACCCAAATGTCCATCAATGGATGAATGGATAAAGAAGATGTGATTTATATATACAATGGAATACTACTTGGCAAGGAGAAAGAATGAAATCCTGCCATTTGCAGCTCAACTGGAGGGTATTATGCTGAGCGAAATAAGCCAGTCAGGGAAAGACAGATATCATATGTTTTCACTCATAAGCAGAAGTTGAGAAACTTAACAGAAGACCATGGGGAAAGGGAAGGGAAAAAATAGTTTAAAAAAGGAGGGAGGCAAACCGTAAGAGACTCTTAAGTTCAGAGAACAAACCAAGGGTTGATGGGGGTGAGGGGCGGGAAAAATGGGTGATGGGCATTGAGGAGGGCACTTGTTGGGATGAGCACTGGGTGTTGCATATAGATGATGAATCACAGGAATCTACGCCCGAAGCCAAAAGCATACTGTATACACTGTATGTTAGCTACCTTGACGATAAATTATAAAAAAGATATTTCTATTGAGAAAAAAATTGTGATGCTATATTATGTGGTATGTAGAATGTCGTGGGTGTTAGATCATTCTTGTATAATTTATCTTTTATTCTCATAAAGTATCTCTCTTCATCCTGCTTACGGCTTATTGTTCTAAATTCAATTTCATTGTATATTAAAATTGAAGCCCTCCTTTCTTTTTCTTTCCATTGTTCTGACATGCCTTGGCCCATCTTTTCATTTGCAAACCTCTAAATCCATTTGTTTTAACATGTCTCTAATATTTCCAGAAAAATAGTTGGGTTTTACTGTGTGATCTGATGTGATAATTGTTTTTTTTAATATGTAGAATAAGCACATTTAAATTCATTTCTATGACAGATATTTTTGACCTTAGTTTTATCAACATTTTAATGTTATGCTTTCTGTTTTTATTGCTTCTTTTGAAATTACATTTCATAATATGGTCTATATTTCTTTTTGCTGTGTGTGTGTGGGTGTGTGTGATCATTCTTCATTATAAGCAATGACAAAATTAGAATATTTCCACTTCCTTTCATCCCTTCCACACCCAATTTTTAGTTGATTTTGCTGTTTTTCTTAGTTCCAGTTTTTACTTTTTTTTTTTTTAAGTAGGCTCCATACCCAATGTGGGGCTTGAATTCATGATCCTTAGATCAAGGGTCTCATGCTCTACTGATTGAGCCGGACAGGTGCCCCTGGTTTTTACTTTTATATCTTTTGGAAAAAAAAATTTAACGCGTTATTTTTGAGAGAGACAGACAGAGACAGACTGTGAGTGGGGGGGGGGGGCAGAGAGAGAGGGAGACACAGAATCAGAAGCAGGCTCTAGGCTCTGAGCTGTCAGCACAGAGCCCAATGTGGGGCTCAAACTCATGAAACCATGAGATCATGACCTGAGCTGAAACCAAGAGTTGGTTGCTTAACCCACTGAGCCACCCAAGCGTCCCTGTCGGTGTATTATTCTTATAGGCTATAGATTTATAATACTTCAGTTCTGTGACAACAATTCCCATCAGTGTCTTACTCTGAGTCCAACAGGTAAGTAGAGTTGGTGTTCATCATTTTGTAGAAGGGCTGGTAGAGTTGGTTGGTTTCCCCATAGCTGTTCTTTCCCCCTTTAACTGTTCTCACCTCCCACTGAAGAGAATGAAATGGCAAGAAGCTACTTCTCCACATTTATTTAAGTGATCTTCAGGGCGCCTGGGTGGCTCAGTTGGATAAGCATCTGGTTGTGATCTCGGGGTCCCGTGAGTTCAATCCCTGCTTGGGGCTTTGTGCTGACAGCTCAGAGCGTGGAGCCTGCTTCAAGATCTCTGTCTCCCTTGCTCTCTGCTCCGCCCCTGCTCATGCTCTATTTCTCTCTCCTCTCTCTCTCTCTCTCTCTCTCTCTCAAAGATAAATAAATAAATGATATTTAATTCACTACCTATAGACAGTTTTTCCCACTGAAGCTCAGGAAGGTGGCCAAAGGCTGATCCAGGCTTCTATGGTTCCTGCAGTCTACGATTACAGAGCATATAGGATCCTTTCTCTTTCCTGTTACTCATTTATCAAATTCTTAGAAAAGTAGTGGTACCTGGGTGGCTCAGTCGGTTAAGCGTCCGACTTCTGTTCAGGTCGTGATCTCACCGTTCCTGAGTTCGAGCCCCGCGTCGGGCTCTGTGCTGACAGCTCGGAGCCTGGAGCCTGTTTCAGATTCTATGTCTCCCTCTCTGTCTCTGCCCCTCCCCCGCTTATGCTCTGTCTGTCTCTCTCTCTCAAAAATAAATAAACATTAAAAAATTTTTTTTTAATTATTAGAAAAGTAATGAAGGGTGTTTGTTTGTTTTAATGCGGCATAAGAATATACTATCAATCTAGTGTTATCAAATTAGTATAATATTGGAATAGGAATAGAAATGTAGATCAAAGGACACAAAAAAGAATCCAGAATAGATCCAAGTCTGCATGAGAATTTTAAATATAACAATTGTGGTAGTCCTACTCAAATCATAGAGAATAGCGTATTTAACAAACAGGCCTTGGGGAGCCTGGCTGTCTCCATTGTAGAGCATGTGACTCTTGATTTTGGGGTTGTGGATTCAAGCCCCACTATGGGTGTAGAGATTATTTGCTTGGGGCACCTGGGTTGCTCCGTCAGTTGAGTGTCCGACTTCAGCTCAGGTTGTGAGCTCACAGTTCGTGAGTTCTGGCTCCGCGTGGGGCTGTGTGCTGACAGCTTGGAGCCTGGAGCCTGCTTTGGATTCTGTGTCTCCCTCTCTCTGTGCTCCTCCACTCTTTGCACTCTCTCCCTCTCTCTCTCAAAAATAAAAAAAAATTAAAAAAAAAACTTAGGGCGCCTGGGTGGCTCAGTCGGTTAAGCGTCCCACTTCAGCTCAGGTCATGATCTCACAGTTCATGAGTTTGAGCCCTGCGTTGGGCTCTGTACTGACAGCTCAGAGCCTGGAGCCTGCTTCGGATTCTGTGTCTCCTTCTCTCTCTGCCTATTCCTCTCTCATGCTCTGTCTCTCTCTCAAATATACATAAACATTAAAAAAATTGTTAATAAATAAAATCTTAAAAACAACAACAATAACAATGCTAACTTCTTTAAAACACACACACACACACACACACACACACACACACACACACACACACACACAGAGGCTAAACAGACCTATCTGGAGATATAATAAAGCTGGACTCCCATCTCAGCTTATATGATATACAAAGAGGTATGAGAGAATTAAATGTTTTTTTTTTTTTTAAGTTGTGAAAGTATTAGAAGAACATCAAGGCAATTATGCAGCTGCGGAGGTAAGTCTCTTAAGCAGGAAACCAAAAGGTCTGGGGAAAAAATAGTCATGTGACTATATGGATATAAAACCTTCTGCCAACGGGCGCCTGGGTGGCTTAGTCCGTTAAGCAACTGACTCTTGATTTTGCTCAGGCCATGATCTCACCATGGGAACGAGCCCCGTGTCAGGCTCTGCACTGACAGTGGGGAGTTTGCTTAGGATTCTCCCTCTCTCTCTGCCCCTCCCCCACTCACTCTCTCTCAAAATAATTAAATAAAAACATTAAAAAACAAAAACTTTTGGCAAGAAACAGACTCTTAACTATAGAGAATGGACTGATAGTTACCAGAGGGGAGATGGGTGGGGGGAATGGGTTAAGTAGACGATGGGTATTAATGAGGGCGCTTGTGATGAACATCGGGTATTATACGTAAGTGTTGAATCACTAATTTCTACACCTGAAACTCACATTACACTGTATGTTAACTGGCTGAATTTATTTTCTTTTAAGTAGGCTTCACACCCAGCACAGAGCCCAATGTGGGGCTTGAACTCACCACCCTGAGATCAAGAGTCAGATGCTCAACTGACTGAGCCACCCAGATACCCCTAACTAACTGGAATTTAAATTAAAACTTGGGAAAAAAATAATAAATACTCTTTAAATGTAAAAATAAAAATAAAAACTTTTGTATACTAAAATGTACCCAAACCATCATCTGTGTACCAAGGGTCATGACAGTAAATCTTTCCATACCAATGGCTATTAAAAATCGAGATCTATATTCCTGTAAGAAGTTAAAAAGAGAGAAACAACTCAATAGAAAATGGGCAAGGAATGAGAATAGAGAATTCATAGAAAAGTAAATCCAAAAAGCTAACCATGAAACAAATGCTCAAATTAACCAGGAGTTTGAAAAGTGCTTATCTGAGTAAAAATAAGGTGCCCTTTTAGATGGAAAAATTTTAAGGAATTTGAACACTCTTAGCTGACATGAATGTGAGGAAAAAGTACGCTGACGTGTGGAAGCGATATGGCATCATCCATTAACGTCACATCTACGCATTGACCTAATCTCAACTATCATACTCTAGAGAATCAATGCTACGGAAGCAGAGGTAGGAACACATAAGGATGAACAAACAAGGATGTTAATGGTAGCATAACTCATGGTAGCAAACCAAACGAAACCACAAAACTGGAAACAAACTGAACACTCACCAACTGAATAATGGATGAATAAACTTTGGTTCCCTGACATCACTGAGAACAAGGCGAATTAAAAAAAAAAAACAACTGTCACAACAAATTGAATGAAGATGCAGGTATGAGAATTCCATTATCTCCCATTAAGCCAGATACTAAAGAAGTTTGCAAAAATGTAAAAACATCTCTCTCTCTTTTTTTAAAGTTTTATTTGGGGCACCTGGGTGGCTCAGTCGGTTAAGCGGTCGACTTCAGCTCAGGTCATGATCTCATGGTCTGTGAGTTCAAGCCCCGCATCAGGCTCTGTGCTGATGGCTCAGAGCCGGGAGCCTGTTTCAGATTCTGTGTCTGCCTCTCTCTCTGCCCCTCCCTGCTTATGCTCTGTCTCTCTGTCTCTCAAAAATAAATAAATGTCAAAAAAATTTTTTTTAAGGTTTTATTTATTTAAGTAATCCCTACAACCAATGCGGGGCTCGAACTCATGACCCCGAGATCAAGAGTTGTATGCTTCTGACTGAGCCAGCCAGGTGCCCCCAAACAATATCTCTTTACATTGACTTTGTTTTTGAAAATATAAGTGTTTTTCATTAAATATATTAACTGTTTTAACATGTATGGATGTATCATTGTTATTTTAAGTAAATTAATACTTTCGACAATTCTCATTGGATGAGTATTATAAAGAAACCACAAACTTTAGAAAATGAATTAAGCAACCCAATACAAACATTGCCTAACGATCTGAGCAGACTTCACAGAAAGCAAGTCTAAATGACCACGAGTTACATTAAAACGTTCTTGATAATTTCATTATTTAAAAATATATAGTAATATCAGTAGTAGTATACCAATGTTAATTTCCTGAGTTTCGACATTTTTAATTTTACTGCAATAAATTTAACATGAGATCTACCCTCTTAACAATTTTTTAAAAATGTTTATTTTTGAGAAAGAGGACACAAGCAGAGAAGGGGCAGAGAAAGACGGGTACAGAGATTCAAAATGGGCTCTGTTCTGACAGCAGAGAGCCTGATGCAGGGCTCGAACTCAAGAGCCATGAGATCATGACCTAAGCCGAAGTCAGAGGCTTCACTGACTGAGTCACCCAGATGCCTCCCCCTCTAACAAATTTTTAAGTGTACAGTACGGTTGTGTTGATTGTAGGTACAGTCTTGTACCACAGATCTGCTAGAACTCAATCCTCTTGCTTACCTGAACTTTATGTCAGTTGGTAAGTAATTTTCCATTTCCTCCTTCCTCCAGCCCCTGGCAGCCACCATTCCACTCTTTGATTCTTTGAATTTGACTATTTTTTTAAGTTTTTTTTTAATGTTTATTATTTTTGAGAGATAGAGACAGAGATTGAGCAAGGGAGGGGCAGAGAGAGAGGGAGACACAGACTCTGAAGCAGACTCCAGGCTCTGAGCTGTCAGCACAGAGCCCGACGCGGGGCTCCAATCCACAAACCGTGTGATCACGATCTGAACTGAAGTCGGATGCTTAACCGACTGAGTCACGCAGATTTGACTACTTTTTTAAAGATTTTATTTTTTTAAGTAATCTCTACATTCAATGTGGAGCTCGAACCTACAACCCCAAGGTCAAGAGTTGCATGCTCTACTGAGCCAGCCAGGTACCCCTGAATTTGACTGTTTTACATACCTCGTGTAAGTGGAATCATCCAGCATTGTCTTTCTGTGACTGGCTTACTCCAGGTACCATGATGTCCTCAAAGTTCAGCCATGTTGCCCCATATTGCAGAATTTCATTTCTTTAATGCTGAATAATATCCCATCATATCTTTTTCAACCCGTCCACCTGTCAATGGACATTTAAGTAGTTCCCACATTTCGGCTATCATTGATAATGCTGCAATGAACACGGAGGTACTAATACCTCTTCCAAGATCCTGATTTCAATATTTTTGGATAAATATCTAGAAGTGAGATTGCTGGACCATAGGTAATTGTCTTTTTAATTTTTCAAGGAAGCTTCATACCGTTTTCAGTGGTGCCCATGCGATTTCGCATTCCAACCAACAGTGTGCAAAGGTTCTATTTCTCCACATCCTCGCCAGCACTTTTTGGGTTTTGTTTTGTTTTGTTTTGTTTTATATAGCCATGTTGACAGGTGTGAGGTATATCTCACTGTGGTTTTGATTTGCATTTCCATGATGATGAGTGATGTTAAGCATTTTCTCATGTATCTGTTGGCCACCTGTGTGTCTCCTTTGAAGAAATGTCTACTCAATCTTTAGCTTATTTTTTAAATCAAGTTAAATTTTAAATTAAGACTTTTATGTTTTTACTCTTGAATTGTAGGAGTTCCTTTTATACTCTAGAGATTAACTCCTTATCATATACATGGCTTGCAAATATTTTCTCCCCTTCCATAGGTTGTCTCTTCATCCTCGATTGTGTCTTTGGCTGTGCAGAAGGTTTTCAGTTTGATACAGTCCCCCTTCTGTTGCCTGTGCCTTTGGGTCACATCCATGAAATCATTGCCAAGACCAATGTCATGAAGTTTTTCCCCGTGTTTTGTTCTAGAAGCTTTATAGTTTAAGGTCTGACCCTTAGGTCTTCAACCCATTTCGAGTTGATTTTTGGGTAGGTATAAGATAAGGGTCCAATCTGAGTATTTTCCATGCATATTCAGTTTCCCTTGCACCATTCGTTAAGAGATTATTCTTTTCCTATTGTGTATTCTTGGCACCAATTATATAAGAAGTTAACATTAGGGAAAGTTAGAGGAGTATGTAGGCATTCTCGGTACTATTTTTGCAACTTTTCAAAATACTAAAATGAGCTCAACATAAAGAGTTAAAACTGTATGATGATCTAACTTTAACATTTTAACAATAGAGTGTGGGAACAATGATTTCTTGGCACTTTTATTTTTAATGTTATTTATTTTTGAGAGAGAGAGAGAGAGAGGGAAACAGAGGAAACAGAGGATTGGAAGCAGGTTCTGTGCTGACAGTAGAGAGTCTGATGGTGGGGGCGGGGGAGGCTCAAACTCACAAACTACGAGATCACGACCTGAGCCAAAATTGGACGCTTTACCGACTGAGCCACCCAGGCGCCCCTCTTGGCACTTAAAGCCGTTATTTCTTTTTTTCTCTGTTCACCGAACTGCACAGTTCTGATACTAAATACATGCTCACTTTGCCGGGAAAGGCTCCCCATGACAGTGATGTCCCATCAAGGTACCAAGCTTTCCTTCCTCCCTAAAAAGAGACAGTGACTGAAGGAAAGGATTATTTTCCTCTTCAGGAAAATTTGGTCAAAAGTGATGACGTAATTTCATGAAAGATGTTCCACGAAACTGAATCTTTGCTGCTTTCTCAACCATTTCAGAAGCAGATGCAAGATTCTTGCTCTCAGCTATATTTTTTTGTGAAATATAACACGCATGAAGATGCATAAAACAAATGTATTCATATGCACGAGTGATTTTATTTTATTTTTTAAAAAAGCTTTTAATGTTTATTTATTTTTGAGAGAGAGACAGAGTGTGAGTGGAGGAGGGGCAGAGAGAGAAGGAGACACAGAATCCAGACAGAGGATCCAAAGCAGATTCTGCACTGACAGCAGAAAGCCCAATGCGGGCTTGAACTCATGAACCAGGAGATCATGACCTGAGCCAAAGTCAGATGCTGAACAGACTGAGCCACGCCCCTGCTCGCATTCCTCTTTTTAATGCCTTCGCTTAGTTTTCTTTTGCCTGTTTTCAAGGTTAGAGGTTTCTATACATGGAACAAGATTTTATGTATCCTTTTGTATCTTTTTATTTTTGCAACACAGTGTGTGTGAGAGTGGTGTACATAGTTGTGTGCTGCTCAACGGGCCTCAGCATTTTCAGTTTCCGGACTCCTTTCAACTATGAAAAAAAAAAAGAGGGGCGCCTGGGTGGCTCAGTCGGTTGGGTGGCCGACTTCGGCTCAGGTCATGATCTCGCGGTCTGTGAGTTCGAGCCCCGCGTCTGGCTCTGTGCTGACGGCTCAGAGCCTGCAGAGAGCAGAATGATGGCAAACTTTTTATAACATGTTTCTGTATAAAATACCTCCACTCTCCAAGCACCTTGGTTTGGCTACTTCTCCAACAGGCTCCGCAGATAAATCAACTGCTTTTTCTACAAGCGACTCACAGTTGTCAGGAAGTCTTGATATGTTAATAGTGTCATTGCAGAGCATACTATAAAATCTCTTCTTAGGGCGTCTGGCTGGCTTTTTCGGAAGAGTGTGACTTTTTTTTTTAAGTTTTATTTCATTTTTGAGAGAGAGGGAGGGAGGGAGGGAGAGAATGAGCGGGGGAGGGGTAGAGAGAGTGGGAGACAGAATCAGAAGCAGGCTCCAGGCTCCAAGCTGTCAGCACAAAGCCCCATGCGGGGCTCAAACCCATGAACTGTGAGATCATGACCTGAGCCGAAGTCGGATGCTTAACCGTCTGAGCCACCCAGGCCCCCCGAGCATGAGATTCTTGATCTCAGGGTCATGAGTTCAAGCTGCACGCTGGGTGTAGAGATTACTAAAAAAAAAAATTAATAAACTTAAAAAAATAAAATCTCTTCTTTTGCTCGAGTAGGCCTTTGAACACGGAAGAGCTCTTTTGCCATGTTGTTAGAATATCCTGTATGAATACAGTTCCAAAACCTGTTGCATGTCCTGAGTTTGATTTCGGCTGATGAAGAACCATGACCGTGCAGGCCACCATCTTTCTGCTTATGGCTGGTAATTCGTTTACCTGATACTGAGCTCCAATCACTTTTAAAACAATTTTTTAATGTTTATTTATTTTCGAGAGAGAGAGAGATGGAGTCAGAGCACGAGTCGGGGAGGGACACAGGGAGAGAGAAACACACAATTCAAGGCAGGCTCCAGGCTCCGAGCTGTCAGTGCAGAGCCCGATGTGGGGCTCGAACTCACAAGCTATAAGATCATGACCTGAGCCAAAGTCTGAGGCTTAACCGACTGAGCCCCCCAGGTGCCCCTCGAATCACTTTTAGACACAGCCGAAGAGTGTGAACAAATCATAATAAGCTTGTAATTTCTAATGCCTTCACAGCCTTCCCCATTTTTGGTCCATTATCAACAACACTGATTTTCCACTCCACGTATATTGCATAAGCCATATTCACTATCTTGTCAACTATGTATGAGACCCAGAAGTATCTCAGCAATCAAGTAGAAATATGGTTAAATTCATTATAAATCAGGGGCGCCTGGGCGGCTCAGTCAGTTAAGTGTCTGACTCTTGATTTCGGCTCAGGTCCTGATCTCACAGTTCGTTTTATGCTTCTTCATATCCAAATGTTCCATGTACAAGATACAGCAAGTCTGCACATAGTCTGATAAGATCCGGACAATTTTTCAAAACATGTTTTCTAGAAAGAACTGTGGGAATAATAGCTTGGACAAATTTTGAAAATCATTCATCTTCCACTTCTGAAAACCATTGATAGTATTCTGCAGTCAGTTTGGCAGCTACGATTTAAGCTTTTGGCCCCAATAGACTCAAAACTTATATATGTATTTACATCTATATAAATTATCTTTCAAAAATATTCTTTTTCTTTATTTAAAAAGAATTTAATGTTTTTTTTTTTTTAATTTTATTTTTGAGAGACATAGAGACACAGTGTGAGCGGGGGAAGGGCAGAGAGAAGGGAGACACAGAATCCAAAGCAGGCTCCAGGCTCTGAGTCATCAGCACAGAGCCCGACGCGGGGCTCGAACTCACAGACCAGCGAGATCATGACCTGAACCGAAGTCGGTGCTCAACCGACTGAGCCACCCAGGCGCCCCTAAATGTTTATTTTTGAGAGAGAGAGACAGAGACAGAGTGCAAGCAGGGGAGGGGGCGGAGAGAGAGGGAGACACCGAATCTGAGGCAGGCTCCGGGGTCTGGGCTGACAGCACAGAGCCTGACACGGGGCTCGAACTTGGGAACAGCAAGATCATGACCTGAGCCGAAGTCGGAGGCACCATGAGCCACCCAGGCGCCCCTCAAAACTAATCTTATAAAATATGTTGGCTTGAAAATGGTTTGATTAGTGAGAACAGCATGTACTCAGGGCATCTCATTCCTAACACTCTCCTAATTTTCTCATGCTCTTTGCTTTCACTATTATGCCTGGAGCAACGCTGATTTCTCATACAAGTTGTTGTCCACAATTTTAGAGGGTTTTATTTCCACATCAAGAAGTTTAAGTCAGCAAAGTTGTCAAACCTTTAAAATTCATCTTCACAAATGTGAAGGAATACTTTTTATCATTTCTTTATTTTTAACTTTTTATTTCATTATAGTTTTTTTAATGTTTATTTATTTATTTTTAACTTTTTATTATTTCTTTATTTTTAACTTTTTATTTCATTATAGTTTTTTTAATGTTTATTTATTTTAGCGAGAGATAGAGAGAGAATTCCAAGCAGGCTCTGCGCTGCCAGCATAGAGCCCAATGCGGGGCTTGATCCCACAAACTGTGAGATCGTGACCTGAGCAGAAATCAAGAGTTGGACACTTAATCGACTGAGCCACTCAGGCACCCCTGAAGTAATACTTTTTAAAATACAATTCAATAACTAAAAAATCAAATACAGTTATTAAAGACTATTTTTAATAGCATGAACAGGATACAAAACAATCCTACAAAGAAAGCTGCCCGCCATAGAAACGATCTCTGAATTTCTATTTGATCCGATCTTTGCTGTTTTTGCCTCATGTTATTATTCGCATTTTTACAGGCATTTGTCCATGCCGAGAGGAGAAAATTGTCTTCTTAATGGTATCTAAATGAAGCACTTTTAATATCCACACCGACACTCACTATATTTCCTGATTCGTAGAATTACACGGAGGTTCTCAGCATTTGCTTTGGGCATGGAAAAGGCGTGGTGTAACGGACATATTTCCCCTCCCAAGACACTGCGGAGGGTGTTGAGGTCTTGAAGCTGAGTGCCCGTCCTAGAGATTGCCCTCAGAGGAAGGAGGGCATTGCCCACTCCCTTGCCCTTGGTCACGGCCCCTCCCTGGGGGCAGCCCACATCCAATGCCAGGTGGATGTGTCATAGAAAGACCTGGTCCTCTCGCCCCAATTCGAGACACATGCCTGGGGGCATTCAGCTCTAGCTGCCTGGGGGACCGGATGAGGTGTCGCACTTCGCTTTCTTCTTCTCCCTGCCCCCCTTTACACTGTGGAACCTGACAGCGCTCCCCAGTTAATATCCTACACCCTAATTTCTTTTTCAGAGTCCTCTTCCTGAAAACCCAACCTACAGCCTACAGGCTTTCACAGTCCTCATTAATTATTTCAGCGTCTTACTCCTGTAATTATGTAATTACTCACGCGCGCGCACATACACACACACACGTCAACTGACAGATAAAATTTTGACTTTGAATGCACACACAAGATTATCACTCCACCTTACACCGCGATGCTCAACTTTACAAGTGGCTATTATGATCTGAGGGGCGCCTGGGTGGCTCAGTTGGTTGAGCATCTGACTCTTGATTTCGGCTCAAGGCATGATCTCAGAGTTCGTGAGTTCGAGCCCTGCATCAGACGCTGCGCTGACAGCCTGGAGCCTGCTTGGGATTCTCTGTCTCCCTCTCTCTCTGCCCCTGCCCCGTTCGTGTCCCTGTGTGCATGTGCACTCTCTGTCTCCCAAAAAATAAGTCAATGAACGTTTAAAATAATAATAAAAGTGGCTATTATGATCTTAAATTAGACAGGAACCACCTGGCTTGTTCAATATCCCCGATGCTATTACGCGGGGTAGGCGTGATGGTAACCCAACTGATCCCATACTCATTTGGAGCCGCACGAGTTCAAGGATGCCAGGAATAACCTTCAATCTGGCATGCAGTGTTTCAACCTTCAAAAGAAGGAAACTGAAGGAAACTGAAGGAAACGGAAGGAAAGCTGAAGTCAAATAGAAAATTTGAACACACGCAGAGGCTGAGCGGAACTTTAACGCAAACCAAATACGTCTGTATTTGTGTGTCTGCACGTGTGGGGGCATGCGTATGTGTTAACTTAAGCACCCAGTCAAGTATGGAAAGACAGATCAACATGGATGTGGGTTGCTTTCCTAGAACTTCCGTCACAAATTACCACTGGCTGGGTGGCTTAAAACAACAGAAGTTTATTCCCTCACGGTCGTGGAGGGCAGGAGATGGAGACGGGCTGTTGGCTCCCTCTGAAGGCTCCAGCCTGGCCTCTTCCAGCTCCTGGGGGTCGCCAGAAAAGCCTTGGCACTCCTCGGTTCGCAGATGTATTATCATCCTGATGTCTGCCTCCACCATCGTATGGCCTTCTTCCCTCTGTGTCTCCTTCGTGCCTTCCAATCTTTCTCTCCTTATGAAGATACCAGTCAATGGGGGCGCCTGGGCGGCTCGGTCGGTTCAGCGTCTGACTTCGGCTCAGGTCATGATCTCGAGGTTCACAAGTTCAAGCCCAGCGTCGGGCTCCGTGCTGACAGCTCAGAGCCTGGAGCCTGCTTCGGATTCTGTGTCTCTCTCTCCCTCTGCCCCTCCCCTGCTTGCATTCTGTGTGTGTCTCTCTCTCTTTCTCAAAAATAAACATTAAAAAAAAAAAAAAGATACTAGTCACTGGATTTAAGGCTCACTCTACGGCTGGTATGACCTCATTTTAATTTGATTACATCTACAAAGACCCCCAAATCAGGTCACATTCACAGGTACTGAGGATTAGGAATTCAACACAGGAGGTGGGGGGGGGGTAAGCGGCACATAATTCTACCCACGACAGATACCATATGTGATTCAGGGCAAAGAGGTACCTGGGGAGTGGACGGGAAGGGAGGAGTCAAAGACAAGGCAAGCAAGGAGCACCTGGGTGGCTCGGCGGGTTAAGCGTCTGACTTGGGCTCAGGTCATGCTCAGTTCATGAATTCGAGCCCCAAATCGGGCTCTGCGCTGAGCTGCAGAGCCTGCTTTGGATCCTCTGCCTCCCTCTCTCCCTCTGCCCCTCCCCTGCTCATGCTCACTTGCTCTCTCTTTCTCAAAAATAAATACATATTAAAAAAAATAATGAAGACCTTAAAAAAAAGAAAGAAAGAAAAGGCAAGCAAAGGAAAAAGAAAGAGGAGGGGGAGGAGGAAGAATGTAGTAAAAATATTTCCGTAAGTATAAAATTGTCCTGCTTCCAGAAAATGCTATGCATGTGTATGTGGAAATTAGACTACAGAGCTAGTGTTCTATTTTTTTGTAGGAATAATAACAACAGATACTCCTTGTAGGTGGCTTACTATGTGCCAGACACTGTTTGAAGCACTTTCCGTATATTAACTCTTGTAATCCTCATATCTCGATCCTGTGATGTAGGTACTATTAATTATCATACCCATTTCACTGATGACAAAAGTAAGGCATAAAGAGACAGCGCTAGGAAAATGGCTGAGCCAGGATTCAAGCCCGGGCGGCCTGGTTTCACAATCTGTGCTCTTAAACACTTCGCTATATACGATATAATTCTGTTCTTGGAAAACGAAAACACTACATGTGTGTACAAATGCTTGTTATTTTAGAAGACTAAATAGATAATAAATAAATAATAAAATGAGGTGTCAAGATAAAAAACTAAAGAGCTGCCTGGCGGGCTCGGTCAGTGGAACGTGCAACTCTTTATCTCAGGGTTAGGAGTTCGAGCCCCATGGTGGGTTTAGGGATTACTTAAAAACAAAATCCTCTAAAAAAATTTTTTAAGATGAAAAAGTAAAATCTTGGATTCTAATCAGTTCTGTTTCAGGGTGGGGAGGGGGGACACGAATGAATGAATGTTCTGATTGGCCAGTGTTGGGTCAAATGCCCAGACTCCATGTTTTGTGTGATGGAAGTTGCATTCGTGCTAGAACATTCTTAGTAGAGTCACATGGAAAGAGGCTCTATCACCAGAGGAAGGGGAAGCAGATGGCAGCTGAGGGGCTTGGAAAAAACTCCCCATCCACTCCAGTCTTCTTGAACCTCAGAACCACCCTTCCTACCTTTTGCAGAGATGCAAAGAACAGAGTTGCTGGAGGTCCTTCACTATTCAGATGAACAGAAGGCATGGCCCTAGGGGAAGAAATAGGCTGTGAAGAAACTGTCCCCCAAAACCACACCCATTTTTCCTACCCTCTGTCCAGGAAAGGGTTGGTGAAGGGACAAAGCTTTGACTTCTCTGCACCCACACACACACACACACACACACACACACACACACACACACACAGAAAGGGTGTCCCTGTCCCCAAGTCCTATGAGGGGCAAGTGCCCATCTGGGATAATTTAATGGCGCAATGGGACCATGTGTCCCATCTGGATCATCTGGTCTTTTGGTTGCTCTGCCAGTCTGAGGATTATCACACCTGTGGGGATTAAGGGGTGCTATAGAATTACCTTGAGTTTGGAGTTTAACTCCCACATGGAAGGATTTTCTGGCAGTACTGTAGGATTATCTCGGGTTTGGGTTTGATCCCTCTGCTACTTTGATGTTCTTCACAACCTGGTGCCGTCTTTTCTACTGTATTAATCAGTGAGTTCTGGACTCAGACCTCGTCCAAGGCAGGTATCTTCCTGGCTAACAGTTCCTGCTCTGGGAACACGGGGATGGATATGTGATGGGTGGGATGGTTCTAGCTTCCACTGGCACACTGTTCCACGGGACGATAATGATGGCAAAACTTGTACCTCAGGAGTTGATGGGAATGGTGGTCCTGTATCTTAGGGGTATAGGAATTATGGATATTGGGTATCAGGGACTGAAAAGTACTGTGTGCCATTGTCTGATGAGAATGATGGCCCTGGTGCCTCCAGGATTGATGGGAAAGGTAGATCCAGAGTCTCAGGGGCTGATGGGAAGGGTGGGTCCTAAGTCCCAGGGGCTGATGTGAATGGTGGGTCCAGAGTCTCAGGGGGTGATGGAAATGGCGGGCCCAGAGTCTCAGGAGGTGATGGAAATAGTGGGTCCTGAGTCCCAGGGGCTGATGGGAATGGTGGGTCCAGAGTCTCAGGGGGTGATGGAAATAGTGGGCCCAGAGTCTCAGGGGGTGATGGGAATGGTAGGTCCCTAGTCTCAGGGGGTGATGGGAACAGTAGGTCCCTAGTTTGGGGGCTGATGGGAAGGGCGGGTCCTGAGTCCCAGGGGCTGACAAGAAGGGCGGGTCCTGAGTCCCAGGGGCTGATGGGAAGGGCGGGTCCTGAGTCCCAGGGGCTGATGGGAAGGGTGGGTCCAGAGTCTCAGGGGCTGATGGAAACGGTAGGTCCTGAGTCCCAGGGGCTGAAGGAAGGGTGGGTTATGAGGCTCAGGGATTGGTGGGAATTTCATCAGCTGAGTCTTAGGTGCCAAGGGAGTCCTGAACTCTGTATATCAGAGAATGATGGAAACAGTTGTTTCTGTGACTCACTAACCAATGGGAATGTAGGCCTTATGTTTTAGAAACTAACGGGAATTATGTCCTTTTATCCCAGAGATTTAAGCAAGTCCCAGCCCAATCCATAAGGCCATTTGTTATTCATCTATCCCTCTATTCATTAGCAAACCTTTTCCTGGGCCCCTGCTCTGAGCCACACCCTATACTGGGTGATAGTGAGGACACAGAGATGACTCAGACCTAGATGGCGCCCTCAGTGAGTTCCCAGAGCCAGACCCAGACACCGAGAATCACAACATGACAGGATCAGAGCCAGGAAAAGGAGGCGGCAGGGTGGTGCAGTTACTGTCCCGTCCTGAACAGAGGGCCTCTGGGGTAAATGTCGAGTGACAGGAATTCTGGACACCAAATCAACGTACAGGGCGCGGCAAAATGTCCTTTTTATCCTATGTGAATTCGTGTGCGCGTGACACGAGCCAAACACGAATCCCCAACAAGCTGCGTGTTTTTGCAGAGGCAGCTCACCTCCAAAGGAAAGGCGTGGAATGTGGAGTCACACAGGCCTGGGTTCAAGTTCTGCCATCACCATTCACTTTGCAGTTTGGCTAACTCACTATTCAGAACCTCAGTTCTCTCATCCTTACACAGAGAGAAAACAATTCCAATAGTAAGACTGCTGTGAGGGGCGCCTGGATGGCTCAGCTGGTTGAGTGTCCAACTCTTGGTCTCAGCTTAGGTCACGATGAGATGGATCCCCGTGTCAGGCTCTGACAGCCTGGAGCCTGCTTGGGATTTTCTCTCTCCCTCTCTCTGCCCCTCCCCTCCCCCATGCTGGCTCTCAAAATCAACTTAAAAAAAAATAGTAAGATTGTTGTGATGATTGGATGATCTAATGTATAATAATTACCCAGCCCAAGGCTCACTCCAAACTAGATATTCGACAAAAGGTATGTGTTGTCATTACTATTATTCCTATGAGTAGTAATTGAAAACAAAATTTAAACGACTTTGAAGTCAGTATCAAATATCTGAGTTCAGAGGTTTGAGAGCATTGGAAGAAATCAGTAAATAAATAAATAAATAAATGGAGCCTCTGGGTGGCTCGGTCCGTTAGTCGCCCAACCCTTGATTTTGGTTTGGGTCATGAGCTCAGGGTTCCTGAGTTTGGCACCTAGTTGGGCTCTGCGCTAATGGTGTGGAGCCTGCTTAGGATTCTCTCTCTCTCTCTCTCTCTCTCTCTGCTCCTCTCCAGTTCCCGTGCGCGCTCTCTCTCTCAAAATAAACATTTTTTAAAGAAGTAATTTGCATATGCATAAGCACTAGTTTCTGTATGCAAGAAAACAAATCTTCCAACTGACCGAATAAGTATGGATAACGATTTATGCAATGGAATACGATATAGCCCCTAAAACGGAGGAGTCAGCTCTAAAGCATGGATATAGAAGGATCTTCAATAGTGTTACAAAAGTAAAGTGTAGGACTATGTGATCCCAGCTGGGGACAAAAAAAAGAGAAAGGGGTGGCATAATATATGTGCATAGACATAGAATTCGGCTGAAAAGATGCACAAGAAATCGGCAAGCATAAGCTGTCCCCAGCAAGCACTAGGTGTCTGGGGAGCAGGGCGGAAGGGAAACGCATTTTTCACTGCTGGATCCCGAGAGTCATATACCCACCGCTGCCTGAATACGTTCCCCAAACGTCCCCTGACCCCAACGTCCACAAAGTTCCAAGCTGCGCATAGCACCTATCCTCTCCTGTCCCCTCTTGCTACTGGTTCCCAGTTGGGAATAACTTCTGTCCCCCCCAGTTCCTGGGCCAGACTCCCGGTGGCTGTATCTTCACCTCTTCCCTCCCCATCACCCCCACAGTCGGCCAGTGCCCAGTCCCCCCTGCCTCCACACATTCTCTGCCCCACCCTCTCCTTTCTGTCCGCAGGGTCCCAGCCCCGGCTCGGGCATCCTCCCCCTCCACCCATCCCCCCACAGGGCCCCAGAGGGGTCTCTCTGACGCCCAGATCTGACCACAACCTCTGACGGCTCCCGGTCACCCCCAGGAGAAAGTTCCCAGCCCGGCCTTCAAAACGCTCTCGAGCCTGGCCCCGCCCACCGCCTCCGCCGCATCTTCGCAGCTCCTCGGCTCCTGTCCTCTAAGGCTCCAGGCGGACTTGACTGCTCTGCGGTCCTCCCGGAATCGCCCCCGGGTCCCCGCCTCCGAGCCTCAGCCTGGAACGCCCTCGCTGCGGCCAGCCCCCCTCCCGGCCATCCAGATCTAACTTCTCCCGGTTCTCGGGGAGTGGGGGGGGGTCCCTGCGGCTGTCTCCAGCTGAAAGGGTTCCTTCCGCCCCCGGGCTCCCACAGCCGCTGGCCTCTGGCTCTGTCATACCCCGGTCGCCCTGGATTGGAACTGTCTGCGTCTGGGGCTGTCTCCTCCATCAGACTGTGAGCTCCGTCTGCAAGGGCAGTTATGGGTCTGATTCACCTTTGGGGCCCCAGTGCGGGGGGCGGGGGGTGGCGAAGCGGAGGGAGGGAAAGGAGGCTGGGAGGGCAGGAAGGGGGGAGAGCGAGGAGGGGAGCAGACCCCGCTGGGGCGGGGTGGGGGGGCGGGAGGAGGCAGAGGAGAGACACAGAGACCGAGAGACCGGGAGGAGAATGCGCCGCGCGGGCGGCGGCGACCGCGGCGCCGAGGCGAGGGCGCAGAGGTGGAGGGCGCGGGAGAGAGCGGCGAGGGGAGAGCCGGGCCGGCCGCGGGAGGCGGAGGGAGGGAGAAGTGGAGCGCGGCGCCCCGCCGCCCCGGCCCCTTTTGTCCCTTCCCTCCGCCCTGCGTCACGCTCCCGGCCGGCCTCCCCGCGCGCTCCCTCCCCCGCCCGCGCCTCCTCCCCGGGGCTGGATGGAATTTTTTCCCCTGGACCCGGGCCAGCTCCGGGGCCGGGGGAGGCAGGCCGGGCCCGGCCGGCGGCGGGGAGGGGCCGGGGCGGGGGCGCCCGGGGAGGAGGCCGGCCCGCGGGGTCCCGGGCGGAGACGCGGACCGGAGGGAGTCGGGAGGAGGGAAGGAGGATGGCGGGGCCGCCGGGAGGAAGGGGAGAGGCCGTCGGGCGGCGGAGGCGGGGAGAGGATGGAGAGCGGGCGGCGGCGGCGGCGGCGGGCCCTGCTCGGCGCGGCCTGGGGGGCTGGCCGGGGAGCCCCTGCGCTCCGACGCGGGAGCGGCGGAGCCGTGAGTCTGCGGAAAGCGGGCTGGGGGTGGGGCGGGGAGGGGGGAGGGCGCTGGGGCCCGGACCCGGGGTCCCAGGAGGGGGAGGCCGCGGCGGCCTGGGTTTCTGGGTTCTCGGAGGAGGAGGGGGCTGGGGACCCAGACTCCTGAATCCCCGGAGGAGGGAGCTGGGGGCCTGGATTCCGGGGTCCCGAGGAGGAGAGGGCGGGGAACGCCTCCTGGATTCCAGAGGAGGAGAGAGATGGGGCCTGGGTAGCTGGACGCGGAGGCTGGAGGACACTGGGGCAAGATGCCCGCCCGAGCCCTCGGGGGAGGCGGAGGGAGAGAGGTAGGCTTTGGAGGTGCCTCTGGCAGCAGAAGGGTTAACGTCTGGCTGGAGGGGAGGGGGAGGGGCAGGGAAGGGGCTGCGGGGCTTTGAGGGGTCAAGGGTGAGCCGTGCGAGGTGGGGGCGGAGGAGGGGGGGGAGGTTGTCTGGGCTGCCAGACAGGCCAGGGTCAGCGGCGGGGGCAGGGGATGTCTGGCGGAGAGGCCCAGCATCCAGGCTCCCTTGGGGACCTGGGATTCCAGGCCCCAGCCCCCTCCTCCCTCAGACCTGGGAGTCCGCAACCCAGCCCCCTCCCCCAGAATTCCAGAATCTGAACCCCCAGCCCTTTTTACCCCAGGACCCGAGAGAGTCTGGGCCTCGGGCCTCTTTTTCACTCAGATCTGGGAGTCCACAGCCCAGCCCCCACCCTTCACGAAACGGCAGGGTCCGGGCCCCTTGCCCCTTCCTCCCCCGAACCCAGGCGTCCCCACCTCCTCTTTAAGCCCCAGCTGGATCCCAGCCCTCTGGGGGTTAAGGGGGCGGGGCCAGCTGGTTGCCATGGTGCCAGACTGTTTGGGTCTGCTCTCTGACCCTTGGGGGCTCCCCAGGGTCTGCAGAGAGGGGGAGGGGGACCCAGACCTGAGGGAAGTCCAGCGCCAACCCCTTCCCCAAATCGGGCCTATGGGCCCAGGGAGTTCGTGTCTCCATCGGCGCCGTGTCCGGTGACCTTGAACAAGTCCTGACGGTTCTCCCTGGGTCTCAGTTTCCCCAAGGAGAAATTTTGGGGGGGTGTGGGGAGATGCTCGGGTCCTGCAAATCTTTAAGATTCTCAGCTCCCCTCTCACCCCCTCCTCAGGCCCCAGGCAGCCCCGGGGCATGCTGGGAACCCGGCCTGGGCTCTGGGCCAGGTTGTGTGGGGGGGGCGGGGGCAGCCTCCTCCCTTCCCCTTCCTCCCCACCTTGGCCTGACTCTCGCCCCCGCCTGAGGGTCTGGGAGGTTGGGAAGGAGGGCAGGGGGATGAGAGCCGACCCGACTCTGGCCCCCCATCTCCTCCTTTCCTCCTCCGCCCCCTTCCCGCCTCTCCTCCCCCTCCTCAGCAGGTCGCTACCCCAGCCCTGGGCCCCTTCTCGAACCACCCCCACCCCACCCCCAGCTCCAGACCTGGCTCCGAGCTGCGAGGGGGAGGGAGAGAGGGAAGGAGAAAGACAGAGAGAGAGAGAGAGAGAGAGAGAGAGGCGCAGAGAGAGGAAGAGAGGGGGCGAAGGAGAAGGGAGGGAGAAAGAAGGGGGGTGGGAGGGAAGGGAGGAAAGAGACAGAGGGAGACAGAGATGAGAGATGGAGAGAAAAGGGGAGAGGGCCAGAGACAGAGACATTAAGGAAGAAAGAGACTGAGAGCATGAGAGACAAAGAGAGGGAGCGAGGAGGACAAGGGAGGAAGAAAGACAGAAGGGAAAGAAAAAGAATAAGGAAGGAGAAAAGAGGGAGAGGCCATCTGCGAGGGAGAGCGCCGGCACCAAGGAGGGAAGACACAGACTGAGAGAGGCCGAGAGCAGGCCGAGAGCTGGGGAGTGAGCAATGCAGAGGCGGAAGAAACAGACGCAGAAGGAGGTGGAGACCAGGGCAGCCGGGAGCTGACACGGACACCAGGTGCAGCAGAAACAGACCGCAGGAGACAGCCAGAAAGGTGGAGACAGAGCATGGGACAGACAGCACTGGACAGAGGGACGGAGGGACGACCTGCCAGCCGCAGTGCACAGACTGCTAGCCCTGGGGTGGGGAGGCTGGGTGCCATCGCAGCCTACCAGGCCCGGCCCCTCCCACTTGCTCTGGCCAAGCCTCTCCGCCTCCGTGGGGCGGCCTTCTCACCTGCCCAGTGTGGGGAGCTGACAGCACCTTGCTAGGCCTGGGGCAGTGTTAGGGCTCAGGGATCATAGCTGTCATGGTTAGAAATGATGGGAGACCAAAAGAAGACATGAGAGAGGGGAAAAATATCCAGAGATGTTGGAAGGTTTCATATCCCCGCCTCCGCCCTAGTCCTGGATTCCAGAATCTGACAGGTAGGTAGGGAGCTGCTGGTCCAAGGGGCCCAACTCCAAAACAGGTGAGGCTCCCTCTGACTCCACATCCGGGAAGCCAGGCTGTGCCTTCCCCAGGGAGGCAGGCCTGGCTGGACTCCCGGGTCTGAGGAGGAGGGGGCCGGGAGCCTGGGTTCCAGGGCCCTTTGAGGGGGAAGGGGCTAGGGGCCTGAACTCCTGGGTCACTGCTGAGAAAGGGGCCAAGGGACTGATTCCTGGGTTCCTTGGGGAGGAGGGGGCCGGGGGCCCGGATTCCTGGGTCCTGGCACCCACCCGTAGAACCGACCTTGCGGGGCCTTCGCCACACACAAGCTCGAGTCTGTGGGTCCGTGTCGGGGGCTCACCATCGCGGCTGGGGTCTTCCCGGCCCTCCCCGCCCTCCCTGGTCCTCCTGGCCCCCATCTGTCCGTCCATCCGTCTGTCTGTCCACCTGCCGCGCCCCCCGGGCTGAGGTAGGAGGTTGTATAGTTGAGGAGGACACCCACGGAGATCACTATACGGCCTCCTAGCTTTCCCCAGGCTGCGCCCTGCACGGGACGCCCGGCGGGGACCCCAGCCCCTGACCGCTGCCCCATGCTGGGGGGACCCTGGGTGGAGGAGCTGGGCTGTCTCTCCTGTCCTGTCCTCACTTCTTCCATTCCCTCCTCCCCTTTCCCTCATGCAGTTTTTTTCCCGCCTGGAAACCTCTATTTCGCTTTTTCTGTCTCTCCATCTCCACAGTGTCTCTGGAGTCTTCTCTGTGTCTACACAGCAGCCTCTCAGACTCTCTCTCCATCTCTCTCTTTCTTATTGTGTTTTCTGATATCCCTCCACGTCTCAGCTTCTGTTTCTCGGGGTCTCACAGTGTCTCTGTGCCATCTCCACTCTGACCCCCCCCACCCCCACCCCACGCCAGGGCCTGTCAGGCCACCACACACCACACTGCCGGCCTCTGGGTCCCTGAGACCCTTTAACCTGTGAGGACATCCAGGGTCACAGGTGAGGTTCTTGGGAGCCTGGCGTCCGGACCAACCACAAGCCTGGGGACTGCACACCTGGCCCCTGCCGCTCACACCCTTTCTCCCTGAAAACCCAGAGGTTGACATTTGACCAGCCACAGAAATCCGACCTCTGACCCTGTACCACGTGCCCCTCCCCCCCCTCCATGGTGACCTCACAAAGGTCACCAGCTTCTCCCTGGGCCTGGACCCTACACTATGGCCCCGCTGGCCCGAGACAGCGCTGTCCCATCTGCCCTGATGGCCCTCGTGGCGTTCAGTGCCCCCGCCTGGGCCTGTCTCATCTGCTTCACGTCCTATAAGGAGCGCACGCGCATCTGTGAGATCTTTGCTGGCATGCAGGGCCCCGAGCTGGAGAAGTGTCAGGAGGCATTCAGCAGCGCCTTTGCGGACCTCACGCACCTTGAAATCAGTGAGGAGACCTGCCACTGTCCTCTGGGGTCCTGGGGGGTATGTGCAGGGAGGGACCTGAGTGCCTTGAGAACCACTGAGGCTCACACAGAGAGGGGACGGTGGGGCAGACTTAGGGCGGGACGGAGAGGGACAGACTCGGGGGAGGATAGACATTTGGGGGGACAGACTCAGAGGGGGGTAGGAGAGAGATGGGGGACAGACTCAGGAGAGGATAGAGATGGGGGATAGCCTGGAAGAGGGGACAGAGACGGGGAACAGACTCAGAGAGGGGGAGAATAGAGATGCAGGGAGACAGACTCCAGGGAGGAGAGAGATGGGGGGACAGACTCAGAGGGCAGGATAGACACGGGGAGGGGACAGACTCAGAGATGGCAGAGAGCAGTGGGGAGGTGGACAGAGACTCGGAGACACAAGGTGTCTGAGAGAGGCAGAGAATGTCCACACTGTGGACGTGGTGTTGAGGGGACTGCTTTGCCCAGCCTCTGCCCTCCGCCCTTACTCCCAGACTACGATGAGAGAAGCCACCTGCATGACGCCTTCACCCAGATGACCCACTCTCTCCAGGAGACGGCTGCTGCCCGGGGTGAGTGGGGTGGGGACGGTCTGGCGGGGGTGGGCGGGAAGCCCCCGGGAGGTGGATGTGGCAGATCCCGAGCCAGTAAGCTGAGTGAGCCTGGTCACCCGCCGGGAAGCAGGGTTGGGCGGATGCTGGCAGGGAGGTCAAAGAATAGTGCAGAAATGGTCTAGAGTCAGAAGCCCAGCTGGGAGCGGGCGGACGTGAGCTCTGACCTGGCTCTGTGGCTCCCCCTCCTCCTGGCTATGAGGTTCTGGATGTGTCGCTGCCCCCCTCAGGGCCTCAACTTACCCACCCGTCAGACGGGACAATTTCTTTGCTTCCCTGATGGCTGTGCAGGGTGGTACGCGGGAGGAGCCTCCTGACCAGACAGACCTCCAGAGCGGGAGGGAGAGGGAGCCCTGAGTGCTGTCTGCAGCATAACCTGGCCCGCTGGGGGTCCAGGGCGCAGGGTTAATTTCCACGTCTGCAGTTATGCCTTTGTTTTCTGCTC
Source organism: Paguma larvata (assembly GCA_030068075.1). Classification (NCBI taxonomy): domain Eukaryota; kingdom Metazoa; phylum Chordata; class Mammalia; order Carnivora; family Viverridae; genus Paguma; species Paguma larvata. Next base: position 7,489,210 of record CM057841.1, on the reverse strand, counting down.
TTGCTCACCAAGCTTTCTGACAACGATCCTGAAAGATGGGGAGGTTCCTGTCCAGCCAGGGGGTGTCTGGGGAGGGGGTCAGCATGGAGAAGACTTCAGTTACAGATCCCCCAAACCCCAAAGAGAGGCCTTAGCGACTCAGGGCTGGGGTGGGGGGAGGGGCTCAGGACTCCAGAAAACACCTTTTCTCCCCACGGAGACCACCTCGTCACAGAAGCGTTTGAAAAGAGCAGGAACAAGTCTGGTTCTGCATGGAGGAGACCTCCCCCTAGAGCTGTGCGCGGGACGGCCTGGAGCGGGGAGACAGTGGAGGCTGGGAGGCCTGGGTGGAGGCTGGGGTGAGGGAGGCCTGAGCCGGGGCAGAGCTGTGAAGGTGCAGAAGGGGGCATGGATGAAGACGAGAGTCCAGAGCAGGAGGGACGGGGGTGGGTCTGATGGGCTGTTCGGGGAGTCGGAGGGTAACGGACAGCACCCGAGGTCCCCATGTGGGCGCTGGGTCATCCCTGGAGGCGGGGCGTCCGGAAAGAAGAGCAGGAGTGGGAGTGGATGGTGAGCTGGGCTAGGACGTGGTGACGGTGAGGGACCCAGGGGACATCCAGGAGGCAGCCAGACACATGGGTCCAGGGTTTAGCTGCAAGGTCGGGAGACTTGAGACTGTGCTGAAGGAGCAGGGCTGTGAGTGGGGGAAGGGCAGGCTCAGCTCTGGGTGTAGAAAGATTCCCTGGGAATGTGGGGGGGACAGACTGGAGGCCGGGAGAAGCTGGTGCAATGCGAGCGACAGGGATCTATTGAATGTGCCAGAAACATCACTGGGGACCTAGCTGTGACCAAAACTCCAAGCCACTAGCCCTCAGGTCGCTTGTATTGGGGGACGTGGGGGTGGGGAGGGACAGACGATAAACATAATCAATGAAATACCATCGTGTGTCAGTCGGTAATCCAGGACGTGGAAGAAAACAGAGGACAGACAGAAAGGGAACGGGGCGCCCCATGGGATGATCATTTTAATTTTTTTAATGTTCTTATTTATTTTTGAGAGAGAGAGAGAGACAGAACGTGAGCAGGGGAGGGGCAGAGAGAGGGGGAGACACAGAATCCGAAGCAGGCTCCAGGCTCTGAGCTGTCAGCACAGAGCCCGACTCGGGGCTTGAACCGGGTGAACTGTGAGATAGATCATGACCTGAGCTGAAGTCAGACACCCAACTGACTGAGCTACCCAGGCACCCCGTGCCCCGTGGGGTTATTCTAAACCGGGTGGTTAGGGGAGTTGCAAATGAGAAGATCCAACTGAGCAAGGACCGGAATGAGGCGGAATGAGGCCGGATGAGGCCACCGAGCCATGCAGATAATCGGGGGGAGGAGCCGGCGCAAGGGGCTGGAGTGGAGGGAAAAAGCCAGAGGAGATGAAATCAGAGGCGTCAAAGAACCACATCCCGTAGGACCTCGTAGGCCAGTGGACGTAAGAATCACCTGGGAGCTGGTTAAAATGCACATGCGTGGGCCCCAGCCTCTACTTCTGACCAGTAGGTCTGAGGTAGGGCCAGGAAGTGGACATTTCTAACAAGTTCCCAGGTGATGCTCCAGGAACACACTTTGAGAACCGTTCTCGTGGGCCCTTGAACTGACTTCAGCTTCCGCTCTTGAGGCGGGAGCCACATGGGAGGATTTTAGGGAGAAAGAAAGAGATGGTGTCCGACTGAGGCCATGTAGGCCAAGGGCAAAAGCGGGGAACCCTGGGGGGAGAAGGTCGGCGGTGGTTTGGACCAGCCGCAGCGGGCCGGGCGGGCCGACACGAGGGCTGAGCTGAGGGGCGAGCGTGAGCGCGGAAGAGTAGGAAGATCCAGGGTGGACTGCACTAGGCCTGCCCCGCACGTGGGAGAGGCTGTGTCTGCAGTCACATACGTTGGTTATCTCCCGAAAGATCTCTTCGTACTAGCTCTGTGAGGTGGGGTTTTGTAGCCCCACTTTCCAGGTGGGGAAGCTGGGGCCCAGCTGGATAGAAAGGACGGACCCAGGAGATACCTGGATTGGACGTGTGTGGGGTGAGGGGGATGGGAAGGGCAACTCCCAGGTCTCCTGGATGGAGGACCCAAGAAATGGACACGCTGACTCCAAGAGGCCCTCGGTGGTGGCAGGTGACACTGTTTGTGTATAAAAACCAGGGAGTGGACGGTACAGTGTAGAGAAGGGAGGTATGCCACAGGTCATGGAGCTCAACCACCTGGGTCGAAGTCTAGCTGTGTGACCTTGGGCCACCTTCCTAAGCTCTCTGTGCCTCAGTTTCCCCATCACAAACTTGGAGATGGTAAATACTAGCAGTCGACCCGTCCGTAACACTCACTGTGTGCCATCCGAAGCTCCTACGGACTTTCTCTCATGCAGCCATTAAATGGCACATAGTTTGGCATGGGGATGCCTTTTCATTGTATGGCATTAAATCTCACAGCCCCCTCTCCCCCCAGCCCTAAGAGGTAGACGCTGATATTGCCCCCATCTTGCAAACTGGGGATCAGGAAAGTTGCATATTTGGCCAAGGTCACGTAAGGGAGAGGACTGCAAATGGGGTGTCTCAGATAGGAGACAGGTGTGCTCCCAGATGGGTGAGCCAGGACTCCATCCTAGATGGTCCGAAACAGTTGAAGTTCCTAATGATATGCACTTTTTTTTTTTTTTTTAATATATGTACCTCTTTTGGGGAGATTTTACAACATCCACCCACGCCCCCTTGTGGTTCACTTGATATAACCTCCACCCCCTGCCTCTGGACCTTCCGCTCTATCCCTATTTTATTCCCATGATTTGCTCGACACGGCGCACACACACACCCTTGGCATGGCTCACTTGGTAGATCTCACACTCATCCCTGCTGTGAGTCACTTGGTTTGGCCCAAAGATATTCCTCGGATGACTCCTCCAACATCCTGGCCTCTCGTTTGAGCGCCCCACTCTGACCACATCCTCCTGATCATCCTGCCGTCTCCAGACCACACATCTGCCCTGTGGCCGAGGAGAGACACCTAAGTCCCCGACCCTTCATTCTGAACCCACTTCCTGGCTCCAGTGTCCCCTCTCTCCAGTTTATACCCAAGGATCATCACACCAGCCACTCTTGCCAATACCCTCCATTCCTTCCCTTTCTGTATGGTTTTAAATCACAGAGGAACAGGGCGCCTGGGTGGCTCCGTTGGTTAAGCGTCCGACTCTTGACTTCAGCTCAAGCCTTGATTTCAGGATCGTGAGTTCAAGCCCCGCCTTGGGCTCTGCGCTGGGCATGAAGCCTACTTAAAAAAAAAAAAAAAAAGTCACAGAGGAATGTGCAACAGCTTAAGCGAGCTCGAAGTTTATTTCTTCCACGTAAAAGAAGTCTGGAGGTAGGCACTTCAGGATAGCAGCAGCATTTCTTCTTCTTGGGGACCCAAACCCCTTCCGGCTGCCTGCTTTACCATCCGAGGTTGTAACCCTTATCTTCATGGCTCTCCATGACTGCTGGAGCTCCGGCCATCCAATCCAAGCTTCAGGCAGCAAGATGGAGGGATGGGAATGATCAATAAGACGGCGGCATGTCTCTTTTAAGAGTATTTCCTGTAAACTTGGTTGTAAGACCACAGCTGGGTCACATGACACCGCTACAAGCTGCGAGGGATATTGAGAAATCTGGTCTTTTAGCCGGGTGGTTGGCGGGGGCCGGGGGTGCTTTCCCGGCTGAAATGCAGTGTGGCGTTACTAAAGAGAGATTTGGAGGCAACTAGCAGCCCTTGTGTATTAGCTTGCTAGGGCCGCTGTAACAAAGTGCCGTCAACCGGGTTCCTTAAACAATGGAAAGGTATTCACAGTTCTTGAGGCCAGAAGTCCAAGATCAAGGCATCAGGGTGAGCAGGGGTGGGTCCTTGTGAGGCCTCTCTCTTTGCCTCCTAGATGACCACCTTCTCCTCCGTCGTGTCTTCACGTGGTCTTCCGTCTGTGTGTCTGGAACCAGGTCTCCTCCCCTTATAAGGCAGTCAGTTGTCCTGAATCAGGGTCCACTCTAATGACCTAATTTTAACTTCGTGACCTCTGTAAGGCTGTATCTCCAAGTGCAGTCACATTCCAAGGTACTCGGGGTTAGGGCTTCCACATATGAATTTGGGAAGGATACAATTCAGTCTGTAACACCTGCCACATTGCTGATTTCCAAAGCCACCTCCGCCAATCCCCCAGGCCGCCAGTCCAGCCATTCACTTTGGGAAAAGCCACAAAACCTTAACAGTTTGGAGGCCCTTCCAAGGGTGAAAACTCTCAACACCCACAGGGACAGAGACAAAAAGAGTAAAAGAGGGGTGGAAATGAATAGAGTCTGGGGACCACGGCGAAGTGTCAGGCTGCAGGCCCTGTGTAGAGGGGGTGGCTGCCCCTAAGCTCTAGCTAATTGCCACCTCACGAAAATACAGTCTCTGTGCTGCAGCTCTTCCAAACATTTTTTGCAACTTTCCCAAATTTTACATGATGGCAACTGGTTAATTTTTAAAAATAATTTCCAGTCCAAATAGAACACATGCAAGAAATGGACTGGAGTTACGGTCTCCATTCCAGCTGGGTCCTGGAATTTATTCTACACATACTGACTGAGCACTTTCTAAGACTCAGGGCCCTCCCCTGGGTTCTGGGGATACAGCACTAAAGAACGAAGAACAGTATGTTTATGCCCTTAAGAGACAGACTTCCACGATCACTTTATATATAAATTATATAAGGGGGCGCCTGGGGGGCTCAGTCGGTTAAATGTCCGACTTTGGCTCAGGTCATGGTCTCGCAGTTCGTGAGTTCAAGCCCCATGTTGGGCTCTGAGCTCACAGCTCAGAGCCTGGAGCCTGCTTCGGATTCTGTCTCCCTCTCTGCCCCCTCCCTGCTTGTGCTGTCTCTCTCTCTCTCTCTCTCAAAAATAAACATAAAAAAATTAAATAAATACATATCATTGTAAACTGAGAACTCTGAATGGAATGAATGGAACACTTTGAGAGACAAAAATAGGGAGCTGGATTAGATTAGATTTGCGGTCAGGGAAAACCTCCAAGGAGATGACACGAGGTCAGAAATGAAAGCTGGGTAGGCGTAGGGAGAAAAAGATGTGCCAGAAACAGAAGCCAGCACGCGCAAAGGCCCTGAGGTGCTAAAGAATATGGTTGTTTTCTTACTAGAGGAAATGATGGGCGGGCAAGGTGGAATCGAGAGCCAGAGGAAACTAGGCCAGGCCATGCAGGGCTAGTAGGACTTGGTGAGGAATTTGATCTTTATCTTCCCCTTTCCCCTCCATAAAATCGACACAGAGGGTGCAGAGGAGGGGTCCCATTGGAGAGACAGTCCAGGGGCAAAGAGAAGGAGATTTGGGGGTCTGTCAGGCTTCCAGGTAGGCGGGGTGGGAGGAGGTGAGAAGAGGGGCTGCAGTATATAAGAGAAAACGTGGGGGTGGGGAGGGGCTGAAGAAGGGAAGGGTCTCTACTACAAGGCCCCCCTCCACTCTCCAGGCTCCTTTAAAACTGCTTTCCTTGATGCTGCCGAGGAAATGCGGAAGGTCATTATGAAGCTTAAAGGAGGTAAAAAGCTCCAATTCCTTCCCTCAGGCACGACCCACACAAGATTAGAAAACTCCCGAGCCAGCCATCCTCTCCCTTAGGCCCAGTCCCTCTGAGCCGCTGCCCTTGGTGGGTCACTGCTGACACAGCCTCTCCCCCTGTCTGGACCCCTCTGGATGTGGTCCCTGCTACAGTGGAAGGTTTCCTCTCCAGCTAGGGCCCCTTCCTGAGATGGTTCTGTCCCAGACTGGCCCGGGCCTCTCCCTGGGTCTGTCTGTGCACTCTGTGACGTCTCCTTTCCAAATGGACCCCTCAGTGGGCGGATTCTAGCCTAGCCAACACCTCTACTCTAACTGAGGCCCCTAGTTAGACCCCGTGCCCTAAAACAATCGCCCCGGGGCTAGCCCTGCTGCTCCGGTGGAACACACCGGGATCGACCCCGCCTCCTTAGCAAGAAGCAGGCCTGGGCCTGACCTTCGTGGAATGCGGCAAGCCTGGCCCCGCCCCCTAGGTGGGCGGAGGCAGACCTGGCTCTGCCCTTAGGCGGACCGCGGCAAGCCTGGCCCCGCCCCCTGGGCGGAAAGCGTCTGGCCCTGTAACAGCCCCCAGGACTGCTCCAGATGGGCACTTCCAGGCCCTCCACGGTAGTTACGTCTCCTCTCTCTCCACAGCCCAGGCCTGCGTCCCTCCCTGCGGTAAGGACTTCATTCAAAGCTCAGAATTGACGGGGAAGGGAGGTGGTCGGGAGCGAAGCCTGGGGTGGGCTTCGGTCCGAAGGAGGCCAATAAGAGCCCTGGAGAAAAGGAATTAAACCAGGTATTGCTCACAAACCTCCTATAAGGCGGGTCTCAAAGCAAAAACAAGCCAATAAGAGTCCTAGGGGCTGGCGAGGCAGCCAGTGAGCGCAGGGAAGGCGGCGCTGGCCGATAGAGCCCCGGAGGCTTAACAGACCTTACGTCGGCCAAAGGGACCCGGGTTGGGGAACGCAGACAGAGCCCAGGTGCAGCGCTTCCGTCCCACAGGATTCCAGGATGTCGCCCGGCGTTTCCTCTGCTTCGGGTGCCACCCCAAGGCCTGCAACTTTCCGCTGGACTGCCCAGGTGAGGGGCGGGGCCTGGAAGGGGAGGAAACGGGACGTACTGGAGTGACTAGAGCTGAGCCGGGAAGGGACGCGGTCGTACGGGGGCGGGCCCGGGTGGTGACGCGGACCTGTCTTCAGTTCAGGACTTAACGGTGACTCGGGGTCAGCAAGCTAAGTTCTCCTGCACTGTGAACTTCCAGCTGCCTAAGGAGGAAATCACCTATTCCTGGAAGTTCGCAGGAGGTGTGAGTCGGGGCGGGACCAACGCGAAGGGTTTAGGCGGCGGGTTATGCTTCTCTAGAGGATGGGGTGGGGGTAGGACGCACGGGTTGGGACTCGAGGGAGCTCGGTCTAGATTCACGCTTCGTGCAAAGGGGACAGTCCCAGGATTTAGAAGTGGAGTCAAGGCTCAGGAGGGTGGCTTAGGTGTAAGGAAGGATTTAGGGCCGAGAGCGAGTACGGCGCCCAGGGGGCGGGGTCAGCTAATAAGTGACGAGGAGTGGGGCCAAGGCTCGAGAAGGCGTGATCTAATTCGGGAGCGGGGGTCGAACGTTCTGGTTTGGCGAGACGCTGCAGAGGGAACCTGACCCGGGTTCGGGCAGGGCTCCACTCCTCCCGCCGCTTCAGCCCGAGCGTCCCGCAGGTCCGGACGCAGGACCAGTCCTACTTCCGAGACATACCGCGGGCCCACGGATACCTGGCGCGGATCCGGCCGGTGCAGCCCACGCACAGCGGGACCTTCTCCTGCTCGATCCTGCACGACCAGCGCCCAGTGGCGCGCCTCTACTTCTTTCTTAACGGTACGAGCGGGGCTGCGCGAGGGGGCGGGGCTGCGCGAGGCGCGCGCCCGACTGACGTGCGCGCCCCCGCAGTGACCAGTGCGCCCCCGCGTGGGGAGCTCGAGCTCCAGGTCACCTTTCGGAAAGTGCTGCGCTGGACGCCGCGGGAGACGGAGATTTTGGAGCCATGGAGGCCAAGCCTGGGCGAGCTGCTGGCCAGGCCCAAGGCTCTGACGCCGGGCAACCAATGCCTGCTTGCGGCCCTCGCGGCCCTAGCTTCAGCCAGTGCGACCCTTATGGTGTGGTGAGTCCCCGGGACCCCGGAGCGCCAACATCCGCTCAGTGTCCAGCACCCTCGTCCCCAGGAGTCCGGGCCACCATCCACCTCCTCCCTCAGACCCCGGAGTCCAGGCCCCCAGCCCCCTCCTCCCTCAGATCCCAGAGTTCAGACCTTCTCCACTTTGGGACCCAGGCTTCCAGAACCCTGATATCTCATCCCCAACCTTCCCCCCCCAACACAAACACCTCCTTGTTTCTCCAGGATATTCTTTCGATGGTACTTCAAGAGCAACTAACAAAGGTATTTTTTTCTTACCTCCTTATCCTGTTTTCATCCCTAAAATAAAGAATATATTTCAGCTTTCTAGATTCTTCCATCTTCGAAGGTGGTCAGTACTAATGCAGGTAGCAGAGGCCGCATACCCCAAATCCGCACAGGCGAATACGCCCCTAATGACAGTAATATGAGGGATGAGAGTTGTCACAGTGCAAGGCCAGGCCACTCCCCGGATTTCTGGCAGTCTCTCTGACCTTGCAGCCTGCAGAAGACACCCTCAGATAGAGAGTCCTTGATGTCATCTTGAAAGCCCGTGTCCCCCCAAGGCTTTCCTGCCAAAGGCACCACTATCCACCCAGCGGCTCAACCAGAAATCTAAGTGTTTAATTCCTTTTCCTCTTCTGTTTCCATGCCTTAGCCTTCTTAACTCCCAGACGTCTTGCGAAGTTGCCCTCCCTCTGTGGTCCCAGCCCCCATCATCTCTTGCCTGTATCACTGCCTCACTGCAGCAGCATCCGCACTGCCTCCACTCAGCCTGGTCCTGCTATAGTCCGTCCTCCACATAGCAGCCAGAGTAATATTTTACTTTTTTTTTAATGTTTATTTATTTTTGAGAGAGAGAGAGTGTGTGTGAGCTGGGGAAGGGCAGAGAGAGGAGGAGACACAGAATCCGAAGCAGGCTCCAGGCTCAGAGCTGTCAGCACAGAGCCCGACGTGGGGCTCCAACTCACGAGCTGTGAGATCATGACCCGAACTGAACTCGGACGCTTAGCCAACTGAGCCGCCAACTGGCCCTGGCTGACCTGGCAAGCCTTGTCCCCTACCGCATTTCTCCCATGATCTTTCTCCTCTGCAGTTTGTCTAGCCTTTGCTCATTCCTCACGTTTGTCATGATACTTGTCACCGTCTCCAGGACCTCGTTACATGGCTAGCTAACCCAGTTCAGGTCCCCTGAAAAACCTTTACACGTATTAACCTATCGAATCCTCACAGCAACTCTGTGTGCCTGGCACTGTATTTGCCTGATTCTGTTTTCTTGTCTCCGCTCTTCACTCTCTATCCCCACTGGCCGTTTTTCCGCCCTTGAACATACAAAGCTCAGTGCCATCTTTGGGCCTTTGCACATGCTGTTTTTCACACTTGAAGTGACTTACTTGTTTTTCATACTTGAAATGACTTACTGAGAACCTCGCGAAGCTAAGCTCCCTCTTAATCCACATATCCCAGCCCAGATGTCATCTCTGACTACGCCTCCCCCTCGACAGACATCCCCCTATTTTAGTTCATGCATAAGCCCTCATTGGGACCTAATGTCAGCTTGTGGCTTTTATTTGGGTTTGTGTCTTCTCACCTGAGAGATCAGCTCCTTCTAGGCATCTACTCATTCTTGTTCACGCATGTATTCCCCTTGACTCATTCATTCAGGGAATATTTACTGAGTACTTACTACGTCCAGGGCATTTTCAAGGGACTGTCGAGACCGCAATGAAGAAATCGGGACAGACAAAAGTCTGCACCCTCTTGGAGTTATGTCCTGATGGATGGTCAGGCGATACGCAAGAAAAGGAAGCAAAATAAGACCCGCATCAAGTGAGAAACCGCCTGAGTGTGCCCCGTGTTGGGGACATGGCCAGATGGCAAGGCGCCTGGAGCAGGACTTTAGGAAACGGCGACGCAGTGAGGTCGGAGAGGATGTGAGGGGAGTGGACCAGGCAGGACCTTGGCCGCCGTGAGGGCTGCATTTTCCTCTGAAATGAGCCTTATGGGCAGTTTTGAAGCAAGGAAGGTCGTGATTTGATTCGCATGGCTACTGCGTCAATCCTAGGCTGTAGGGGACAAGGGTAGAAGCAGGAACCGCCGTTCGGTGCTGTGGCAATCTGGACAGCTTTAATCCAGGAAAGAGATCTGGCGTCGGGGACAAAGTGGTGACAGTGAGGAGCAGTGTTCTCGATCTGTCCTGAAGGTAGGGCCAGTGGGGCTTGCTGATGGATCGGAGTGTTGGGTGTGAGGGGAAGGAAGAGAAGCTGCAGGTGTCAATGGTCAGTGGCAGCACCAGTGCCCAGTAGAACCCTCTGCCATGATGGGAATGTTCTAGATACGCACTGTCCATCGGGGCAGCCACCAGCCACCTGCGGCCATGAAGCAGGCCACGTGTGGCCAGTGCAACTGGGAAGCTAAATTTATAATCTTTTATAGCTTTCATCACTTAAATTGTCCCCGATCTATGAAAACAGCAGTCACGGAGGCATGCGTCTGGGCATCCTGGGGGTAAGTCTGGATCACACGGTTTACCTGACTCGGAGCTCCTGGAAGGAGGAAAATACACATCTGTATTAGCAAACCTGGCCAAGTGTGTAATTCAGTACATACTTGGTAAATGGTTCTGTGACTGATGGACTGCCGCAAAGAAGGAGTGAACGAAAAGAAATCGAATAGCCCTACGTGGTAGGGGTTACTGTTGTGCACAGCGCGAGCAGCTCTAATGTCGGAGTTCTGTTTCCGGAGATGAGGGATGCTGGCTTCATGGGGATTAAGGTGGGGGGAGAGGAGGGCCGATGAGGAGCTGGGTCTGGTTATGAGGTATCCCGAGTGGAAATGTCCTGGAGGCGGTTGGGGATACAGCTCTGGAAAGTAGGGGTGAGGTCTGATCTGAACATACAAGTTCCAGAGTCCCTTCTCCAGGCAGGGAGCACGAATGAGGCATTCAGAGGCGTATCGCTGGGTACACAGAGGGAACGAGTGTAGATGGATAAGAGAAGTGGCTAGGAGGAGGTTTCTCTGAGTGGAAGCAGTCTGAAATGTTAAACAGAACCTCGAAGGAAAACTGGGGGGGTGGGGGGGTGGGAGGGGACAAGGCAGCTGTGGAATTCTGAAAGCCAAGCGAAGAAAGCATTTCAAGGAGAGGGATCCGCTGGGTCACGTGCTGCCACATCATGAAATAGGAGGCCCGAGAATTGGCCATTGGCTTTAGCCAGGTGGACACCACTGACGAACTTAGCCTGAGCAACTGACATAGAGCGATGCGATGGGGTGGGGGTGGGGGTGGGGGAACCATCTGACTGGCATGGGTTGAAAAGTCAGTGGGAGACAACATTAGTCATCAGGGAAATGCAAATCGAAACCACAGTGAGATACCATTTCACACCCCCTGGAAGCTATAATCGAAAAGTCAGGTGATAACAAATGCCGGTGAGGATGTAGGGAAATCGGAACCCTCATGCTTTGCTGCTGGGAATATAAAACGGTACAGGCACTGTGGGAAACCATATGGCAATAGACTAAATGTAGGATTACCGTGTGACTCAGCAACTCCACTCCTAGAGAATTCCGCCCGAGAGAAGTTCACCTCTGTGGACACAACAACTTGTACGTGAATGTTCACAGCATTATTCACAAGAGCCACAAAATGGAAACATCCCAAATGTCCATCAGCTGATAAATGCACAAGCCAAACGGGATACATCCCTACAGCGGGATAGTATTTGGCCCCGAAAAGGAATGAGCCACTGATCTGTGCAACACAGATGAACCTCAAAAGAAGTCTGTCACAAAAGAGACACACTGCATGATTCCATTTGTGTGAAATACCCAGAAGAGGCAAATCTGTAGAGAAGTAGATTGTGGTTGCATAGGGCGCGGAGGTATCGGAATGAACGCGTGAGGGGCGCCTGGGTGGGTCAGTCAGTTAAGCGTCCGACTTCGGCACAGGTCATGATCTCACCGTTCCCAAGTTTGAGCCCCGCGTCGGGCTCTGTGCTGACAGCTCAGAGCCTGGAGCCTGTTTCCGATTCTGTGTCTCCCTCTCTGTCTGTGCCCTGCCCCTGCTCATGCTCTGTCTGTCTGTCTCTCTCAAAAATAAATAAACATTAAAAAAAAAAAAAAAAAAAAAAGAATGAATGCGTGAGGAATGCAAGTGACTGCCAGTGGGTATGGGCTTCCTTTTCGGGGGTGATGAAAATGTTCGAAAATTACAGTCATGGTGGCACAAGTCTGTTGATTTACATGCGGCTGAACTTTGTGGAAATGGGAGACAAATATAAAGAGCCCCCAAGGCGTTTTGCTGTTAGAAACGAGACAGTATGGGGTGCCTGGCTGGCTCAGTCGGTCGAGCGTGCAAATCTTGATCTCAGGGTTGTGAGTTTGAGCCCTACTGGGGGTAGAGATTACTTTTAAAAAGATTTTTTTCCATTTACTTATTTTGAGAGAGAGAAAGCATGAATCAGGGAGGGGCAGGGAGCGAGGGAGAGAGAATCTCAAGCGGGCTTCGCACTGCCAGTGCAGAGACTGATGTGGGGCTCGAACCCACAAAACGGTGAGATCATGACCTGATCTGAAGTCGGTCACTTAACCGACTGGGCCACCCAGGTGCCTGGGGGGAAGAGATTACTTTTTAAAAAATGAGTAGCTCAGGAGGAGATAGGTCAAGGCAGTGAGTCTTAAAAATCAGAGTGGTGGCACTTTTGGATGCTGGTGGGAAAGACCGCGTGGGAAGGGAAGAAGGGAGGACGGAGAGTGCGTGGGACATCTTTGAGTAGACCAGAGGGGTTGGCATTGGAACACAGACAGTTCGCACTCAGTAGTGGGTGAAGGTGGCCTGTGTGGGCGTGGAGGCAGACCAGTGGGAAGACACGCAGGTGGGGACTGAAAGTTTTCTCGTCCGCCTGTTTTCTCAGTGAGACAGGAAGCAAGCTAAGGGTGAGATGTTAGGAGTTTGGGGAGAGAAGGTACAAGTTACCTTTTTTTTTAAAAAAAATATTTATTTTTGAGAGAGACAGAGAAACAGAGCGTGAGCAAGAGAGGGGCAGAGAGAGAGGGAGACACAGAATCGGAAGCAGGCTCCAGGCTCTGAGCTGTCAGCACAGAGCCCGACGCGGGGCCCAAACTCACAAACCGAGAGATCGTGACCTGAGCCGAAGTCAGATGCTTAACCGACTGCGCCACCCAGGGGCCCCACAAGTTACCTTTCTCACAGAGTAGTGGGGTGGATGGACCAGGAAGACGCCACCCACAGTGCCCGACTGTGTCCCCATGTAGTAGGTACTCTGTAAGTGTGAATGAGGAGTTGAGAAATTTCGCCCTCACACAACTCCAACACATGGGATTAGTATCCTGTTTGGCAGAGAACCGAGACTCCAAAGAAGGAGGGTATTCTGTCTAGGTTCAAACAGCTGGGGATGCCTGTTAAGCATCTGGCTTCTGCTTAGGTCATGATTTCACAGTTCTGTTCCTGAGTTCAAACCCCATGTTGGGCTCCGTGCTGATGGTGCAAAGCCTGCTTAGGATTCTCTCTCCCTCTTTGCCCTCCCCTGCTCACTCTCAAGAAATAAAACTTAAAAAAAACAAAAAACAAAAAACAGCTTGGAGGCGCCTGGACGGCTCAGTCAGTTAAGCGTCTGACTTAAGGTTAGGTAATGATCTAACAATTTGTGAGTTCGAGCCCCACATCCGGCTCTGTGCTGACGGCTTAGAGCCTGGAGCCTCCTCTAGGTTCTGTGTCTCCTCCTTTCTCTGCCCCTCCCATGCTCATGCTCTGTCTCTCAAAAATAAACTAAAAAACAAAAAAACTTTTTTTTAAACAAAAAGCAACTGGCACCCAAGATGGACCCATGAGTCCCCGACCTACAACCATGTAGCCCCTCCGTTCTCAAAAAAAAAAAAGGGGAGGGAGACTCCGAAGAAAATAAATAAAATTCTTTATTATATCCTACCCACACAGTACGAAGGGATATTAAATAGGAACAGGGAGAGAGCAGGCCGCAGGACAGCACATGGGGACCCTTGTCTCCCCCTGCCCCTACAAATCCACACCCTGATCAATAAATACCCTGCCCAGAGACCCCAAGTCCCAGCCAGCCCCCACATAGTCCAGGCTGAAGAGTCTTGGGTGGCCCCCCTCACTTCACAGGGGAGGGAAAGTGAGGCCCAGAGAATCAGCCAGCAAGTCCGTGGCTCCCGGGGTCCCCCGCCGGTTTCCCGCAGGCCGGGACTCACACCTGCACGCGGTAGCCGCCCGCCCGCCGCCGGCAGAGCCTCCGCACGCCCACCCAGTAGAGCGTCAGCATCACCACCCAGTACCCCACGTAGGCGCCGGCCCCCGCGGCCAGGTGATGGGCCTCGGCCGCCCGCGAGGGGCCGCCCCAGTCGGCCCTGGCCTCGTGCACCACGCTGCGGACCAGGCCCCCCAGCAGCAGCAAGGCCCAGAGGGCCAGCGGCAGCAGGGGCACGTAGTTGGCGGCCAGCTTCCGGCGGCCGGAGGTGCCCCAGCCGCTCTGGTTCATGGTGGCCAGCGCCAGGAACTTGGCGGGCAGGAGGCCGCACATGTAGAGCGGCGCGTAGAGCGAGAGCAGCACCATGCGCGGGCAGCCGCGCAGCCAGGCCGCGAAGGCCGCCTTGGCCAGCGCCACGCCCTGCACGCACAGCAGCACCCACAGCAGCGCCCAGGGGCGGCCGGCGTAGAAGAGCCGCAGCACGGTGGCCGCCACGAAGAAGGGGAAGAGGCCCGACACCACCGCCTCGTAGGTCATCCAGGCATGGTGCCGGTGCCACCAGAGCGCGTTGTACAGCCACTCGCGGAAGTAGGACTTGGACCAGCGCGTCTGCTGGCTCAGCCAGCGCAGGAAGGAAGACGGTGTCTCCGAGTAGCAGCGGGAGCGGGAGGTGTACCTGCACGGGAGGGGCGAGGCGGGGCGTCAGCACGGGCCTCCCTGCGGCCAGCACGGAGCTGGGAGCCAGAAGAGGCCACTGCGGGATGGCCACTGGGTCGTGAGCTTTCTGGACCTTCCTGGGCCTCGAGTTCTCATATGCAAGATGGGATTGAGGAGGAGGAAACCACCTAAGAGGGCCGCTGGGAGCACTGAAGCAGGATTACCGCCCAGTTGCTCAATAAATGTTAGCAGCTACTACTGCTTCCCCTGTGACTAATATCACCACTGCCGTTACTAACGGCATTACAGTCAGTGACCTATTACTAATGCTATCACTAATCTATTACGAATACTCTAGCGCTCACTATCATTGGCAGGCCCTGTGGTGAGGAACGAGCCAGGCCGTGTTCCCACTGAGGGCAGCCCAACGGGTTAGAGCTCAAGGGACCCATCAGGCTCCCTTCCTATGGCCGCAGCAGGCATCCCAGTCAGTCCCCACCCAGTTTCCAGCTCAGCCCTCGGATGTCTAGGAGCCCTCTTGGGGACCGTCATCAGGGGGCCGCTAGCAGTCAAGCCGGTAGGAGGCATCCAGCTCTTCTACCCTCATGGGTATTACTTGACGGTGTCCGGTCTCCTTCCCCTGTGTAGCCGCCCTGCCCTGCCCTGGCCTCCTGCAGGCTGTACTCCAAACAGCAGCCAGAGGGATCCCGTTACCACGAGCAGCACCTCCCCCCTTGGCCTAGAACCCTCCCGTAGTTCAAAGTTCTTGCGTGGCCTACAAGCCTTTCGTGAGTACACCCCCGTTACCATTCCGTCCTGCCCCAACGCGCTCCCGCGGGCTAGGGCTCCAGCGGCACCATTTCCGGCCTCTGCCTCTGCCCTTCCTGGGACGTCCTGGTTAACACTTCATTCCCTGCCCCCAAATGCCCTATCCCCCCCGTTTTCCTGGATTATCCAACCGCACCGAATGTGCCATCATCCATGATTTACTGTCTCCCCGGTGGGTGTGAGCATGACTTTGTCTCTGCTGCGTTCTTAGAGCTCTAAACATCGTAATGAGGGGCGCCTGGCAGGCTCGGCGGGAGACTGCGCGGCTCTGGAGCACTGCGCCGAGCCCTACAATGGGCACAGAGATTACGTTAATAAATAAACTTTAAAAAAAAACATAATGGGGCGCCTGGGGGGCTCAGTCAGTTAAGCGTCTGACTTCGGCTCAGGTCACGATCTCACGGTTCGTGGTTTTGAGCCCAAGTCGGGCTCTGTGCTGACAGCGCAGAGCCCGGAGCCTGCTTTGGATTCTGTGCCTCCTTCTCTCTCTCTGCCCGCCCCCTGCTCTTTCTCTCTCGAAACTAAACAAACATTAAAAAAAATTTTTTTTAAACATTGTAATAAATACCTGACGAGTGAATGAAGACATGGGTTCTCTTGGTATACCCCAAGTTCTCGCTGGCACTTTCACGGGGTCTAGCTTTGTAGAATTCTCTTCCCCCGCCCCCTGCCCGAACTTGACCTGGTGGAAGCTGTACTCCCCTGGTTTCACTGAATTACAACTCTTCTGGAAGCACGCGATTCTTCTCGCTCGCTCACTCACTAGATCCCACTCTGCATACCTCTTTCCCTTCCCCCCTCACTGGGAGGAATCTGTGCGGCCCATGGTAGAGCCATCTGGCCCCAGTCTCATGTGGTGTCTCCGCCTAGGTGGAGTCCCCCGCCCTCACCTCGCCTCACTTGGTAGGGTCCACTGGGTCATATGATCAATGGAACTGCCACCCCTGTCCCTTCTGGACTCTTCCACTCTCCCAATGTCTCACTTGGTAGAGCCCACTGTCCTGCGAGGTATTTGGGGCCTGGAGAAGTCCCAGCACGCAAAGACAGACACACACACGCACACACAGACACACACACATACACGCACAACCACCCGAGCCCCTCAGCTTACTTGGTGGCATAACCCATGCTGAGCATGCGGTTGGTGAGGTGCCGGTCATCTCCAAAGGTGCAGTGGGTGCCCAGGAACTTCTGGTTGTACCAGGCCTCGAGGAACTGCTGCAGGAGGTTGTTCCTGTACAGGCCTGGGAGGGGGTGGGGAGTCCAGGAGGAGTATCAGCCTCTACTGTCCTCTACTGGCCCCAGTACTGTCCCCAGTCCTATCTGCGACCCAACTCGCCTCCAATTCCAGCCCTATCCCCAACCACCTCAGTCCTGTCCTCAGCCCTGATGCCGTTCTTAACACCGTTCCTTCCTCAACCCTATACCCCAACCCCATACCTCAATCCTATACCCAAACTTGCCCCAATCTGCCCCTGGCCCACAGCTACATCCATTTTTGACAGCAAAGCCACCTCAACTCCATCCTCAACTCTGTATCCATTCTCAGTCCTATCCCCTACTCGACCCCATCCGAAATCCCATCGCCAACCCCAGACGTGGCCCCAACCCTGTCCTTGACTCCAACTGCATCCCATCCCCTTCCCCAAACCTTCTCCCAGCACCTATCCCCATCCGCACCCTCTTTCCCACCCCACCAAACACCATCTCACCGTCTATCCTTATCCCTATCCCCATTTCCTGCCACAGCCCCATCTTTGTCCCCAATCTCAATCACATCCTTAACCCGTTCTGGCTCCCCCCCTCGCCCTCCGCCCCCTCCATGGCCCTCCCAAGCCCCACTTCTGCTCACCCAGGGGGCCACTGATGCAGGACACACAGTGGAAGTAGCTCTGACAAGCCCGCTCCACATTGAAGGCCACCCAGTACCGCAGGCTGCTTAGGAAGCTGACCCAGGAGTCCAGGGGGTTAAGGATCCGCACGTCCCCCCCAACAGCCCCGACCCGGGGGTCCTCATCCAGCACCCGCGCCAGCTCCAGTAGTGCCATGGGATCCAGCCTCGTGTCCGAGTCACAGACCTGTGGAGGGGAAGGGGCCGGAATCAGGCCAGATCCCTGCCCAGGGCTGGTGCTTGAGGGGAGGGCACCCAGGGGTGGGGAGCTACTGGGACATTCTACAGCCAATCTGAACATAAATTTGAATTTCGTCATCATTTTCAATGCCTAATCACATTTTAAGATGACCTCCTCAAGACCCATGCCCTTGTATAATAAACACCCGCGCGGGTGAGACCTGTAATTTGCTTCTAACCCATAGAATGTGGCAAAAGTGATGGGACATAACTTCCGTGACTATACTACCTCCTATACAAATGGCAAAGGAGTTTTGCAATGTGATTTACCTCTAATCTGTTGACATTTCCTGTGTAGGTCTGACCTAATCAGACGAACCCTTTGAAAGGGGGTCTAGAAGACTTTCTCTTGCTGGTCTGGAAGAGGCAAGTTTTAGGACTGCAAGAACATGAATTCTGCCAACAAACACATGAGCTTGGAAGAGGCCCTGAGACTTAGGTAGGACCCAGCTGACACCATGATTGTAGCCTGATGACACCCTGAACAGAGGACCCCGTGAGGCTTTGCCCGGACTCCTGATTCATGGAGACTATGAGATAATAAGTGTTTTGTTTCGAGCTGCCAAATTTGTGGTAATTTGTTACGCAGCCATAGGAAACCAATGCAGTGCATTAATGAATGAATTTCTACATTGAATGGAAGAATGAATAATTGAGCAAGTGAATATATTGAATAGATAAGTGGATGAATAAATGAACAAAGGAATCTCGACACTGAATGAATGAAAGAAGAAAATAAAAGAATTCCTACATTCAGTGGGTAAGTGAATGAATAAATGAATGCGCGGTCTCCATATTAGATGTATAATGGATGCATGAACCAATGAGTAAAGGAAAGAATTTCTACGTTGGATGAAGAAGGCAAGAAATCTCTACATACAATGGATGAAAATACAGGAATGAGGGCCGCCTGGCTGGCTCAGTCAGTAGAGCATGAAACTCTTGATCTTGGGGTTGTGAGTTTGAGCCCCATGTTGAGTGTAGAGATTACTTAAAAAGAAAATCTTAAAATAAACAAGCAAACAAATAAATCCTATATGAGATGCATCAATGAATAAATCTTTAGAGTGAGCGGATGACTAGATGGATGGATGAGTGAAGGCGTGAAGGAAAGAGTTTGCATCTAACGGATAAATGAATGAATGAAATGAATGGTCTCCATAATGGAGACGGGTGTAAGGATGTATCATGTCAACTACGCTTCATTTTAAAAAAATAGGGGCGCCTGGGTGGCTCAGTCGGTTAAGCGGCCGACTTCGGCTCAGGTCATGATCTCACAGTCTGTGAGTTCGAGCCCCGCGTCGGGCTCTGTGCTGACAGCTCAGAGCCTGGAGCCTGCTTCAGATTCTGTGTCTCCCTCTCTCTCTGCTCTTCCCCTGCTCATACTCTGTCTCTATGTCTCTCAAAAATAAATAATAAAACGTTAAAAAAATAAATAAAATGTTTAAAAAAATAAAAGAATGAGAAGTGAAAGAGTGTGCATGAGAGGATGAATGAATGAGGAAAGGCAGAAATTAATGAATCGCTGCGTGAATGAATAAACCAAATGAGCGGTCTCCCTGTCGGATGGACGCATGGAGGGATGTAACAATGAATGAGCGAAGGAAAGAAGAATCCCTACCTTGAACGGACGAAAAAATAAAGGAAGTTATAAAGAGGTTCGTTCCAATCGCTGCACTGAAAAAGAATCCCAGAGAAGAGGGATTTCCCAGTGTCACGGGCACGGTGGGGAGGGGACGCCTTCCACTCACCTGCACGTAGTCCACCGAGTCGCCGAGCGCCTTGAAGGCGGTGTACATGACCTCGCGCTTGCCGCCCCAGCGCTGCGCCACGCACACGCACCGGTGCGTCCTCACCAGCGCCTCCACCGCCAGCCGCCCGGGGTCCTCGGCCTCCACCTCCCGGTAGGCGCCCGCGCCTGCCGCGCCCCGCCGCCGCCGGCTCCCAGGACTGGTGGTAGTTGCCGTCCCACACGTAGGTGGCGGGGTCCTCGTCGGCGAAGACCTCGCGGAACATGTCCACCATGTAGAGGTCCTCGGCGCGGTTGCCGTCCACCACCATGAGCACGCGCAGGCGCGCGCGCGGGTACTGCAGGGCGCGGGCGGACGCCAGGCACTGGCGCAGGTACGCGGGGTCCTCCTGGTACGCCGAGATGGTCAGCGCCACGCTGCGCGCCGCCGCCGCGTCCAGGGGCCCCCGCGCCGCCGCCCGCCGCGCCGCCGCCGCCACCCGCCGGTGCTCCAGGTACGCGAAGAGGCTCTGCGCCACCAGGTGCGCCGAGAGGAAGGCCCCGTAGAGCCCGAAGGCGAGGAGGCCGTAGCGATCGGAGGCCAGCGGCACCCCGGCGGCGTAGGCCCAGGTCATGAGGCCCAAGATGAGCAGCGCGAACGCGATGGTCAGCACCCGCCGGGCCAGGCCGGAGCAGTGGCGGGCGGCCTGGGTGGGCTTGGGCACGTCCTGCTAGGGGCGGAGAGAGGGGATAGCAAGGGGAAAGAGTTCTGAAGGCCTCCTCCGGGGAGAGAAGACCTAGGTCCACCACCACCACCACCCCCCGTTCCCCCCAAGCCAATATAACATCCCCCCCATCCCAAAAAATATCCCCGGGGTACCGCAAAGTTATCTGAAAATAATTGTGGCCAACAGCAAGGCTCAATGCCTGATTATATCGATTCTAATACATTTCGTTTTCACATTTCAAACAGCTCTTCAATTCGTGACGATTACACTTAATGGAATGTCACAGTTTAATTAACAGGGGTGCTCCACTTCTGAGTGGCACATAAAACAATCACTCATCTCCCAATCAAAGGTTTCTTAGTCTTGATGTAATCATCATTATCATCTAAAAAATAACGCAACTTGATAGGTATCAGGTACAGCTGTAAGCCTTTTCCAGAAACGTTTTTTTTTTTAGAGAGAGAGCACAAGCAGTGGGGCGTGGGGGTGGGCAGGGGGTGCAGAAGGAGAGGAGGACCGAGGATCAGAAGCAGTTCCCCGCGGACAGCAGCAAGCCCATGCGGGTTCAAACTCAGCAACCGCAAGATCATGACTGGAGCTGAGGTCCCAATCTTACCGGACTGAGCCGCCCAGGCGCCCCCAGAAACTAACTTGCTTTAATCCTCACAACAACCATAAGAGTAGGCACTATTACTATCATCCCCGTTTTACAGGTCAGGTGACTGAGTCACAGAGAGGTGCAGCAGCCTGCCCAAGGTCATGCCTGGATAGCAGAGAAGCCAAGATTTGAACTCCAGGAATCCGGTCACTGAATCGCCAGCTTATATACTGGCTGTACTCTTCCGGAGAGCCGGGGGAGGGAGAGGTGAGGCAAATAAGGTTTACTGCCACCATACATGCGGCAAAACTGAGGCCCGATTAGCCGGGACAAGGGCTCGCTGAAGGTCACCAAGGTGGAGGAAGCCTTTTCTCTGACTTCCCAAAGGCATGGCCATATTTTCCTTCTCCACTGCTCAGCGCCACCGCCCCCCTCAAAACAGGGCGAAGTGCCCAGTTCGTGTGTCTGGAAGAGCTCGGAATCAGAGAGGGGGTGCCTCCATTTCCTCATCTGGTAAAACGGGGGGTTAGCCCCTTCTGAGTGCCACGTACTGTTCCATGGTGTAGATACTGTTACTATTCCGTATGAGGAAACTGAGGCACGGGGAGGTGACTCTCTTGCCCGAGGCCACTCAGGCAGTCTGGCTGCATCGTCCTCTAGGCTGAACTGCCTCACGTGTCACCAGCTCCCGCCTCATGGGCTCATTTATGAGTTAAGTGAGTCATTAAGATACAGATTCGTGTTGTCCAGCCCAGGAGTCACCAGCCACGTGTGGCTACTGAGTGCTTGGAAAGCTGCCAGAATGACAGAGGAAGTGACATTCTGATTTTATTTAACTAGTGAAGTTTAGAAACTGATAATTCAGTTATTGGAAACCTTTAAGTATGGCTGCAACAAGTAGGGCGTGGGAAGCTTCTTTTTCAAGTGTAAATTTTATGAAATCTAAATACAGATCAAGTGTCTCCCATGAAAATATAGCGTCTGTATGTAAAGTGCTCCCCGTCTGGATTTTGAGGCCTTCTTTTGAAAAACAAAGTAAAATATCTCATTAATATTTCTGTATTGGTTACATACTGAAATGATAGTTTTAAAAATTTTGTTATGAAGTTTTGTGCTAAGTTGTAGCAAATACAGTCGGATGCATCTATTCATGAAATTATTTCTTTTTAATTTTTTAAATACTTATTTTTGAGGGGCGGGAGGGACAGAGAGAGAGGGAGGGAGACACAGAATCTGAAGCAGGCTTCAGGCTCTGAGCTGTCAGCCCAGAGCCCGATGCGGGGCTCAAAGTCACGAACCGAAACATGAGATCATGACCTGACCCAAAGTCAGACACTCAACTGACTAAGCCACCCCCAGGCGCCCCATGAAATTATATTTCTAATAGCGAGGGCTGGCACACTCCGGCCTCTGGGCCAAATGCTCCTGCCCTTTTCACTTCCACTCTGGAAGCTAAGACTAGTTTTCATGTTTGTTTGTTTAAGATTTTATTTTTAAATAATCTCTGTACCTAGCATGGGCCTCGAACTTACAACCCCAAGGTCAAGAGTCGCATGCTCTACTGACTAAGCCAGCCAGGTGCCCCAAGTTTTTACATTTTTAAGTGGGTAAAAAAAGGGGCACCTGGGTGGCTCAGCAGCATCTGACTCTCGATTTCAGCTCAGGTCATGATCTCACGGTTCAAGAGATCAAGCCCCACCTTGGGCTCTGTGCTGACAGCCAGGAGCCTGCTTGGGATTCTCTCAGTGCCACTCTCTCTGTCCCTCCTCTGTGCTCATGTTCTCTCTCTCTCAGAATAAAGAAACTTAAAAAAATAAATGGGTTGAAAAAGTTAAAAAACACCAAAATTTTGTGGCATATGAAAATGACATGAAATTCAAATTTCAGCATCCTTAAATCTAGTTTTACCTTCACACAGCCGTTCTCATCTGTTTACATCTTGTCTGTGGCTGATTACACGCTATGCCCAAGTTGAAGTAGTTGCAATAGAGACCACACGGCACACAGAACCCTCAAATATTGACTGTCTAGCTTTGCATAGAAGAAGTTTGATGACCCTTCATACACTGGGTCGAATAAAATATATTACTGAAATTCACTTTTCTGTTTCTATAGGACACAACTTTTAGTTTCTATACGTAGAGGTTTTGGCCTGGTGCTAGTAATTGCTCAATATTAATAATTGCATTATTATTTCTTCTGGAATTCTCCTTCTCTGTCCTTTTGCCCCAAACCTGGCCCTGCTTGAGATTCTGGGGGTGGCCCAATTCATGCTGAGGCAGGTGGGCGAACAGAGGGTTCTAATGCCAACACTCACAGACACACCCGTGTCGGCTGTGGACACGCAGCCCCACACATATATTCACACATGACAAGAGATGCAGAGAGTGTGCCCACATAGGAAAACATTCATGTTCTAGAAAAGAACCCCAGACACTTGCTCTTAGAACTTAGTGATCCAGGGGCACCAGGGTAGCTCAGTCGGTTAAGTGGCCGACTCTTGATTTGGGCTCAGATCATATTCTCACCACCGTTGGTGGGTTTGAGCCTCACGTCTGGCTCTGTGCTGGCAGCGCAGAGCCTGCTTGGGATTCTGTCTCTCCCTCTCTCTCTGCCCCTCCTCAATTCGAGCTCTGTCTCAAAATTAAAAAAGTAAACTAAAAAAAAAAAAAACCTTAGTGATCCTGAGACCCCCCACCAACAGCCATGCAGGTGAACTTGGGAACACATGCCCTCGAGCAGAAAGGAGCTAAGTCTAGAAGGGATGCCCACAGGGCAAGAAACACACGGGCACCCACCTGTGGGTCCGGAGCAAGCAGAAATAGTAACGGTCAAGATTGAACCGTATGAAATTGCCATTTTTAAAGGGCAAAAGTGGCCAGGCAGCGGTGATTTCGTTTGGTTCAACTTAATAGTTACTGGACACAGGTAGAAATCCAGGCCATGTGTCAGGCAAATACCGTCCTGCCTCCCCACCCGCACCCCGCACACAGAAGCAGACTTAAAGCAGGATAAGCACGGACTTGTCACATCTATACTACCGGCAGGGTGGCCACCCACACGGGGGATAGAACCCAAACGCTCGGCCTGACGGGGTCCCTGTTCTACACTGACGGTCGCCGCCACGCACAGGGGCGCTTAGCGGTGCCCCCACCCACGTGGTCACTCAGGTGCCAGCAGGCCCCGCATGGCCGCACCCGCGCACGCACCTGTGTCATCGCTGTGGGTCCGGCGGGCGCTCCTCTCCGGCTGGCTCCCCCGTCTCGCTGTGGCTGGGGAGCCCGGGGGGCATTTGAAGCCCGACGCGGGCGGGGGCGGAGGAGGGCTGACGTCAGGGCGGAGCTGGGCCAGGGGCTCTGAGGTCACGGACGCGCCGGGCAGCTCCACCCGCTTCCCGCCATTGCCCGCACCCCCGCGCCCGACGGCCTCCCTTCCCAGGGCCGCCGTCGCGCCCTTCCCTGCCCTCCCCTCCGTCGCACCCGTCTTTCTCCCGGCTTTCCGCTCTCTTCCCCGCCTTGTCTCTTTCCATTTCTGCGCTCCGCTCCCTCGCTCTCCTTCTGCCTCCAGGCCCCCCAACGCCCGTCTTTCCCCCTGTCGGTCCGATCGCGTCCCCCTCTCCGCCCCGCCCCCCGTACCCCGCTCGCCAGCCGCTCCCCTCGAAGCCCGGGGACGGAGAAAATGCGCACACGTGCGCGGCGGTGGGCGTGGCCGCGGGCGCCGGCTGTGGGGCGCGCGCTCTGGAAAGAGCTGTGAGTGCTTGTGGGTCTGCACGTGTGCGCGTGCGTGCGTGTGCGCGTGAGCCAGGGCTGGGGAGGCGGGTGGGCGCTGGGCTTTGTCTCCCAGGGGCTCCGGGGGAGCTCACAGAGTTGTGGGTCAGCTGCCCCCAGGGACCCCCTGTAACCTGAGGCAGAGAGAAGGTGGCAGTGACCTCGCTCAGAGGTCAAAGAGACGGGGTCCTGGGGATCTAAGCCCCTCGGCACCAGGAGACTCAGGGAGACATGCCATTGTTTCCATGCCCTTCTCTGAATGATAAAAAAAAAAAAAATTCTCTATATCTTTTTTAAAGTTTTTTTTTTTTTGTCGTTTTTACTGTTTTATTTATTTATTTTGAGTGAGAGGGGAGGGAGGGGCAGAAAGAGAGGGACACAGAGAGAGAGAGACGGTCAAGCAGGCTCCAAGCTGTCAGTGCAGAGCTGGATGCAGGGCTGGATCCCAGGAACCATGAGATCCTGACCTGAGCCAGTATCAAGAGTCCGAAGCTCAAGGCACTGAGCCCCACCCAGGTGCCCCCCTCCCCCAAACTCTCTATATCTAATTCTTCTGTTTCTCTTCCTGTGAACTGACAATGCCCATCTCTCTCCCTCTATAGCTGCCTCTCTCCCTGCGTCTCCCCCTGCCCCTGGCTGTACATTCTCATGTCCTTCTCTCTTTCTGAGTCTCTGTCACTTTGTCATTCTGGCTCTACCTCTCGGTCTACCTGTCTGTCTGGTTCTCTCCGTGTGTTCCTGTCTGTTTCTCTCCATGCTTCCCTATCTCCATCTCTCTCTCTCTCTCTCCCTCTCTCTCTCCCTTTTTCTCTTTCTTTTTCTACCTGCTTCCCTCTGGGTTTGTGTCCGTCTGTCTCTTCAATTCTGACTGTTGGTCTCCCTGACTTTCTTACTCTGTACGTCTCTCTTCCGTTCTTAGTCTCCGGTGTGTCTCTGCCTTTGTTTCCTTTGTATTTGTCTATCTTCTCTGTTTCTCTTTGAATATCTGTATTCATATCTTTTTTCCCCCATCTCCCAGTTTTTCTGTGTTTCTCCCTGTTTCTCAGTGGCTGTTTCTCCTGTCTTTTCTCTCTCTCTCTCTCTCTCTCAGTCTCTGTCTCCCTCGATCTCCCTGTATCTGTGCATCTCCTGAGGCTCCATCGCTGTATGTGTTTCTCTGTCTCTCTCTCTCACGCTCTATCTCGTTCACTGTTTCT
Source organism: Paguma larvata (assembly GCA_030068075.1). NCBI lineage: Eukaryota > Metazoa > Chordata > Mammalia > Carnivora > Viverridae > Paguma > Paguma larvata. Next base: position 7,463,624 of record CM057841.1, on the reverse strand, counting down.
CTCTATGTTTTCTGTCTCTAAGTACTCCTTTCTTTCTCCCTGCGGCTCCATCTGGTCCAGACTGTCCTGGAGCTTTCCCCTGCAGGACACCAAGTCCTCCCCGAAAGGGATTTCCCCGGGGAGGCAGGGTGTGGGGGCCCATCACTAGGTTGGGCCTTGCCGGAGGCTGGCTGTCGGGGAGGCCAGTTCAGAGCCCAAGTGAGAAGCACCCGCCTACCTCACCAGGGCGGGGCTGCATCTGTGACGCTGTTGCCTGGAGCCCGGGCTGCCTGGTGTCTGGCTGTGTCAGGATGATGGATCCTCCGGTGGGAGCTGAGCCCAGAGCAGGAGGGGAGGGAGATTCCTCTACCCCAGGGTGGGGGTGGGGACAGTCCAGGCTCCACTCAGAAGCTGGTCATTTGGCTGCCCAGCCCCCACTCCACCCTGCCCGGGTGGAGCAGCTGTATAAAACCAGATGTTTCTAAAACCAGAGTGTGGATGAGGGAGGAGGGACCAGGACTTTAAACCCCAATGGTTTCCTTTTCCAGGATCCAGGCCCCCAGTCCCTTCCTCTCTCAGACCCAGCAGTCTAGGCCCCCAGCCCCTCCTCCCTCAGACCCAGGAGTCCAGACTCCCAGCCCCTCCTCCCTCAGACCCAGGAGTCCTGGCCTCCAGCCCCTCCTCCCTTAGACCCAGGAGTCTAGGCCCCCAGCCCCTCCTCCCTCAGACCCAGGAGTCCAGACTCCCAGGCCCTCCTCCCTCAGACCCAGGAGTCCAGACCTCCATCCCCAGTCCTCCCTCAATCCCAAAAGTCCAAGCTCCCAGCCCCCTCCTCCCTCAGATTTACATGTCTGGTCTCCCTCTCCCAGGATTCCTTGCAGGGAGAGATGACCACGGCCGGCCGTAGGCAAGACAAGGAATCGGGCACAGTTGGAATCAGGCCCTCCCACAGGAGGCAAGAGGTGGTGCTGGGACCAGCTCCTGCTGCCCTCACGAACAGCCTTCTCTCCCAGAACCCTCCATTCCAGTGGAGGCCGTTCTCTGTTCCCTGCCCTGGGTACATAGTGGCCCTCCCAAGAGTTCCATCATCATCAGAAAAGCTCAGCGCCTGGTTTACAGAACACCGGGACGGAAGGAGTGAAGACTGGGGGGATGAAAAGGCAGAAAGGGAGAAGAGGCAGGGAAAGAACATTTGCTCACTGTAGGGACATCTCCTGCACCGCCGGTGGGCCAGGCTCTTGGCTGGGTGATGCCAGGCACACAGAGATGACTCAGACCTGGACCCTGCCCTTGAGGAGATGCCAATCTTGTGCAGGAGACAGCTGTGTAAACAGAGGATCAAACACCAGTGCATGGATGCACCAACCCAGCTGGGGAGTCAGGGAGGGCTTCCTGGCGGAGGCGATGTCCTGGAGGAGCAGACTCTTGACTGATGCGGAATTAGCCAAGGTAAGGGCAGGGGGTGGGGCCGGTGGTTAGAACGTGGAGTCGGAAGGGCTTGCAAGGCAGGGAATGTCCTGGGTCGGTCAGCAAAGTATAGACTGGTTGATGTAGAGGCCGTGGGGTGGGGGCGTAGCGCCCGGCTGGTTCACCTGAAGCAGGATCAGACCGGCAGATTCGGGGGCTGGGACTCGTCCTGAGGGTGCTGGAAAACTATGGAGGGGGGCGGGTCTGCTGCGGGTGCCCGTGAGGGACAGACTGGATGGAGGGCCCCGGGGAGTTTTGGCCAGGGTGTCTGAGTGGTGGAGTCCTATCAGGGTCTTCTCTGAGCACGTCTGAGCTGGCACGCAGGCAGAAGCTGTGGGCCCTGGAGGAGAGGCGGAGCGCAGGGCGAGGTTGAGCCGAGGTCCCTGGGAAAACCCCGAGGAGGAGCGAGGAGACTGGGAGGCAGCTCACTGAGCCTTTCGTCTGAGCTCCTAACCGCATTTGCCTCATTTCGGGCAGGTGCTTGCCAGCCTCATGGGGGACTGGGAAGTGCTTTGGGAGGGTGTAGAGACAGGATGGAAGGAGGCGAGAGGAAGAGAGACAGAGAGAGAGAGAGAGGAGGGAAGGAAGCAGGGAGGGAGAGAGAGAGAAGGGAAGAGGGAGGCTGGCTCACCTGGCCGCCCTGTCTAATATGGAAACCCGCCCCCCCACCCCCATTCCCCTGCCCTCCCTCTGCTCTTTCTTGTTTGTTACAGCATTTTCCACCTTCCCACCTAAAGTATAGCTTGCTGTTCTTGGATAACGGGCATCTCGCTTGTTAGAACGCAAGCTCCACGCCAGCCACCAGCAGGCGCCGTCTCTGCCTGTCTCGTCTGTGACTGTTCAGGACCCCGACCTGTGCCTGGTACTCAGTAGGTGCCCAACAGATATGTGTCTAGTGAACGAGTGAGATCCCGATGGTGAGACAGAATGGTAGATGGAGAGAGGAAAGAGAAAGTGGAGGAGGGAAAGGAGAGAACAGGAAGGAGGGAGGGTGGAGGAGGGGGAGGAGGAGGAGGGGGAGGAAGAGGAGGAAGGACAGAGAGAGGGAAAATGAGAGAGAGCCCAGCGCTGGGACCCCCCCACCCCTACCCAGCTGCTGGGGGGGGATCCCAGAGTGGCCAGTCCTGACAGGGATGGATTAAGGGCTCCCCGGGAGCTGGGACCTTAGGCAAGGCACCCCAGGATCTGCCAAGATTCAAATCTGGAAGCAGACTGCCTCTGGACTTCCAGAAACTCGAGGGCTTGGGTCCAGTGCTCTCAGCGGAGCCCCTGGACAGCGGCAGCCAACACCCCCGGAATTCTGGGAAACACCGAGGCCTCCAAGATTCTTCGGAAGTCCTGGAAGGGAGGGAGAGAGGGAGGCAGGGGCGACCGCAGGTCCATCTTCTGCCTCTGGGAAGCAGCTGCGGGGCCTGCAGGGCCCCGTCTGCCCATGACCCCTGTCCCTGCGGCCACATCCCAGCTTCCTCCATTGTGTCCACGTCCCTGAAGGAAACAGAAACAGAGGGAGCCACAGAGAGGGAGAGGGGAGAAGACTTCTTTTTCTGGGAGTTCTATCTTCTCCCAGGGAAGCAAGAGAGGAGGGGTCTCTTTTCTCAGAGAGGGAGCCTGAGGCCTGAGAAGAACCGTTTCCTAAACAGAATGAGGCAGCAGGGAGGAGAGGGCTGCGGGCCTGGACTCCAGGGGCTGAGGGAGGAGGCAGCTGGGGGTGCAGACTCCTGGGTCTGAGGGAGCAGTGGTTGGGGACCTGAGTCCAGAGTCTGAGGGAAAAGGGGCTAGGAATCTTGGGTCTGAGGGAGGAGGGGCTTGGAGCCTGGACTCCTGGGTCTGAGGGAGGAGGGGCTTGGAGTCTGGACCCCTGGGTCTGAGGGAGGAGGGGCTGGGAGCCAGGACTTCTGGGTCTGAGGGAGGAGGGGGCTGGGGGCAGCACCCCTGGGTCTGAGGGAGGAGGGGCTGGAGGCCTGGACTTCTGAGTCTGAGGGAGGAGGGGCTGGGAGCCAGGACTCCTGGGTCTGAGGGAGGAGGGGGCTGGGGGCAGCACCCCTGGGTCTGAGGGAGGAGGGGGCTGGGGGCCTGGACTCCAGAGTCTGAGGGAGGAGGGGGCTGGGGGCAGCACCCCTGGGTCTGAGGGAGGAGGGGGCTGGGGGCAGCACCCCTGGGTCTGAGGGAGGAGGGGCTGGGGGCAGCACCCCTGGGTCTGAGGGAGGAGGGGGCTGGGGGCAGCACCCCTGGGTCTGAGGGAGGAGGAGGCTGGGGGCCTGGACCCCTGGGTCTGAGGGAGGAGGGGCTGGGGGCAGCACCCCTGGGTCTGAGGGAGGAGGGGCTGGGGGCAGCACCCCTGGGTCTGAGGGAGGAGGGGCTGGGGGCAGCACCCCTGGGTCTGAGGGAGGAGGGGCTGGGGGCAGCACCCCTGGGTCTGAGGGAGGAGGGGCTGGGGGCAGCACCCCTGGGTCTGAGGGAGGAGGGGCTGGGGGCAGCACCCCTGGGTCGGAGGGAGGGATCTGCACTCCTGGGTACTGCGGAAGAGGCCTGGCCCGGACTCTCTTCTGAGCACCGACAGGAAATTTTGTGAGACCAGGTTACTCTTACACACAGGGCTTTGGCCGCGTGCCTCCGCCACTCCCTTCCGGAAGCGGTCCACTGTGAATCCCAAGCCCACTTCCAGCACAGGCCAGGGCCTGATGAGCTTCCACAGAAGGAACACAACCATCTGAGTCAGAAGACAGATGCGAGGATGTGGAGTCGGAGGGACAGTCTGGAGCCCCAAGGAGGAGCCGGTTACTTGTGTGCTCTTGGCAAGGAGCCATTTCATTCCCCTGAGCCTCTCTTTCCTCACCTGTGAAATGGGAATATCTCAAGTTGTCCCTCACAGGGCGACCCCTCAGATTAAGAGAGAGCGAGCTTCCGCCTGGCACACTGCCACATGAGATATGTGTTAGCTGTTTCTGAGCCAGCTGCACGGAGGGTCTCCATGAATGATTCAGGCGGCAACAGGGGGACCCTTCACCTGTCCTGACCACCTCACTTGTGGTCTGAGGAGTCAGCCCAGTCGGGGCCCACAGGGGCCCATGGTCTGCAGTCAGCTGCTCCAGGCTTCCCAGGCTGGCGGCCGTAGGCAAGCCATGTCCTGCCCTGACCCAGTGTCCACACTGATGTGCGTGGATGGGCCTTAGAGCAAATCTCTGAGCCCCCGCTTCCTCATCTCCGGAGGAGAGCGAAACTCCTGCCTACTCCGGACTGTTTTGAGGAGCTCGGACAAGTTTGGGGAGCGGACAGTGTGCAGCGGAGATGGTGTGTCATGGAGGGGTGCCCCTGTGGGCTCTAGATGGAGGAAGTCAGAGGAGCAGGTGCCTGGAGCCCCTGTCTGTGGTCGGTGGTGAGGCACCCACCCTCCGGGGGCTCCAGTCACAAAGCGGGGAGACAAGGAAAGGGAACAGTGCAGATTCCGTTTTTCCCGTCTGTCGCCAACACCTGGGCTGCGGGTTTCCAACCCAGCTCTCATCCTCGCCGTGGAGCCTCTGATTCCCGCACTCCATTCCCCTTCCCAATGCCAAAACTGGGACTCAGAGAGATGACGAAGGAAAGTGCCCAAGAGCACGCGACCAGAAACTGGCTCCACCGAGGGTCTATGGGCCTGCTGTGCTTTCCAAAAGTTACCTTATTAACATAACAAAAGACACCTTCATCACTCCCGATGCAGGAAATTCCAAGAGATTTGGAAGCTTTGTGCCACAAACAGGGATGAAGATCAAACAGGTATTTCTTATCATATATCACACTATCACAGATGCTAACATGCAGGCCACCTAGCAGGGAGACCCCTTAGCTAAAGAAGATAAGGTCCACGGGCACCTAGAGGGCTCAGACGGTTAAGCGTCCGACTCTTGATTTCCACTCAGGTCATGATCTCCTGATTGGTGGGGTCGAGCCCTAAGCCGGCTCTGTGCTGACAGAGTGGAGCTGCTTGGGATTCTCTCTCTCCCTCTCTCTCTGCCCCTCCCCCACTCTCTCTCTCAATAAATAAATCAATAGTAAAAAAAAGAAGATAAAGTTCTTGCCCTCCAAGAGAAAAGACTGGGTAAAAGGTATATATAGAAAACAGGACTCTGAGAAAAACGTGCACAGAGGGTCACGGTAGCACTCGCCACAGTGGCCAGAAGGTGGGAGCATCCCAAATGTCCATCAGCAGATGGATGGAGAGACAAAAGTGTGGTCCATCCATACAGTGGAATATTATTCAGCCATAAAAAAGGAATAAAGGCCTGATACTGGCTACAACGTGGATGAGCCTCGCAAAGAGAAAGAAGCCATACATAAAAGGTCACATATCGAATGATTCCACATAGATGAAGTGTCCAGAACAGGCAAATTCAGAGTCAGAAAGCAGATTCGGGTTGCCATGGGCTGGGGAATGGGGAGTTACTGTTGGCTGGCTACAGAGTTTCTGTGTGGGGTGATAAGAAAGTTCTGGAACTAGGTAGTGGTGATGGCTGTGCAACAACGCAAATGTGCTTAATGCCACTAAGTTTATGTATTTAAAATGGTAAATATTATGTGTATTTTACCACAGTTTTTGAATTATTTTTTTATTTTTATTTTCTTAATTTTTTAAAATTTTATTTATTTTTGAGAGGGGAGGGTGCCTGAGTGACTCAGTCGGTTAAGCGTCCAATTTCAACTCAGGTTATGATCTCATAGTTCATGAGTTCGAACCCCACGTTGGGCTCTGTGCTGATGGCTCAGAGCCCAGAGCCTGCTTTGGATTCTGTGTGTCTCTCTCTCTCTCTGCCCCTCCCCTTCTTGTGCTCTCTCTCTCTCTCTCTGTCTCAAAAATAAATAAACTTAAAAAAAAACTTAAAAAAAATTTATTTGAGAGAGAGAGAGTGTGTGCACAAGAGAGGGAGGGGCAAGGGGGGTGGAGAATCCCAAATAGGTTCCTTGCTCTCAGCATAGAGCCCAGCATGGGGCTCAATCCTACAAGCCACAGATCATGACCTGAGCCAAAATCAAGAGTCAGATGCTTAACCAAATGAGCCACCCGGGCATCCCCACAATTTTTTTAAAAGTAGGCTTCACACTCAGCATGAAGCCCAGTGCCGGGCTTGTACTCACGACCTTGAAATCAAGACCTGAGCTGAGATCAAGAGTCAGAGACTTAACCGACTGAGCCACCCAGGCGCCCATACCACCATTTTTAAAAAGCAAAGAAAAAAAAGTGTGTGGACATCTGGTTGATGATTGATTGATGAGATTGATGATGAGTCCAGTGACTCACAGACGACAGACATGAGCTAAGACTTTCTTCCCGCCGTGAGTCTCTGCTTGAGAGCTATAAGATATGCAACTTCTCTGTCTCAGATTCTGTCCCCTTCTCTCTTAAGAAGCATGAAAGCCCCCATTTCCTCCACCATTGTGAAAGGTCAGGCACAAAATTTGGTTGGTTTTCTTTTCTTTTTTTATAGTTTATTTATTTTAAGAGAGAGAGAGAGAGAGAGAGAGAGAGAGAGAGTGCAAGAGCACAAGCAAAGGAGGGGCAGAGAGAGTGGGAGAGAGAGAATCCCAAGCAGGCTCCATGCTGTCATTGCAGAGCCTGATGCGGGGCTCAATCTCATGAACTGTGAGATCATGACCTGTGCCAAAATCAAGAGTTGGATGCTCAAGCCAACGAAGCTGCCCAATTTTTAAAGATTTTATTTCAAAGTAATCCCTATACCCAACTCAGGGATTGAACTCATGACCCTGAGATCAAAAGTCACATGCTCTACCGACTGAGCCAGCCAGGTGCCCCAAGATGCCCCATGTCACAGACATGGCTCACCTTGTGATGGAATTCAATGCTCTAGAGTCTGAGAAATAGCCTGTAGATGTTTTCCCACCCCCAACCAACCACAAAGACACCCTGAGGACTCTGTCCTCAAGAATCTTTAAGGCAATCATTGGAAAAGCAATGCATAGGGAAGATTCTGCAATGGCAGGAAGGGACACACCACAGGGAAAGGCTGTGTAATTGTTACTCCATCAGGCTCGAGGGTGGGGAGGAAACCTGTTATCTGCAACAAGTAGAAATCATGGTGGCTGCACTCATTGAGCCCCTTCTATTGGGGCCATCACTGTACTGTATCCCCACTTTTCCTGCCTCTGAGCTCAACAAGCTCTGAACTGGCTAACCATCATCATCAAATGACAGAAGTAACTCTGGCTTTGAGAGGAGAAATGGCTGTCTTAAAGTTTAAGGCAGCAATTTCATTCTTTTTTTTTTTAAGTTTATTTATTTATTTTGAGGTGGAGGGGGCTGGGGCAGAGAGAGAGAGAGAGAGAGAGAGAGAGAATCCCAAGCAGGCTCCACACTGTCAGCACATACCCCAATGCAGGGCTTGAACTCATGAGTCATGAGATCATAACCTGAGCCGAAGTCAGATGCTTAACTGAGCCATGCAGGTGCCCCAAAGATCACAGTTTCGAGGAGGCAGAGCTGAGTCCTGTTGATGGGTCCTATGAAACATCCAGGACCAGCCTCTTCACATGGGGACGCATGCATCACTGCTCTGGAAGGCTACTGCTTCCCTATTACCTTCATTTCTCGAACTTCTATAATAATTATTATTTTTTAATGTTTATTTATTTTTGAGAAAGAGAGAGACAGAGCTTGAGCAGGAGAGGGGCAGAGAGAGAGGGAGACACAGAATCCGAAGCAGGCTCCAGGCTCTGAACTGTCAGCACAGAGCTCGATGCGGGGCTCAAACTCACAAACAGTGAGATCATGACCTGAGCCGTAGTCAGACACTGAATCAATTGAGCCACCCAGGCGCCCCTATTATTTTTCTAAAGTTTGTTTATTTATTTGAAAGAGAGGGAGAGAGGGAAGGGCAGAGAGAGGAGAGAGAAATCCCAGGAGGCTCCGCGCTGTCAGTGCAGAGCCTGATGCAGGGCTCAAATCCATGAACCATGACATGAGATCATGACCTGAGCTGAAATCAAGAGTCAGTCGCTTAACCGACTGAGTCACCCAGGCACCCCTATAATAATAATTATTTTGGCCCTTCTGCTTTCTCCGTAAAGCTCCGAACCTCCTCTATCATGCCCGCTCACAGCTGATGTGCTTGCTTTATACTCCACCATATCTACCCTCCTGTCTGCGACATTCTCTGCTTTTACCCCCATGACCAGAAAGCAAGTACCCCTGCCCAAGACCTAGCCTTTTACTTCTCTTCTGAAACCCGCTCCCACCCACGTTCTCCACAACTTCCCTCCTTTGGTTTTCCCCTCTTTCTCCTGTAGCAACAGTATTTTGTCTCTACTCCATCATTCCCATCAGCACCCTGATATGGTCTTGAACTTTTTATCTTTTATTTTTTTATTATGATTTATTTTAGGGGCGCCTGGGTGACTCAGTTGGTTAAGCGGCGGACTTCGGCTCAGGTCATGATCTCGCGGTCTGTGAGTTCGAGCCCCACATCGGGCTCTGTGCTGACAGCTCAGAGCCTTGAGCCTGCTTCACATTCTGTGTCTCCCTCTCTCCCCTCCCCCACTCATGCTCTGTCTCTCTCTCTCTGTCTCAAAAATAAATACATATTAAAAAAAATTATTACGATTTATTTTAAACATTTATTTATTTATTTATTTTTATGTTTTTTTTTTTTATTTATTTTTGAGAGCAGGAGAGACAAAGCATGAGTGGGGGAGGGTCAGAGAGAGAGAGGGAGACACAGAATCGGAAGCAGGCTCCAGGCTCAGCTGTCAACACAGAGCCTGATGCGGGGCTTGAACTCACAGACCGTGAGATCATGACCTGAGCCGAAGTCAGACGCTCAACCGACTGAGCGTTACTTATTTATTTATTTTTGAGAGATAGAGACAGCATGTGTGCAAGTCAGGGAGGGGCAGAGAGAGAGGGAGACAGAGGATTGGAAGCAGGCTCTGCGCTGTCAGCACAGAACCCAATGAGGGGCTCAATCCCACAAACCATGAGCTCATGACCTGAGCCAAAATCAAGAGTTGGATGCTTAACCCACTGAACCACCCAGGTGCCCCTAGGAACTCTTATCTTTTAAGAAATTAATTCTCTGACTCCACATCCTTCTTTAGCTTCCAACAAATTTCTTGACTCTCTTTCACAGCAAAACATCCTGAAGGAATAGGTATGTTCAGTATATTCATTTCTTCACCATGCATTTTTCTATAACTCACTCTAAAGAGTCTCTCATCCCCACCATTCTGAGTGTGCCCTTGTCAAGCTCCACAGCCTCTAAGGATACATTTCACACCTGGTCTTTTCCTGTTCTTGTTCCAGATTGTTCTAAGTTCTGGTCTCCTGAGAAGAGTAAAGACAGTCCTCCTAAAATCATTATTCCCAAGGCCCTGAATCAATTAGAGTCGTTTCAATTATAAGTCATTTACAATTTACAATTACACCTAACAATGTCTTAAACCAAGACATTTACTCTTTACAAGAATTTTTTTTAAGATTTTATTTTTAAGTAATCTCTACATCCAATGTGGGGCTCAAACTTACAACCCTAAGATCAAGAATCACATGCCCTATGGACTGAACAGTGCTCCTACAAAAATTTTGGAAATGGAAGTGTGCCCTGATGGCTCAGTCTTGGGTAAGCATCCGACTTCAGTTAAACGTCTGACTTCAGCTCAGGTTTGGGAGTTTGAGCCCCTGATGGGGCTCTCTGTTGTCAGCGCAGAGCCCCCTTCAGATCCTCTGTCTCCCTCTTTTTCTGCCCCTCCACCACTCACAGTCTCTCTCAAAGATAAACATTTAAAAAAAAGAATTTTGGAAATGGATACTACTAGGTTAGGTTCTGTTTCAGTAATATTATCAAGAACAACATTTATTTTATTTTAACTAATTATTATTTTCTTGGATGCCACATATTTTTTAATTAATTAAAATTATTTAATGTACATTCAAATTAGCATATAGTGCAACAATGATTTGAGGAGTAGGTTCCAGTGATTCATCCCCTATGTATAACACCCAGTGCTCATCCCAACAAATGTCTTCCTTAATGCCCCTTACCATTTAGCCCATCCCCCTCCCACAATCCCTCCAGCAACCCTCTGTTCTTTATATTTAAGAGTCTCTTATGTTTTGTCCCCCTCCTTATTTTTATATTATTTTTTGCTTCCCTTCCCTTACATTCATCTGTTTTGTAGCTTAAATTCTTCATATGAGTGAAGTCATATAATTGTCTTTCTCTGACTAATTTTGCTTAGCATAATACCCTCTAGTTCCATCCATATTGTTGCAAATGGCAAGATTTCATTCTTTTTGATTGCCAAGTAATACTCCATTGCATATATATACCACATCTTCTTTATCCATTCATCTGTCGATGGACATTTGGGCTCTTTCCATACTTTGGCTATTGTTGATAGTGCTGCTATAAACATTGGGGTGCATGTGCCCCTTCAAAACAGCACACCTGTATCCCTTGGATAAATACCTAGTAGTGCAATTGCTGGGTCGTACGGAAGTTCTATATTTAATTTTTTGAGGAACCTCCATACTGTTTTCCAGAGTGACTGCACCAGTTTGCATTCCCACCAGCAGTGCAAAAGAGGTCCTCTTTCTCTGCATCCTCGCCAACATCGGTTGTTGCCTGAGTTGTTAATTTTAGCCATTCTGACTGGTGTGAGGTGGTATCTCATTGTGGTTTTAATTTGTATTTCCCTGATGGTGAGTGATGTTGATCATTTTTTCATGTGTCTGTTCACCATCTGGACATCTTCTTTGTCTATTCAAAGAACGACATTTATTTTAATCCTTCCACTTTATCATCCCCAATTTGGTGGCTTTCTTCCTGGAGACTGCCACCTAATGGCTGCAAGATAGCTGTCACAGCTCCTAACTTCAGAGCATCTCAAGTCAGGAGGATGAGGATGAAATGGGAATCACTGAAGATTTTTAATCAGAAGTAGGATATGTTCAGGGGCACCTGGGTGGTTCAGTCGGTTGAGCGTCTGACTTCGGCTCAGGTCATGATCTCCTGGTTTGTGGGTTCAAGCCCTGTGTTGGGTTCTGTGCTGACAGCTCAGAGCCTGGAGCCTGCTTCAGATTCTGTGTCTCCCTCCCTCTTGCCCCTCCCCTGCTCGCATGCTCTCTCTCTCAAAAATGAATAAAAATGTTAAAAAATTTTTAAAGAAGTAGGGTATGTTCAGATTTGTGTTTTGAAGGCATACATAGAAGACACAGTTTAGAATGTTCCCAAGGGAGGAAGGGTAACAAGTGTGGATGTGACCAAGAGTCAAAAGGAAATGATAGTCTTGGTGGGAATTAAAGTGAAGAGGACGGCAGAGGGCACTACTATTCATAGAGGAGAAGTGCTCAGGTGCCAAGAGAAAACAAGAGACACAGGAGCCCACAGAGAGTAACTCCCAGACAAATCTCCAGGTCTTTGGGAGTCTGGCTTCCCAAAGCAGACTTCTTGGATGCCCCTGCTTCTTCCCCATAAGCCCTGAAGCATATGCACGTTTTTATTCTTTGCTACCAAATGGCCCATGATTGACACACCGGGATTTGCAGAACTGACAGAGGCAAAGTGACTACGGTGAAAAAGAGAGCAGGTCCCAAGTGGACTCTGATCCCTGAGTGTCCCCATTGTCTAATGTGTGTAAGGCCAGAGGGGAAATGATTTTGGGGTTGACCCTGGTGGGGCAAATTCCTGCCTGTGTTGCAAAATCCCTGATCCCTGTGGTGGCTGATGTCCGAAATGGCCTCTGTGAACAGCAAAGTCTTTCAGTAAATCGCAGTGCCTGAGATGGTGAAGCCAGATTGCCTGGGCTGGAAACCCAAATTTATCCTTGACTCCTTCTGCAGTGGATCAAGCCATCTAACCCAGGGGTTGGCCAACATTTTCTGTAAATGGCCAGAATAGCAAATCTCTCATGTTTTGCAGGCCATAGCATCTCTATCACAACTAGGCAGCCCTGCCATTATAGCACAAATATACGCATCGGCAATATGTAAATGGTGAGCACGGCTGTGTGCCAATGAAACTTTACTTAAGGATGCTGAAAATGGAATTTTTTAACATTTCATTTAACACAGATTATTATCCTTTTGGTTTTCTTCAGTCATTAAAAACTATAAAAACCAGGGGCGTCTGGGTAGCTCAGTCAGTTCAGTGTCTGACTCTTGATTTCGGCTCAGGTCATGATCTTGTGGTCATGAGATCAAGCCCGGCATCTGGCTCCATGCTGAGCGTGGAGCCTGGTTGAGATTCTCTCTCTCTCCCTTTCTTTCTCTACTTCTCCCTCACTAGCTCTCTCTCTGTCTGTCTGCCTCTCTCTCTGTGTCAAAATAAATAAAAAACTTAAAAAAAAACAAACCTAAGTTGAGATCAAGAGTCAGACACTTAACCAACTGAATCACCCGGGGACCCCAGAAGATCATGTGAAGACACAGTGAGAAGACATCCATGTACAAGGCAAAGAGAGAGCCCTCAGAAAAAAAATGGTCCTGCTGACACCTGGACTTACAGCCTCCAGAACTGTGAGAAAATATGTTTCTGTTGTCTAAGCCGCCCAGTCTGTGGTATTTTGTTGAGGCAGCCCTAGGAAACTAATATTCCCCTCATGGAATTCTATCAGCGATGGCCCCCAAATCCACCAAATTACCCTGGTGTGGTGATTTTAGAGAAAATAGCCACAAAATTCTTTGACACTTCTCCCCCTGAGAGGTAGGGTCTGTGCCTCCTCCTCTTGAATCTGGGTGGGACCAGGACTATTTTGACAAGTGGAATGTTGTAGAAACGACACTATGTGGCTTCTGAGGCTAGGCCAGAACCAGTAGAAGCTTCTCTTGGGACTCTCATTCTGGAGGAAGGCAGCCATCGTGCAAGAAATCTGATTATCCTGGGGCACCATGCTGGAAAGGCTTTGTGTAGGTCCTTGGCATTCAGGTCATTCCAATTCAAGTACCAGGCATGTGGATGAAGGAAGCTCTAGATGACTCCAGTCTCCAAACTTCAAGTCACTTTCAAACTTTCAAGTCTTTGGGGGCAGAAAGAAGCATGTCCTCCTGTGCCTTGTTCTAATTCCTACTCCATGTAATCCATGAGCATAATAAAATGATTGACATTGCTATGTTTTAGGGTGGCTTATTATGTAGCAATAATAACAGGAACTCAAAAATTGTGGGATTCATTGAGAGCCATTCTTCTTTCTCACTCCCCATAGCTGTACAGTCTCCAAGGTCCGTCTCCTGAGCCTGGACAATCTCTTCCCAGACCAACCTTCCTCTCTATGACACTGTTCCTGCCCTGGGCAACTCTTCAATAACTTCCCTTTAATCTTTTGCAACACCCTCCACTTCATGGTCTCTGGCTTCAATTGGGAGCATTCTCAAGTCTATCCCTTTGCAGGACTCTAGGGCTTTTTTTTTTCCCCTAAAGCATGCATCTGACAAGTCCCTCTCTTGCCTACATGGCTTTTCATTTTTTCCTTTTTTTTTTTTTAAATTGAAGTATAGCTGACAACGTTACATTAGTTCTATTCAACACCTCTATACATTATGCTATGCTCACCACAAGTGTAACTCCCATCTGTCACCATACAACACTATTACAATACCATTGACTATATTCCTTATGCTCTACCTTTTATCCCCATGACTTACTCATTCCATATCTGGAAACCTGTACCTCCCATTCCCCTTCACCCATTTTGCCCATTCCCATTCCCTCCCCACCTCTGGCAACCATCAGTTTGTTCTCTGTATTTAAGGTTTTGTTTCTGCATGTTTATTTGTTCATTTGTTTTATTTTTTAGATTCCACATATAAGTGAAATGATACAGTATTTGCCGTTCTCTGACTGACATTTCACTTAGCATAATACCCTCTGGGCCCATCCATGTTGTTGCAAACAAGATCTCATTCTTTTTTATGGCTAATATTCCACTGTATATGTATACCACATATTCTTTATCCACTCATCTACTGATGGACACTTTGGTCACTTCCATATGTTGGCTATTGTATTTTGTTTTTAAAGTACAAATCATGCCCAACGCGGGCTTTGAACTCATGACCCTGAGATTAAGTCCTGAGCTGAGATCAAGAGTCAGGCACTTAAACAACTAAGCCACCCAGGCATCCCACTGGCTATTGTAAATAATGCTGCAAACAAACATAAGGGTGCATTTATCATTTTAATTCAAAAAGAATTAAACACTAATTAAACACTAATTTAGTATTTTTACTTTCTTTGGATAAATACCTAGGAGTTGAATTACTGAATCTTCTGGTATTTCTATTTTTAATTTTTTGAGGAACCTCTATAATGTTTCTGACAGTGGCTGCGCCAATTTACATTCCAACCAACATGAGGGTTCTGTTTTCTCCACATCCTCACCATACTTGTTATTTCTGTCTTTTTGATTAGTGATGTTTTTATGGGATCCTCCAAAAGAAACAGCTAAACTCAGAGTGACGAGACCTAATATCATTCAGGAAGAGATAACATCTAGGCTGGGTCTTTGAGGCTCTGGCAAAGAAGAGAAAGAAAATTGCATTCCAGGCAAAGGGGAGTGAAAATGCACAGGAGAGAGGCCAAGAAAGAGGTTAAATTGGCTATTGGAGCATAGGTAGTGAGGTAGAGAGCAGTAAATGATGGCAGGGGCCATCTCTTAGAAGGTCTTCACTGCTACAAGAAGGACTTGGAATTTCTTCTTGAGTAAATAAATAGCCATTGGGACCATACCAAAATAGAAAGCTTCCGCACAGCAAAGGGAATCATTAACAAAACAAAAAGACAACCCACTGAATGCGAGAAGATATTTGCAAATGATATATCCAATAAGGGGTTAATATCCAAGACATATAAAGAACTTATACAACTCAACATGGAAAAAACAAAAATAATCTGATTTGAAATGGGCAGAAGACCTGAATAAACATTTCTCCAAAGAAACCATCCAGATGGCCCACGGACACATGAAAAGATGTTCAACATCACTCATCATCAGGAAAATGCAAATCAAAACCACAATGAGATATTTCCTCACACACCTATCAAAGTGGCTAGGATCAAAAGTGTAATAAAGCCATTCTCCTGGCTTAAGAGGTTATGTGGCCGTGATAGTGATGTCTGGAACAATGGCAGACATTTGTGTCATGTTCAGGAAGCCTCTGGAAGAAAACCAATGGATGGTGGACTGGAAGGATTACATTAAACTCAATTCTTGTTCAGACTCACAACCTACTTCCTTCCAATTAAAAAAAAATTTTTTTAATGTTTATTTTTATTTTTGAGAGAGAGAGAGATAGAGAGTGGAGGAGGGGCAGAGAGAGAAAGGAGACAGAGAATGTGAAGCAGGCTCCAGGCTCTGAGCTGTCAGCACAGAGCCTGATGCGGGCTTGGACCCACGAACTGTGAGATCATGACCTGAGCTGAAGTTGGATGCTTAACTGACTCAGCCACCCAGGTGCTCTGAAAAGTATCTTTATTCTTTATGTTAGAGTTTTCATTAGGTACCTCTCATGATTATATCTTTAGGGTAATGCTGATTAACTACTTACAAGCTAGTGGGGTTCCCACGGATTCCTTGGCTGTGCCAGCTGTGCCTGGGGGTTGATATGAATACTGTTGTTCCTTCTTTCATCTGAAATGACAAAATGGACATAGGCTTCGGTTGTTCTTGAGTTGTATCTTTTATAATAAACTGGTAAACATAAGCAAATTGCCTTCCAGAATTTGTTGGGCCACTCTAGTAAATTACTGAACCTGAAGAGGGAGTCATAGAAGCCCCTGATTTATAGCTGGTCAGTCAGAAGTATAGGTGGTAAGCTGAGAAGCAGCATCTGAAATGGGGGCAGGCTTGTGCAACTGAGCCCTTTATTACACATTTGGTGTCATGAGTGCTACACCAGCAAGGGTCCCTGTGTGGCTCAGTCAGTTAAGCATTTGACTTTTTTTTTTTTGCCCACCTCCCTCAACCTCCCCTGCATTTGACTCTTGATCTCAGGGTCATGATTCAAGCCCCTACTTGGACAAACAAACAAACAAAACCTGTTGTGTGAGTAGAGAAACAAGGTTTTGATCATCTTCTATGCTTTCTATTGCTTACCTTGAGTTCCTCTCATCTCACTAATTGTTTCTTTCATTTTCTTGAATCTCTGAAGGAGAAAGGGCCTGAACATCCAGATTCCTTGACCCTTGACATTTAGAGGGCTGAATTCCTGCCCCCCACCGTAGGTTGGAGGTGAGGGGAATATTCAGACTTACTAAGAAGGGTACACTGACAACACATCCAAGCTGCTTCCTGGAAATTGCAAGAATCGCTGGATTTCTGTCATCTAATTGGTCCCAGCTCCACTGTCCCTCCCCCCTTGTCCAATAAAGCATCTGCCCTGGTTTAGTCACTCTGCAGGAAGCCAAAAACTAGAGACAGAAAAAGGATCTCGGCTGGTGGTACGTGGGGGGGGGGTTGACGATTTCAAAACTCATTATTTGAATATCTACGATGTGGCAGATACCTCCTAAACCCTTAGAGCTGGGCTGTCCAATACAGAATCCACTTGCCACATACAGTTGTTGAGCTCTTGCTGGTCCAACTAGCAACGTGCTGTAAGTGTGAAATCGATTTAGTATATTCAAAGACTTAGTATGAAAAAAGAATGTAAAATATCTGATAACTTTTTTTTAAAGTTTGTTTATTTTTGAGAGAGAGAGTGCAGGCAGGGGAGAGGCAAAGAGAGACTGGGACAGAGAACCCAAAGTGGGCTCTGTGCTGACAGCAGAGAGCCTGATGGGGGGCTTGAACCCCTCACTGTGAGATCATGACCTGAGCTGATGTCGGATGCTCAACCAGCTGAGCCACCCAGGAGCCCCCTGACTGATGATTCTTATGCTGGTTACATTTTCAAATGATATTCTTTTGATATGTTGGCTTAAGTACAATATATTATTAAAATTAATGTTATTATAATCAATTTCTTTTACTTTGTAAAAAGAATGGTAATCTTCATATATGACTCATATTTATGGCTTGTGTTTATGTTTCCATTGGATAGCGTTACTCTAGAAACAAAACATTGAAAGAATTTGGTAGTCTTCTAGCACATATGCTAATGTGGAGGATATTTAGAATAGAAAAGAAACAAATGGATAAATAAACGAGAAAAATAACTGGTATAGCTACTTTGGATTAATGGCCCAGGTGGGGCCTCTGAAGATGTTAATATGAAAGCTTGGACTGAATATTTAGTAAGAGCCAAATGTGGGAAGCCTGAAAGAGCATCATAGGCAGAAGGAACAGAAGATCCAGAAGCCCTGAGATGGCAGCGAGCTCAGCATGTTCAAGGAATTGAAGGAATTCAATTTGGATGGAGCCCATTGTGTAAGATCAGAGTGAATGTATGAAGTATGACTGAGTGTGATGTTGTGATACATAATAAGAAGTATATGTTGGGTCTTTGTCCTGTTGCTGGCACTGAGCTCCTAAAACCTTGGGAATTTCTTAAGTGATGAGGGCAATAGAGGTGTCTTTTGTTATGTTAATGAGGTGGCTTTGGTAGGCACCTAACGCTGGGGGCTGGTTGCCGGTACTGGAACTTTCAGGTTCGGCTCCTTGACCTCCAGGGAGAGAAGAAGAGGTGGAAACTGAGTTCAATCCCCAGGGGCCAATGAGTTAATCAGTTGTGCCTGTGTAATGAACACTCCATAAAACCCCAAAAGGACGTGGGGTTCGGGGAGCTTCCAGGTTGGTGAAAACACATGGAGATGTCGGGAGAGCGGCACACCTGGAGAGCCCATGAAAGCTTCCTGCCCTTGCCTCATACCTGGCCCTACTGACCTCTTCCATCTGGCTGTTCCTAAGTTACCTCATTTTCTATTTAACTGGTGATCTAGTAAATAAAATAGTTCTCTGGGTTCTGGAGTTACCAGGTTATGTGAGGAAGAGGTTGTGGGAACCTCTGATTGACAGCCAGTCAGTTGGACGCACAGGTACCCTGGCCTTGCAGCTGGTGTCTCATTCGGCCCAGGGACATGAAAGGCATCTTTCAGGACTGAACTTTTAACCTGTGTGATTTGATGGTGTCAGAACTGAGCTGAATTCTTTGACCCCAGCAGGGGTCCAAGAATTATTTGTTGGTGTGGGGACTCCCCCACACTTTGGAAATTGGGTCACAAAAGAAGGATAGACAGGGCAGATCCAAGAGTGCTCTGCAAGCTTGAGTTAGGACTTTGGAAACCACTGGAGGGTGTTGAACAGAATAATGTCATGATCTGTGTTTTTAAAAGGTCATATGGCCACCGTCTGGAGAATGGATGTTTAGGGGTGAGTAGGGGGAGGCATTTGGAGCAGGAACAAGCTATTTGCAAGGTCAGTGCAAACACGCAGACCAGACAACGGGCCACCGACAAGGGCAGTGGGGATGGAAATGCTCCTGGGTGTGGGTTCAGTTGCTTTGCAGACAGAATCTATAGACTTGGATTGCTTTGGGTGATAAGGGAAAGACAGCAAGGATATGCTTTAGACTTGGCACTTTAACAGCTGGGGGTTTAAATTCCAACTAGATACAGAATACTGTGAGAGAGGCAGATTTGGGAGGATGGAATATTTGAGTTTGGTTCGGGTAATGTCAGGTTTGGAGTGCCTTGGGCATTCCCACAGGGAGGTGTCAAGAAGTCAGGTGGTTATGTCAGGCTAGAGCTCTAGGGAGAAGCCAAGGCTGATGACTTACATGAGAAGTTATCAATACAGGGGTGCCTGGTTGGCTCAGCTGGCAGAGGAGGGGACTCTTGACCTCGGGGATATGAGTTTGAGCCAGACGTTGGGTGTGGAGATTACTTAAGTAAACAAAACTTAAAAAGTAGTCATCGGTGTGGTATCATAAGCCATGAGACCATATGATTCTATCTATGGAAAGATATGTAGAGAGGATGAAGGGGAACAGGTACAAGCCCTGGGATGCCCTAACACTTAAAGCGAAATTTAGAGGGGGCTCTTGGTTGGCTCAGTCAGTGGATCGTGTGACTCTCAATCTCAGGGTTGTGACTTCAAACCCCATGTTGGGTATAGAGATTTCTTAAAAATAAAATCTTTAAAAAACAGAACAGGATGGTTTCTTTTTATTTTTAAAGATTTGTTTGGGACCCGGATTGAGGTAAAATGGCAGGCTCTCGGTGAGCGGCTGTCAGGGATGAAAATAGGTATGCCTGGAGGCAGATTTTAAAAGCAGTTTCTCTTCAGATCATCTTTCCCACCACCTGATAAGCATCTTGAGTCACCATGGTATTAGCAGCAGTAAAATGGGCGCTATCAAACAGAACTATCTGGAAACATTTATTTCCGATTCAAAACCGAGCTTTATATCGTGTTTGTCATAAATCTACGTATTCTCCTCTTCCAGATGACTATAATTGCAAAGTAGAGCTTGCTTCGACATCTGATGGCAGGACGATAGTGTGCTACCACCCTTCTGTGGACATTCCGTATGAACATACAAAACCTATCCCACGGCCAGATCCTGTGCATAATAATGAAGAAACACATGATCAAATGCTGAAAACCAGATTAGAAGAAAAAAATGAACACTTTGAGCAAGGACCTATGATAGAACAACTTAGCAAAATGTTCTTTACTACTAAGCACCGTTGGTATCCTCGTGGACAGTATCATAGACGTCGTAGGAAACTGGATCCTCCAAAAGACAGATGATATTGAGGTTTTCAGGAATCAAAGAAATGTTATCTTGTGTCTTATTTGCCATTTGAGAAAATTCAATTGAGAATATTCACTGTTATATAGCAAAACAATAATAAAATGTCTTTTATATATATATATATTAAAAAAATAAAGATTTGTTTATTTATTTATTTATTTATTTATTTATTTGGTTTATTTTCGAGAGAGTGTGGGGGAGGAGCAAAGGGAGAGGAGGACAGAGGATCTGAAGCGGGCTGTGTGCTGACAGCAGAGAGCCCAACTCAGGGCTTGAACCCACAAACTGGGAGATTATGAGCTGAAGTTGAAGCTTAACCCACTGAGCTACCCTGGTGCCCCATTCATTTTTTTTTTAAAGTAGGCTTCACACCCAGCATGGAGCCCAATGTGGGGCTTGAACTCATGACCCTGAGATCAAGACTTGAGTTCAAGACTTGAGCTGAGATTAAGAGTCAGACATTTGACCAACTGAGCCCCCCAGGGTCCCCAGGATGGTTTCTTTTTATTTAAAAAAACTTTTTTTTAAGTTTATTTATTTTGAGAGAGAGAGAGTGTGTGTGTGTGTGAGAGGGTAGGGGCAGAGAGAGAAGAGAGAGAGAATTCCAAGCACGCTTTGCACTGTCGTCAGTGCAGAGCCTGATGCGGGGCTCGAATTCATGAACCTCGAGATCATGACCTGAGCTGAGATGAATAGTCTGTCACTTAACCAACTCAGTCACCCAGGGCCCCTGGGATGGTTTCTTTGTAAAGGGAAGAGATAAGAAAACATTCATGTGATAGTGAGAATAATCTAGTATTAAGAAAATCTTGGGGTTTCATTTCTGGCAGAAAAGAAAATGCAGAAGGAAAGTTCTTGGGAAGGTGAGGTAGGAAGGGATCCAGAGCAAACACGGGAGGGGAGCTGCTGGGATGAATGAGAACTCTATACTGACTGTAGCGGTGCAGGTAGATTGAAAGGTTTGGGGCAGGGAAGGCTAAAAAGTTCTAATGGTTACCATTTTCCCATTAAAATATGAGGCAAAGGCACCAGATGAGAGCAGGGATGAGGAGGGGAGAGGCCAGGGAAAAGCAGACAGGAGAAAGCAGAACTACAACAGTGATTTCAAAGCTTGGAAATGCAAATGTGCTGGAGAGGTAGAGTCAGCGGACGCAGAAGTGCTGAGCTGCTGTATGAAATCTGGTAAGAAATCCAACTGTGCCCCTTAATAATTTTGACACTGGCAGGTCACTTTCCCTGCCAGAGTCAGGGCTTCCTTTTACATTATGTGGTAATGATACTTTGGTGTTTTTTGTTTTTAAGTTTATTTATTTATTTTGAGAGAGAGAGAGAGAGAGAGAGCAAGGGAAGGGCAGAGAGAGAGAGAGAGGGAAAGAAAGCGAATCCCAAGCAGGCCATGGTTTCCCTTTGGTAAAAGAGGGATGATAACAGACACCTCGCAACATTATCATGAGTATTAAATGTGAACAGGTGCTTGGTAATTGCAATTTCTCTTAAGGAGGCCGAATAGCCCAGGGTAAGATGATTCTCAAATTCTTGAGGCCGTAGAAGACCACTCTAGCTTTTATGCAAAGAGATTTCTAGGATGGGGTTCATGAATACCCATTTTAATAGTCACCCTGGATATTTCTTTTTTTTAATTTTTAAAAATTGTTTTAAGAGAGAGAGAGAGCACACATGAGCGGTGAGGGGCAGGAGAGAAAGAGAAAGAGAGAGAGAGAGAGAGAGAGAGAGAGAGAGAGAGAGAGAATCCCAAGCAGGCTCCATGCTCAGCATGAAGTTCAACTTGGGGCTCGATTCCATGACCCTGGGATCATGACCCAAGCCACAATCAAGAGTTGGACGCTCAGGGTGCCTGAGTGGCTCAGTTGGTTAAGTGTCTGACTTTGACTCAGGTCACGATCTCGTGGTTTGTGGGTTTGAGCCCCGCATTGGGCTCTGTGCCGACAGCTGGAGCCTAGAGCCTGCCTCAGATTCTGTGTCTCCCTCTCTTTCTGCCCCTCCCCTACTTGTGCCCTCGCTCACGCACTCTCTCTCAAAAATAAACATTAGAAAAATTAAAAAAAAAAAAAGAGTTGGACACCTAACTGACTGGGCCACTCAGGCAAGTCTCACTTTTTTTTTTAATGTTTATTCATTTTTGAGACAGAGAGAGACAGACATGAGTGGGGGAGGGGCAGAGAGAGAGTGAGACACAGAATCCGAAGCAGGCTCCAGGCTCTGAGCCATCAGCACAGAGCCCGACGTGGGGCTCGAACTCACAGACAGTGAGATCATGACCTGAGCCGAAGTCGGACGCTCAACTGACTGAGCCACCCAGGCGCCCCAAGTCTCACTTTTTTAGAAGGATTTTATTTTTAAGTAATCTCCAAACCCAGTGTGGCACTCAAACTTACAACCCCAAGATCAAGAGTTGGATGCTCAACTCACTTAGCCAGCCAGCCATCCTGCATTATAGCATTTTTATGTAGATTAAACTGGGTCTCCATATAAAGCAATTAGCACAACACATGGTCTCTGGTAGGAACCCAACAGATACTACTAATAAATTTTATTATTCTCATGCTCTTAATCCCACAGAATACTAATGCTATGCAATGGGTAAAAGTTATTTGCATCACAGAGAACAGCTGGATATTAAGCAATGAAAAACAGAGGGTCAAACGCAGAGATAAGGCCCCCTGTGCCGACTTCCTCTAGCACAGAATCCACAGAATGTAACACATTACTACATATTACCAGATTCTCAACTATAAACTCAAACCAAACTCTAAAACTTTAACTTAAATACCAAGCACACAGCAGGTGAAGGGTCCGCATAGTGGGAGCCAGGAGTCTAGGGGAACCTGGGGCTGAAAAGGGGTTGCAGAGCTTGCCAGCATCTAAGCAGTGGGTGGGGTGAGAGGTGAACCTACTGACTCAGTCTAGTGTTTCCCTCACCAAGATGTAATTGTCTCTAATCAATTTCTCTTATCTATATGCCCTTGGTGCAGTTTTCTGCTAGTGAACAGGAACCTTGTAATCCTATTGGCTAAGCAATCAGCCTGATAGGTGGAATGCATATGAATAATTATGGGACTATGGAGAAGTATCCTTTCCCAAAGTAACAGCCAAAAGAATGCCAATCATATAGTATGACCCGCCAAGTTTCAGGAGAGTGGGTGTCCTGGTTGGAGTGGTAGCTATAGCGGAAGTTGATGTTGGCCACGAATAGCGATGCTGTAAGATGGTTCTGTGGATTAGAAATGGCCATCGTTGAAATGTTTCAGGTGTATGCAAGATGGAAACAACCTCTCTGTTGCTCTGAATGAATACGGAGAGATATGAGTCTACTGGCTACACTGTTCTGTGGATCCTACCTCTGGTGGTGCTTGGGATCACCTTTGTCTTGGCATCCTGGGCAATGGGCTTGTGATCTGGGTGGCTGGATTCCAGGTGCTACACACTGTCACCACCGTCTGTTACCTGCACTTGGCCTTGGCAGACTTCTCTTTCATTGCCGCTCTACCATTTCTCATTGTCTCAATGGCCATGAGAGAACGGTGGCCTTTTGGCTTGTTCCTGTGCAAGGCAATTCATGTTGTGGTGGACACGAACCTGTTTGGAAGTGTCTTCCTCATTGCTTTCATTGCCCTGGACCACTGTATTTGTGTCCTGCATCCAGTCTGGGCCCAGAACCACCGCACTGTAAGTTTGGCTACAAAGCTCATCAGCGCACCCTGGATTTTTGCCCAGTCCTTACCTTGCCAGTTTTCATCTTCTTGACTATGGTAAATGATGGAAGAGGGAACATATACTGTACTTTCAACCTTGCAAACTGGGGCGACAGTACTGAAGAGAGGTTGAAGGTGGCTATCACCATGCTGACGGCCAGAGGGACCGTCCGGTTTATCGTTGGCTTCAGTTTGCCGATCTCCATTGTTGCTATCTGCTATGGGCTCATTGCTGCCAAGATGCACAAAAAAAGGCATGATTAAATCCAGCCGTCCCTTATGGGTGCTTACTGCTATTGTGGCTTCTTCTTTCTCTGTTGGTTCCCCTTTCAGGCACAGTCTGGCTCAAAGAGATGTTCTTGGAGGGAAAGTACAAAATCCTTGATGTCTTGACTAATCCAAAGAGCTCCCTGGCCTTCTTCAACAGCTGCCTCAATCCAATCCTTTATGTCTTCGTTGGCCAAGACTTCCGAGAGAGACTGATCCACTCCCTGCCTGCCAGTCTGGAGAGGGCCCTCAGTGAGGACTTATCGCAGACCAATGACACAACAAACAAATCCACTCTACTTCGTGAAGAAGCAGAGTTACAGGCAATGTGAGGGAGGCTGCGGGATATTTTTGAGCTCTGTGTGCTCTTACCCTACTCCCATTTCCAGCTCCATCTTACCTCTGGCTCATATGGAAACACCCATCGTGAAAAATACTTTGGTGTCCCCTGATTTGGGGGAGGGGGGAATGACATAAGGTGTCCTTTTTGGATTTTGAGCCTCAGCCTCTTCCCCTGGGATGAGTAGAGATTGTAAAAAGGTACAAGGAAGGAGAAGAGAAAGTGACGGGAATTGGTAAAGCTTAAATGAGAGAATATGGTAAGGGAAAAACGAGTTATTTTACCATTAAGATGTTTGCTATAGGTTTTATTTTAAGCTGTTTTTAATCAGATTACAGAAATTTCTTTGTATTAATAGTTTACTGTTTTCTGCTTTTAAAAATCATGAATGGCTATAGAATTGTATCAAATGCACTTTATGCATATATTATCATTTCTATCCTTTTATTTACATCATCATACATCATATTGATTAATTTTTTGCATGTGAAACTACCCTTGCATTCCTAGAATAAACCAGGATTGTTCGTGATGTATTTTGTCTAGTTATAATTTATGTCACTACATTTGTTTATAACCTATGCATTTATGTTTATGTAAAGATGGATCTATTGTTTTCCTTTCTGCTAATGTCTTTGTTAGCTTTTACACCAAACTTCTAATGGCCTCCTACAAAGACTTGGGAAGTTATTCCTCTGATTGTACTCTTTGGTAAATGTTCAGAAATTCACCAGCAAAGCCAGTTGGCCCCTGGGTTTTCTATCTGGGAAGGCTTTTAGTAACGAGTTCTATTTCTTTCATAGTTATGGGACTATTTAGATCTTCTATTTCCTCTTCTGTCAATTTTGGAAAACTTTAGCTTTTAATGAGTTTAGCCATTTCGTCCAAACTGTCAAATCTATTGGCATGAAATGGTATAATAACTGTGTGTAGTACTTGGTATGCTTTCCTTCACATAATGAGAATGTAACTTACCTGAAGGCGGGGATTTTGGTCCATACTGTTCACTGATGGATCCCCAGACCCTATGTGTAAAATAGTGCCTAATGTGTGATAGACACTCAATAAATATTGAATTAATGAGTCAATAAGCAATGGTAACATCCAGATGTCAAGTAGAACCTTTATTTTTTTATTAAAAATTTTTTTTAATGTTTTTATTTATTTTTGAGAGAGAGAGAGACAGAGCATAAGTAGGGGAGGGGCAGAGAGAGAGAGAGGGAGACACAGAAACTGAAGCAGGTTCCAGGCTCTGAGCTGTCAGCAGAGCCCTATGTGGGGCTTGAACTCATGAACTATGAGAGCATGACCTGAGCCGAAGTTGGACGCTTAACCAATTGAGTCACCCAGGCACCCCAAGTGAGAACCTTTAAAGTCTAGCTAAAATGATCTCTGACCCTTGTATCATTGCAGTTTACAAGATTTACAAACATGTGGCTGACATTTTTATGAACACCGTTTTGAATTTCTGCTTCAAGTAAAGCACTCTGACTGTTGCCTGGTGCTTCTGTTTTGGAATAAGTCAGTCCACAATAATACTCAGCTTTTTTTTTTTTTTTTTTTGCTTTCTGTAAATAATCACTCAAAAATTATCCATTACTGTGTAACATACTTTCCTGATGCACTGGCGCAAGAAAGAATTCAAAATAAATATTAGGTAGTCTTGTTATCAAAAGTCCTTCACCCAGGGCTCCCTGGGTGGCTCAGTTGGTTAAGCAGCGGGATCATGACCTGAGGTGAATTTGGGCGCTTAACCAACTGAGCCACTCAGGTGCCCCCTCATTGGAAGTTTTCATTGTGTATCCCCAGTTCCTACACGCCATTGTGTATTGGGTCTCTGGAAGCTGAGGATTCTTTTAAGTTCATGGAACACTCATGACAAAGGAACACTTCTAGACCTGATTGAGTCTAAAACTACAAAATAAAACATCGGGGCTATTGCCCTTGGGAAGCATGGGACTGCTTCTGTTTGGAAGAGAATACAGGGATGTTGAGGGGACAATGGGGTAGGATGTGGTAGAGACTGCCATCTTCCTACCCAATATGGATCCTCTTCTATTATGAGAAGTAGGTGGAAATTCAACTACCGAAAATAATATTTTTCTCAGACATCTTTTCAGATAGATGCAAGTAAATTGTAGGCAACAAGACGCTATGGTTGTATCAGGTCGGCACATGAAAAGCTTCCTCCTCCTTTTTAATGCTTCCATCGTATTCCATCGGATTGATGTAACAAACTTATTATATCAGTTACATAGTAATGACCATTTAAATTGTTTCTAATCGCTTCACTGGCCTTTTGGTTAAATTATTTAAAAAATTTTTTTTTAATATTTATTTTTGAGACACAAATAGAGACAGAGCATGAGTGGGGGAGGTGCAGAGAGAGGGAGATACAGAATCTGAAGCAGGTTCCAGGTTCTGAGCTGTCGGCACAGAGCTCGACACAAGGCTTGAACTCACCATCTGTGAGATCATGACTTGAGCCGAAGTCAGAGGCTTAACCGACTGAGCCACCCAGGCGCCCCACGGTTAAATTATTTTTAATATCTTTTGCTGTTACCAACAATGCTACTGTGAATAACTGTACACACACGTCTCTTTGCAAATGTGGGGGTTTATCTATAGGTAAATTAAAAAATAACGTATAATTTAGTCGATTTTCCTGCTCTTACTTATTGCTAGGGCTATAAAGCCCATTGCTACATCTCTTAGAAAGACAACTTTTCTCGGTGTATACGTGGAAGCCTGATCAGGCTGGCCAAGAAAGATCAATCCAGTTAAAGAATTATTGTTTGTTTGGGTGTGTTAGTGGTATTGTGGCTATTTGCAAAGTCCCTATCTGTTTAAAGATACAGACTGAAGTAATTTATGATAGAATATTTTACATTTGCTTTTCAATATTCCAGAGTAGAAAAAAGGAAATGGGAAAAAGAAAATGAAATCAGCAAAATATTTATAATTAGTGAGGCTGGTGGATTCATTATATAATTTTATTTCCTTTTGTGAAAATTTGAAATTCCTGTTAAGACTTTTTAAAAATTGGGGCCACCTGGCTGGCTCAGTCTGTAGAGCATGCTACTCTTGATCTCAGGGTTGTAAGTTTGAGCCCCATGCTCAGTGGAGAGACTACTTAAAAATAAAAAAATCTTAAAAAAAAAAAAGACTCCTATACCCAGCAATCCCACATACCCTCAATTTTATGTATTCATTTCAACAGCACACATTTTCACAAATGTTCACTGTAGGATTGTTTACAATAGCTCCAAACTATAAACAATGCAAAAGTTCATTAACAGAATAAAGTGTAGTAACAGTAAATTACTATTTAGCAATAAGATATTTAAAAACTACAACATGAATCTGATACACATCACGTAGACAAAATAAAAAGACAACAGTATGTACCGTATTCCATTTACGTTTTTAAAATTTTTAGTTAATAAAGTTGAACTATAGGGGCACCTGGGTGGCTCAGTCGGTTAAGTGGCCGACTTCGGCTCAGGTCATGATCCCACGGTCTGTGAGTTCGAGCCCCGCATCGGGCTCTGTGCTGACGGCTCAGAGCCTGGAGCCTGCTTCAGATTCTGTATCCCCCTCTCTCTGCCCTTCCCCTGCTCATACTCTGTCTCTATGTCTCTCAAAAATAAATACACGTTAAAAAAATTTAAAATAACAAAAAAAATAAATAAATAAAGTTGAACTATAGTTTGTTTATTTAGAGAGCACAAGCAGAGGAGGGGCAGAGAGAGAGGGGGAGAGAGAATCCCAGGCAGGCTCCACACTGTCAGTACAAAGCTGGATACAGGGCTCAAACCCACAAACTATGAAATTATGACCTGAGGCCAAATCGGGAGTTGGACACTTAAATGACTGAGACACCCAGATGCCCCTAAACCATACAGTTTAGACATATAGACCTATGCAGTAAAATCATGAAGGAAAGTGATGAATTGCTTGCCATAATCGAGATAATGGTTATATAATTGGAAGGAAGGAGAGAAACCAATCAGGAAAATGTATGCTGTGACTGATGGCTTCTGGAATGCTGTGATCTCTGTTGCTGGTGGTACGTGGGGATTTATTTTATGCAAATGTGTTAATCTCCATGTTTATCTTTTATCTGTTTTTGCCCTTAGGTTTGTTATATTCCAATTTTTTTTGTTTAACCGTTCAGGGAAATTCAGATCCCTTTTCCTTCATACAAGGAAAGCTTCATAGCTTCTGGATTGAGGCTGCTTCAAGTAGGGCAACCCATTCATAGAGACACTGCAGTTCTCTAAATTTGGATTTATTAGGACAGGGAGAGCTGAGGGTTCAAAAGGAAGCAGCAGTGAACAATCCCAGCTTTGGTGTCCTTCAAGCGCTAAAGAAAACAGACTTAGGAATCGAGCTCCACCTTGTGGCTTCCAGAACACTAAGCAAGGAAACAGGAGTCTGGCCGCCTCCTCAGTTCCACAACCTAACCTCACTGGGAGAGACCTCTAGAAGAATCTAGAAGATTCTCTTTCTGGTGAGTTCCCCCAAAGTGAATTTCCAAGTGCACCTGAACAAGGAAATCTGTTTTGTAATCCAGGAAGTCCTCTCGTTCATTCCAGAATGTGCATTCCAGAGATAGGAGAGTGGGCACGTCTCCTGTATCTCCTCCCACCCTAAGATACTAGATAAACTTGCTACTAGATAAAAAGAGACTCTGCGTGAATGTCTCATAATCTTGGGACATTGAAAATTGAGCAACTGTGTTTTTTCCTTGTGTTTCCATCTCCTGGCTCTCCTGGCTCCAAATACATCTAGGTCACTTGTTTCCCCAATGTGGATTGGGGAACAGCTGAGGCTGTTCTGTCAGAATCACCTGGGGAGGCGTGTTTCTAAATACGGGTTAGGTCACTGCAGCATCAAGTCATCTCATCAACAGAGTCCGGTACAGAATGCAGGAATCTGTATTTATTCACAAACCCCCCTGGTAACTGTGTGTTCAATCAGATTCCTCTGATGATTAGCAGTTGGATTAGAGCTCTCTTTACAAGGGAACAGAATAAGAACTAGTATCGGATCTTGGAAACACAGATAAGTCCACACCCAAGAACAAATGGTCTTCTTCTGAGTGGTGAGGCAGCTCTTAGGAGGGCAATGTGGGCAGGTACGTTAGCAAAAAAATAAAAAATAAAAAAATTAATGTTTATTTATTTTTGAGAGAGAGAGAGAGAGAGAGAGAGAGAGAGCATGAGCAGGGGAGGGGCAGAGAGAGAACCCCAAGCAGGCTCCATGCTCTCAACCCAGAGCCCGATTCGGGGCTCAAACTCAGGAACCATGAGACCATGATCGGAGCCGAAGTCAGTCGCTCAACCGACCGAGCCACTCAGGTGCCCCAGCAAAACAAATCTTGACAGAAAGGTTGCTGTCCCCCATATCTTGTTCAATACGCTGTGGAGCTGCTTTGGTCTAGAAGTGGCAGATGGGGGCGAGGTAGGCCTGTCAATGTTCTATTCCAAAAGGAGAGGTTCTCAGAAACAGCTAACAAGTTACTAATCGGAAAGACATCTTCCTCGCCCTCTGCGACTCCAAATTCTCAGCCTCCATAATCACGCAAGCGGGTGCCTCACAATGAATCACACACTCACACCCACGCAACCTATTGGTTCTGTTTCTTTGGAGAACCCTAATATATTAAAAAAATTATTGTTATTGTTGGGTGTAATGGTGGCTATAGTCATTTTAAGTCCTTATTAGTTACAGATACGTACTAAAATATGTACGTATTTAAGGGAGAAAGGACATGACATATGATATTTGATTAGAAATAATCCCCGGAGGAAAAAAAGGCAATCAGCGAGAGATTGCAGAATGTTTTCAACTTTTGAAGCTTACTACTCTTGTATACGTGTCCATTTTCCACTTCAAAGTCTTTTAAAAGTCACTTTATGACCCAACAAATCCTCTCCTAGATAAATGCCCTGCCAACAAATGCATGCCTATGAACACTAGGACACATACACTGTACGTGAGGGAAAAACACAGCTGAATAACAGAGTGTGCCCAAGATTATAAAATACGTACGTATTTCATAATAGTACCAAACTGGAAACAAATTGAATGTCCATCAACAGTAGGATAAACAATTGTAGGGGTGCCTGGGTGGCTCAGTCAGTTAAGCATCCGACTTCGGCTTAGGTCATGATCTCACAGTTTATGAGTTCAAGCCCCACATGGGGCTGTGTGCTTGACAGCTCGGAGCCTCGAGACTGCTTCAGCTTCTGTGTCTCCCTCTCTCTCTGCCCCTTCCCTGCTTGTGCTCTATCTCTCTTTCTCAAAACATAAATAAATGTTTAAAAAAAGGGGGGAGGTATTTAAAAAAAATGAATTCATCTTGTTTTCCTTTCCCTTTACACTAAAGAAGCCTCTTGGCTTCTGGTCCAGAGACTCTGAAGTAGGGCATCCTATTCATATCAGAGCTATGTTATCTAAAATCGGGCTTACTAGAAAAGAGAAATCTGGGAGATCAAAGGGACAGCAAGTGAAACAACTCTGGCCTGACCTGACGTTGATGCCACTCCTGTGTTATTTGTTCAAGAGCTAATGAAAACTTGAGTTAGAACACAACCTCCAATGGGGCACCTGGGTGGCTCAGTTGGTTAAGCATCTGACTTCCAGGGCATGATCTCATAGTTGGTGAGTTCGAGCCTTGCAGCAGGCTCCATGTTGACAGTGCAAAGCCTGTTTGGGATTCTCTCTCTCTCTGCCCCTGCCATGCTCGCTCGTGCTCTCTCTCGCTCTCTCTCAAAAATAAAAAAAATAAAAATAATAAAAATAATAAAAGAATACACACCCCACCTAGTGGTTGCTTGGAGCTATGGCACAATTAAGGAAGTGCAAGTTTGGCAGAATCTCACCTCTTCATCCCCACTGCGAGAGACTCTGAACTTGCCAGCCTCCCTGTCAGCTTCTCCAGAGTGAGGTTTCTGGGGGCCCCCTAAACAAACAACCTTCCAAGACATCCAGGATATCCTCATCCATCCGAATGTGTATTCCAGAGACTGGCCCTCACCTCACCCCTCACTGTTACTAGACTGAAGAAAACAGGTTGTAACCACTGTACACTGTTTGCCCCCATATTCCCAGCCTCCCCCACCCTCTCCCAAATACCGTCTGTGGCAATTTTTCCATAATGCAGTGGCCACAACAGAGCCAGCCAGGGACATAGTTAAAAACACAGATTAGCAACTACATATTCTATTCTTTAGCCATTAAAACAACAACAACAACAACAAAAATGAGGAAATCTTGCCATTTATTTGCAACAACAAGGATGGACCTTGAGGGCACTATGCTAAGTGAAATAAATCAGAGGAAGACAAGTACTGTATGATCTCACTTAAATGTGGAATCTAAAAACAAAACAAAACCCATCAAACTCTTAGAGAAAGAGATCAACCTACAGTGATTGTTGGTGACCAACAGTGGGGACAGGCGCAGGGGAATTTAGAGGCAAGTGGTCAAAGGTACGAACTTCCAGTTACTAGAGGAAGAAGTACTAGGGATGGAACAGACACTGTGATGACGGGGAACACTACCGTATGGGGTGCTCGAAAGTTGTTAAGAGGGCAAATCCTAAGAGCTTTCATCACAAGGAAAAGACTTTTTTCTTTTTTTGCTTTCTCTTTATTGCATCTAAGAGATGACGGACAAGTCAATTTACTGTAGTGACGATTCCACAATATAGGTAAGCCAAATCACTGTGTGAACCATGAACTTACACAGTGCTACATGTCAATTAGATCGCAACAAAACTACATATTTTATTTTATTTATTTATTTATTTTTAATTTTTTTTTAATGTTTATTTATTTTTGAGAGACATACAGCCACAGCATGAACAGGGGAAGGGCAGAGAGAGAGGGAGACATAGAATCAGAAGCAGGCTCCAGGCTCTGAGCCATCAGCACAGAGTCCGACGCGGGGCTCGAACTCACAGACCGCAAGATCATGACCTGAGCCGAAGTCGGCCGCCCAACCAACTGAGCCACCCAGGCGCCCCTATTTTATTTATTAAAAAATGTTTTTTAATGCTTATTTTTGAGAGACAGAGTGAGTGCATGTGGGGGAAGGGCAGAGAGAAGGGGAGACATAGAATCTAAAGTAGGCTCTGCACTATCAGCACAGAGCCCCAACAGGGGGCTTGAGCCCAGGAACCATGAAATCATGATCTGAGCTGAAGTTAGACATGCAACTGACTGAGCCACCCAAGAGCCCCTAAAACTATATTTAAAGAAATTTTTTAATGTTTATTTATTTTTGAGAGAGAGAGTGAGAGTAAGCAGTAGGGTGTCAGAGAGAGAGAGAGAGACCAGAATCCACAGCAGGCTCTAGGCTTTGAGCTGTCAGCACAGAGCCCAACGTGACTGCAAGATCATGACTTGAGACAAAGTTGGATGCTTAACCGACTGAGCCACCCAGGCGTCCCCAATTTTTTTTAAATGTTTATTTATTTTTGAGAGAGACAGTGACAGAGCACGAGCAGGGGAGGGGCAGAGAGCAAGTGAGAGACAGAATCAGAAGCAGGCTCCAGGTGCTGAACTGTCAGCACAGAGCCCGATGTGGGGCTCAAACCCACGAACCTCGAGATCATGACCTGAGGTGAAGCTGGATGCTTAACCAACTGAGCCACCCAGGCGCCCCCACAACTACATTTTTTAAAACAGCTCCCCAGCTACCAGATATTTACCCAAAGAAACCAAAAACATTTCAACAAAAAGAATGTAAGAAGGTTAATAGTAACTTTATTATTTTTTTAACGTTTATTTATTTTTGAGAGCGCGCACATGAGAGAGAGCACACAGAAGTTGGGGGGGGGGTAGGGGCAGAGAAAGAGGGAGATGATCTGAAGTGGGCTGAGACCCATATGGGACTTGAAGTCACCAGCCATGATATAATGACCAAGCTGAAGTCAGGTGCTTAATCAACTGAGCCACCCAGGCACCCCCACAGTAGCTTCATTTATAATAGCCCCCAACTTGAAACAATCTGGGAGTACATTCATAGGTGTGTGGATAAACCGTGGTATATTAATTTACGTTTTCTGCAATTTTCTTTTTCTTTAAGTAATCTCCACCCCCAACATGGGGCTTGAATTCAAAACCCTGAGATCAAGAGTCGCATGCTCTACTGACTGAGCCAGCCAGGCATCCCCTTATTGCTTTAAAACAATAAAAGCTTGGTTTCTAATGATTTTGTCTTGTGGAAATTTGCAGTGAAACAAAAATGAAGCCAAATTATTTCTTATTGCTCCAAAATGTCTGTGTGCGATTCTCTTAAGTATATTTGACTAGTATAATAACGGTGTTCTGACGTTATTATCAGACACTTCGAAATTCCTAAGAGGTTAAAAATAATGGAAAGACACTATGAAATCTTACTGTTCAAATATAGTTAAGGACTGATTATAAGTACTTGGGTTAGACGCTTTTTGTCAAGTAGGTTTGATGTGGGAAAAAAAGGCAAATGAAAAATTAAATTTCCTCACTGCTTACAGCCCATTGACAAGTCCTTGAAACAGGCAAAGTGACCCTCTTCTAGGAGCTCGGCTGCCTGGATGATGACACTCTGCTCAGGGCAAAAGGCAATCTTAGCCTGACACCTCCCCCCTCAGTATCCTATAAGTCTACTTTAACACAAACAAATTCCTCTGGAAACTTCCTTTGTCTCTATTCCCAAAATATATCCTCCAAGCATATGGCCCGCTGATAGACATCAGAAGGGTCTCATGGCTGAGGTTTTATCAGACAGTAACTGTGGGGAGCCATCTTGGGCTCACGGGCTGAGACACCACCTGTGTGGAAAGGCAGACGATTTACAAGGCTCTTGCCGATCAAATGGCACCCAGTCTTACCTCCTTCTAAATAATTTCTCAGGCTTGGATTTCTTGAGCAGCCCTCGTTGACCTGAAGGGAGGTAACGCTCTTTTGTTTTATGACATTCAAGTAAAGAAGGGGACGTGGAATGTGATGCATTGATGGATAACATCTGAAGGAGACTATGTGAGTGTACTTATTCAGAAGCAAAAGGACAAGCATTGAGAGTTCCACCCTTGCCAGATGGGTTGCACCTCCCCCATTGTAGTTGGAAGTATAGGCCTCAAGGCAACGCCCTGATTTCTCCTGTTGACAGATAATTAACATTAAGGGCTCAAGGCAACACCCCTAAATTTATATGTTAATTAATCCGAAACCAACATACAGGATTGAGGAAGTTGCCACCTTCCTGGTAAAAGCGCATTATTGTTAAAGACATCAAACTATGGAATGCCACTCCTTGATGTAATGTCACTACTACCTTTAAAAATAAAGACACTGAGACCAGCGGGGCGGAGTTGCCAGAGTTGCCAGAGCTGCCTGCTTAGGGATCAGACTACATCTCGTGGCTCTCTCATTCCTTTCACCTGACCGTTCATCTTTCGGGCGCCCCTGGACTCACCGGAGCTGGACCCTGGCAAGTAACAAATGACCTTTTCCCAACAACAGTTAGCCCCTTCAAGGTCCTGGAAACCTTGTTTCCAAAATACCTTAGAGGACTGTGCTGTCCCTAACCCCCTCCCAACTTGAAAGTATAGGGGTGCCTAGGTGGCTCAGGTCATGATCTCTCGGTTCAAGACAGAGTTCAAGCCCTGTGTCAGGCTCTGTGCTGACAGCTCAGAGCCTGGAGCCTGCTTCAGATTCTGTGTCCCCCACCACCCCGCCGCCCCTCTGCCCCTCCCCTGCTTGCACTCTAGCTCTCTTTTTCTCAAAAATAAACATCCTAACATCTTTTTTTTTTAAGTATAGATTGTTTTGCCCAAATTTATGTTGAGTTTTTAAAATTTTTATTTATTATAGACTGAGCCACCCAGGTACCCCTTTTTAAAAATTTATTTTGAGAGAGAGAGAGAGAGAGAGAAAGAGCACATGCACGAGTAAGCAGGGGAGGAGCAGAGAGAGAGGGGGACAGGCTCCCCCAAGCCGGCTCCATGGTTCCAGCGCAGAGGCTGACACAGAGATCGAACTCACCAACCGTGAGATCATGACCTGAGCTGAAGTCGAGAGTCGGGCGCTTAACCAACCGAGCCACCCAGGTGCCTGCCCCTCCCACCCTGCCAAGTAATTTTTAAACACAGCATTTTAAATATATACCTCATAGTTGGGATAAAAAGAACTATCAACGAATAGTAACTCTAGTCAGGACATTTTTGACAACAGTATAAGTTAGCTGCTGTGAAATTCCTTTCTGTGTGTCCTAGGTGTTGAGAAAATAAGTATTTTTAGAGTAATGAGAAAAAGATCTCTTGGAGAAGAGAGTAACAACTATGGAGAGGAGGAAGACTAGAAGGAAGCATGGCGTTGGACTAAAATGAGAATTATCAATGAGACCTATGGTTATGCACACACACACATAGGGCTGTGTGGCACATGTGTGCACATGGGTATTTTCTAGCTCTGCCTACTGAGATGGCCTAAAAGCTATGATGCCTCGGTAGCAATGGGTACGTACATCCAACACTCTGATCTTGGTTTCTTTCTTTCTTCCTTTTTTGAAAAATTAATTAATTTAGTTTTGAGAGAGAGCCAGAAGGCTGGAGGGGACAGAGAGAGAAAAGAGAAGGAGACAGAGGATCCCAAGCAGGCTCCATGCTGTCAGTGCAGAGCCCGATGTGGGGCTCGAACTCAAGAACTGTGAGATCATGACCTGAGCCGAAATCAAGGGTCAAACGTTTAACTGACTGAGCCACTCAGGCGCCCCTTTATTTTGGGGGCATCTGAGCGCCTCAGTCGGTTAAGCCTCCACCTTTGGCTGGTATTCTCAGGAAGTAAACATGTAGATATATAGCTGAAATAGTTGGTAACTTCTTCTGAATATTTCATTTACTCACACACTTAAAAATTCTCACACCTCATAGTGAACACTGATCTCTTCCCACTGAAAGCCTTTTGAAATATTTTCTTTTTTTTAAAGTTTGTTTATTTTGAGAAAAAGAGAACATGAGCAGGGGAGGGGCAGAGAGCGAGAGGAGAGAGAATCCCAAGCAGGCTCCTCACTGCCAGCTCAGAGCCTGATGCGGGGCTTGATCTCACTACCTGAGCCCAAATCAAGAGCTGAACACTTAACCAACTGAGCGACCCAGGCACCCCTGAAATAGTTTATCGACATGGTGTTCACGGCAAGAACATGACTTACTTTACAAAATTATTTCCAGAGGAAATCATTTCCTCATTTCACTGACCTGGATTAATTTTTTGTAATTATAAATTCTTATACACAATAAAGTATATTCATGGCGTAGTCGTCCTCACACTTAATACATTCATAGGTTTAGATTTTTATATATATTGCCTGCAGACATTTTTTTTTCATAATCAGAAAAGGTTTTCAAGCATTATTTATGGCAATCGGAGTTATTCCTTAGTGTAAATTCTCTAATATCACATGCTTTGGACTTTCAATGAAAGGTTTTTCTCACATTTATTACTCTTCTATGATTCACTCAGAGTAAAACTCTCTGATGCATCTGAAATTTGGTTTCTTAATGAAAATACTACAACATTCCCTCCCTTGTACAATTTCTTTTCCATATGAGTTTCTCTGATATAAAATGACCTACACTTCTTGAAGAAAGTTTTCACAAAATTACTACATTCACAGTGGCCGGTTTTCTGTTGTAGAATGAATGCACTACCACTTTTTAAAAATTTATATATATATATGTGTGTATATATATATATATATATTTTAGAGAGAGAGTGCATGCACACACGCTCAAGCTGGGGAGGGGCAGAGGGAGAAGGGGAGAGACAGCGCGAGAGAAAGAGAACCTCCAGCAGCCCCCACACCCAGCACAGAGCCAGCTGTGTGGGGCTTGGGCTAGATCCCAGGACCGCGCGATCGTGACCTGACCCGAAACACAGAGTCAGACGCAGCCTCCCAAGCACCTGCTAACACTTCTGTGTGACAAATTTTTGCACAGTTGCTGAATTCAGTTTCTCCCGTGTATGCATTTTCTTGATGAATAATGCACTTAGGGTTATTATAGAAAACTTTGTCATATTTATTTATTTTTAATTTCTTTTAATGTTTTTTTTTTTGAGAGACAGAGAGAGGATGAGAGCAGGAGGGGCAGAGGGAGAGGGAGACCCAGAATCTGAAGCAGGATCCAGGCTCTGAGCTGTCAGTACAGAGCCAGATGCAGGGGTTGAACTCACAGACTTCGAGATCATGACCTGAGCAGAAGTTGGCCGCTTAACTGACTGAGCCTCCCAGGCGCCCTGATTTCAACATATTTATTTACTGCACTAGATGTCTCTCTCATTTTAGCTCTCTCCAGAAAGTAAATACCTGAATGGAAGCTTCTCTTCAGTCACCATAAGAATTCTCTCCCATATGCTTGCGATCTCATGTTGCAACGAGCTCCTCAGAAGTTTCCTCATCTTCACCACACCCATCTGATTTCCCTGCTATATGCCATCTTTGGCGTCTACCGAGGCGTGACTTGACGCCAAAGGATTTCACACACTCACTGCATCTGTAGGTCTCTCTCCTGTATGTGTTCTTCGATGCCTACTTCGACCAGGCTCTCAGGCAAAAGCTTTCCCACGTTCACTACACACACAGGGCTTTCCTCCTGCGTGGGTGCGTGGGGACTTATGGCTGAAGGCTTTCTGACAATTACTGCATTCACACGGTTTCTCTCCTGTGTGGGTTCTCTGATGTCCAATGAGTTCTCACTTGTGTGAGGAAACTTTCCCACAACACTGCGTCTGCAGGGTTTCTGTCGCATGCGTGTCCCCTGGTGTACAGCGGGTGCTGATTCGGAACGGAAGGCTTTCTGGCGTTCGCTACAGCGGAAAGGCTCCCCACGCCCCTCCCCCCACCCGTGTGACCTCTCTGATGTAAAACGAGTTCTGACTGCCGCACGAAGGTTCCGACACTGACCGCATTTATAAGGTTACTCCCCAGTATGAATTCCCGATATAAAGTGAGCTCTGACTTCCAGATGAAAGCCTTCGGACATTCTTTAGGTGAAAAGGGTTTTTCTCCAGTGTGAGGTCTTTGGTGTTCAATGAGCTGTGACCTGCGGATGAAAGCTTCCTGACACTGACTGCATTTGCTGGGCTTCTCTGCGGTATGCACTTTGTGATATAAGTGAGACTAAACTTAAGAGAGAAAGTTCTTCCACATTCCTTACAGCCATAGGGTTTCTCGCCTGTAGGAGTTCTCTCACGCTTCACAAGATGTGGCTCACTAATGAAGGTTTTCCGACATTCCTTACATTCATAGGGTTTCTCTCCCGTGTGAGTGCTTGGATTTAAAACACAAATTCTACCTTCTGAATAAAAGCTTGCAGACATCCATCACGTTCGTATGTCTTTTCTCCTGTATGAATTCTCTGGTGTACCGTGAGCTGTGATTTCTGGGAGAAAAATGTTCTGCACTCACTGTAGCCATGGGGTTTCTGTCCCGTGTGACTTCTCTGGTGTAGAGGGCATTAGACATATGGTTAAAGGATCTTTGATGCTTACTACCTTTATAAAATCTCATTTCTATATGACTTATATTCAGGCACGATGTCTTATTGACAGCTTCTCCATAATCATATTCACAGCAATTAATTCCAGAATGCGTGTTTCTGTGCATAGTATGGAAGAACAATTTCTCAGGGAGATTTAACTTTTCGGCTTCTTTACTTATATAATTTCTGTTCCAGAAAAGTAAATCTAAATTACATTTCAAAGTTCTCCCTTTTGAATCAAATTGATCCAAGTCTTTTCTCAGGTGAGAGATTTTGCCAAATACGTCACATTCCTGGAGGCTCGCCATGGGATCAAGCTTGTCAGAGTTCTCCTGGAGCCAGTCTGTATCATCGACTTGACAGGGGTCTTCTAGGAAGGAGACCAATGAATCTGCATACGATTAGGTAGTGGAAGAGGCCAACTCTCAGAATGAGGATCAAGGATCCTTACAAATGAGGATTTTGTAAGATACAGGTTAGAGGCATCCAGTAGAAGAAGAGAAAATAGAAGGGAAGCAGGGGGATATAAAAGTCATGGTAAAGGGGAAATATCCATGTGTGTATCTAGAAGCTTAATTCTGATCACAGGTGAGATGTTGAGTAGGAGGAAGGCAACCTGAGCGGTGCTGGTGAGGAAGAGTGAGGATGTTGGAAACAGAGAAGAACCAAGAAAGCCGGGTCCTAGTTGAATCCCAGATCTGAGACAGAGTGCAAAGACATAACGGCCTATCTCCTTTTGTTTAAAGCTTATTTATTTAATTTGGGTAGTCTCTATACCCAGTGTGGAGCTTGAACTCATGACCCTAAGATCAAGAGCCACATGCTCTACCAACTGAGCCAACCAGGCACCCCAAAGTTTCGAGGGTTTTTAAGTAATGTCCTCAAAATAACCTATCAAAGGTTCTAGCTCCTGGGGCGCCTGGGTGGCTCAGTTGGTTAAGCCTCTGACTTTGGCTCAGGTCATGATCTTACTGTCTGTGAGTTTGAGTCCCGTGTCGGTCTCTGTGCTGACAGCTCAGAGCCTGGAGCCTGCTTTGGACCCTGTGTCTCCCTCTCTCTCTGCCCGTCCCCCTCTCATAATCTGTCTCTCTTTCTCTCTCAAGATAAACGTTAAAAAAAAAAAAGGTTCTAGCTCCTTAGGTTTTCACTCATCCTCCTGGCCGTTATCCACTCCCCTACATGGTCCTTTCTGCTGACTTCCCCCTCTACAATCCATGGCTCCCTGCTCCGGTTGGAGGACTCTGCTAATTGGCAAGCCTAATGATTTGATTACAGCTAAACACAGTGCCAAGAGCTTGGTCTTCAGAACCTCTGAAGAAGTCGGAAGGGGCTGTTTCAGAGTCAGCATCTCAGCAAAGTGAAAAACTCTTTTTTAAAGTTTATTTATTTTGAGAGAGACAGAAACAGCGCCAGTGAGGGAGGGGCAGAGAGAGCCAGTGCAGAGCCTAATGCAGGGTTCGAACCCATGAACCGTGAGGTGACGACCTGAGCCGAAACCAAGAGTCAGACGCTTACCTGACTGAGCCGCCCAGGCGCCCCAGGAAAAACTTTATTTGGGAAGTGAGAGGGTGGTCCTCTCTCCACATTCGGACAGACACAAAGGTTCTACCACTCCTAAATCCTAAGCTCAAAGACATTAAACACTTCAGAGAACTTATAAATTCCAGCAGTTAAGAAAGAAATGGCAACAGACTGGGGGGTCACCATAGTCCCTGCCCACTGACCTGAGGTTGCTATACGTTTCCACCATTACGTCCCAGCACAGTCTCTTCCGGACCACATCCATGATTTGCCAGTCCCCTGACATGAAGTGCACAGCCACATCCTTAAGTGATGGCGTTACCTGTAATGACACATTCTTGTTTCAAGTGATTTTTCATTCGATGGTATGGGAAAAAATGCACATGAATTTATTATGATCATTTTCACAATACATTATAGACCCGAGGTTTGGTAAATCTAATTTTGCCTTGTACCTAATGGAAGAAACTTTTTTATGTTTACTTATTTTTGAGAGAGAGAGAGAGAGAGCGTATGCGTGAGCAAAGGAGGGGCAGAGAGGGAGACACAGAATCGGAAACAGGCTCTATCAGCACAGAGCCCAATGTGGGGCTCGAACTCACAAGCCTTCGAGCTGTGAGATCATGACCTGAGCCAAAGTCGGTTGCTTAACCAGCTGAGCCACCCAGGTGCCCTGAAACTTTTTTTTTTTTAATGTTTATTTATTTTTGAGAAAGAGAGGGACAGAGTGTGAGTGGGAAAGGGTCAGAGAGAGAGGGAGACACAGAATCTGAAGCAGGCTCCAGGCTCCGAGCTGTCAGCACAGAGACTGATGTGGGGCTCGAACTCATGAACCGTGAGATCATGACCTGTGCTAAAGTCAGATGTTTAACCAACTGAGCCACCCAGGCACCCTGATGGAAGAAAC
This sequence comes from Paguma larvata, assembly GCA_030068075.1. Taxonomy (NCBI): domain Eukaryota; kingdom Metazoa; phylum Chordata; class Mammalia; order Carnivora; family Viverridae; genus Paguma; species Paguma larvata. The sequence continues at coordinate 7,422,218 of CM057841.1, read as the reverse complement.
TTAAAGTTCATTAAAAATATCCTGCCATTCAAAAATCAACCAATGTAACTCACCACATTGACAGAACCAAGGTTAAAAAAAATTTTTTTAAGTTTATTTATTTTCGAGGGACAGAGAGAGAGAGAGAGAGAGAGAGAGCATGAACAGGGCAAAGAGAGAGGGATAGAGAGAATCCCAAACTGGCTCTGCACTGTTAGTGCAGAGCCCAACGTGGAGCTCGATCTCCCAAACTGCAAGATCGTAACCTGGGCTGATATCAAGAGTCAGACCCTTAAGGGACTGAGCCACCCAGGTGTCCCAAGGATAAAAACCTTATCATCATGACAATGGATCCATGAGAAGCATGTCAACTAGTGAGCACACATATACCAAAACTGAATGGTTCATTAAGATTTGAACATTTTGTTGTATATAAATTTTACCTCAAAATAAATAAAAGTGCTATAAACCAATATTAAGCTCTAGTTAATAATATACATGCTAGAGTATTTAGGGGAAACTTTACTAATTTTTTTAAATATATATTTTTTTAAGTTTATTTTGAGAGACAGAGAGAGCAACCGGGGGAGGGAAGAGAGAGGGAAAGAGAGAGAGAATCCCAAGCAGGCTCCACAATGTCAGCACAGAGCCCAATGCAAAGCTCGGACTCATGAACTGTGAGATCAAGACCTGAGCTGAAACCAAGGGTCAGATGCTTAACTGACTGAGCCACCCAAGCGCCCCCTAATGTTTGAAATTTACTTCAAAATACATAACAAAACAAAACAAAAAAAAAACAAAAAACAAGGGAGAAAGAGATGGCTAAATACAAGAAAATCTTTTGATATTCTGAGACCCAATTTCTAACACAGCAGGGGGGGCAGTTTCCTCATAAAAACAATAAGCAATTCTTGGGACACCAGCTCAGTGTCCTATGGTTCAACTTAATTTTGACATTATCTACCTGCAGATAGTATCAGGTTCCACACTTTAAGGGGTCAGTTCCATAAGACTGCCTTTCCTCTCCTCCACCTCAGATGCCGGTTACAAGTCCAGGTTGTCACCTGTACTGCTGACTGACTGGCTATAAATCAGAGGTTCCCAAAACTTCTGCTTCAGGTTCAATTAATTTGCTAGAACAGGAGAACAGCTCAAAGAACTCAGAGAAACATTTTACTTTCTAGATCAAGAGTTTACTATGAAAGGATATAACACAGGAAGAGCCAAGTGAAAGGGAGAGGTAGGTGCGCTCTCCAGGTGCACAGCCTTCCTCAGTCTCTACATGTCCATCAACCCGGAAGCTATCCAAACACTCTCCTTTTGGGATTTTACAAAGGCTTCATTGCATAGGCATGCCTGATTAAATGACTAGCCCCTGGCAACTGATTCAATCTCTGGCCCTTTTCCCATTCCCTTAGGTCCAGGGGTGTGACTGCAAGTTCCAACCCTCTCAACACTTGATTGATTCTCCTGACAACCGGCCCTGTCCTTGGATGCTTCAGAAGTCATCATTCACATAACAAAAGACACTGTTATCACTCTCAGTATTTAGGAAATTCTGAGGATTTGGGGAGCTGTGAGCCAGGAACTGTGGATAAGACCAAATATACACGAGAAATGTATTTTGGTCATTTGACTGACCAAATGTATATTTCTTACAAATCACAATATCACATAGATGATAAAGCAAATGCAGTAAAACATTAATTATAGAATTTAGTTGCTTGATATATAGGTGTTCACTGTAAAATTCTTTAAACTTTTCTGTACATCTGAAAATTTTTGTAACAAAACCTCAAAAAATATTAGGAAAATAACACATAATAAAATTTAGCACCCTTTAATGATGAAAACTCTTAGCAAATTAGGAATATATATAATCTGCCTTAATCTGAAAAATAATATCCATAGGGGCACCTGGGTGGCTCAGTCAGTTGAATGTCTGATTCTTGACTTTGGCTCAGGTCATGATCTCATGGTTTGTGAGATCAAGCCCTGTATCGGGCTCCATGCTGACAATGCAGAGCGTACTTGGGATTCTCTCTCTCCCTCTTTCTCTGCCCCTCCCCTGCTTGTACATGTGCACTCTCTGTCTCAAAAAAAAAAAAAATCCATATAAAACCTAAAGTAAACATTATACTTAATGGTGAATTATTAAAAGTTTTTGCACTGAGGTAAGAATAAGGCAAGGATGCATATCAACATTTCTATTCAAATGGTACTGAAGACCCTAGCCAACACAACTGGGCAAGAAAAAGAAATAAGAGGCAAAAGAATCAGAAAGGAAGAAATTTATCATTCACAGAGGACATGATTTTGAAAGTAGAAAATCCATAAGAATTATAAACTATGGGAATTCATAAATGAATTTCTCAAGGTCACTGACCATAAGATCAGTATTGATAAATCAACTGTATTTCAATAGTAGCCAACTACTAGAAAATGAAATTAAATAATAAATAATCCATTCATAATCGTATCAAAACAGCAAATGTCTAGAAACAATTCTTAAAAGGATGTGGAAGACCTCAATATTGAAAACCACAAAACTCCACTGAAACACATTAAAGAAAATGTGAATAAATGCAAGAATACGACATGTACCTGGATTAGAAAATTCCACTGTATATAAATGTTGATTAGCCCCCAAATTAATAGAGCCAATGCAATAAAACCAATATTCTAACAGGTGTTTTGTGGAAACTGACAAGCCAATTCTAAAATTTACAAGAGCAGCGCCTGGGTGGCTCAGTCGGTTGCGCATCTGATTCTTGATTTCAGCTCAGGTCATGATCCTAGGGTTGTGGGATTGAGCCTTGTGTTGGGCTCTGTGCTGAGCACGGAATTCTGCTCAGGATTCTCTCTCTCTCTTTCTCTCTCTCTCTGTCGCACCCTTTGTGAGTTCTCTCTAAAATAAAAAAATAATTCAGGGCGCCTAAGTGGCTCAGTTGGTTAAACATCCGGCTTGGGCAGGTCATGATCTTGCCATCTGTGAGTTCAAGCCCTACACTGGGCTCTGTGCTGACAGCTCAGAGTCTGGAACCTGCTTCGGATTCTGTGTCTGCCTCTTTCTCTGCACCTCCCCTGCTCACACTCTGTCTCTCTATCTCAAAAATAAACATTAAAAAATGATTTAAAAATACTTATGTTTTAAAAAATATATAAAAATAAATAAAATTCACAAGAAAATACCAAGGGCCAAAGCAACACTGCAGTCTGGAGAGGAGTCTTTGACACAGCAAGAACGTTAGCAAGAACAGTGAGGAGGCAGCTGCAGGGGTCCAAGTGACTGATGACGATGGCTCTGACTAGCACTACTCAGGTAGTGCTGTTGGCAATCAAGAGTGACAGATCTGAGGTCTGCCTTGTAAACAGAAGCAATAGGATTTGCCCTCGGATCACGGGCAACACAGAGACCGATAAAAGTGTGAGAAGTGGAGATGTGCCCGTTGGCTCCTGCTTCTCTATTGCTGCCGCTGTGCCGTGGTGGCAGAGTTGAGCAGTTGCAACAGAGACTATCCGGCCCACGAAGGCTTATTATTTTGCCCTTTATAGAAGTTTGCTGACCCCTCATCTGAGAAGCAAGAGGAGCTATTAACTGAAAGAGGGAAACTGTGGAAGGAACAGGCTTCGGGGGAGATTCGGAGCTTGGTTTGGTAGAGATGTCTCCATCTTAGAGATGTCAGAGGGGCAGTGAGGTACAGGAGGTGATGCTCGGGGGAGAAGTGCAGGCTGGAGAAGGAAAGAGGAAGCCATTGGCATGAGTGCTGTTTAAACTGTGACACTAGGGGCACCGGGGTGGCTCAGTCGGTTAAGTGTCTGACTTTGGTGCAGGCGTGACCTCACGGTTTGAATTGGAGCCCTGAGTTGGTCACTGTGCTGACAGCTCAGAGCCTGGAGCCTGCTTCAGATTCTGTGTCTCCTTCTCTCTCTGCCTCTCCCCAACTTGTACTCTGTCTCTCTCGAATAAATAAATGTAAAAAAAAAAATTTTTTTTAACTGTGACGCTGGACAAGAGCACTAAGGAGTAAGGACAGACACAAAAGATGCAGGGAATGAGCCCTGAGACACTCTGAGGACTAAGATAAGAGGATGGAAGACAAGACAAATTAGAAAAAGAAGTTGAACCCTAGAAGTGGCCAATAAGGCAGAAACCTCGAGATAGCATGGCGTTCTGAACACCAAATGACAAAGAGTATTTCAGGGAAGAAGGAAGTATCAACAATGTTAGATGCTGCTGGAGGTCCAGTAAAAACTGAGCATGGGATTTAACAACAGGAAGTCACTGAGGATCCTGATAAAAACCACTTTTGGAGGAAGGAGGGGATTAAAAGCAACTGAAGTGGGTTCAAGTAAGAGGGAGGAGGGACTGGCGATACGGAGTTTGGGCGACTCTTTTGGTTTTTGATGAAGACCTTGTTGCCTAAGTGACAGAAAGCATTTACTGACTAAGGAACTGTCTTAATGGAAAATGTACTTCATAAAAATGCCTGTTTCTCTTTTGATTAAGGCTGCCATCCGCACAGAGGAAAATCGCCAACCCTGCTCTGGGCCGTATGGTTTACACAGCAACCCTTCAACGTTAAGCACTTTGAATGACCCACGATCTGTGTATGCGCCCAGGCTCCACCTGGCTGCGTCTTCATCTTCTATCTTCTCTTCCATCCTTTTTCCCATTGGGCTGTTATGTGCGCAGAGTGCTGCTCTCAAAATTGTGCACGTTCTTAGAAATCTCCTCAGATCCTTTGGAAGCACAGCTCACCTGGGACTTGGTCATTTTCAGCTGCTGTTGGAAAATGGCCAGTGAGTCCAACATCTGCCCAAATGACTCTTCCAGCTCTTCTCTGAATCTTGCTAAAAGCTCTCTGGTCAAGAGAACCGTCAGTGACAAGACACTGCTTATTTGGGAACTCTGCCTCCTCCCATCATGGAATCTGTCTTTTCCCAGAAAGTGAGACCTGTGGATTTAAGGGGAAGATTTATGTTAGATGGCATACCTGACTACAGGCAGGTCTGAATCTCTGCTCTTATTGTCGAGGCCTTATCCTCACATGCAAACTCCAGGCTAGGCCTTCTGCTGACTCTGATCAGGCTTCTGGGAACAAAAATAGCCTTGAGTGTTTGGTTTAATCCAAAGGCTCTGGAAATACAATGTCCAAGGCCGAGGCTATTAATATTCACAAGTACATCCTAAGCATACTTATGGATTGATGACTTTCCCACGTACTGTCACCAGACTCGAGTTCTTGGGCCCAGCAACGATGGAAATGAGGCTGGACCCAGAATTTAAAAGCACAGGCAAGGCTTTACTGGGGCTTATGCTCGAGCACGAGGGAGGCAGAACCAAGGGAGGAATCCTCAGGCTGACTGATGAAGGAGAGGTCAGGGAAAGTTTTTAAAGAAAATTAGGTGGGAAAAGGGTGACGTGTAAGTAGGCAGAGGTGGGATTTATTTATATCTGTGCACTTAAAGGTCATGCTTCTTCATGTGTTACGTGTCTAACATGTTAAATATCCGCCCCTTGCACATGATTTTTACTATTAAAATGAGGGCAAAAGTCAGTAAAAGGTCAAATCTGGCAGCCATTTTGTCTCAGACTAGTTTGATCTGATCTTAGCTGGTGCCTTGCTCTGCAAGATGAGTGGTAACAGCCAGTACGGGGTTTCCCAGGGGCACAGAGGCTTGTTCCCAAGGTTTCTGACTGTCTCAGGACAATTTAGTTAAATTAAAATTTGAGTCTTTGACTGTATATTAAAACCCGCAACTTCACAAGTAGAGTCTATTGGGAAACATACAATAACTGGCAGAAGCTGAGTTTTGAGAACAGTCCAAAAGAAGAAAATTACAGGCAAATCTCATACATGAATAGCCTTGAGTGTTTGGTTTAATCCAAAGGCTTAAATCTCATACTAGTGAGATAGTAATACTAGTAATACTAGTAATACTATGTAAAAGCATAAATCGGCAGCTCTTTCTGCCCACAGGTCTTGTCCCCATTCTTTAATAAAACCACCTTTTTGCACCAGGAGGAGGCGGTGAGGGGGAGGGCGAGGAGAGGAGGAGGGGGAGGAGAAAACAAATCCAGCAAAAGCTAATTTAGGATTTCATCAAGGGTTTTACTCTAGGAGTACAAAGTTGATTTAAAATTCTAAAGTTACGGGTGCCTGGGTGGCTCAATAAGTTAAGTGTCCAACTTTGGCTCAGGTCATGATCTCATGGTTCATGGGTTCCAGCCCTGCATCCGGTTCTGTGCGGACAGCTCAGAGCCTAGAGCCTGCTTTGGATTCTGTGTCTCCGTCTCTCTCTGCCCCTTCACTTCTCATGCTCTGTTTCTATCTCTCTCTCAAAAACAAATAAACATTAAAAAAAAAAACTCTAAAGTTAGAGCCCCTAAAAGTTAAAATCATAAAGTTAGGATTTTAGTTGATTTAAAGTTGATTTAAAATGTCAAAGTTGGGCGCCTGGGTGGCTCAGTTGGTTATGCATCTGATTTCAGGTCAGGTCATGATCTCGTTGGGCTCTATGCTGACAGCTCAGACTCTCTCTCTCTGTCTCTCAAAAATAAATACACATTAAAAAATTTTTTTTAATAAAATAAAATTCTAAAGCTCTTGATCTCAGCTCAGGTCATGCTCTCACAGTTCATGGGTTCGAGCCCTGCATCAGACTCTGCATTGACAGCACAGAGCCTGCTTGAAATTCTCTCTGTCAGCCCCTCTCCTGCTCATACTCACACGTGGACTCTCTCTCGAAATAAATAAAAACTAAAAAAAAAATTCTAAAGTCAATAAACATCACACACATAATTCACCACAACAATTAAATAAAAAACATCAAGATAATGAAAAACATTTGAGAAAATTCAAGTTACACTGATGACTAAAACAACAATAAAAATTATTAACGACAACAAAAATATCCAGCACCTAATAAAACCAGAAAGTTTTCTTGAGGAGCTGTAGAGAGAGACCAATTTGTTTTAAGATAAAAGTAGGGGTGCCTGGGTGGATCAGTCAGGTAAGTGTTTGACTTTGGCTCAGCTTATGATCTCACAGTTCATGAGTTTGAGCCTCCTGTTGGGCTCTGTTCTGACAGAGCCTGGAATCTGCTTCGGATTCTGTGTCTCCTGCTCTCTCTCTGCCCCTCTCCTGCTTGCACTCTCTTTTTCTCAAAAATGAACATTAAAAAATTTTTAAAGTATAGATTGTTTTGCCCCCAAAATTTTTTAATGTTTTATTTGTTTTTGAGACAGAGAGAGACAGAGCATGAGTGAGGAAGGGGCAGAGAGAGGAGACACAGAATCTGCAGCAGGCTCTAGGCTCTGAGCTGTCAGCACAGAGCCTGTGTGTGGCTCGAACCCATGAACTGTTAAGATCATGACCTGAGCTGAAGTAGGACACTTAAGCTACTGAGCTATCCAGGCGCCCCTATTTTGCCCAAATTTATGTTTAGGTTTATTTTATTTTATTTATTATTAATTTTTTTAGAGAGGGAGCACCGGGGAAAAGGCAGGAAAGGGAGAGAGAGAATTCCAAGCAGCCTCCATGCTCAGCAGAAAGCCCAACACGAGGCTTAATCCCACAACCCTGGGATCACGAAGTGAGCCAAAATCAGGAGTTGGGTGCTCAACCAACTGAGCCACGCAGGCGCCCCTGGGTTTTAATGTGACACCAGTCAAAATTCTATTGTACATTCACTTAATGGAATAGTAAAAGTATTTTTTAACTTAAAAAATATTTTTAAAAGAATAACGTGAGAATGTATATATGATAAACTCAGTTTTAGGAAACTGTTCAGTTAATAACTTTTCAAAACGCATAAAAAGCCTAAAAAGATAAGGAAAATTTAACAATTTTTTTCTCTAGGTAGCATATATGGGGGGAGGGGCCGGCGGGGAACTGGCTTGTTTCTCACTACCTGTGTCATGATCAACCAGAAAGGAAATACTCAAGTGAAATTTACAAAACCTCAAGGTCAAAAAGGCAGAAGCCACAACTTTCACAACACATATATTTTGCAGATTAATCTAATCGCTTCAAAGCATATTTATTCATTTTTCATAGAAAAGAGGAGAGTATGACTTGGGGTCAAAGGAGAGTTGAAAACGGACCTTGCGTAGGAGATTGGATATGATGGACCAAACTGTGCTTCAGCTGTGAGAATCACACCGTCAGAGAGCCTGTTCCCACTTTCCCAGGTGGTGGACTCAAATCACTGAAATCCCCTGTCCATCAAGACCTCCCCAATTCACACACTTCTCAGACCCATGCACACCCCAACAAGCTACCCAACCACAAACACAAATGAAGCTGTCCAAATGATGTGGAAATCTTGAAGTTTGGAGTTGAGGGCCAGGAAAGAATTCTTGAGACATCTTCGGTGCAAAAAAAATGTTTTATTAAGGCATGGGGACAGGACACGTGGGCAGGAAGAGCTGCAATGGAGTTGTAAAGGAGTTTGGGACAGCACAAGCCTCCAAGAATTTTGAAAACAAGGTTTCCAGGAGACCTTGAAGGTGTAGCTGTTGTTAGGCGACGGTCATTTACTACTGTTTAGTAAACCGTCATTCATGAGACCTTTCAGATGTAGACCAGTGGGCCTATGCTTTACAGGATCATGGCTAACATACACCTTGGAGGGTAGAGATAAAGGTAGCTTCCAAAGGAATTTCTTTATGTTTAAAGTAGACACACAGATCCTGGGGGCTTGGGATAACTTAAGCTAAGATTGCCTTTTGCCCTTGGCAAAGTGTCAACATCCAAGCAGCTGAGCTCACAGAAGGCGGTCACTCTGCCTATTTCAAGGACTTACCGATGGGCTGAAAGTTCTAAGCAAATTTAATTTTTTCCTTTGCCTTTGTTCCCCACATCACAATCGCTCAAGCCCACACTTCTATCCTGAGTCAGGTCACCCCATTCAAACACTACCTGCACTTAGGTTATGGCAGACTCACCATCAACAAACACAGACCACCAAAAGTCCCAAGGAGGGGTGTACGGGTGGCTCAGTTAATTAAGCAGCAGGCTTAGGCTCAGGTCATGATCTTATGATTCACGAGTTCCAGCCCCGTGTTGGGCTTTGCGCCAACAGTGCACAGCCTGCTTGGATTCTTGCTCTCGGTCTCTCTGCCCCTCCCCTGCCTGTGCTTTCTCTCTCTCTCTCAAAATAAATAAAAACAAAAATTAAAAAAAAAACCTCAAGGAGTGATCCCTAGGCTGACCTATTCCTGTGACATCTGCGCTCACACTGAACCCTTCTCTCCTATCACTGATCACAGATCTCCTAACCCACCGCCAGATGCCCCCAGGCTTCCCTCATCAACTACGGACCCCACCACCCTGACCAAGTACTCGTTAGGCGCCGCCCCTCTAAGCGAGTACTACAGACTCCTCAGTGCCTCGCCAGAGGTTTAAAAGCACAACACACAACACTTCCGCTTCCGGCGCAACCCGCACCGGCACCTCTCCTCTCGGGCACCTGGAGATAAAGGGCCACATCCTTCCAAAGACTGGAATTCAGGACCGTGGATACACGGCAAGTAACACGCTGCCCGCATTAAGCGGCTTCACAAGGGGAGCAGTTGTCCTGAAATATGTGTGGGACAGAGGCCACCGCTCACCTCTCCCGCTCTCAGTCTCGCTCCCTTGGAAAGCCTTTCCGGGCCGGCGCCTCTGCAGCACGCCGGGGCCCCTACGCATGCTCAGTAGCGCGCCCAGAGCGCAGCGCCGCCCGAGTGGGCACTTCCAGCGGAAGAGGTGCAGCAGGTAGAGGGGTCCGGGAGACCTCTGCTGCAGGGCAGTGGGCCCTGCGGGGGACACAGTAGACCCGTGCGTTAAGGAAGGAACTCTAGGGTATTCGGATAGAGGTTGTGGAAGAGGAAACACCGGGGCCAGTAGGAGGGGAGCCAACTGCAAGGACGGGCTGCGTGCCTGTTCCCGAGAAAGAGGGTCCAGTGGAGGGGGGCGGAGGGCTCCTCACGTGGCCGAGGCGCATGGCCGCAGCAGAGCCGGGGAACTGTAGCAAATCCTAAACCCAGAAAAGGTGCAGATGTGAGCTACTGCCCTTCTGGAATCATCCGCTGGGCTCCGTAGCCCATAGCAACTAGGCCCTACCCCGAACTCCACAATTCGTTACACATCCTGGGAAAGAAAAAAGTTCAGGTTACTCTATCAAGGAAAGTATACTTCTCCTGGACGCTTCCAACCTATATGTGGGTTGGAGGGGTCACATAAAAGCCTTGCTTTAAGTGCCTCTTCACACGGTGGAGGAGGATTTTGTGATCTCCCCAACGACAAAGTGGAGACTAGGCGCAAAGGGACTAGCCGTGTTAATGTGACTTGTGTCAGGCTGCAGCAAAATCTCCTGGTGTACACCCAGTGGTTTAACTTACACTGTTTAATTTCTTAGGTTTAGTAATAAATGTTTTAATTATGTAGGGGATGTGTGGTAATACAGAAGCTGTGATAGTATCCTTAAGTTCAGATGAATCTGAAAAAATAAATAGGTAGATAACTGAATGGAAAACAGGTACATAATAAAATGGTGAGGTTGCTGAACCTATTTTGTAGGTACATAGGGGTCATCATTATTTAGACTTTCAACCTTTTTATACTTAAAATTATTAGAATGCAAAGTTGGAAAAATAATTAAAGGAAACTATGTAAAGACAAGGAGTTGGCTGATGGCCAAATGACCCCGGACACTTCTTGCACACAAGGGGAGCTGGGACATAATGGACAGCACACAGCTCTGTATGCAATGGCCCAAGGTTTCCCGTTTGTCTAACCATAAATTCTGAAGTTTACAGTCATAAAACAATTATCCTGCAGCTGTGCAATGACCATTATTGTTAATCATTGAAAGAAAGTGATTACTTCGTTGAAATTAGTTTTGCTCACTAGTTTTGCTAATAGCACGAAAGATAATTATCACTGTTTTGCCTGTAGGTCATGTTGTTTGCTGTTCTAATAAAAAGGCTGCCTCTGCTATAGCAAGGCACTCAGGAGACACTGATATCTGAGTCTTCTGTCTTTCCTTTAATCTTGCGCTCTCCACGCCTCCCCCTGAAAAGAACGAGAAACAACAACTGGCACCCGAAAAGGGATGAGGTGTTGGCATTACTGCGGAGTCCGCAAAGGGCGCGGAACCGAAAGGGGTTCTTCTCGCTCGAAGGTAAGCGAAACTTTTGGGGACGGGGAGAGTAAGATGGGGAATTCCCCATCTGAGGAGGCTCGGTATATTCAATTACTTAAAAATCTCCTCGAGGGGCACCTGGATGGTTCAGTCGGTTGAGCGGCCGACTTCAGCTCAGGGCATGATCTCACGGTCTGTGAGTTCGAGCCCCGAGTCGGACTCTGTGCTGACGGCTCATCAGAGCCTGGAGCCTGCTTCCGATTCTGTATCTCCCTCTCTCTCTGCCCTTCCCTTGCTCACGCTCTGTCTCTATGTCTCTCAAAAATAAAATAAAAACATTAAAAAAAATAAAAATAAAAATCTCCTCAAAGGGTCAGGAGTACGGGTTCATTCCTCAACCTATGAACATTTGTTTAAGCTTATAAAAAAACATTGTTACTGGTTTCATCCAGATGGACAAACCTTACTAAATTTAAAAACATGGAGACAAGTGGAACGGTCTTCATGCCGTGCTCACCAGCAAGGGGAAAACATCCCTGTAGGTGTCTGGTCCTTATGTTTTTTTGTTTTTTTTTTAATAGAACACTATTCTTTTTTTTTTTTTTAATGTTTATTATTTTTGAGAGAGAGTGAGACAAAGTGTGAGTGGGAGAGGAGCAGAGACGGAGACACAGAATCCAAAGCAGGCTCCAGGCTCTGAGCTGTCAGCACAGCCTGACATGGGGCTTGAATTCACGAACTGTGAGATCGTGACCTGAGCTGAAGTCCGCCGATTAACTGACTGAGCCACCCAGGGGCCCCCCTTATGTTTTTTGATAGCCATGGCACAACAGCCCCTTCAATCTGAGAGCGAAGATTTGGTGCGACAGGTTGTAACACAATTAAAAGGGGACGTGGCCAAACTATGTAAGGACCCTATCTCTAAATCAGAAGAAGAGCTTTATACTCGGCCGCTCCCTAATCCTTCCAAAGATGAAACTGTACAAAATACTAAAATCGAAGAGCCTTCAGTGCATACAATTAATGGTTCCTCAAGTTCCTTGGAAACAGAGGAGCCCATCGTAATAACAAAAAATCATTATAAGGAACTTTTACGAATGTTACAACAAATGAGCTTAGGTGTAGATAACAAAGAGGACTTATTACAAAAAATAAAACCTCTCCTATAAATTCTCTTGAACCTTCTGCTCCCTTTTCCCTCTTTGCCTCGTTACTTTTCTTGTCACCGTCGTTCTGAACTTACTGCTCGCTGCCCCTGGTGAGAAGATCCCTCGCTGACATGTTTTCCTGTTCGTATTGAACCTTGAGGTCCTGGAGTAAATGCACATTTTCTGGAAGGAGGAGCGACCTATATGGACATTCCTATTCCTTTTAAAATGGTAAAGGATTTAAAACAGTCCATAGTAACTTAGGGCATACATTCTACTTTTGTAAGGGGAATCCTTCAAGGAATGTCTTCCAGTGGGCGATTAATTCCTTATGACTGGGACGCTTTAGCTGGTACAGTCCTTGAGCCTGGAGCCTGTTTACAATTTACAACTTGGTGGCAGGATGAGGCCTTAACAAAGGCTAGAAAGAATCAACCAGGGGCGCCTGAGGGGCTCAGTCAGTTAAGCGTCCAACTTCAGCTCAGGTCATGATCTCACAGTTCAAGAGTTCGAGCCCCATGTCGGGCTCTGTGCTGACAGCTTGGAGCCTGGAGCCTGCTTCTGATTCTGTCTCCCTCTCTCTCTGGTCCTCCCCCACTTGTGCTCTGTGTCTCTCTCTCCCTCTGAAAAATAAAATAAAAACATTAAAAAAAAAAAAAAAGAATCAACCAGACAGCCACCAAATCCAGTCTCAGCTGATCAACTGACAGGTTCTGGAAACTGGCTGCAATTAGAAAGACAATTACAGGGTGCCTGGGTGGCTCAGTTGGTTAAACATCCGACTTTGGCTCAGGTCATGATCTCACGGTTCATGAGTTCGAGCCTCGCATCAGGCTCTGTGCTGACAGCTCAGAACCTGGAGCCTTCTTCGGATTCTGTGTCCCCCTCTCTCTCTGCCCCTCCCCCATTTGTGCTCTCTCTCTCTCTCTCTCTCTCTCTCTCTCTCTCCCTCTCTCTGTCCCTCAAAAATAAATAAATTAAAAAAAATTTTTAAAAAGACAATTACCGTTATACTGATGAGGCCATCTTTCAAGTCAGAACCTGTTGTTTGAATGCTTGGGACAAATAGTCACCCCTGGACAGTCTGAGCATTCTGTTACCAAAAGTATATGATCTTCAAAGGAACCCTACACCAATTTCAAATTCGATCTGTGATACAGAGAGCCGTTACTCGGGCTGATGTACAAGATTTATTATTGCAAACTCTAGCCTTTGAAAATGCAAATTCAGAACGCCAAAGAGTTTTAAGACCTTTAAGAACACAAGGAGCTCCTCTTCATGAATATATGAAAGCTCACATGGATACAGGATCTGAGTCTTATAAAGCGAATCTTTTAGCAGCAGCCATTAGAAGAGGCCTACAAAATTCTCGTACTAAATGCTTTAATTGTGGGAAATTAAGCCATTTAAAAAGGGATCGCCGGAAAGGTAAAGGATCTAAAATCACCGAAAGACACTAATGTAATACCCAAATCACCAGGCTTATGTCCTAGATGCAGGAAAGGGTATCATTGGTCCGCAGAATGCCGATCAAGATATGATCAGGACGGCCACATTCTCTCGGGAAACGGGAAATCTGCCCAGCTTGGGACCCAGTGACAAACGATACAAGGTGGCAATACCCAGTGACCTCTTTCCAACCCACCGAAGACAAGTCCAAGATCTCTGTCAGGCAACTAGGAGGAGTGCCGCATTAGATATAGACTTACCCCAAACTATCACATTGCAATCAGGTTATGGTGTTTACACAGTCGATACTAGTATTTATGGGCCTATTCCAACTGGCACTACCGGACTGTTAGTAGGAAGAAGCAGAATGACTGCCAAAGACTTACAGGTTATGCCTGGCCTTACTGATGAAGATTATGAGGGGGAAATCAAATTAATGATTTCTGTTTCTGTTACAATTACAGTAAAAGCAGGAACAAGAATAGCCCAGCTTTTGTTATTACCATACTTCAAAGGTAAAACAATAGACAAAAAAAGAACAGAAGGATTTGGCAGTACAGGAAAACGGGTATTTTGGCAAACATATCTAGAAGAATCTCACCCTATGATTCAAATAAAAATAAAAGGCATTTCCTTTAAATGACTTTTAGACACAGGGGCTGATGTTTCGATTATTACTACTTCTCAATGGCCTGCGGAATGGCCCTCGACGGATGTTCCAATCCAGTTTACAGAATAGGATCCCTAAATAATATTAAACAAAGCACAGAGTTATTAATATGTGAGGGGCCCAAAAAACAACAGGGTCACATCCGTCCCTATATAGCTGATACAGCTTTGTTTGAATCTATGGGGAAGAGTTATTATAATGGGGAGCTTTATTGCATATTGCCTCCTTAGATGAAAATGCTAAAAGTATAATGATGAATAAGAAAAACAATCCTGTTTTGAAACAGAAATAATCCAAGACCTCATGAATATTCTGATGAATCTATGTTTCCAAATTTATAACAAAGGCCACTGCTCAATATGCACTTCTCCTACAATGGCGACCTATCAATCCTATATGGGTGGAGCAGTGGCCTGTAACCAAAGAAAAGTTAGAAGCACTCAAAGCCTTAGTACGAGAACAACTAGACTTAGGTCATATAGAACCATCTGTGAGCCCTCGGAATTCACCTGTTTTCATCATAAAAAAGAAATCAGGAAAATGGAGAATGCTCACTGATTTGTGTAAATTTAATGAAGCAATTCAACCCATGGGTCCACTACAATCTGGACTCCCTCAACCAAGTGCTATTCCTCGGGAATGGCCTCTTATTATAGTTGACTTAAAAGATTGTTTTTTCACCATTCCTTTACAAATTCAAGTTAGAGAAAATTTGCTTTTACCATTCCTACCGTAAATAATATCCAACCTTCCCAAAGATATCAATGGAAGGTTTTACCTCAAGGAATATTGAATAGTCCTACTATGTATCAAGAATTTGTTGCCAGAGCCCTTCATCCTTTTAGGAATAAATATCCTTATTCTATGATTATACATCATATGGATGATATTTTATTCGCTAGTGAAGATCAATCTGAACTTGATGCCTTATTTACTCAGGCATCTCATATTCTCCCTCTTTTTGGCCTCATAATTGCAAAAGAAAAAATATGAAGACCTGCTCCAGCCCAATATCTCGGGTCGGTTCTTTATAGAACTCTTGTAGTGCCACAAAAAATAGAAATAAGATGGGATTCTTTAAAAACCTTAAGTGATTTTCAAAAATTATAAGGGGATATTAATTGCCTACGCCCCTCCTTGGGAATTCCTACTTATTCACTACAACATCTTTTTCAAACCTTGCAAGCCGATCCCAATCTGAATAGCCCTCACACTCTTAACATGTGAGGCTGAAAAAGAATTGGCTCTCATAGAACAACGTTTTCAGCAATCGGCTTTAGACCGCTATAATCCTAAACTTCCTATTTTGCTTATCATGTTTCCTTCTGATCATTCACCTACTGGCATTATAATGTAAAGGGAAGACTGTATTATTGAATGGTTATTTCTCCCTAATAAACAAAAAAATTAGTTATAGATGTAGATAAAATTGCATCCATTATTCTTAAAGGATGTCGGAGATGCCAACAAATCTTTGCACAAGATCCTCACGAAATTATGGTCCCTGTAACAAATAATCAACAAAAATCATTATGGGAAAATAATATAGATTGGCAAACTGCATTTAGCTTTTATATAGGAAAAATATCCAACTCCTTTCCTAATAGCAAAAAGCTACAATTTATAAAGAGGACTCAATTCATTTATAATTCAATTATTCGTTCATCTCCTATAGAAATGGCCCTTACCCTTTACACCGATGCTATTAGGAATAGCAGGATATTCTGCTGGCCAAGGATCAAAAATATTTCAAACTCCTTATCGTTCCGTGCAAATGGCCGAACTTGCTGCCATAATTATGGCCCTTATTGATCATGATATGCCCCTTAATATAGTCACTGATTCCCAACATGCTTGTCTGACCACTCAAAGTTTATGTTCTGTCATCTTATATAACGATCATACTGATTTATTTCACTTATTTACCAAACTTCAACATATTCTTCACAATCGTTATTTGTTCTCTTTATATCACACGTATTTGCGCTCATTCTAATCTCCCCTGACCTATAGCTGCTGCAAACAATCACACAGATTCTCACCTTTCTGCCTTTTTTGCTGATGCAACTTCCTTTCATGCTGACTCTCGTGCCAGTTGGAGAGCTCTTAAAATTCGCTTCTCTTTAACTAAAGAACGAGCTGAACAAATTATAAGACAATGCTCCATATGTCAACAAATACATACTTTTCCTCTTCCATCTGGGATTAATCCTCGAGGGGAAGGCCCTAATGAGATTTGGCAAATGGACGTTATTCATGTCTCTGCTTTTGGTAAATTCCAATATGTCTATCAAACAATTGATACTTTCTCTGGTTTTCAGTAGGCTACTGCTTTACAGAAGAAAAAGCTGATGCAGTCATATTTCATTTAAAAAGACTTTTAATGTTATGGGTATACCTAGACAAATTAAAACTGACAATGCCCCTGCCTATGTTTCTGATAAATTACAACAATTCCTTAAACTCTGGAATATTAAACATGTTCCTGGCATTCCTTATAATCCCCAAGGACAAGCAATTACTGAATGTGCTAACAGAACTTGTAAAGAGTTTTTGATAAAACAAAAAGGGGGAATTACTGTACCACCTAAAATGCGACTTAATTCCCGTTTGACTCTCAATTTTTAAAATTTAAATGAAAATAACACAACAGCAGCCCAAAGTCATTGGGACTCAATCTTAAAAATGCCACCTCTTGAACAACCTATACGGTATAAGGATGTAGCATCTAATACATGGAAAGAAGGGAAAATTGTAAAATAGGGAAGAAGCTATGCTCCTATTTCCACAGAAAGCTAGGATACCGTGTAGATCCCAGATCGTCTGATCAAACTGCGACACGGACAAGAGACCCAGATTTGATATCTTCCCCCGAGAAGACGACATGCACCTTACTGTAGGCCTGATAATTCAACGAGTTCCATTACCACAATCAATGAGAGAAAACTACCCATTTGGGGCCAACTGAAGAAGTTAGCAGACGAAGGGGAACAGATGATTCGTGCTCAAGGACAAGCTCCCAAAGCGGAAACACTGTTCCTGGCAATGATGGCCTTAACTACAATTCAGGTATGCTTGGCAGGTAACTTTACATATTGGGCATATATCCTCATCCCCCTCTTAATCGCTTAGTTACCTGGGCAGATGCTACAATCCCAATTTATATTAATGACTCTAATTGGATCCTGGGACCTTATGACATATGGGGAGCTATAAAACCAGAGGAAGAAGGGACCATTTTGCCTTTTTATCAGGTTGGTGGGTCCTGTGTTCCTACGTGCATGGGTCCAGACAAACACTGTTTAAAACCTCAACTTAGGGGCTGGTTATCTGTTCATAATGGAACCAAAACTCACAAAAGCCTTTTATTACTTACAGGGAAGGCATTTGGGGGACAAAACGTTTCTCATTTGAGAGCTTCGGGAGATTCCCTTCCTCTTGCACCATTCCTATTGTTGAAAAAATACCAGAATGGATTCATTGGGTGTGATGCAAAGATCCAGAATTATGGCAGCTCACTAATTCTACACCTGCCGTATATGATTGGAGCCCTAAAAGACAGGCTGGACGTAAAAGAACCTCTCGTACATTAAAATGGCACCGACAAAATTCCACTATCTATACCAATGAGACAGGTGGTGATGTGTGGCATGCTCAGAAATGTCCATGCCTGCGCCTTTCATTCCCGGAGGGTCTATACAAGATCGGTTATGGAAATTACCTACAGCTTTACAAGCTTTATGGGCATGGAAAGGAGCAATACTAATAATTACTAATAATTCTTTTTTGGCTTTTACCAAAAATGAATCACAGTACGTTACTGCTTGTGTTCGCTTACCCTATATTTTACTCATAGGTACTCCCAAATGGCATGAATCTAACTTCACTTTTAATTGTTATAATTGTTCTCTATATACTTGCCTTAATCATACTATTTCTGTTAATTTCGCAACTGAAAGCATTTATATCTTAAGAGCTTGAGCAGGTATCTGGATGCCGGTTCAGCTACATAGAAAATGGAGTGATTCTTCTGCTTGGATCCTACAAAGCCTTTTGAAAGATCTTCAAAAACGTTTTAAGTGAATGGTTGGACTAATTATTGCCTTGGTTATGGAATTATAGTTGTAAAAGCTACTGCTACTGTACCTGGTCTAGCCTTCTAACAATCCATACAAACTACACATTTTGTTCAACAGTGGCACGCTAATTCAGAAAAACTGTAGAATCAACAAAATAAAATCGATAGCATGCTAAACGCTGAAGTAGCTGATTTGGAATCTGCTATAATTATGCTAGGAGATCATGTTGAAAGCAGAGAAAAAAGATGAACTTTAAAATGTGATTGGAATGTTACCCAATTCTGTGTAACTCTGGTCCTATAGAATGAAACTCATTTCTGTTGGAATTCAATCAGACATTTACTCGAACTAAAAATGCTACTGTCTATTGCTGACTTACAAGCCCAAATACAAGCTACTTTTCAGAGTCAATTGCAAGAATTATCTGGAATAAACATTGAATCTAGTCTTGCTGACAATATTAACCCTTTTAAACAAAGTGTATTGGAGGTCATACTCTTGTTTTAATACTGATAATAATTCTCATTGTATCATTTCTATTTTTAGTCTGGAGAAGAAGACCAAACTGAAAGAAATAAATGATCATCACACAGCTGTATTTACTCCGATGCTTCAAACAGTTAAAACAGAAAAGGGGGAAATGAAGGAGACCTGAAGAGATAAGGAGTTGGCTGACGGCCAGATGACCCTCAGCAGGTCTTGCACACAAGAATGCTGGGAAGTGCAAAAGAGCGCACTGTTCTGTACGAATGGCCAGAGGCTTCCTGTTTGTCTAACCAGGAAGTCCTGAGTTAACGGCTGTTCTGTTTCTTCAGTTGTATAGTCCCGAGAAATGGACATCACAAAATAATTATCCTGCCGCTGTGCTTTGATCATTATAGTTAAACATTGAAAGCAATTGATCATTTTCTCGAAACTAGCTCTGTTTACTAGCTATGCTTAAAGGTCACTGATTTTACGAATAGCGTGAAAACATCATTACCATTGACTGATCTAAAGATCATATTGTTTGTGATTCTAATAAAAGACTGCCTTTGCTGAAGCAAGGCACTCGGGATACACTGATATCTGAGTCCTCTTTCTTTCTGTTAATCTCGTGCTCTCCACACCTGGACCTGAAGTGAACAAGAGCTCATTCAATTCCATATTTTCAAACATGAAACAAAGTGTCTTTGGGCATACTGAAGTTATTTGCTCTTCTACTTCATGTTATATTTTCTATAAATAAATGGTAATATGACAGGAACAGAATTTTTATTGTAAAGTTCATATGTAAGCAACCTGGCCCGGTATCATTACACTGCACTAATTCTTAATAAGTATTATCTGATGCACAGTAAGTTTTGGACTTTATGCCAGAGGCATCTCTTATCACAAGTCTTCAGTCATCTATCTGCTTTGGTATGAACGCTCATTTGTTTGGGAGGTGTTCCAGGATTCACAACATTTATGAGTTGTTGTTGTTGTTGTTGTTTTTTTCTCAGCGAAGACTATTCTATGATGACCCAGAGAACACATCTCTTGCAGCCAGGTTTTATTTCTGTATGAAGTATAATGGGATTTCACTTCTTGAGAAAAGATGTTGACCTTTCACCTCATTTATATGCCTTTCCCTAATGAAATTAGGGTACACTGGTGGTAGATGGTCTCTCCTGGATAAGTTTCTGAAACTGACAAAAACCAAAAGTATCCTAACATTCCCTGCATTCATAGGGTATCCCTTGTGTAGATTCTTTTGTATTCAGTGAGATCTGACCCTTCACTGAAGTCTTTCCAGCGCTCACTGTGTTCCCGAGATTTCTTTCCTGTGTGAATTTCCTCGTGTGAAGTGAGAAAGAACTTGACAGAGAACATTTTCCCACACTCCTTACACTGATAAGGTTTCTGTCCCACATGACTTCTCTGATGAACACTGAGGTACGATTTCTCAAAAAAGGCTTTCCCACAGTGAGTGCACTGATACGGTTTCTCTCCTGTGTGGCGTCTCTGATGTCTAATGAGCTGTGACTTCTGGTTGAAGATCTGACCGCATGGAACACACCCATACGGTTTCTCTCCAGTATGGCACCGTTGATGGATAATAAGATGGCTTTTTTGCCGGAAAGCTTTCCCACATTCATTGCATCCATGGGGTTTCTCTCCTGTATGAATCAACTGATGTCTACTGAGCATTGCCATACTGCTAAAGGCTTTCTGGCATTCGAGACATACAAAGGGTTTCTCTCCTGTATGTGTTCTCTGATGGACAATGAGCATTGCCTTTCGTATGAAAGCTTTTCCACACTCACCGCATTCATAGGGTTTCTCTCCTGTGTGAGTTCGCTGATGGACAATGAGATGCGACTTGTCTATGAAGGCTTTTCCACATTCACTGCAGTCATAAGGTTTCTCTCCTGTATGAATTCTCTGATGTGTTATGAGGGATGACTTTTTATTGAAGGCTTTCCCACATTCCTTGCACTCATAAGGTTTCTCTCCTGTGTGAGTTCTTCGATGAACAATAAGCTGGGAGTTGTCTATAAACGCTTTTCCACACTCACTGCAGTCATAAGGCTTCTCTCCTGTATGGATTCTCTGATGTGTTATGAAGTGTGACTTTTTATTGAAGGCTTTCCCACATTCCTTGCACTCATAAGGTTTTCTTCCTGTGTGATTTCTCTGATGTACAATGAGCTGTGATGTGTGTATGAAAGCTTTTCCACACTCGCTGCATTCATAAGGCTTCTCTCCTATATGAATTCTCTGATGTGTCAGGAGATGCGAGTTTTTACCGAAGGCTTTCCCACATTCCTTGCATTCATACGATTTTTCTCCTGTGTGAGTTCGCTGGTGAACAACAAGCTGAGACTTACTGCAGAAGGACTTTTCACATTCTCTACATGCGTAGGGTCTGTCTCCTGTATGAGTTCTTTGATGGATAATTAGGTTTGACTTCTGCATGAAACCTTTCCCACAACCACTACACTCAAAAGGTTTCTCTCCTGTGTGCGCGCTATAATGCAACCTGAGCTTTGTCTTCTCTCTGTAGGCTTTGCCGCACTCTTTGCATTCATAGGGTTTCTCTCCTGTATGAGTCCTGTGGTGTAAAATGAGATGATACTTTGTTCTGAAAGACTTTGGACACTCCGTACATTCATATGGTTTCTCTCCTGTATGAGTTCTCTGGTGCAGAGTAAGATGACACTTTGTACTGAAAGCTTTCTGACATTCAGGGCATCTGTACGGCTTCTCTCCTGTATGAGTTCTCTGGTGTATTATGAGCTTTGACTTATACCTGAAGGATCTGGGACACTCACTGCATTCGTAAGGTTTCCCTTCTGTGTGAATTCTGTGATGTCTTTTGAGATTTTTCATGGTGTTAAAAGTCTTCACAGAGAAATTATGTTCACTGGACTGGGCTGGAGTACGGCAGCTTTCGTGTAGGTTATGGAAAAACGATTTCCCGTGGCCATTTAATTCATTGGAATTCATTTCTGTATAGTTTTTATTTTTACTCTGAAATTTTGAATCTGAATTTTGTTTCAAACTTGCTCCTCTTGAGAAACATTGAAGGGGTCTTTCTACAAATGGAACAAAGTTTTGCTCAGAGAAAATTTTTTTCCCAATGCATTATTTTCATTTTGCTTAACATATTTATCGTTCTGAATATTTTCCTGATACCAATCCTAAACCTGCCACATTACTTCTAGGAAAAAAAAAATCAATGAATCCTACCATTATGAAATGGAGGGGGATGGAATCTCAAGTCAGTATCTAAAGAGAATGGAGCAAGTGATACAGCAGGTACACAGCAGAAGTCAGAGTCATCCAATACAAGAGATAGATAATAAGTAATGAACTAAAGGACATGGATGTCATCAAATTTTGGAGGGAATCTATGAATCTCTGAAAGTGTAACAGAAGAGCTATGTGGGGGTGCCTGGTGGCTCAGTCGGCTCAGTGTCCAACTTTGGCTCAGGTCATGATCTCACGGTTTGTGGGTTCAAGCCTCATTTCAGGCTTTGCAGTGACTGCGCAGAGCCTGCTTGGGATTCTCTGTCTCCCCCCTTCTCTCCCCTCCCCTGCTCACTCTTTCTCTCCCAAAAATAAGCAAAACAAAAAGAAAAAGTGTACCTCTTAAAAAAAAGAAGACGAAGAGCTATGGATAAGACGTGGGGAAGGTGGGTTGTGTCTAACAAGCTGCAAAAGAACAACTGAGCCAAAAAGAAAAGACTGAATGAAACAGGCCAATATCTGACCCAGGGTGGATAAAAGGAGGTACATCTTCTCTGAGGTGGCTAGCAAATGAGTCCTATATGGTAAGAAAAGGAAGCACATTCCCACTGGTGACCTCTTTTCACTACTCACTCTAAGTCACCTCTAAAGGTTCAAAGACTATGAGAAAAAAAAAAAAAAAAACCCTGAAAATAACAAGGGTCCCAAAGCACCAACGGTGAATTGTCACTTGACTTCTGCTAACTCCCACTGCACTGATGTACTCACCTGGACTACACGAACTTGGGAATTCTCTCTCTACCAGTCCTTGCGCTCCTTTCTCTGCATGAACCGTTGCTTCTGGCCAAGGAGCTTGATAACCTGTCAAGGGGTAATCACAGAGAACTGGACTGTATTAGGGCCTATTGAGGAAAAGTTCTGTTTCAAGGAACAGACAGTAAATCTCAGCAGAACAGAAACTCTTTAATCCGTAAACGAAAATGAGTACCATCACTGGTCATAAAGAAAATAGGTTCTGTCACCTATCCAAGTCCAAAATCATTAAGGATATCAGAGTGCCCGTAAATTGTAGCAATGGAAAAAAAAAACCACAACAACAACAGGCAATTAATGGGCTCATGCTGAGCTATTTAGGAAAGCTGTCTTTACCCAATGACATCAGGTTGCTATAATTTTCCAACATCACATCCTGGTAGAGGTTCTTCTGAACAGTATCTAGAAGCTGCCATTCTTCCCAGGTGAAATCCACAGCCACATCACTGAATGACAATAACCCCTGTAATAACATAACATTTTGTGATCTGGAATTAATATAATGGAATAAAATGTAGGAGATATATATTATTCTGATTATTTTTACTACAGACATTTTATAAACAAGTATTTCTCTATATCTAGTTTTGATTTATGCTTTGTGGGCTGTTAATTTAAACTATTCTTTCTAACTCTTCATTCACTTCTTCACTCATTCATTCGCCCATGCAAAATGTTGCTAAAACTTTGCCTAAAACCCAACTGCAACCCGCCGTAGGAGTGTTTAATGTTGGGGCACCCGGGTGGCTCAGTCGGTTAAGTGTCCTGACTCTTGAGCTCAGCTTGGGTCATGATCTCATGATTTGTGAGGTCAAGCCCCTGAGTCAGCTCTGTGCTGACAGGGTGGAGCCTGCTTGGGATTCTCTCTCTCTCTCTGTCTCTCTCTCTGCCTCTCCCCCCATTCACACATGCACATATACTCTCTTTCAAATTAACTTTTATTTTTATTTATTTATTTTTTAACATTTATTTATTTTTGAGAGACAGAGAGAGACAGAGCACAAATGGGGGAGGGGCAGAGAGAGAGGGAGACACAGAATCCGAAGCAGGCTCCAGGCTCTGAGCTGTCAGCCCCGAGCCTGACACAGGGCTCGAACTCACAAACCGTGAGATCATGACCTGAGCCGAAGTTGGACGCTCAACCGACTGAGCCACCCAGGCGCACCCTCAAATTAACTTTTTAAAAAATGAGTATTTAATGTTACCTACTATACATTGCAATAAAAAAGGAAATAAAGCATAATCCAGCCTTCATGCAGCTTCTGATTGTGTAGAGTGGCAAGTACACTCCTTGACAGAGCTGACACATGGGCAGACATTATGGCTTAAGGGTTACGACAGAAGTATACTCAAGTTAAAACATGGGCACAAGTGGGTGAAGAAATAATAGTTCTGAAGAAGAGGTCAAGCTGGAGCTGCACTGGCATGTTTAGTGGTTGTGTCCCACAGCAAGAGCTAGAAGAGGTGGGAGCCATGAGTCTTCCAAAGGGAGGGAAGTTAAAAGTGTTAAATACTGGGTGGCTCAGTCAGTGGGGCAGCTGACTTTTGATTTCGGCTCAGGTCATGATCTCACACCTCTTGGGTTCGAGTCCCAAGTTGGGCTCTGCACTGACAGTGTGGAGGCTGCTTGGGATTCTCTCTCTGCCCCACCCCTGCTTGTGCTCTCTCTCTCTCTCTTTCGAAATAAACTTAAAAAAAAAAAAGTGTTAAATACCATGCTGACTTCAAGGAACTGCAAAAAGTTCGGCGACACAGAAGAGGCCAAAGAGAACAAATGCCCTGGGTACAGGCAGCAGCACACCTTGGAGCAAGTGTACATATTTCCTGCAGAGACCTGGTAGACATACAGTGTTTTTCTTTCTTTCTTTCTTTCTTTTTTTAAGTTAGTTTATGGATGTAATCTCTACAACAAATGTAGGGCTTGAACTCATGACCCAAAATCAAGAGTTGTGTTCTCTTCCAACTGAGCCAGCCAGGCGCCCCTGCAGTGTTTTTCATATACAAAAGTATGTTATGCTCAGAATTCCTTTTAGAAATTGACTGTGCTACATATTAACCCATGATACAAACGCAAACGGAAAGCACTTACTATGTGCTATGCATTGCTCTAAACACTTCACATGTGTTAACGTAACGATCTGCACAATGACCCTTAGGTAAGCACTACTCTGCAGATATGAAGAGATTTTTTTTAAGTTTCCTAGCTATGCCTTTTATACCTTCTACATTTCCTTAGGAAGACGACCGTTCACTGGGTCCATGCTGGAGAGGAACAGAAGACGACGACCCATCGATGTTCAAGGACACTTCACACTTAATGTCTGGGAATATTTACTCAAAAAGTTAACGTGCTTTACAAAGTGAATTTTTTTTTAATGTTTATTAATTTTTGAGAGAGAGAGAGAGAAAGAGAGAGCCTGAGCAGGGTAGCGGGAGAGAGAGGGAGACACAGAATCGGAAGCAGGCTCCAGGCTCTGAGCTGTCAGTGCAGAGCCCGACTCGGGACTCGAGCTCACAAGCAGTGATATCATGACCTGAGTCGAAGTCGGATACTTAACCGACTGAGCCACCCAGGCGCCCCTGTATATTATATTATCATATTATATATTATTATATTTATTATTATTTATTATTATATTATAATAATTACATTATTATAATAATTGTATTATTATTATTATAATATTTATTCTAAGTAAATCTTAGAACATGTTTTTATTCTTTTGTGATGGTTTCCAGTATTACCACAGAAATGTCTGCAACTCAGCTCGGGATCCCACGGCTTATGTGGCAATGTTCCAACTGTTAGCACCTTGCAACACGTGACATGCAGATTAGATAGAACGCCCTTCCTCATCGGCTCCTCCGGATCGCTCAGTCTGCCTCCCGGTCTAAGCACATCTCTCCCAGCTGCAATTTATCTACATACACTGCTCACTTTGATTGTGTACATGTTTTAAGTTGTTAACTAGCTAATTAGTTGTCACACACTGTTACATTAGTTTCAGTTGTACAACAGTCATTCAAGAAACATATAGTTATGTTGTGCTCACTGCACGTGTAGCTGTCACAATACAACACTATTACAGTATCATTGACTATATTCCCTAGGCTGTACATTTAAAAAAAAATTGTTTTTAATTTTATATTAGAGAGAAAGAGAGCGTGAGTAGGGGAGGGGCAGAGGAAGAGAGGGAATTTTAGGCACTCTCAGCATGGAGCCTGAGGTCGGGTTTGATTCCCAAGACCCTGGGATCATGATTTGAGCAAAATCAAGAATCGGCCACTCAGCTGACTGGGCCACCCAGGTGCCGCCCTGTGCTATAGCTTTTATTCTCATGACTTATTCATTCCATGATTGAGAGCCTGTATCTTCCACTTCCCTTCACCCATTCTGCCCAACTCCTCACACTCTTAACCTCTGGCAAGCATCAGATTGTATACACTTTTTATAAACTTCTAGAAATACGGGAAATAAACAGCTCACCTGGACGTGGTCATTTTCAGCACTCAGGTGTCTCAGGTGTTAAGAGTATCCTCAGCAGAGGATCTGCTTTTCTAGACTTGAAATCTACTTTTCTTTCCTTAGAGGAAGGCAGCATCTATGGATTCAAAGAAAGATTTGTTTGGCATGGAAATAATAACAGAAGTAAGTTCCTATACGTGCAATTTTTAACCATCTTTTCTCACTCAACCCTCGCAACTCTAGTAGCTACGCTATAAATATTCCATTTGAAAGAAAAGAGAGGAAAGCCAAACACCTACTAAAAGCTACACAGTAACTGATGGGCCAAGGATTAAAACACAAACCCTCAGAACTGACAGAATCTCTGATTCCAGGGAAAATCACCAGAATGAATTACCTTTCAGCTGAACCAACTAAAAACAACGGGGAAGATACCTAAGACGACTATTTTCAGACACGGAAGTCAGAGAAGAAGGGGAACGAGCTGTGACATTGGTGTGCTGAGACTCACTGCCTGGAAACCTTCTAGACCACAGCTGGGGAGAAGGAATCCAAGAGTCTAGCAGTCTTGCTGGATTAATGATATAAAATTCAAAGTCTGAGGAAGCAAAGATGACTAGCACTTACCAGGCAGTATACCAGAGAAGAGAGAGAGGGAAAACTCACTCTGCAGATGCAAAGAGGGTCCCTTTGAGTCTCTGGCTAAGGTCCAATGAACTGGGAGGAAACTACCAAGGCTGCTGGAAAGGAGAAGGTACAACAATTCCTGGAGCTCACACAAGATTAGAACAGACAGTGTTCCCACTAGCCTGGGTAGAGCAACCTTCTACTATGCCTGGTGTCCAAATGTGCAAAGGTCTCAGGGGACTATTACCTCAATAATGGAGACAAAGTAATCCTAGACCAAAAAGACTCTTATGGCCCCACCTGAGAAAGCTTAAAAGAATGTCTCCAAAGAATCAAACTCTTTCAGAGTAACTTGGTTACATCCCAGAGCAAACCTCCAAAGTAGTTAAAGGAATAAAAGAAAATCTTGCAAACGGCATGAAGCTGACAATATGTGACATCCAATCAAAAATTTCCAGACATGCAGAGAAGCAAGGAAATATGACCCATGGCTAGGGGGAAAATCAAGCAAGAGAAAGACACAAAAATGGCCCAAGGGAGAGACCTGGCACCCAGTACACTGAAAATGCTATTATAGGAGCACCTGGGTGGCTCAGTCAGTTGAGCATCTGACTTCGGCTCAAGTCATGATCTCGCGGTTCGTGGGTTCGAGCCTGGCGTTGGGCTCTGTGCTGACAGCTCAGAGCCTGGAACCTGCTTCTGATTCTGTGTCTCCCTCTCACTCTGCCACTCCCCAGCTCATATTCTGTCTCTGTCTCTCTCTCAAAAAAAAAATTAAAAAAAAAACTTTTTTAAATGCTATTATATATATATTCCATATGTGCAACACGTCAGAGACAAGCATGAACATGATGAAAAACTAATAAAATGTTTAACAAATGTGATTGAAATACTAGGACATTCGTATTTACCTCACACCAAAATTAACTCAAACAGATTACAGATGTAAGAATTGAAACTGTGATATTTCTAGAAGAAAGCACAGGAAAAAAAATTTTATGTTTATTTATTTATTTTGAGAGAGAGAGAAGAGAGAAAGAGGGAAGAAGCGGGGCAGAGAGAGAGAAAGAGAATCCTAAGCAGCCTCCGTGCTGTCAGCGCACATGAGATCATAACTTAAGCTGAAATCAAGAGGTGGAAGCTTAACTGACTGAGCCCCCCAGGAGCCCCAAGCACAGAAAAATTTTCAGTGATCTTGGATTAGGCAAGATTTCTTACAGGGCACAAAATGCACAATAAACAAACAAACAAAATTGATAAATTGGACTTCCTCATTACTAAAAAAATTTTTTTATCTTTTTTTAAAATTTCTTTTTAATGTTTATTTATTTTTCAGAGAGAGAGAGATAGACCGAGCATGAGCAGGGGAGGGGCCCAGACAGAGAGGGAGACACAGAATCTGAAACAGGCTCCAGGCTCTGAGCTGTCGGCACAGAGCCCGATGCGGGGCTCGAACTTGGGAATGGTGAGATCATGACCTGAGCCAAAGTCAGACGCTTAACCGACTGAGCCACCCAGGCGCCCCTTACTAAAAATTTTTAATATGCAAAACATACTTGTTAAATGATCAAGCCAGAGGAGGCTACAGTAAAACACTGATGAAGTGCACACCTGATTAAAAGACTTCTGTTTAAAAAATATGAAGAACTTTTCCAACTTTACAAGAAACCATCTAGTAAAAACAGGAACAAAAGATTTTAACAGACCTTCCTCCCAAATGTAGAGAGACAGTGATTAAGTACATGAAAAGCTGTTTTAGGTTACACGACGAAAGCAAATTAAAACCCAAATAAAATATTGCTACAAACCTGTTAGAATGGTCATGTATGTATGTACGTACGTATGTACATATATATTTATAAGTAAGCTCTAGGCCTGATGTGGGGCTCCAACTCACAACCCTGGGATCAAGGCTTGCACCCTCCACCAACTGAGCCATCCACGTGCTGCAGAA
Organism: Paguma larvata; assembly: GCA_030068075.1. Classification (NCBI taxonomy): domain Eukaryota; kingdom Metazoa; phylum Chordata; class Mammalia; order Carnivora; family Viverridae; genus Paguma; species Paguma larvata. Next base: position 7,393,186 of record CM057841.1, on the reverse strand, counting down.
GGGCTATAATTTAAAAGACCGAGGGGGGAGGGGCACCCGGGTGGCTGTCAGTTAAGTGTCTGACTTCAGCTCAGGCGATAATCTCACGGTTCCTGAGTTCGAGCCCCGCATCGGGCTCTGTGCTAACAGTGTGGAGCCTACTTGGGATTCATTCTTTCTCTCGCTCTCAAAAAAAATAAATAACTCTGGAAAAAATTCTCTAAAATAAAATAAAATAAAAAACTGAAAATACTAAGTACTGACTAGAATGTGAAGAAAAAAAACACTCCTGCATTGCTTGTGAAAATATAAAATGGTCCAGCCACCTTGACTTGTATGTGTATGTACACTGCAGCTTTATTCAGAATATCCAACACCTGCCCACAAAATCCAAAATACCCATCAACTGGGGAGTAAACATATTGTGGCGTATCTGTACCACTGCAGCGGAGAGGAATAAATTGATGACAAATGCAAAATCATGGATGAATCTGAAAAGCATTATTCTAAGTGAAAGAAGCTAACTGCCAACAACGGATAGAGTAGGCAGTTAGCTAGTTATGAGCAGGGAGTGAGTGATTTCTGACTGATAGAAGGGTGGAGGCCAAGATCCAAACAGCAGGAAAGAGCCCAGGGGCCAGGCATGCCTTCTTCCCTAGGACCACTGCCTTACGGTAACCTATGGCTTCATCGTAATACATTTCCATGGTGGTTTTAACCCCCTACCCCAGGAACGGCTGCCAGGACAGTTCTGACAAGGACCAGGTAAGGCCAAACACTCCTCCAGTAGGAGTCCCTTTGACGATGGCCTGCAACCTTAGTCAGAAACCGCCCAGCCATGACCCATGACCCCTCCAAGCATAAAAAGAAAAAACGACCCTGACCCAGGGTGCAGCTGCCATGTCTGGGCCTGCCTGCCCACTCTTCTATCTTGAGAGTGTACTTTTGCTTAAACTGCTATTAAACCTGTGCTTGCTTGGGGCCCCTGGGTGGCTCAGTCGGTTAAGTGTCCGACTTCTGCTCAGGTCAAGATCTCCATGTTCAGGAGTTCAAGCCCTGCGTCGGGCTCTGTGCTGACGACTCAGAGCTTGGAGCCTGCTTTGGATTCTGTGTCTCCCACTCTCTCGGCCCCCCCCTCCCCCGCTCACACTATGTCTCTCTCTCAAAAACAAATAAACATTAAAAAAAATTAAAACAAACAAAAAAGCTTTTGCCTGCTTTAGAGTTTGGCTCTGAATCCTTTCTTGGCTGAACTCAAGAACTGAGGCCGGGGAATGGCATGCACCATTGACACAACTACTTACTGTATAACTCAATTTGTATGAGGTATTAGAATGTATATAACAACAGAAAGCACATAAATGATCATGAGAGAACAGAGGTTGGGAGCACGGACTCAAATGCAAAGAGGCAGCAGGGAACCTTTGGGGTTGATGGAAAAGTTCTACACATTGATTCAAGTAAAGGTTACACAATAGTATACCTTTGAGAACTCATCAAATTGTACATGAAGAACCGGTAAGTGGGGACACCTGCCCGGCTCGGTCAGTAGACAATGTAATTCTTGATCTTGGGGGTTGTGAGTCTGAGCCCCACCTTGGGTGTAGAGATAACTTAAAGATAAAATATAAAAAAAAAAAAGAACTGATAAGTGTTACTGTATGTAAATTATACCTCAATCAAGCTAACTTTTGCCTACAAAAGCAAAACAAATACAGGCTGTCTGCCTCTGAAAACAAAGTTTGTGTCTTGAAATTCTGCAATGAGGTCTCAACTAAAATCTCAAATACTTATCTCTTGTTGAGACTTGATCTTCACACAAAATCCCAGCTGGATCTCTTATGTACTCTGAACAGTGCTGACTATTAAAGAATTAATTCTGGCTATGCAAAATTAATTTACCACAGAGTAATGTAGAGATGCCAGGACATCCTGGAAATACACTGACACAAATTATTAGTCTCAATATCACACTGCTGAGACTCCGAAGGAAAAATACAACTCTGTGTCTTAGACTATAGGAGAACTAAAGAAAACAGACTGGATTTCAAAGACAAGTGAGAAAGAAAGTTATAGGCCAAATGCATTTATTAGGTTCGCTATAAACACCCTAAATAAGGGACTCCTGACTGGCTCAGTGGGTAGAGCATGCAACTCTTTTATTTTTTTTTTTTTATGGTATTCTCTTTTTTTAATGTTTATTTTTGAGAGAGAGAAAGAGTGAGTGTGCATGAGTGGGAGAGGGGCAGAGAGAGGGGGAGACAGAAGATCCAAAGCTGAAAGCACAGACCCTGATAGATACAGGGCTCGAACTCACGAACCACAAGATCATGACCTGAGCCAGAGTCGGACACTGAACCGACTGAGCCATCCAGATGGCCGGAGGATGCAACTCTTGATCTCAGGGTTGTGAGTTCAGCCCATGTTGGGTGCAGAGATTGCTTAAGAAAAAAATTAAATAATTAAAAAAAAACATAAATAAAATGCTAGATAACTGTATCCACTGATATGTAGGAGGTATACTAAGAAAGCCGAATATTAGAAGAACTGTACTATGCACAGTTGACTTTATTCGAGTAATGCAAGGATAGTTTAATAAGAACCATTTAATTATCTCAAATGATGAAGAAAAGACATCAGAAAAACCCAAGCCACTCACAATTAAAAAAAAAATTACTAAACCAGAAATAGACACAGGAGTGTCTACAAAATAATCCACAGCTCATTTCTTTAAACTCGGGGACAAGGATAACCTCTCGCTGAACCTCTAGTCAAAAATGTACCACAGATCAAAACCTGAGCCATAAAATGGGCAAAATCAATTGAAAGAAGGAAGACTGGAAAAGAAGAAACAAAGCTGTCATTATGCAACTGTGTTGAGATCAATATAAACATCAATTGGAATTTCACATTCAAACAACAGTAGATTTAAAAGGGGCTAAAACCAGTTTTTACAACCAGCAAAACCTATGAAGTACCTATGGGGAATCTGTGCAAGATAACAGATTATAGCAAAAGCATACATATCGTAACCAGTCAAATGCAGAGAGGGACAAAAGGGTGAGGTTCAGGAGGATCCCAAACCAGAAGCTTCCACTGTCCTATCCTCTGGGAGTCAGGACACATTATTTATCCATCCAGCATATCCACAAGTGACAATATGTACGGTCCTGACAGAAGCGCACCTGAGTTTCAGTGCCTATAGTTTTTATTAGAATGTCATTAATCAGTAAGCAGGATTGATCTAATCACTGGCCCTGTGACTCAGCCTCCAGCACCCCTACCATCTTGGAGGTTGGGCTGGTATCACCAGGCTCAAAGCCCCAACCCTCTAACTGCATGGTTGGTCTTTCTGGAATAAATAGCCCGATCCTGTGTCTCTTCATTGGCATAAACTATCTGCACACCCGCCATGAATAATAACAGAGATACTCCTGTCACTTAGGGCATTCCAACAATTTAGAGGCTACCTCTCAGGGACTGGGGACAAAGCCCAGCTAAATTGTTTATCACGAAATACCTAACAAAAGACTAACATTCTAGGTATGTGACTATTCTTTACAATGAGTAAAGACAAACTTGTAAGTTTTAAAATTGGCCAATGTAATATATAAAGATGTTGAATCACTATGTGGTACACCTGTAACGTTGTTGTTATCAACTATACTGAAATTTAAAAATTAAAATAAGTAAATAAAATAAAATTGGCCAATGAACATATAAAAAGATGATTGGGGCGCTCGGGTGGCTCAGCCAGTTAAGTGTCCGACTCTTGATCTTGGCTCAGGTCATGATCTCACAGTTTATTGAGTTTGAGCTCTATATTGGGCACTGTGCTGACAGCATGGAACCTACCTAGGATTCTCTCTCCTCTCTCTCTGCCCCTTCCCCGCGCATGTGCGCGCACTCTCTCTCTCTCTCAAAATAAATAAATATTAAAAAATTAAAAGAAAAAAAAAGATGATCAACTATGGTATGAGAACAGCGCATATGGAGACCACAGTGAGAGCACTCTGACACCCAAAAGATGGCCAAAAAACAAGAATGAAAATACTACGTGTCGGAAAGCTTACAGATCTACAGGCACTTTTACATTGCTGATGAGAGAATAAGGCGGTACAAAAGCAATTTGGCTTTCCTTCTAGATAAAAATTCATTTGCTTTATGTCAAAAATTATACTTCTAGATAAATTCTCACAATGACCAGGAGACATGTAAGGCTTTTCAGAACTTCACAACCCAGAAACAACACAAATGTCCAAAAGTAGGAGACTGGATGCGTGAGTTACGTTATATTCATGCAATGAAATACGTATTAATGAGCCAAGCCTACACGCAAGATGGATGAATCACAGACTTGGTTTCTTTTTTTTTATTAAAAAAAAATTGGGGGGAGCTGAGTGGGCTCAGTCAGTTAGGCGTCCAACTGCAGCTCAGGTCATGATCTCAGTTTGTGAGTTCAAGCGCCATGTTGGGCTCTGTGCTGACAGCCTGAGCCTGCTTCTCTCTCTCTCTCTCTCTCTCTCTCTCTGCCCCTCTCCTGCTCATGGTCTGTCTCTCTCTCAAAGATAAAAACATTAAAAAAAATTTTTATTTTAGAGAGAGAGAATGCAAGGAGGGGAGAGAGGCAGAGGGAGACAGCATCTTAAGCAGGCATGGAGCATGACAAACGGCTCGATCCCATGACCCTGGGATCATGACTTGAGCTGAAATCAAGAGTCAGACAGCTCGACCGAGCCACCCAGATGCCCCAAATCACAAACTTGTAAGGAGTAAAGAAAAGCAAGCCTCAGAAGACCATATTATAATATCCTTATTATAACACTTACAAACCAGAAAAATTAAAGAGTGTACTCTCATGGGATTCACAGACATGTGATAAAATTATAAAAGTCAAGGGAATAATACATACTAATTTGTGAACAGTAGATCCAAGTTTGGGAAAGTTAAAAGGAGGGACTAGGAAGAAGGAACAAGTACGGAGACTTTTGCATTTTCAAATAATCAAATATGACCTTTATTCAACAAAACTATACTATACACACTAAACTATAAAGCTATAAAGAAAATAAAGCTTTATAAAACTATAAAGAAAAGCTGAGGTTAATCACTGTTTTCTAAATTGGGCTATCATACTAGAAAAGATGACATATCCACTGTCGCTCAAGATGTAGAAAAACCTGGCACATGGCGTGTGGAAGCATTACATAGTAGAACATTACTGCGGAGTTTGGTAAAACCAAACCAGAAGGCTTTGAAATATGCACTTAATCTGGCCTACTTTTATATACTAAAAAAAAGGAAAATAGCCAAAAAATATAATTCAGTTCAAAAATACATTTCAAAACAGTACAGTTTAAGGTGATTTTTATCTGCTTTTACTGATAATAAGTATATAATGATAACTTCCTTTTGTCAAGTACCTGCCTGTTATGGACTTAATAGTTATGTCCTCTAGGTGGTGCCTGGCTGACTCAGTCAGTACAGCATGCCACGCCTGATCTCAGGGCCCAGGGGTGTGAATTTAAGCCCTATCTTGGGCGTGGAAACTACTTAAAAAATAAAAAAAATTTTACGGCCCCCAAACTCATGTTTATTTGTGTACTTGGAAACAGGGCCTTTGGGAGGTAATTAGGTTTAGATGAGGTCATGAAGGTAACGTTCTCAAGAGTAACTGTGAGGTAGATACCAATTGGTTTGAATGGGAAAACTGAGAATTATAGAACTTGGTACCTCACCCCAATTCACACAAACAAGTAGCAGAACGGACATAAAAAGCTAGGACTAACATGATTTCACGGGCATGCACACACACGTGTACACTGACTGACACGCGCACACACACTGTGTTTATGGCAAAATCTTTAACAACGATTTATGGATCTGTTTATAGCAGGTATACTGGTGATCATTTTGCTATTCTTTCGAGTTGTCTTTATGCTGAAAATTCAGTATGAAAAGCTGGGAAAGGTAATATTTTAATGCTTCATACACACCCAAATGTCTATCTGAGGCCTCCTCGCGTGCCAACCCCATCCACCTCTCCCACCGACACCATGCCGCTGCACACCTCGCTCTTGCACCCATTCACAGCCTCCCAGACACCGGTTTTTACAGGGATCACAAACGTCTCGGAAGCTCAAACCCGGACCACAGGAACCCCAGATGACTAATCGCCAATCCTTTCCTCACCGACCGGACCCCAATGGGCCCCTCGGTCAGTGGCTCTCCCAGAGCCTCCGTCTACGGCCCGGGACGGCGACCCAGAGCACAACTGTCGCTGTCAGCAGGCATGGTCTCCCGTCCTAAACACTGATGCCAGCCCAAGCCTCCGACAGCCCCGAAGCCGCCTTAAACAACCACCTTCCTACGAGTACCCACCGCGAACCGCATCTCAACTCGCGGCATGCCCACAGAGCGGGACTCTGAAAGCCGTTCGCAGAAACCTCACGAACCTCGACCGCGAATCCGTGACCTTACGCCCTGGAACCCAATCCTCTGTACGCCACTTCCGCTTCCGTTCACCTGGTGTGCTGGCCCGTGTCCCGAGCCGTTACTCAGATTCGGCAGCACTTTGGATTGAGCGGTCAATCCACAAACCTTCACTCCGGTCCTGGTTAGAATGACCGCTGGCTAACTCCGCCGCAACGATGTCGTTGTGTAGGGGTGGGAGCGGCCACTGCGGACCGTGCGTCGCCATCTTGGGTCGTGCGCCGTACCGAGAGCGAGACGGGCACCGTAGGCGACCGGAGTAGGCCGGCCGGACCCGAAAGGTGCAAATCCAGCCCATCTTTTCTCTACTTTTCGAGACTTCTCATTTCCGGTTCTTCCACCTTGGCAGCGACTGTCAGTGCCGCCGCGCATGCTCAGTAGGACTTCAGCGACTCTCCTACAGTCTTCCGACCTCACCGAGGCGCTAGGCCAATCACAGACCAGGCCTGAGCCGGAAATGGCTGCGCCCGCTCTGTCTCGTGCCCTTTGTAAGCCGCTCCGAGGGCGCGGCCGTATTGGGAAAGTCTGGGTCCCTACGGCCAAGAGCGGACTTCAGGACTGGGGGTCTGGAGGCGTTCACCGCAGCTTTGAGAAAACGGGGCTTAAGAGACTAGAACTGGATCTGAAGGGGGGAGGAGTCTGGGTGGCTCAATTGGTTAAGCGGCCGATTTCGGCTCAGGTCATGATCTCACGGTTTGTGAGTTCGAGCCCCACGTCAGGCTCTGTGCTGATAGCTCGGAGCCTGGAACCTACCTCGGATTCTGTGTCTCCCTCTCTCTCTGCCCTTCCCATGCTCATACTCTGTCTCTGTGTCTCTCAAGAATAAATAAACGTTCAAAAAAATTTTTTTAAATAAAAAAATAAAAAAAAATTGGATCTGGAGGAGCAGAGGCGGTACGAGGAGAGCACTGGCTGTGTGCTTCGTGACGAGAGACGGTTGTGAAGCAGACACTGGCACCCACGGTCCATGCCAGCAGATTAACACTTATATCTCATGTCCCCAACATACAGTGTACATTAAAGAAGGAGCCTGTGTATCCTCGTTGGTCACAGCCCGCCCAATCATTTATTTTTGTGAGTACCGCGCTGATAATTATCCCAGCAGCATTATTTAGCCCCTTTCTCCCACTACTAGGTAGTACTATCTGTCATAAATCAAGTCTCCTTACTTGCATGGTTCTGAGTTAGGGCGTTGCGTTCCATTGGTCTCTCGTTTATCCCCGCGCCGGTGGTACTATGTTTTAGCTACGGGAGCTTTCCAAGTCTTACGATCCGATAAAGCAAAGTCTCCTACCGTATTCTTTTTCTACAAACCTGTCTCTGTTCTTTAGGCCCTTTGTATTTTCAAATCGAAATTTTAAAGTTTATTTTTGAGAGAGACAGAGTGTGAGCAGTGGAAGGGCAGAGAGAGAGAGAGAGAGAGAGAGAATCCCTAGCAGGCTCCCGCCATGAACACAGAGTTTTAAGCAGAGCTCCAACCCAGGAACCATGAGATTATGACATGAGCCAAAATGAAGAGTCAGACACCCTTATATTTTCAAATAAAATTTTAACTCACCTTGTGAACACACACACATGAAAAAGTGTTTGGGATTTGTATTGGTACTGCATTGAATCTATACAGTTTGAGTAAATGACATCTTTACAATATGAGTTCTTAAAACCCATTAACACTGTGTATCACTCCACTCATTTAGGCCTTCTCTAATGTCTCTGAATAAAGTTACTGAATCATGTTTCTTATAGAAGTCTTAAGCGTTTTTATTAGACTCATTTCATGATACTTGAAACTTTTAATGCTCTTGTAAATGGTATTTTATAATATCATTGTTTACCTCTCTGTTGGTGATATATAGAAATACGATTGATTTGTACATTGATGTTAGACCAAGCAAAATTGATAAACTGTCTTATTAATTCTAATTGTTTTTGTGTAGACTACTGTCTTGTAAAATTTTAAAACTTTGCATTTTTCCACAGCCTCAAGCCTCCGCACAAACAGGTTTGGAGTATGTCTGTCAAGGAACCAGGTGTGTGTCCTTGTAATAGGGTTGGCCACTGCACGAGTTTCTCTTCCTACTCTCCCCTGTGACCTAGTGTCATTCAAACACACCACTGAAATCTCTCCAGTCTTTCGTGTGTACTCCTGCAATAAGGCTCTGAATGGCGGGTACTTTTTGATCCTCAGTAGTAGGGGTTACTTCCTGGCGCTCCATAAGGACATTTACTTATGGGTCCTTGCTTTCACCCCATCCACTTGGTTGAAACTGAACCCTTATCACTCTCTCCTGAGGGACCTCGCAGCAAGCAGTTACTTTGTGTCTCAGGACCTGCAAGTTAATAAACTTTTTTTCCAGCACCTTTCTCCTGTGTCCCCTCTTGTGTCTGCCCCTGGCTGATGATCGCCTAAAAGAATATAAAGCAATTATTCTAGATTTTTATAAAAAGTCATTTTTTTTTTCAGTTTTAGAGACAGAGAGAGGGAGGGAGAGAGAGAATCCCAAACAGGCTCCACATTCAGCACACGGCCCAACCAGGGGGTTGACAGCATGACCCCAGGATCACGACCTTGGGATCACGACCTGAGCCAAAATCAAGAGTAAGTAAGTAAGTATTATCTTTAAATAGAGAGTTTTCCCCATCTTTTCCCATTTTTAAAAGTTTTTTTTTCTTATTTATTTAAGTAATCTCTACACCCAATGCGGGGCTTGAACTCATAACCCCAAGATCAAGAGTCCCATGCTCTTTTAACTGAGACTGCCAGGCAACCCCTTTTCCATTTTACGCCTTTATTTTTCTCCCTGTTGCACTGGGTGAGACCTCCAGTCCAATGTTGAAAGGGAGTAATGATGCAGCATTGTGTTCTTTGTGATTTCGGTTCTTTTTTAAATTTTATTTTAGAGAGTGAGTGCATGAGTAGGGGAGAGGGGCAGAGAGAAAGAGAGAGAGAATCTCAAACAGTCTCCATGCTCAGCTTGGAGCCCAATGGGGGCTTCAATCCCATGATCTTGGGATCATAACCTGAGCCAAAATCAAGAGTCAGACCCTCAACTGACTGAGCCAACCAGGCATCCCTCTTCTTTCTGATTTCAAAGTTTCTCCTTTAAGTATGAGGTCTACCAAAGATTTTTGTAAACGTCCTTTATCAAATTAAATCATGCCTATGTAATTAAGTCTCCATTAAAAAAAAATCCATAAACAGGGTACCTGGTAAGCTCAGTCGGTAGAGCATGCAACTCTGGATTTCAGGGTTGTGATCTCAGGGTTGTAGGTTCAAGCCCCATGTTGGGCATAGAGCTTACTTAAAAAAATCCATGAACTACAGAGAGCTTCCAGGTTGGTGAACATATCCACATGCCAGGAAGATGGCGCACTCCCAACTCCACAGCGAAAGCTGTGGCACCCTTCCGGACCTTACCCTGAGGCCAGACCCAAATGGATTATGATTTGCTCACTTAGCCTCATTGCCTTTTTAAGGGTTCAGGGACATCTTGGCTGTCGGGAGGAGTTTTGAAGTCTTTACAGCATAAAACAAATTCTCTGGGCAAGGAAAAAGGGATCCAGGAGAAGGGACTCCAAGGAGGTCTCCAGCAAAGGGGGAATCTAGAAAGTGACATTGGCTCAGGCATACCAGGGCCATCTCCATGAGGGATCTGGACCATTGAAAATGATGGGAAGGACGGGCACCTGGGGTGGCTCAGTCAGATACCAGTCCGACTTCAGCTCAGGTCATAAGCTCGCAGTTCGCCAAGTTCAAGCCCTGCATTGGGCTCTGTGCTTGACTTTGAGCCCTGCATCGGGTTCTGTGCTGACAGCTCAGAGTCTGGAGCCTGCTTCGGATTCTGTCTCCTTCTCTGTCTGCCCCTCCCCCGCTCACATACACTCTCTTTCTCTCTCTCAAAAATAAATAAACATTACAAAAAAAATGATGCAAGGGCGTTTACTGGAAAGGGATAAATAGGGCTTTTGGAATGTTCTATCACTTGATCTGAGTGGTAGCACATAGTTGTTCACACAAGGGTGTTGCCATTTTATGTTAACCTAATACGTGTGTGTGTGATTGTGTTTAATATACTTTTATGAATGGCATATTTTATAATACAAATGTTTTAATAATTGTACATACTCCACTTTACACAGGTGGCGATCAGGTAGAACGAATAGATTTTTAGTTACAGGCAACAATTGCCTTCACTTTTATGAATACTTCATGGAACCAGAAAGCTTAAACATCCCAAAAGAGAGGATTGTGTTTGGGGTGCCTGGCTGGCTCAGTCTGTGGAACACATGACTCTTGATTTTGGGGCTGTGAGTTCGAATCCCACATTAGGTGTAGAGATTACTTAAAAATAAAATCTTTGGGGCACCTGGGTGGCTTAACTGGTTGAGCATCAGGTCTTTAGCTCAGGTCATGATCTCATGATTTGTGAGTTCAAGCCCCATGTCGGGCTCTGTGGAGCCTGGAACCTGCTTCAGATTCTGTGTCTCCCCCTCTCTCTGCCCCTCTCCAGATCACACTTTCTGTCTCTATCTCTCTCAAAAATAAATAAATGTTTAAATAAAATAAAATAAAATCTTTAAGGGGAGCCTGGGTGGCTCAGTCAGCTGAGCATCTGACTCTTGGTTTTGGCTCAGGTCATGATCTCAAAGTTTGTGAGTTCAAGCCCCATGTGAGGCTCCACACTGACAGTATGGAGCCTTTGGGATTCTCTCCCTCTTGCTCTGTCCCTTCCCTGCTCATGCTCTTGCTCACCCTCTCAAAAAAAATCTTAAAAAAAAAAACAGAGGGGCACCTGGGTGGCTTGTTGGTTGAGCGTCCAACTTCAGCTCAGGTCATGATCTCACCATTCATGAGTTTGAGCCCCGCATTCATGAGCAAAGAGCCCACTTTGGATCTGCTGTCTTCCCTCTATCTACCCCTCCCCCACTTGTGCGCGTGCTCTCTCTCTCTCTCTCTCTGTCTGAAAAATAAATAAATCTTTTTTAAAAATGTAAAAAAACAGAGAATTGTGTTTAGCCAGGCCCAAGTGTCTGGTCTAGGAGTCCAGAATCTCACGTGAAAAGAGCACTATCCTAAGAGCTATCATTTTCCCTCCTTTCATTTACCTGCTAGATCTTGAGTGTTGAGCTCAATTGTTTCAGTCTTTTTGCAGAGGCATTAAAGGACTCTGGTCTTCAATTTGCCCAACCTAAAGGACTATGGTTGTCCAGTCCCAAGACCTAGTAACCATGTGGAAGCTAATACAGTAGGGCCTGATTCTGAACATGGTCATATGATATTTAAATCTCATGAAGGCTCTGTTGCTGCTTTATCTTTGGCTTTGGGGGCTTCTTGGCCCCAGGAAGCTTCACTGTGGCTTTCTTGTCTGACACTTTCACTGAAGTGAGCTTTCTCTTTTTCAGCTTACTGCTATTCTTACTGGGTCTTATTCTTTTCCAAATACCACACTATTAAAGGATTAGTGACAGGAAGACCCTGTGGTTTGTAGGAGAGTATCTTTTATTATTAGAAGAGTCAAGTTGAGGGCTCCTGATGGCTCAGTGGGTTGAGCATCTGACTTTGGCTCAGGTTCATGAGTATGAGCCCCCCATCCGGCTCACTGCTATCAGCACTTTGGTGAAGTGTCTCCCTCTTTCTCTGCCCCTCCCCCTACTTGTGTTTTCTCTCTCTCTCTCTCTCTCTCTCTCTCTCTCTCTCTCTCTCAAAAATAAAGAAGATTCTGGGGCGCCTGGGTGGCTCAGTCGGTTAAGTGTCCGACTTCGGCTCAGGTCATGATCTCACAGTCTGTGAGTTCGAGCCCCGCGTCGGGCTCTGTGCTGACAGCTCAGAGCCTGGAGCCTGCTTCAGATTCTGTGTCTCCCTCTCTCTCTCTGAACCTCTCCCACTCATGCTTTGTCTCTCCTGCTCTCAAAAATAAATAAAAACATTAAAAAAAAAAAGAAGATTCTAATTGAGGTATTTGGTGGTCAAGGATCATATTTCTACCTCTTACTTTCAAATAGTTCAATCAAAAGTAGTAAATTGGGGGGTCCCTGGGTGGCTCAGTTGATTAAGCGTCCAACTTCGGCTCAGGTCATGATTTCATGGTTTGTGGGTTCGAGCCCCACATCGGGTTCTCTACTGTTGGTGCGGAGCGTGCTTCACATCCTCTGCCCCTCCCCCATTCACATTTTTTTCTCTATCTCAAAAATAAATGAACATTAAAAAATTAAATACTTATTTAAAAAAAGTAGTAAATTGGATAATAGAGATGGATATATAAGTAAAAGATACATAAAGCAAATACAGCAAAATGTAACATTTATTGAATTTATGTGATGTATATAATGGTGTTCACTGTACTATTCCTTGAGTTTTCGTATGTACGTGAAGATTTTTATGATAAAAAGCTTGGGAAATTTGCTAGTGACTGGTTTTGGATAATATGTAATTGATTCTCCTCAGTGTGCTTGTTTGCGTTTGGAGGAAGTGGGAGAAGAAAGTAGAGGTTCTGTCATAACTTAGATTACTGGCAGAAATCAGCACCCATCAGGAAGAACCCATTCTACACTCACCTCTAGGGAGGAGCAGGGTTTCTGTTTGGCTTCCTAGATTGAAAGCCTGTGGGGAAGGTAATGAGTTGATGCTACTTGGAGTATGTGAGCTTCCTGGATGTACAGAGTGTTTTCATCAAATTTTTGTCATTCTTTGTTCAAATATTCTTTCTTCTATGTATTCTCTCCCTTCTTCTAGGGTTTCCATTATGCCTGTGGTGGTATGCTTGAGTGGGTGCTATGGATCTCTGAGGCTCTGATCAGATTTTCTTTTCCACTTTTTTTCTACTTCGCTTTTTCCTTTTTCTCACGGCAGATAACATTTATTGATCTTTCTTCGTGTTGGCTTATTCTGTCTTGTGCCAGCTCAAATTTGCTTTGACCCCCTCTAGTAAATTTATCATTTTTATCTCTTTGTTGATATACTCTATTTGGTGAAGAACCATTATCATACATCCCTTTAGTTCTTCAGTTTTATGTTCCTCGAACACACTTACAATGGCTGATAACGTCACTGTGTACGAAGTCTGACACAGAAGACCTCTCAGGGACAGTTTCTACGAACTACTTTTTTCCTTGTGTATGGGCCATACTTTCCTGATTCTTTGTTTATCACAAACTTTTGTTGAAACTAGATACTTCAGATAATATAAAGTTGCCACATTGGGTATCGGATTCCCCCTGGCCTCATGGTTTTTTGCTGTTACTGTTGTTGCAATTTGTGTGTTTGGTGACATTCCTGGACTAACTCATTAAAGTCTGTTTTTACTGTAGTATGTGGTCCCTGAAATCTCTGCCTGGTTATCAGATTAGTCTGAGATTTCCTTAGCTGCCTTGGAAGTCTTCCCCTTTTCCTCAAGAGTAACTTGTGTGTGTCGAGGCACCACTTCAATGCTGAGGCAGTTTACAATTCGGCCATGCTTCCATCAATTATTACAAAGAAAAAAATCACAAAGCACCAAGATAATATAAACGTTTATGTATTGTTGTATTTATTTGATTGCCTTCTAAGTGAAGCTGAAAGCCTCTACATGACTAAGACAATGTCATATAAATCTTTTTATCATCAGTATCTTGGGTATGTGTCTGTCATGTTCTAGACATCCGTATATCTTTGCTTGAGTAAGTGAATAACCAGATTCTTTGAAGAAAAGAGAAACTGTTGTGAATGCAGCATTAGTAACTTGGGGTTTTTTTCCCCCACCATTTAAGAGCAGAATCTCGGTGCTTGGGGATCTCGACACAACAATATCAGGGGGCTGAGGGTGGGATAACCTGCCGCCAGGACGGTGGTGGTGTGCCGCAGCCAGACGTGAGACTTGAACAAAGTGCTGTAAGTTGTAAGGATACAATTGGTGAAGTAAAAAAAAATATGAAGGTGCTTGCTAGAAGCAGGATGGTTTGAGTGGCTTTCTCCTCCGGAGAGAATCTATGGGCATTGTTGAGGGTGTGAATGTGCCTCACTCTCTGGTGGTGTCTGTGAAGGAGAAGTACCATGTAAATATTGGCCCCAATCATGATTCCCATGAAGACCACATCTGGGACAGTCATTAAAATTGTGAATTTTGTCGCACGGGGTGTATCAGGAGTTTTAGAAAGGCACAGTCCATAATCCTGTATGTCGGTATAATTGTGAAAAGGCTCAAGAGCTTCTAAATTTATGGGAACAAAGATGTTTATCAGCAGGCTGGAGATCCAACATAGAAAGCAGGAAGACCCAATGTTCTTCCAAACTCTTTCTTTGAGGCCCATCCACCCGCCAGCTCTGGGGCTAATGGTGACTGCCTGAAAACTGCTCAGGAGGGAAGTGGTGCAGAGCGAAAGGCCTCGGGCCACTCTATGGATATAACAGACAAATTTACATTCAGCCTTGCCCAGGAAATGCATTACTCCCAAGGTATATATCATCTGGGGGATCCCCTTGAAGACAAGAACCAAGAAGTTGGCCACAGCCATATTGGTGAGAACCAAGCGTATGGGACTCAGGGCATGGCCAGTACATGACGTGGAAGCATAGGATGAGAGAAGAAAGGTATTACCTAGGACTCCAATCCCAGTCTGGACCAAGAAAAGTAGCATCAGGATCCAGTTGTCAAATGTCATTCTCTTGGGATCATGGGAGGAAGCAGTTCAGCAAAGAGACTGAAGGTCACGGAGTTAGAACTCAGTGTGACAGCACCCGTCACAGATTTGTTCCAATATTTCCAGCTCTGAAAGGGACTCTTGGGCCCTTGGCAACTCCCCTTTCTGAGGATGGAAATAACATTTCTCGGAAGGGTCCTCCACACCAGTGAGCTCAAAATTGCCCCTCAGAGGAGCCATCCTGGCAATGTTTCTGCTTATGTTCATATAACCATTCAAGATGGTTCATTATTTAGTCTACTTCCAAAATCCTTGAGTATATGAGTCCAGGACATAACCTTCACTCCAAATGAGTGGATTCTAAAGATTAAATGAAGAGTAACATGCAAGATTAGGTAGGAAAATTATAAAATTGCTATGAGCTATGAAGTAGTTCTATCAAAAATTAAAACATACTTCAAAATTTCTGTAATTAAGAATGTCATACTTGCACATAAACAGAACAGTGGAGCAGATGAGAGCGGAAAGGCAACTAAGATAACAAACATAACTAAGATAAATAAGTCTGTTACAATGAAACACTCCATATAAATATGAGAAAGTGTAAAACCTGGGAAATGTTTTCTAATGGACTCAAAATCAAAAGGCAATAATATATCAATGAAGTCAACTACACAAAAGATTAAAAGAAAAAAGTCTTCCTGGCCAAAACACTATCAGTCAAGTAAAAAAGAAAGCGCAGTTTCTGCTTCTGGTAATAGCTGAGCGACTCTTACTGAACCAGCTCCTTTGCAAATAAACGGCATAGACTCTGGACAAAGTATTTTTTTTTAATTTTTTTTAGTGTTTACTTATTTTTGAGAGAGACACAGAGTGTGAACGGGGGAGGGACAGAGAGACAGGGAGACACAGAATCTGAAGCTGGCTCCAGGCTCTGAGCTGTCAGCGCAGAGCCTGACGCAGGGATTGAACCCACGAACCTCGAGATCATGACCTGAGCTGAAGTCTGGTGCTTAACCGACTGAGCCACCCAGGTGCCCCCAAAGTAATTTTTTTTTAATGACTAACTAAAGAGTTAGTTCACTGAAGAGGGAACAACAACGAGCAGATCTTGGAAGGGGGGTTGACATCTGGAAGAGCTATGGGTTTTCCCTTTTTTTTTTTTTAATGTTTATTTATTTTTGAGAGAGAGTGGGAGTGCAAGTGGGGGAGGGACAGAGAGATGGGGAGAGAGAGGATCCAAAGTGGGATCTGCACTGCCAGTAGACAGCCCGATGCGGGCTCGAACTCATCAGCGGTAAGATCATGCTCTGAGCCGAAGCCAGATGCTCAGCCGAGTGAGCCATCCAGGCGCCCCAGCTTTTTCATTTTTTTAAATGACACGGTTTCTGAGGTTCAGGCTGTAGCTGGCAACATGCAAAATGCCTAGAGCCAAATATCTCCATAGTCCTATTGTCTAAGGAACTGAAAAACAAAGTTCAGGATGATCATAGAAGCTGCAAATAAGAGGAAGTCTGTGAAAAAATAAAGTCAGGAAGGTGGTACTCTAGATTTGAATGTAACCTCTATCCAAGGCTCTGGCCGACCCCTGAATATGCACACGTGGACGAGATGGAAAGCGGTCCATCTAAGCCTAAAGTATCCGAACTGAGGTTTCAGAATATGGAATTTGAGCTTAGCCAAATTAACTGTTGATTGAAATAAAAATAATCTACATTATTTGGGCAAACGTACTAAAATCCACTCTCTACAGTGTATCAGTAAATAATCCAAAATTACTAAACATACAAAGGAACATGAAAATGTAGCCCATGCTCAAGAAACAAAAAAAATAATAAAGTAACCAATGGAGACTAAACCCGAGATGACCCAGATGTTGGAATTGACAGATGATTTTAAAACAGATTTTATAACTGTGATCAGGGTAGTAAAGGGAATTTCTCTTCATTTAGTCCCTTGATCACAGTAACAACAGCAGGCCTTACCATCTCAAGGTGCCAGAGAACAGAATTCAGGATTTAAAAAAAAAAAACTGGAAATTTAAAGGGGAAATCCTAGAAGTAAGAGAACTGAAGAAGAAACAAACACCCAAATCTAAATATGGATTCCTTCCAAACCTTCAACTCGCACCAAAACCACACAGGTACAGGAGAGATCCCAGAAGGCGGAGGGACTTTGTGTGACTTCTAAACTATTCCAATATAAAAACGTTTTCAAAAATGGTTAAAGTTGAATGATACTGTAAACACTATACTTCTAAAGCCTTGAAGATTGTTAGAGCTATTCTCAGAGGTAAATGTATATCCTAAATGTTGACAGAGAAAGAAAATTAAGAGGTATAAAGTTCTAGTTATTATATATAATAAGTTGTGGGTGGGGGCAGTGCCTGGCTGGCTTCAGTTGGTGAAGCAGGCAACTCTTGATCTTGGGGTTGTGAGTTCAAGTCCCACATTGGGTGCAAAGATTACTTAAAAATAAAATCTTTAAAAATAAAGTCTGAGCAGCTCGGTCATTTAAGCGTCTGACTTTGGCTCAGGTCACGATCTTGCAATTTGTGGGTTCAAGCCCCGGATCAGACTCTGTGCTGGCAACTCAGAGCCTAGAGCCTGCTTCAGATTCTGCGTCTCCCTCTCTCTCTGCCACTCCCCTGCTTGCGCTCTCCCTCTCTCTCTCAAATATAAACATTAAAACTATTTTTAAATAAAAATAAAAGAAAATAAGTGTCCAACTCTTGATTTTGGCTCAGGTCATGATCTCATGGTTTGTAGGTTCGAGTCGTGAGTTGGGCTCTGCCCTGATGGCACGGAGCCTGCTTGGTATTCTCTCTTCTTCTCTCTCTGTCCTTCCCCTGTGCTCTCTCTCAAAAATAAATGAACATTAAAAAATAAAAATTAAAAAAAGTCATAGGGATGTAAAGTACAGCATAGAGAATATAATGAATAGTATTTTAATGACTCTGTATGGTGACAAATGGTAACTAGACTTAGCATGGGGATCATTTCAAAAAGTATATAAATGTTGAGTCACGATGTGTACCTGAAACTAACATAATACTGTAATTCTACTTCAATTAAAAAAAAACTGAATGTAAAATACCAAACATTTATAAAGTTAGGAAAACAAATATTTCCTCCCCTCCCAAAAAGATGAACTAAAAATGGAACTTTTCACTTTACCAATTTGGCATCAGATAAGTGTATCTGGCAAGTCTCTTGTCAGTGTTGTTTTCTTTTCAAATTATTTGTCATTTTCCCACATTTTCTTCATTAAGTGAATTTTAAGATCAGTTTAAGTTTTGGTTGGAATTTCTCTATATTCATAGAAAAAAGGAGAAGAACTAATATCCTTCTAATATTGTGAGATACATTTCCTAATTATTTCTCTCTCTTTACTTTCTTCAGGGAGTGACGTTTACTTATTTTCAGCTGATATGTTTTTTTCCTGCACATTTCTTTTAAACTTACTCCATTTTTTGCTATTTTTTGCCATATTAGTTTCTTATTTCCTAACTCTTCTTGCTTATGTATAAGAAAGCTAATGATCATCACCTCTTATTTCTCTAACTGAACAATCGTATTACTACTCATTTTTTTCCCATTAATTCTCTTGGATTGTCCAGCAGTGCTGCTATATTATCAGTAATAGCAGTGACGTTGAATCCTTTTTCCCATTTATACCGGACACTGGCCTTGCTTCCCTCCAGTGCATCTCCAGAGCAGGCTAATACTTTTCGAACCTGCATTGTATCATGTCACTCCCCGGATAAGCTTTCGCTGATATCCCATAGTGTTTAGGATTAAAAGACAAAATCCTTCCTCAAGTCCTACCTTCCCACCTTCATCCTCCTGCTCCTCTGCTCAGCCAGTGTGCCCCCAGGACACAGCTGTCCTTCTGATGACTTGCACTTTGAAGCTCATTCCTACTTTCGGGATATTGAATGTTCTCTTCTCTTTGCCTGCAACACCCTTCGCAGTCCATGTGCTGGCATTACTCTGAGTCATTATTTCGGTCTCAGCTACAGCTGCTCTGTCTGTGACACTGGCTCTAAACCTTCCTTCTAAATCAGGTGCCACCAGTTCTTTTTCCCTTGGAGCAAAAATCCTTCAGCCTTCATTCAGGTCTCTTTCTGCTATTTATATAAGATTTTATAGTCCTTTTGTGTTTCCGCCCCTGAACAGCAGGGGACACGTTTGTTCTGTTGTCTCTGCCTACCCAGCACTCAGCGGGGTACCTGGCCCACAGAACACAGTCAACAAATAATTTTGAAATGATGGTAATTGCTTGAATTTCGTTAGCAACTTTCCCAACCACTCCCCCATGGGGCTATCAATCATTCCTGGAGGCATCAAAGTAATAGCTGGCCCCAGAGGAGGCAAGATGGAGGACTTTCATAGTCCTTTTTGACACAGAATTTTTTTCTTGTTGAAACACACACACAGGGACACAGACTAAGGGCTCAACATAACCCTGGAGGGAGTGTAATGCCATCTTTACCGACACGCAAGACTTTTTTTTCCAAAATAGTCAATAAGTAGCAAATACCTCCAAGATTCTGCTTTTTCCATTCTAATGTGAAGATGGTATACCGGGGAAGAAAGAAAGTCACATATAAAAAAAGGTCTTACGACAACGTATAGTGATGGTATTGTTTGAATATCCTGAGACACTCTCCGTAGTAGGGGGAAGGAGTGCCCCACATAGTGAGGAAAGCACCTACGTAGGCCTGAAGAGCAGAGGTGAGAGGTCTAGGCTGCATTCTAGGACTCGTCACATCTACCTGCACATCTGTTTGACTATCAGGCATAGCTCTGCGTTTTGTGACCTAATTATGTTTTCCTTCTCACATTTCTCTTTCGGTCTGAACTAGAACAAGACCCACTGGCTCCTCTGCCCCAGGGATACCTACCTTCCTTCCTTTCTTTTCTTTCTTTCTCTCTCTCTCTCTTTCTTCCTTCCTTCCTTCCTTCCTTCCTTCCTTCCTTCCTTCCTTCCTTCCTTTCTTTCTTTCTTTCTTTCTTTCTTTCTTTCTTTCTTTCTTTCTTCTTTCTTTCTTTCATGTTTATTTATTTTTGAGACAGAGAAAGACAGAGCATGAGTGGGGGAGGGGCAGAGAGAGGGAGAATCAAAGCAGGCTCCAGGCTCTGAGCCATCAGCACAGAGCCCAACGCGGGGCTCGAACTCACGGACCGAGAGATCATGACCTGAGCCGAAGTCGGAGGCTCAACCGACTGAGCCACCTGAGGTGCCCCGGGGAGACTTTTCTATGGAGTAACAGTGCGGGCTCCGTAAAGAGCTGTGAGACCCACAGACAGTACTGCTGAGTTCCTGTAAAACCCTCTCACACTGACCTCAGTCGACACGGCTGCTCTCCTTTTCTCCAGCAGTGAGGGCACTGTCGGGACCAGAGACTGCAGAACGCGAGAGAGAAGAGCACAGCCAGGTCACGATCAAATCAGGGGCTGGGTGAATTAGTGCTTCCTTCTGGAAAGGTGACACGTGGTTCTGATACATCAAATCCCACCGAATCCCACCAAATCCCAGCCCTGCTCCAGGCTCCAAATGAAACATGCACTATAACCTATGCTTTGTGAGAACAGAAAAATAAGGATCATAAGGAGTAAGTGAAAACTCACTGAGTATTGACTCTGTGCCGGCTCCCAGGGCTTTAAATCCACTGATTTCATTTCATGCCCACGTAACCCAATGGGATAAATAAGTGATTATTCTTCTCATTTGCGGGTAGCAACAATGGAACACAGACAGTGCGAATCTTGCTCAAAGTTACACAACTAGTTAGTGATGGATGTGAGAGATGACCCCCGCAATCCAGGTCTTAGGGATCCTTAGAGATCCTTAGGGATCCTTAATGTCCCGTGCGTTTCCCTCTTCCCCTAGGTGCCTGTGCTTTGTGGGGTTTTCTTTACAAAAACAAATTTTAAGCTGATAGCAGGAACAAGGGGGAAAAACCCTTGGTTAATAAAAGTGCCCCAGGGGCAAGTCCTAGTCAAAAATAAATATGAAAATTAAAATAAATGGAACTGTGAGGGACAGGTCCAGTACCGGTGACTTAGGCACAGTCAGATGTGCTAATTGGAGCCAAGGGGCAGCGATGTTTGAGAGAGCTCCTTCTGGAAATAATCCCTGGGTCTCACTTAGAGATGACGGACGGGGAAGAAGAATGGGATTGGAAGAACCTATTGACCTAAGGGGGAGCATAATGAGAGACAGGAGAGGAAAAACAAGTAGGGAGATAGAAATTCAGAAAAAGGAAAGGTGACATTAGAACAGAGCTACCATTTTTTATATTTCTAACCCATTTCCCAACAAGTGGCTAACAGTCCATTCAGTGAAAATACGAACAGATACAATTTCTTGGTGACCTTCTGCATCTTGGGCATTAGCAGGAGGTATAGGACCTTCACGTAGGTTAACACTGAGGGTTAAAGAAATTTCTTATCCTATTTTACATGGATAGAAAATGAGGCAGAGAGAACTTTCTCAAGGTCACTCAATTCCAGTACATGCCAGGCAAGGTCTGATGACCTGAGGTATGTAATGTTTCATTATTCATACGTATCTGGGAGAGGATTAATTCACTGGAATACTGGTAAGCATGGGTGTCTAGATATACGTGTCTAGATTTCGTCTCTACTACACACACACACACACACACACACACACACACACACACAGTCATTCAGACTCGTCCCACAAAGTGTCCGAAACCACACAAGATGGAACTGGGAAGTCAATATGGAGAGTCAAACAGAGACGGGGTGAATTTGATGATGCGGCTGCCAGCTATGTGTCTATCTTACTGAAAAATCCTGGCTCTAGAATCATGCAGAAGGGACCTATGACTATTATTTTCTAGAGATTTCCTGTGTACCACCAATGCCACCCTCTTTCAGTCACTCTACTTAGTGTGCGGAGTGACCCTGCGTTCCTGTTCCTGGCTCATAAGTTGGGACGTTGAGACGCACCGTCAGGAGCTCCCAGTCCCTCGGTCTGGAGGCGGCTGAGTCAGGAATTGAAAAAAAAAAAAAAAAAAAGCTGCTTCTTGTTCCAAAGGCTGGACTCTTACTCAGTGTTGCTTTTAAATGGTGCCTTTCAGTGGTGAAGAAAAGCCATATGCTATCACAACCCACACCCATCCATTTCTCGAGCTCCATTCCAAATCCTGAAATCTGCCTGGGGGCGGACTTGGAGCAGCGCGAGTCTGTGTGTGAATGCACGTGTAGAGAACTGGGGCCCCAGCTAGAGTCTGAATGTTCACCCCAAACTCTTGACATCAAATTTATCAACTGCTCCAAGTCCAGTTCTCAGTGGTTTGAGCCAATGAAACCCCTCGTCTCCACTCTTAAGGGGAAAGAGGAGGAAGAATCGCAACTCTTTCCCCTCAGGCTGGCTTCAGCCTCAGCAATGTCCAGCTCCCGTCCAGCACCGTACCCATGACCATCCCCTGCCTGCTGTGGGGACTCCTTGGTTACACTGTCTCACCACTCTGTCAGCCCAGAAAGGAGTCCAGAGCTGAGGCAAAGCTGCCCCAACACTCAAGGGGAAAACCACTGTCCTGTCCAGTTCGGTACCTGCCCTCTCCCCTCAGACATTCTCCCCCATACCTTATCCAAGTATGAGCCATAACGAGACACTACAGGGCTGTTACTGGAACCGGCAGCAGGTCTGTGGCCATCAGTAAATATATGCCAAGTAGAACCAAAGCAGCTATATGTCTTGAGATTCCCCAAGTTCACTTCCCCCCATGAGCTGCAATTACCCTGTCAGCTGCGAGGCACTGACACCTTCTGCAAAGGGACCGTGGTGCATCTGCAAAGAAGCTGTAAATGTTAGTCCCAAGACAAGTCCGCATCAGCAGTTCCTGGGGATTATTAAGACATAAACTAATTAACAGCAGGTGCAGCTGCAAGAAAACTTTGCTGAGCCCACTGGGGTGAATCCCGTGTCTAAGGGAGTGTGGGACAGACAGGGCATTCTCAGCTATGTGCTGAGAAACGTCCTACTGGGGTCCGCAAAGTGGATCATCATTTCCAAGCCCTCCTCCCACCCTGGGGTCACAGTGAGGGGATGTGTCACACACACACTAGACTCTGAGTTCTGGCGGTTCATTGCTAAGGGTGCGACCTCTGCTGATAGTCTGAGTCACCCAGACATTGGGAAGGCTCCGACAAGTGCTATCCCCATCTTCCTGTAGAGGCCCTGGCCATTGCTGCCAGTCCCACCCACCTCTCAGGCCATTCCCAAATTTGTCTCCTTCAGCTGTCCTGGGCCAAGGCAGCATGGTCAACAAGTGACTCCGCTTGCCATTTCTGAAGGTGCCTCCACCCTGATCCTGGAGTCCCCACTATGAGGAATAATGCAATTCACGCGCTTCTGCTTCCTTTCTTTCCTTCCACTGCCCAGAGCTGACGGACTGCAGATCTTTCTCGATGTTTCTTTTTATACTTTATGTGTATTTGTTCTTCCATTTTTTCATAAGTCAGTTTAGATATGTACCTCCCTCCCTAAAATGATGAGATCAAGGTTCTTTTTTTTAAAATTTTTTTAACGTTTATTTATTTTTGAGAGAGAGAGACGGACAGAGTGTGAGCAGGCAAGGAGCAGAGAGAGAGGGAGACACAGAATCTGAAGCAGGCTCCAGGCTCTGAGCTGTCAGCACAGAACATGACGCGGGGCTCGAACTCACGAACCACAAGATCATGACCTGAGCCGAAGTTGGACGCTCAACCAACTGAGCCACCCAGGCGTCCCAGGATCAAGGTTCTTACATTACCTTTCACTTTCTTTCCCCAATTCTCTCCCGCATTTTTGTTTTACAATTTCTACATTACCATTGTTTTTAGCACTTACATTAGGCTCTGTGACTAAAATTTCCATAATCTACTAAAGGTTTTTATATCTCTGGTTAAAGGGATTTGATGCTTACACTCAATTATCTTGCCATTGTTTACCTGTTTGTCTCTTGTGGGTAAAATTCACATTCCCGTAACTTCTTGAAGAAGTTCATGGGAATTACACTTCGTCAGTTCTTGCCTATTCAACGATGCTTGACTGCATCTGGGCACTTGGAAGACTTATTTATTCGAGCCAAAGTTGTCTTAGTGACACTCATCCTTCACATTTAATAACCAATCTACCTCTTCCTTTATTTCAGTTATCTCCAAGGGTTTTCAATATAGTGGTATAAAACTGTCTAATTCTCTTCTAATTTTTATTGTGAACAGAGTCCTTTTCGAAAGGGTTCTGATTATTGCCTAGCACTCAATTGAAGCCGCGTAGTGATCAAGTATCCGGAGAATCCTCCTGGGTTCTCTTACTATCTATGCAGTTGCCGGTGGATTCTCCTGTCATTCCATGTAGGCAATCACATCATCTGCAAATAATGGCAATTTCTTTTGTTTCCAGTTTTAAGCCCTTGAATTTTCATTATTGTCATATTGTGCTGATTAAGATCTCCAGGAGTGCTCAGGAGGAAAGTGGCAGCAGACGTGTGTCCCCCACTGCCCAACAGCCTGGGAACATCTTTGAGGCTTGATCATTAAATGTGATGTTAGCTGTAAAGTTTTGGCAGCTAATACCCATTAGGTTGAAGAAGGCATATTTACATCTGCTTTGCTAACAAGGTATTTTTTTCACAAATAACTGTTGATTTTTACCTGCATTTTGAGTGCCAGGGTTCTTGCAATGATATTCTTTTCAAATCTATTTTTACTGATGTAGAAATTCACATAATATAAAGTTAGCATTTCAAAGTATGCAACTCAGTGACACTTACAACCTTCACAATGTTATTCAACAACCACCTCTACCTAGTTCCGAAACGTTCACATCATTCTAAAACCAAACCCATAACCATGACTCATGGTCTCCATGCCCTCTTCTCTCCGGGCCCTGATATCTAATCTAATAATTTGTGCTATTTTTTGTTTTTGTTTTTTTTTTAACTTTTATTTATTTAAGCAATTTCCACACCCAATGTGGGGCTTGAACTCATGACCCCCCGATCAAGACTTGAATGCTCGTCTGACTGAGTCAGCCATGCGCCTCACCACCAGTTTGCTTTATATCTCTATATAGAGTTAACTATTTTGCACATTCCATATAAACAGGAATACAACATGTGGCCCTGTGTCTGGCTTCTCTCATTTAGCATGTTTTTGAGGCTTCCGTGATAACATCTAACAACACTTCACTTGCATACGTAATCAATATTCCACCACAGATATATGAGTGTATACATGTGTGTACACACAGACACACACACACACACACACAACCACATGTTGTTTGTCCACTCATTCACTGATGGACATCTGGGTTATTTCTACCGTTTGGTTATTGTGACTAGTACTGCTATGAACATTCATGGACAAGTACTGAAACACCTGCTTTCAATTTTGTTGAATAGATAACCATGAGTGGAATTCTGTGGTCATACATAATTCCATATTTAACTTTTTGGAGGGACTGCCAAATTGTTTTCCACAGCAACTGAACCACTTCTCATTCCAGCTATGTTCAAGAATTCAAATTTCTGCAGTGTTATTCTTAATGTTAGTAAAAACGGGGTATTTTAGGAAATGCTGAGAGAAAATGTTTATAGTGCTCAAGGACATGTTTTCATAATAAATCCAGACTCCCTGGATGATACAGCACTTGAAATAAATATACACGAACACACACACATAAACCCAAGTCTTTTCTCCCCTTTGGTCTCACGTGTTGCTTGTTTTTTAGTATTTCATATAAATCTTTTATCGCTTTTGCATATTTAAGAAATAAGGCTCTAGGGGTACCTGGGTGGCTCAGTCAGTTGAGCGTCCCACTCTTGGTTCCTGCTCAGGTCATGATCTCATGGTTTGTGAGTTCAAGCCCTGCATCGAGCTTCACGCTGACAGTGTGGAGCCTGATTGGGATTCTCTCTCTCCCTCTCTCTCTGCCCCTCCCCTGCTTGCTCTCTCTATCTTTCTCTCTCAAAATAAATAAGTAAACCTAAAAAATAAAAAAAATAGGACTCTAGAAAAATGGAGGGTTCAAGCAGTGATGATCATCACACTTGGCAGAAACATTACAAAAGACAATAAAAATAAGAAGGGCAAACTTACATAGTCTAATTCTTTATAATTCTTATTAATGAGTCAAGTTACCTATTACAAGACATTCTGATTCATAAGGAAATAGAACGTCCTTATTTACATGAGATTGTGTTACTCAATATTCTATGTCTATGCTGAGAATTAAACCCTAAAAATTATTAATGTTCCTTCATGTAACTCCAATAAATAATAAAGTTAAATACATAAAGTCCACATTACACAGTATAGACCAGAACATAACCCTTATAAACCTTTGTCACTATTCAACTTCTCCTTATTCTGATTTTTTAATGTATTCAAATGGTATCATATTTGCAGAGAAGATATCTAATATTTGCAGTATAATACTCTCTGGAATCCTCTCTAAAACAATTATGTTAGTCCCTTATAAAATAATTTCATTCTCTATATACTCTCCAAGTTTAGCTAATAACCCAAATCTAAAATGCCATCAAACACAGAAAAGCCCTGACATGCCATCAACTGGAACATGCATCACACTTTAAGCCATGGTCAGGTGTGAAGAAATCAATCCAGAAATGCAAAAATCCAGAGGCTTTTGCCACATTCATTGCTGTATGGACAGCAAATTCTACTTTTTTTTAAAGAATTATCTTTAAAAAAATTTTTTTTTGTTTATTTTTGAGAGAGAGAGACAGATACAGAGTGCAAGCGAGGGAGGGGCAGAGAGAGGGAAACAAAGGATCTGAAGCAGGCTCCAAGCTCCGAGCTGTCAGCACACAGCCTGATGTGGGACTTGAACTCACAAACCGTGAGATCATGACCTGAGCTGAAGTCAGATGCTTAACTGACTGAGCCACCCAGGTGCCCCAGCAAATTCTATTTTTAAGAGCTTATTATGCCCAATGATATCCAATCCTCCACAGAAAGCATTTTTAGTGACTATGATCATGGTATTTTTATAATATATGAGATATGATTCCTTAAGGATTTTATAACTTCAACTGAACCTGGAAACTGTTTCCTTGTCTGAGAATAGGATCTCTCTGCTATGGGAGTTAGGGGGACAATTAAAAAGCTCTCAATTGTATCTTGTTTGAGGAAAGAGTCAGCATCCTAGAAAGTCTGACTGGAAAGCAAGGGCTTTGGGTGAATGCACTAACCTCTGCCTCTAGAGTTCCCAGCCTGCTGTGTCCTGCAGCTCCTGGTGGAACGACAGCCTCCAGCCCAGCCACCCCTGCTGCAGACTGGCTGCCCCCACAGCCCCCATCCTGCTATCCTGGCCATTTCTCCAGTCTCATGGGGTTTTAGAGTTTTTCCATAAACTGACACTCTTATTTGTGTAGCCTTTGAGAGATTTTTGTAGTAAGAAACTAAGGACTTCCCTTCAGCCCTGAACAGGTTTCCCCTCTGATGGCAACTCAAAGTTTTACACACGTTTCTAGTTCACTTCTCACTAAATGTGTGACTATGACTTCACCACCTTTACTCTTCTACATTCTTAAAGTCCTATTTTAGCTTTACATTTCAGAAGTGGTGAAACATCCATCTGTTCAACAAGATATGAAATTATTTTTAAGAAGCTCTGAATTAAAAAAAAAAAAAAGCTCTGAATTGTAAGGGCATCTAGGTAGTTCAGTCGGTTAAGCGTCTGACTTCAGCTCAGGTGATGGATGATTCATGGTTCGTGAGTTTGAGCTCCACATTGGGATCCGTGCTAATGGCTCAGAGTCTGGAGCCTGCTTCGGATTCTGTGTCTCCCTCTCTCTATCCCTCCCCTATTCATGCGCTCTCTCAAGAGCAGAGAGAGACAGAGCAGGAGTGGGGGAGGGACAGAGAGACATGGAGACACAGAATCCGAAGTAGGCTCCAGGTTCTGGGCTGTCAGCACAGAGCCTGACACGGGGCTCAAACCCACAAACCGTGAGATCATGACCTGAGCTGAAGTCGGTCGCTCAACCAACTGAGCCACCCAGGTGCCCCAAACATTAAAAAAAACTTTAAAAACCTCTGAATTGTAAATAAAGCATTTAAAAATTTTTAATGTTTATTTTTGAGAGAGAGATAGACAGAGTGTAAGTGGGGGGGGGGTGTGCAAAGAGAGAGGGAGACACAGAATTGAAACAGGCTTTGGGCTCCAGGCTCCGCACTGTCAGCACAGAGCCGGACACAGGGCTCAAACTTACAAGCTGTGAGATCATGACCTGAGCCAAAGTCGGACACTGAATCGACTGAGCCACCAAGGTGCCCCATGTAAATAAGGCATTTTAGATAATCACTATGATAAATGGCATGTCTTTCTTGCTATGCAATGAGTTTTGTGGCCAAAGGATTTATCTACTATATGAGTTTGCAGATAATTAGTGAGCTTTGACATCTAGATAAAGACTTTACCACATTTGCTACATTAATAGGGTTTTCCTTCTACACAAGTTTGTTGATGTACAAAGATATGCACTAATTGGGAAGACTGTACCACATTCATGGTATTTCTCTCCTGTACAAGATGGTCAAAGAGTTTGACTTTCCAGAGAATGGTATCACTATCACAACCTTCCTGTAATTTTTATGTACAATGAGATGTGATTTTCCTTGGCTTTTCTGCACTACCTGCAACTCTAGGGTCCGTTTCCTGAATGAATACCCTAATGTATAACAAATGTGATTTGAAAATTATTTGAAATTGATTTCCCACTTTCCGTGTTATCCACAGGTGTTGCCTCCTAACTGCACAGCCTCTGACTTTCAAATGACATTTTTTTATGTTTGTTTATTTTTGAGAGAGAGAGGGAAAGTGGGGGAGGGGCAGAGAGAAAGAGGGAGACACAGAATCTGAAACAGACTCCGGCTCTGAGCTGCCAGCATAGAGCCTGACGTGGGGCTCGAACTCAGAATGGCGAGATCATGACCTAGGCTGAAGTCTGACACTTAACCGACTGAGCTATCCAGGTGCCCCCAAATGAAATTCTGACAATCACTGCATTTATAATGTTTCTCTCTTTGGTGAGACCCCTGTGGTATACTGAAAGGAGTCTTCGGATGAAAGGGTTACAACAGTCCTTGCATCTATAAGGTTTATTTCCTATAGAAGTTTCAGAAAGGTCTACTCTAATCATAGCATTCATGGCATTTCTATTCTGAATGAGTTCTCTGAACAGATAGGACTGACTAATCAAAACCTATTTCTCACATTCCTACAGTAACTGCCTAGACAATTTTCCTCTATGCTGAGTTTGCTGATGATTAATAAGAGCTGACTTTCGAAAGAAGGCTTTTTGACATTCCTTGCATCCATAGGGTCTCTCTCCTGTGTGGGTTCTCTGGTGACCAATGAGAGTTGACAATGTAGCAAATGCTTTCTTATAATCACAGCATTCATATGGTTTCTCTCCTGTATGAATTCTCTGATGGACAGTGAGATACGATTTAGCCGTGAAGGCTTTATCACATACATTACATTTGAAAGGCTTCTCGCCGGTGTGGGTTCTCCGATGTATAATGAGAGTTGACTTACAGGACAAAATCTTTCTACATTCACTGCACCCATGAGATTTCACTCTTGCGTGACAATTTTGCACATGGTTAGTGAGACCTGACTTCTGGATGAAAGCCTGTTGACACTCACTGCACTCATAGGGTCTCTCCCCTGTGTGAATTCGCCGATGAATCATAAGATGTGCCTTAGTGGAGAAGGCTTTCTCACAATCCGAACATTCATATGGTTTCTCTCCTGTATGGATTCTCTGATGGACAATAAGATGTGCTTTTGATGTGAAGGCTTTATCACATACGCTGCATTTGAAAGGCTTCTCGCCTGTATGGGTTCTCTGATGTATAACGAGAATTGACTTAGAGGACAAAACCTTCCCACATTCACCACATCCATGAGATTTCCCTACTGCATGCTGAGCTTTCTTATGACTAGTTAGATCCGACCTCTGGATGAAGGCTTGTTGACACTGACTGCACCCATATGGTCTCTCTCCTGTGTGAATTCACTGATGAATCATGAGCTGAACCTTTTTTGAGAATGCTTTCTCACAGTCCGAGCATTCGTATGGTTTCTCTCCTGTGTGAGTTCTCTGATGCACAGTGAGATGTGTCCGAACCATGAAGGCTTTATCACATACTTTGCATCTGAAAGGTCTCTCTCCTGAATGAGTTCTCTGATGTAAGGTGAGTTTTGACTTCCAAGGAAAAGCTTTCCCACATTTACTGCATCCATAGGATTTCCCTTCTCTGTGACGAGTTTCCTGATGATAGATGAGGGCTGACTTTGTAATGAACGCTTTCTGACACTGACTGCATTCGTACGGTCTCTCTCCTGTGTGAATTCGCTGCTGGATTATGAGCTGAGCCTTTTTTGAGAACGCTTTTTCACAATCCAGGCATTCATATGGTTTCTCTCCTGTGTGAGTTCTCTGATGCACAGTGAGATGTGTCTGAACCATGAAGGCCTTATCACATACTTTGCATCTGAAAGGTCTCTCCCCTGAATGAGTTCTCTGATGTAGGGCGAGTTTCGACTTCCAAGGAAAAACTTTCCCACACTTACTGCATCCATAGGATTTCCCTTCTCTGTGATGAGTTTTCTGATGGCAGCTGAGGGCTGACTTTGTAATGAAGGTTTTTTGACATTGACTGCACCCAAACGGTCTCTCCCCTGCGTGAGTCTGCTGATGAGTAGTTTTATGTATTAGCTTTAACTTACTGGGAACGGCTTTTCTGCATTCATGGGATTTCCTTCTTGTATGAGTTCTCTGAAGCACAGTCACGAGTGGTTCAAAAGCATTTACTGCATATTCATTGCATCCATATGGTTTCTTGCCTAAAGGAGTTAGGTGATAGTGAGCTCTGACTTCTGGGTGAAAGCCAGTGTATCCATAATAGAATGAGCAAGATAATAAGGAAAGGTCCAGAAAAAAATTTATTTCATTTACTATAAAAAAACATTAATGAGACAAACAGTAAAATTTGAGGAAGCTCTGTGGATTGTGTTATAGCTCTATATCAATGTCAATATTCTGATTTGGATTATTTTTTTGATAATTTTTTGAGTTTTTGGTTATTTGAAAAAATTAACTTGTTTCTAGGAAATACACACTTAAGTATTTAGGGGTAAAGAGTAAAGAAAAACAGTATGTACGTGTGTATGGAATAACAGGTAGATCTACTATGATAAAGCACACGCGGCAGAATGGTACCAGCTAGGGAAATCTATGAGAAGAATGTATAAGAAATTTGTGTATAATTTTGGGATTTCTCACTAAGTCTAAACTATCCAGAAATAAACATTTTCAAATAGAGAAAAATTAAAAATAAAGGACATTTATTATGTAAAGATATATAGGAATATTACTTACAACAGCCTGAATGTAGAAGGGATAATTTATTTTATGTTCACACAGTGGATCTTGCATAGAACTCTGGGACTCTTGATCTACTGCTGGGTACACAGTGTACTGACTGTAAAAATTAACTGAGCTGTACCCTTATATCTATATACTTTTGTGTGTGTGCATTATACTTCAGAAAAAAATTTTAGGGGCACCTGGGTGGCTTAGGTGGATAAGCGTCTGACTCTTGATTTCAGCTCAGGTCATAATCTCACAGTTCATCAGTTTGAGGCCCACATTGGGCTCTGCACTGGCAGCTCAGAGCCTGCTTGGGATTCTCGATTTCTCTCTCTCTCTTTTTCTCTCTCTCTCAAAATAAATAAATAAACATTAAAAAAATTTTTTACATAAAAAAGCAAAAATTTGGGCAGGAGTCAGGAAATGCTCACATGTGGGAGGATCCTGGAAAGAATTAGGATATTATATTAATAGTCACAGTTACAGTTATTGCCATTCAAAGTAATAGTGGGAGAGATGTGATGTCCTGATTTTCACTTTAAGAATGTGATCCTGTGTGTATGTATATCAGTTATCACACGAATAAGGTCTTTAATATTGTGACATAAACACTATTTTTAGGATCGTGGACTATGCTTGTGAAAATTGGTAAAGATTTACTACAGCATACAGGATTTTTCTTGGATTATACTTTAGATCTTTCCCTCTATTCTCCAACTCAGAAGATTATTCTGTCTATATGATGGCTTAATTAACTTCCATATCCATTTCTTCCTACCCAGATAACTGTCAGAACCTGATGTCTTTATAAATCCAGATGTTTCTAAAGTTTTTTTTCTGTGTTCATGAATTTGGAGGCTGAAAGGCTGGAAAAAACTGACTTCTTTTTTTAATGTTTATTTATTTTTGAGAGACAGAAAGAAAGTACAAGTAGGGAGGGGCAGAGAGAGAGAGGGAGACACAGAATCTGAAGCAGGCTCGAGGCTCTGTGTGTGGGGCTTGAACTCACAAACTGTGAGATGTGACCTGAGCCAAAGTTGAAGGCTTAACCGACTGAGCCATCGAGGCACCCCTGGAAAAAACTGACTGCTATTACTTTTTTTTTTTTTAATGTTTATTCATTTTTGAGAGACAGAGTGCAAGCGGGGGAGGGGCAGAGAGAGAGGGAGACACAGAATCTGAAACAGCTCCATGCTCTGAGCCTGACGTGGGGCTCAAACCCACAAACTGTGAGATCATGACCTGAGCCGAAGTTGGACGCTCAACCAACTGAGCCACCCAGGTGCCCCCTATTACTTACTTTTTAAAAACAAGCAATAAAATAAGACAAAAAAATCTGGTTATTATGTGGAGAACAGAGAGAAGCAAGAGTAAAGAAGTGAGAGCATTTTCAAGAAAACTGTATTAATTTTGAAAAGAGACAATGGACATTGGGGCTTGGGTGAAACATTAGTTACAGAAAGGAGTGGAGGACCTCAAGATACACTAAGGAGAAAGTACAGACTAAAGTTGCTTATGGATTGGATTTATGGTGTAAGTGAAAAGAGAAACCAGGTGACATGACATTTGAAGCAGCTATTAGGTCGCCAAGTGCAGAAATGAAATATCTAGGTGAATGTGTATGGATACAAGAAGGTCTGGCCTATAAGCAAACATTTGGGGGTCATCAGCACTTAAATGGTATTCTTAAGGCCATGAAAATGAATGAAACCACACTGAGAACAAATGACAGAAGTTGGCAAGGATGAAGCTTCATGCTCTCTGACTCTGGAGACTTTAGAAGATGCCCAGAGAATGAGGTAAGTCCATCCATTAGGTGCAAACGATGACCAAGGAAAGATGCCACCTTAAGTCTTGAACAAATACCTGGGAGAAACAGGTTAGACTGCAGGACCTTTGGCTTATTACCTCAAGATAAGCATAGTTATCCTCTTCTACTGATTCTTCTTTAGTTCTTCGTGCAATAGACAGCGAACCTTCCCAAAGCTCTAATATCATATTTAGAGAATACCACTGTGGTATTCTCCAACAACATTCCCACCTTCTAGCTTGTTTTGATACATTTTTCACATGGCCCACAGAAATCCAAAAACCTGAACCCAGGATAAAAGTCTTCTGTGTTAACTGGATGAATTGTTACATTATTTGGTCAGGTAAGAGGGGTGAACACAAGAGCTGTGGAGAACACAGAAAGGGCCATTGCCAGACAAGAAGCAGAAGGGAAGGAAGTCTGGAAGCTGCAAAGAAAACATTCTACTGAATATGAATCAACCCAAAACAGAGAACATGAGGTGCATCTCCCTTGAAACAGCTGGCAAATGAGAGCCTCATTAATGACTTAGTGTCTGTAATGACCTTTAAAGTTTTGGCCTTGCTAAACACATCTGGACGAAGTCATCCCCGCACGGCCAACTCCTTTACCTTCAAAGTCACACATCTTCCTGGTTCGCAGTTGCTCACTTACCTGAAGAGTACTGACACTGCTCTTCATCTTCTATGCTCCGTGGCTTTCCTCCGTGCTCGAAATTAAGGATCACATGTGGCTTGGTAGCTGGATAGCCTGTTCATGGGAAACGGCAAAGACTTGGACACTTATAATCTGACTGGGTGGGGGAGACCTAGGAAGAGCACGAAGTCTCAGGAACTGACATACTTCCACTCTGGCAGATTAAGGATCTATTGAAGGTGACAGCATGTAAATTCTGTCTGGGAATAGAAGTAAGAATTTATTGCCTATAAACTAAAGTCCAGTATCTTGAAGCTTTTTGGAAGCCAGGGCACTCCGATGGACACAGGGCGACCATCTTGAATTGCCATCACAGGTTGCTGTAATTCTCCAACATCAGATCCTGGTAGAGACTCTTCTGAGCAGAGCTAGTAGGTGTCACTCATCCCTGGTGAAATTCACAGATACATCCTTAAATGACATGAATCCCTATAACAACACGTTCTTCTTCGATTTGTGGTGATCATTACTGTTGTGAAAAAGACCTCTAGGTCTTTTACCATACCTTACAAAGGCTATGTCTTTGTGTAATAGTTTTCATTACTCATTATGGTAAGAAATAAAATGCCATTAAATCTGTCTTCCCATATTATAATATATAGATGTGTCAAATCAACACGTTATATACCTTAAGTTTATATGTTTTATGTCAAATATATTTCCATTTAAAAAATATATTGCAATTGTGTACTTAACTATCAACTAATCCAATTAATTAGAAGTTTGGGGGGCACCCAGCTGGCCCAGTGGGTAGAGCACGTGATTCATAATCTTGAGGTTGTGAGATCAAGCCCCACACTGGATGGAGATTACTTAAAAATAAAATCTTAAAGAGTATTTGTAATTCAACTTAAATTTATCATACATTCTTACAGATCTATTCACCAGGATTCCTTTTGGTGAACTCTATGGTCTACATTTCCCTATTCTACCTTTGTCCTAATCTTGATGTTACGGTTTATTTTTCCTTAAATTCTAAATTTAGGAAAGCATAGTTTCCATTTGATAATTATTTTTATATGCCTCTGCAAATCCATGAAAGGCAAAACACAGAAACAAACAAAAACCCACCAGGGCCTTCATCATTTTCTTCTGTTCTCAGGAAATGGCCGCATTTTTATTGAATTGTCTTTTCTGGTTCTGAACATCTGACAAGAGAGCTCTGATCAAAGATAAAGGAGACGTTTCTTTCTTTTTTAAAAAATGTTTATTTTTGAGACAGAGAGAGCACATGAGGGGGGAGGAGCAGAGAGAGAGAGAGAGAGACATAGAATCTGAAGCAGGCTCCAGGCTCCAAGCTGTCAGCACAGAGCCCGTTGGGGCTCAAACCCACAAACCATGAGATCATGACCTGAGCCGAAGTCAGATGCTTAACTGAGCCACCCAGGCACTCCTAAAGGACACATTTCAATGAGAGGCTAGCTTTTAGGGTTTTGACAATTACTCAACTCCCCTCTTTTCATGAAGGATGAGTCCTTAAAAGCACAAAGCTAGGGTTAGAAAGACGGCCTCAGACAGGAGACTAATCAGCCCACACATGAACTAGGAATCTCTAGTCTTCTACCTTCACCCCTAAAACAAAGATACAAACACAGAAAAAGCCAAGCCTGGAGTAAATCCTCTCCTGTACCGAACTAGCACCAGGCAACTTGTGGGGTAGCTGATTCTGGACTTCTTCTCTGAAATCTGGCAGGTTCTAAAATCTAGAGACCAAAGTTCTAGACTGGAAATCAAGAAAAGTAGGTAGAATCTGTAAATCTGTACAGATTGTTATAGGTTCTGCTTAAATCATCTCATTCACAACAATACTATTTGAAAGTTGCTTGCTTAGTCCTCAAGGCACTGCATGACAGACATTGTTCTAGAAGTTTTCTGTTCATAGTGACAGAGCTAGTAAGAGGAGGCCACGACGAGACACCCCAAAGAACACAAAGACACTCAAAGTTTTTTCTGGGGACCAGGAGGGGAAGGGATGGGGTAGGAGGTATGGTAAAGTTCAGTAGGACCCACAATCAAATTCCCCTCTCAAACTCCCAACATGGGGTCCATCTAGCTGCCTAGAATTGGAGGAACGAGGGCAAATACTCCTCCCACACAACAAAGGAGCTCTCTAGTGCCATCTCTCGCCCCAGCCATACAGCAGGACAGACCTACCAAGAGCTGACCTTGCCCAAGCTGAGCCACAGGATGGGTTTGGAATTGACCCATGGAAAGCCAATTCCCTCACATGCTGCATACAGAAGCCCCAGCAGTCACTGATAAGGTTCTGACAGGCACCCTCTCCAACAACCGCTTGGACCCAGGCAGAATTCTCATGTGACGAAAAATAGACAAAGGCAGATGAACTGCATGTTCCAGAACCCCTGTGACAGCCAAACAGCCCCTAACTAGGAAGACCATGCACCCCAAGCCACACCTCCCAGAAACCTGTGGCTGTGCACAGGTGCCTCAGTTCCCACAAAAACCAAAGAGGGATTAGACAGAGACCAAACTACACTCCCCGACTTCAGCTGGGCTTGGGTCTCCTCCTCACAGGACCTGGTCCTCACTGATGGAAATGATCTCCTTCTGGCCTCTTCCTGGGAGGCTGAACAACCTGTGGTTAGGGGCTCCAGGGACTAGACTGGGCCTCATCTACCCCTTTGCTCATGTGGAGAAAAACCCCACAGTAAATTAACATTCTCATAATCCACTTGACACAAGCTTCTTGAGCATACAGAATACTTATAATGGCTGTTTTTAACATCATTTTCTGTTATTTCTATCACTCATGCCAATTCTGGGTCTCTATTGACATTTTTTCATGTTTATGGGTCCTATTTCCTGGTTTTGTTTTTGGTTTTTGTTTGTATCCCTGGGTAAGTTTTGACCAGATGCTAGACACTGAATTTGATATTGTTGGTTGATGGATTCCTTTCTAGTCTTTAAGTACTACTGGGTTTTGGTCTGGGAAGGAGTTAAATGACTTGGAAACAGTTTGCATTTGTAGCCACTTGTCGGGTGGGTTTTATATTTTGTATACTTTGTAGGAAGGGTTCGGAGAAGCCTTTAGTCTAGAGCCAACACGAATGACCCAGTGAGTCACTATTTTTCTGAAGTTCCACTGAGATTCTCCCAATGTTAGGAGAGGCTTCCATTTCAGCTGGTGGAAACACAAATTATTCCCCATGTGTGCAAGCTCCAAGGATGGTTCTGCCTGTTCAGTTCCAGGGGTTCTTTCTCCAGCCCAGGGAGTTTCCTCACATACATGTGCAGATCACAACTGAAAATCATGTGGGGGAACTCTCCCACCCTGGGGGCAGCTCTGTCCTCTCCCATAATCTGTCCCATGAATTTGAGCCACTTTGAATTCTCTGAACTCTAAACTCTGTCTCAGTTCAGAGACTGCAAGGATATGATTAGATTACTGCCCCCCATGCTGCAGGTGGAAACTCTCTCCGGGCTATAAGCTGGGGGCAAGAGTAAGGCTTCCTTCATTTGTTTCCTCTAAGAGATAGCTGTCTTGATGTCCCTATGACCCTATGTCTGCAGTCCATTCCTATAGTTTTCTACCTTTTTCATTATTTAATGAGGGTATATACATTAAACATTTACTGTTAAAGAAAAAGGACTGTTGGAATTGGCTGTGAAAAGTTCTCACACTTAGGTGCAGTATGGAATATCCATTCCATACTCAGAATGGGATAATTTATACAGTTTCAGAATAGATACAAACATATGTTTGGCAACATCTGCAGCACATAAATCTCATGTTCCTTTAAAACATTTAGGAGTTCTTTTCCAGTGTATCATTTGATTTACATATTTCAAGTACATTCCATGGTGGTCTCATCTAATGACGCAGTGTAAGATTCCTGAGTTCAGGGAAAAAAGTTATTGTATTTGGACTGTGATAACTAAAGATACTTACTTCTCTGGGAACATGCTTCTCTAGATTTATTTAATGGGTAGGCAGGAATTTACTGTAGTATGAATTCTCTGAAATGTATTGTTTTTGTGGTAGACAAAATGGCCTCCCAAAGATGTCCATGTCCTAATCCCCAGAACCTATAAATATGTTATGCTACACGGCACAGGGCATTTGAAGTAAAATATGTGATTAGGTATTTCAGGGCCATGTGACTCATTTCTGGAGTTTCACAGGTTCATAGAGAGGAACTGTGCCTCAGGACAATCTATACACAGAGCCTCACCCAATGCTTGATTTAGAGCTTTTCAGTTGATAAGATTTAGGTGGGAGTTTTGGACTCTGAGTTGGTGCTGTTAATAGTTTGAGACATTTGGAGGTGCTGGGATAGAGCGAATGTATTTTCCATGTGGTATGGACACAAATCACTGGGTGCCAGACGGTGGTCTGCAGTGGGCAGGATAATGGCCCCCCGAAGATATCCACATCTTAATCTCCAGGACCTGTGAATATGTCACGGAATACGGCCAGGGGGAATCAAGGTAGTTAGGTGGAGTTAAGGTTGCTAATTAGCTGATCTTAAAATAGGAAGATTGTCCTGGATTATCTGGTTGGGCCCAATGTAGTCACGCAGGTCTTTAAATATGGGAGAGGCAGGCAGGAGGCAGTGCCAGAGTGACAGAAGAGTTGATCAGCCATTGCTGGCTTTGAAGGTGGAAGGGGCCTGCAAGCCACACATTTGGGCAGCTTCTAGAAGCTGGAAGGACAAAGAGAACAGGTTCTCCCTGGAGCCTCCAGAAAAAAAATGCAGTCCTGCCAACACCTTGCTTTTAACCCAGTGAGACGCATTTCAGACTTGACCCCCAGAACTGTAAGATAATACATTGGTGTTATTTTAAGCCACCAAATTTATTGTAATTTGTTACAGCAGCCATAAGAAACTAATACATTCGGATCTCCACATTCATCATATTCATAGGTTTTTGCTACATAACACAATCCCGGGTGTCCAAGATTTCATTTATTAGAGAAGTCTTTCCCAGATTCCCAAGGTATAAAATTGTGACACATTTGTTAGTTTGGTGATAGAATTTCCATCTTTTATTGCATTCAGGGGTTTCTCTTTCCTGTGAGTTCTTTCACATTTTACTAAAAGTGCTGTCCGTATTCAGTGTCTCTAGTGTTCGTTTTTCTACACTTCGCTGGCATGTGATGAGGTACAACTTATCACTGAAAACATCATCATATTCTTTTCTAATATTAGTTCTGGTCCTGTGGGAATTCTTTGATACCAAGGGAGATAATCACCTCTGAGAAAAGGCTTCCCCACAATAGCTGCATTTCCGCACGCTGGGATTTCATGGATATTTAATAAGTCAGAATTCTCGTTGATATAGCCTCCACCACCACTGCCTCCACAGCATTTCTGCCCCAAGTGAGCTCTGACATAGAACGTGTGGAGGATTCTTGCTAAAAGCTTTTCTAATATCAGATACATTCTGGTACCAAAGGATTTTCTTTCCTACACAATGTCTGTAACATATAAGACGTAATTTATTACAGAAGGTGTGGTCACATTCACTGCATTTGCAAGACTCATTCCCTGTGCAAATTCCCGATTATTTACTGAGGCCTGACTTCGTAGAAAAGGCTGTTCTACAAACACTACATTTCCACCCCTGAGGAGCTCACTGAGGTTTAACAAGGGCTGAGTTCCCGAAGAAGGTATTTCCACAGGCACTGTGTTCATCTGGTTTTGCTCCTGTGCAAGTTCACTCATGTATAAAGAGCTACGACTCCCTGAGGAAGGCTTCTCCACCCTCGGTGAATTTATAGCTTTCTCTCTTGCATGAGTTTTCTTATGTTTAATGAGGATTGACATGTGGGCAAAGGCTTTGCCACATTCACTGCATGCATATGGTCTCTCGCCAGTATGAGTTCGCTGATGCTGAATGAGCTTTGACTTGCTCCTGAAGGCTTTTTCGCACTCGCTGCATTCATAAGGTTTCTCTCCCGTATGAATTCTCTGATGCTTGGTCAGGTCTGACTTAAAAAAGAAAGTTCTTCCACATTCACTGCATTCATAAGGCTTCTCTCCTGTGTGAAGTCTCTGATGTGCAATGAGGTATGCCTTCTGGGAAAAGGCTTTCCCACACACGCTGCATCCATAGAGTTTCTCTCCAGTGTGAGATCGCTGGTGTCTATTGAGCCGGCACTTCCTGCTGAAGGCTTTTCCACATTCACTGCATCCATAGGGTTTCTCTCCTGTATGAGTTCTCTGATGTACCATAAGCTGTGACTTCCTGGAGAACGCTTTTCCACATTCGTTACATTCATGGGGCTTCTCTCCAGTA
This sequence comes from Paguma larvata, assembly GCA_030068075.1. Taxonomy (NCBI): domain Eukaryota; kingdom Metazoa; phylum Chordata; class Mammalia; order Carnivora; family Viverridae; genus Paguma; species Paguma larvata. The sequence continues at coordinate 7,352,903 of CM057841.1, read as the reverse complement.
TGAGTTCTCTGGTGTTCAGTGAGCTGAATCTTCCTCATGAATGTCTTCCCACATTCACTGCATGCATGGGGCTTCTCTCCCCTTTCAGTTCTCTGATGTCTAATGAGCTGTGCCTTCCTGGAGAAGGCCTTACCGCACTCACTGCATTCATGTGGTTTCTCTTCTGTATAAGTTTTTTGATGTTCACCAAGCTGTAATTTACTGCATTTAATTCCAGTAGGAGTTGTATCCTGTTGGATGCAGAGAGAGGATTTCCCACAGTCACTAAACTCATCAGAATCTTCTCCGGCATGTCTTATATTCTGGAGAACAAAACCTAAATGTGATTTCAAACCTTTACAATGTGAACCAAACTTATTGTGTTTTTGTGTGAAAGGAATAAAGCTTTTGCATAAATTGAAACTGTTTCCAAGTGCACAACTTTGCTGACATCTCTCCAAAGGTTTAATCTCGTTTTGGTTTTCTGGGTGCCACTGCATATGGTCAATCTCCCATATTTCTTCTAGGAAAAAGAACAATGAAAACAACCATGATAATTTTAGGGGAAAAAGAAGGTTAAAAAAAAAAAGCCATGGTTTGGGCTAGCTCTAAGATCAAAGTCTAAGAGAAATGTACCCTGTGCTCTGTGAAAAAAAGACAACATTATAAAACAGCAAAGGGAAAACAAGGTACGTTAGAAACAACAATGGATAGTCTACAATGAATAAATATAACTTAGGCTTCTCTCCAAATAGGACCTTGCAAAATGGAGACAAGTAAAAATAGAACCACACTGTGACTGGAATAGAACAAAAGAAGATGGAAGGGAGAGATCAATTCATCCAACAAACATTGAATGTACTGGAATTTGGCAATATATTAGAATATGGTATTAGAATATTAGAACACTATGTTTGAATATTATAATTACAATATATATGTAATACTAAGGTAACATATATTCTGTCTCCGTGGAGCTGTCATTCTAATAACAAGAGAGAGAAAAAGATGGGAGGAAGGGAGGATCGACAAGTAACCAAAGAAATAAAAGAATTACCGAATGTGCAAAATGGTGTGTATGAAGAAGGTGACGGAATAGTGGTAGATTAATCTTAGAGAAAATAATCATCCATGAGACAAGGAAAGTTAAGGTGACATCACAGGGTAAGAATGAGCGATGTTATACAGATAACTCGATGAATAACATTCCAAGAAGGAACAGCCAATGCAAAAACCCAGAGGCAGAAAAACTTAGGCATGATGGAAAAATGTAAGAGAGGATTGTGTACCTGGACTATCCTTAGCTTGAGTGAAGCAGAAAGAGATAAGTTTGGAAAGGGAGGCAGAACTGACCATATACAGATGATGTAGGAAGATTTTGTTAGAAATTGGATATTATGGGGCGCCTGGATGGCTCATTTGGTTAAGCATCTAACTCTTGATTTCAGCTCAGGTCATGATCTCGAGGTTCATGGGTTTAAGACCTGCGCTGGGCTCTGCACTTGACACCATGGAGCCTATTTGGGATTCTATCTCCCAATCTCTCTGCCCCTCCCTTACTTGCCTGTGTATGTGCACACACACGCACTCTCTTTCTCTCTCACAATAAATAAACATTAAAAAAAAAAAGTTTAAAAAAATTGGATTTTATGCTAAGAGCAATGGCCAGAAGCCACCAAACATTTTCCGGCAGGAATACAACTCATTCTGAATTGGTATTTCCAAAAGCCACATGGCTGTTGCATGAAGAATGAATTGGAGAGGTGAAAATGTTGAAAGAATAGACAAGAATCTATAGCAGTGTTCAGGCAAGAGGTAACAGCAGCTTCCGGAGAACCTGGAGGGCTCAGTAGGTTCAGGGTCCAATTCAGTATTGGCTCAGGTCGAGATCTCACGGTTGTGAGACTGAGTACCATGCCGGAATCCGTGCTGAGTGTGGGGCCTGCTTGGGATTCTCTCTCTCCCTCTCTCTCTCTGCCTCTCACTCGCTCAAAGGAGGTAACAGCAGCTTCAGTGTGACTGACCACAATGGAGTTAGAGAAATTTACAAAAACAAGGACATAGTACAGAGAAGGCAAAGACAGTGACAGGAGGACAAGAGAAGGCTCACTGCAAGAATGAACGCCAGAGGAAGAAAAGGGAATCATCAACGATAGCTCCTCGATACGTGGCTCAAGCATTTGTGTAGGTCCTGGTGCCACTTAATACGATGAGGAAAATTAGGGAGTTAGGTTTGGTATTTGTGGGGACTCCAGTGCTCCGTTTTGAGGAATACATCAGGTCTGAGATAATAATATTAACATTCGAGAACAAATATGAAGTACCCGGTTAGCTCGAGGAGTGTAGAGAAAGTTCCAGACTTCAGATAACAATTTTAAGTTGAGCATATAAACAGTACTTAAACATGTGGACCACACAGAACCAGATGAGGTAGTGTAGGAAGACTGGAGAGAGAAAGAGGACGTCCCCAGACAAGAATTTCATGGATTCCAAGTCTTAAGAGTTTCGAGAGAGGGATAAGCAAAGAGAATATGAAAATCCCATCCAGAGACATCAAACAAATGCTGACCAAACATATAAACAATGTAGGTTTTCATAACAAAGGGCTAGAATTGGAAAATCAGAATGTAGGATCTACAGAATCTCATCCCAAGATTACTGCGGCAAAATAGTCAATAATCACCTTGTTACTAAACCCTTCACCTCTCATTCCACCTGCACATCAAAAGTCAACTTTTATAATAACACTAAATACCTATTCAGAGTAATACTGTAGCTAATACTTCAACTCTTGTATGTAAAAATGATACAATCTCGCCCAGTCCAATATATCCGGACACGTATATGTCCATCTGGAATTTAAAAATAGGTCCTTGGGCCATATGCCCTTGTCCCAGAGAAGAGTATAGCTGTACTAACTGGTGGAAACATCAACTTCTCCTCAGTTTAATCATACTGCAACTGTGTACTGTGCTGTTCAATAAAATCTTCTGCAGCAATGGGAATGTTTTATATCTGTGTTTTCTTTTTTTTTTTTAACTTTTTTAGCGTTTTTATTTTATTTTTGAGAGACATAGAGACAGAGCGTGAGCAAGGGAAGGGCAGAGAGAGAGGGAGATACAGAATCTGAAGCAGGCTCCAGGCTCTGAGCCGTCAGCACAGAGCCCGACGCAGGGTTCGAACTCACAGACCGTGAGATCATGACCTGAGCCGAAGTCGGTGCTTAACTGACTGAGCCACCCAGGCGCCCCTATATCTGTGTTTTCTAATATGGTACCCACTAGCCATGTGTGGCTATTGAGCACTTGAATGTGGGTGACCAGAGTGACAGGAGAACTGAATTTGTAACTTTACTTATGGTTAAATAAACTTAAGTAGCCATATGTGACCAGTGGCCAACACAACGGACGGCACAGGCATAGACCCCCAAATCCATGTACTGAAATACCCGTATTTGCCATTATAATCCACTTGATAGACTCTTCCCCCAATTTTTTCTTTCAACTAATGCCACATTCTTCCTTAATCTGTTTCTACCTCCTCTTTGGCACCAATTAAGAGATTTTGAAGAATCATTCTCTATCCAGGAACAAAACACTGACCTGCCTTATCTCCCACTTAGTCTAGAACTCCAAGCTCTAACTTCCTAGTGTTCCAATGCTACTCCCCAGCTATCTATCAAGCAGAACTCTCTAAAAATAGCAAAAGAAGATCAGACAGAACCAAATTCACACTTTCCAAGCCAATCATTAACATAAAATCCACAGTAATCAGCCATTCCTTTCACGTAGTCTCCTACAGGCCAATCTATTAAGAACCTCTCACACTGCCCTCCTCATTTCCATCTCCAAAATCTTTTTACTGACCCACAGGCCTTCCATCATCATTTTTATTTGAAATTCTGCTTCCTTGCAGAAATTATTTTATCATGCTTCCAAAAAGTACTTCATTCTTTCTGTAACACTACAAAGCCCAATTTTCTCTAATTTTGCAAGAACAGTCCCTCGTCTATGCCTCATAATCAAATGCTAAAAATGTTAGAATTTTAGGCATCTCTGTCAAGCCTTTGCAAGCTGGGGACTTTGGAAATTTGGAGGTATTTCTGTCCTTCGTTACGTTTGAACCTTTCAGAGCCGTATTAGGGTGGCAGTTCTACTACAGGGATCAAAGCACAGTCGGCCTAGCAAGCATTTCCAACCTCATTTGCCCAGGGCCCCCCCACCCCCATATCTAGTAGATCAGAAGCTAAATCTTAAGAGACAAAGTCTGTGGTTTGAAAAAGCTCCCACAGTTTACGCATATCCCTGACTTAAAAACAAAAGAAAAAAACAAACGAAGGCAAGATCTGTTTTCAAGTCGTGAGAATGACTGTACAGTCTGCACGCAGTAAGGAAGAGTGAGCTAGAGACCCTTTCTCTGTATGGAAAAGGAGTCCTCATCCCAACCAGTGAAGCAATACATAAGACATGTCGATCATGACTGAATCAGTGCAGTTTAGACAGAGTACAGAGGAGTCAGGGAAGATGGAGTTCCAAGTATGCACCGAAACTTTGGGGAGATAAAAAGAGGGCAGTATCTGGACATAAAAATGCAACACAAATGCACAGATACCAGTTCTTAGTTTCCTGGACACTGTGTTATCTGTGGCATTCAACAAAATACATCACTTCCGCCTCTTCGGAATAAGTTTATTGTGGGGTGCCTGGGTGGCTCAAGCACTTAAGCAGAATAAGTTTGTTGCTTGTTTCTGAGACATCTTCTGACCCTCCTCCTCCCAGAGACCTGATACTTCTCACTCTACCTGGCTGGGTTCTTATCTTCTTAACTTCTAAATATATGTGGACCTCTTTTTTTTTTAAACCAATTCTTTCTCTTCATGTTTTCTCATTAAGTTCCACTGCTTTAATGCCCCCTGCCCACAGAGGAATGCAGCCGAACCATTAAAAGGGACTAACCGGGGGCGCCTGGATGGCTCAGTCGGTTAAGTGTCTGACTCATGATTTTGGCTCAGGTCATGATCTCACAGTCATGAGATCAAGCCACAAGTCAGGCTCTGCACTGTGTGTAGAGCCTGCTTACGATTCTCTCTCACTCTCTCCCTCTGCCCCTCTCTCCCCTCCTTCATACTTTCTCTCTCAAAAGAAAAGAAAAAAAGAGACTAAAATCCACCAAAATACTGAAAATAGCCAGCGTGGGGGTGGGTGTAGCAACTGAGCAATCCAAGTCTAAACGATCACAGCGTATTCAGAGGTGGGACTTGAGAGCGTGCATGCAATTTCCAAAGGCATTTCCAAAACACGAAAAAAAGTTTTTTTTAAAGATTGTATTTTTAAGTAATCTCTACATTCAATGCGGGGCTCAAACTCACAACCCCGGGATAAAGAGTTGCATGCTCCACTGACTGAGCCAGCCAGGCGTCCCAAAACAACAAAATTTAATACAAATAGCAGAGACCTTCCAAGAAGTAATGGAAAAATGGAGAAATACGGAATTCACCGGTGACCAGCAGTATGGCAGAAACTAAGTGGAATGTACTAGGAATAAAAGGATTCACCAGGAGGAAAAACGATCTCAGGTTCTGGCACTGAAGCTGAAGGAAAAAGGACTTCACGGATAATTACCCTTGGGCGCAGGCGAAAGAGAGAATTAGAGGTCAGATCGGGCTACAGAAGGGGAGATGTCCACTTGGGAATAACTGTCAGACTACAGAAAGCTTAACTCGTCAGTATATACGAATACGCTCTATGATGGTCAAGACATCATCGGGGAGAAAGGACTCTGGTTTCGCATACAGGGAGGAGGACATCAAAGGGCAGCTGCCCTGGTGGCCGGCAACACACCGGGGATTCCAGTGCAGATTAGATGTTAGGAGAAGAGGTCAATTAGGGACTCTCCCAAACTGGGACTCTCTGAGAACAGAGAGCTCAGGCCTTGACAAGGAGTGAATCTTTTAATATGAGAATCAAGCAGAAGATTAAAAAAGACAATAGAACCTGCATGTTGGGGAAGCAGAGGGTGAAGAAGTAGATAGAGGTGCCCTGAGAGACAAGGTACATGTGGTTTTCAGATGACCTCAGGGGACGTGGGTTGTCGGGAAGGGATATCAACGCTTTCAAAAGGGGCAGGGATGTGCAGAAGATGAGAGCTGGGCCAAGTGCAAAGCCATCTGTTCGAGAGCAAGCAGGTGGGGAAGAGGAAGTGGGAACCATGCAGGAAAGGAAGGGAGAGGCGCCTCGGTAGCTCAGTCGGTTGAGCGTCCAACTCTTGATTTCGGCTCAGGTCATGATCTCACAGTTCGAGAGTTCGAACCCCGTTATCAGGAACCTTGCTGACAGTGCAGAGTCAGCTTGGTATTCTCTCTTTCTCTCTCCCTCTGTCCCTCCCCCACTCATGGGCAACCTCTACAAATAAACAAATAAATAAGGAGGAAGACATGCACAGCTGAGGTAGGAGAGAACCAGGTAAGAATCTGGATCCAAGGTGAGACAGACTGTAATCAGATCTAGAAATGAGTAAAAAAAAGGGGCTGGGGGAAGACCTCATCCTTAATAGCTGACAAAGAACAGCCCTAATAAAGAACAAAGATACAGAGAGGAGTTGATTAGCTTTGTGTCACCAACTGGTGTAAAAGCTCTCCACACAACAAAGTGTTAGCCTTTCCCTGACCAAAAGGAATTCTGGTTTTCTTGGTTTTCCTTTCACTCACTCACTTGGACACGGTGGCCTCGGAGCTGCTCCCTCTACTGCCCATGGTGGTCCACCGTGCTCCAACTGGAAGAGCGAATCTGGTTTGCTGGCTGGGCATCCTGTAAAATGAGAAATCACTGAAGACTTGGCACCAAGTATTTAAGCTTGGGGCATCTACAAAAACCAGAGAAAGTTTGTGCATCATTTGTACTTTAGTAAAGTAAAATCCTTTTCCTGGGGAAAGGGAGAGCACATACATTCTCGGGCCAAACGGGAGAATAAAAGTCTATGCCCCACAACGTATTAGTGCAAACCAGGAGATAGTTTAGCGACACTACAGGTTCTACTGAGTGAGAAACGAAAGGCAACTGACTGCGATGCTGTCCTCACCCAGTGATACCAGGTTCCTGTAGTTCTCCAGCATCACGTCCCAGTACAGGTCCTTCTGGGCGGGGGCCAGGAGCTGCCACTCCTCCCGGGAGAAGTCCACGATCACGTCCTCAAATGATAACGGTGCCTGTAACAACAAATGCCAATGCATGCTAAGGCGGAACAGATGATGCAGCAAAGCGGGACAGGAGCCCGTTTTGATTGACCTCCCGTGATAAGTGATGTGCACGGTGACCATTTCCCATACCACAGGACTGTGTGTCTTAGTCCGCTCTAGCTGCTATAACAAAATACCACAGACTGGGCAAAACAGAAATTTACTTCTCACACTTGGGGAAGCTGGGAGGCCTCAGATCAAGGAGCCAGCATGGTTGTACCCTGCTGAGGGCCCACTTGCTGGTCCAAAGGCCCCCACTGCCTAATACCATCAACCCCGGGGGGTAAGATTTCAATATATAGATTTTGTGGGAACACAAATATGGAATTCTACTAAGTAGTTCTTCGTAGCCTAAAAGAGTACCAAGATAATATTTGAAAAAAATATTGTCAGAGACCAAACAACGTGCAGGAGGAAATGTTCATTCTTTGTTTATAACAGTGAAAAACTATCCATCATCTAAAGGTCCATCAGAAGCACACAAGGATATATTACAGCATCTCTAAGCTGTACTATACCATGCAAACGTTAAAATCAATTTGGTAGATAAAAACATTGATATCAACGATCTTCAAGGCATTCTATTAAATGAAAAAAAAAAAAGTCCCCAACTAGTATATATAATGATTCCAGAGAAAGATTTTTTTTAATGTTTATTTTTGAGAGAGAAAGAGTCTGAGTGGGGGAGGGGTGGAGAGAAAGGGAGAAGATCTGAAGTGGGCTCTGGGCTGACAGCAGCGAGCCCGATGGAGGGCTCGAACTCACAAAATATGAGATCATGACCTGAGCCACCTAGGTGCCCGTAAAAAATCTTAATATATACAATTATATATGTATAAGTACACATACGTATGCATATAGAAATGTGTATAAATATATTTTACCACATGTCAATTATACAAAGAGATTAATCGGTGACCCAAACTATTAACATCTGTCACTCTTTGCTTTGGAGGTTGGGCGGGAAAAGATGAAAGGGGATATTCTCTTTTGGTGCCAATACTTCCTTTTGCTTGAATCTTTTACATGTAACATAGCCATGCATCATTAAGTATTCAAATATACAAAGGCCAGGGGCACCTGGGTGGCTCAGTCGGTTAAGCATCTGACTTCAGCTCAGGCCATGACCTCACCATTTGTTCGAGCCCCACCCTTGGGCTTTGTGCAGATAGCTCAGAGCCTGGAGCCACTTTGGATTCTGCATCTTCTTTCTCTCAGCCCCTCCTCCTCTCGTGCTCTCTCTCTCTCAAAATAAACATCAAAAAATTAAAATAAAATAAATAAAATAAAATAAAATAAAAATAAAAATAAAAATAAAAATAAAAATAAAAATGTCAAACCAAGAATAATTGGCTCTGACTTCTTTTTCTGAACCTGTGGTTAAGAAGGTATAGGAGCGCCTGGGTGGCTCAGTCGATTAAGTCGATTAAGTTCAACTTCAGCTCAGCAGTGCCTGGGTGGCTCAGTTGGTTGAGCGGCCGACTTTGGTTCAGGTCATGATCTTGCAGTCTGTGGGTTCAAGCCCCGCGTCGGGCTCTGTGCTGATAGCTCAGAGCCTGGAGCCTGCTTCGGATTCTGTGTCTCCCTCTCTCTCTGCCCCTCCCCTACTTGCGCTCTGTCTCTCTCTCTCTCTCTCTCTCAAAATTAAATAAACATTAAAACATTTTTAAAAAAAGGTATAAGGGGGGGCGCCTGGGTGGCTCAGTTGGTTAAGCGGCCGACTTCGGCTCAGGTCATGATCTCACAGTCTGTGAGTTCGAGCCCCGCGTCGGGCTCTGTGCTGACGGCTCAGAGCCTGGAGCCTGCTTCAGATTCTGTCTCCCTCTCTCTCTGCCCTTCCCCTGCTCACTCTCTGTCTCTATGTCTCTCAAAAATAAATAAACGTTAAAAAAAAAAATTAAAAAAAAAAAAAAAGGTATAAGGGGAGGGACCCTGTTGTCAGCATAAAGCCCACTTTGGATCCTCTGTCTCCCCTTCTCTCTGCTCCTCCCGTGCAAGCATGAGCGCATGTGCATGCTCTCTCGCTCTCTCTCAAAAACAAACAAACAAAAAAGTATAAAGGGAGCATTGTCACTATCTGTACTCCAAGCTGTTATCAGAGAATGGAACTTTTGGCTGTCTTTCTCCAAACAGCAGAATTCTTCTTCATGGAGGACCGCTCAAAGGTCAAGCAGCCCATTCATCTATTAAATGATCTAGGCTTTATTCCTAGGTAAAGTATGGACTGCTGGAAGGTTCTATCGTCACGATGCACTGCTTTTGAAGAATTCTGTCCAGTCCAGTTCTGCTCTGGCTTTACCCCCTGAGCTTCCTCTGAGGAACACAATGAGAAAAAGCCAAGGGAAGTATCCCATGCCTTTACTACGTGGTTGATATCGAGGACACTGTCTACCACAAAATCTCTCTGAAGAGCTAGAAAAAGAAATTTCTTAAGCTCTCAGACCAATGAAATTACTTTCCCTGAAGAACTGATTTGCTTTCTCCTCAGACACTGCAAATCATGTAACGTTTTATGTTTTTCTTGGTATTACGGCTGCCAAGAGGAGGAGACACAAATTCAAAGCTGAGGCAGCCCACAAGGCCGTATACAGTCACTGACCTCCATCCTTAAGGACTCTGTATGGACTCAAGGACCTACATACATCCCTTGTTTCCTAATGTGGCGGGGTCTGGAGATTATAGCCTCAACTTTTTTTCCGACAGATCCTGACGATCATCAATAGACACTGTCTCACTCAATCAGACTGTCTTTCAGAGGCGTCCACAAATCCACTGGGAAACAAAGGACAGAAAGGTACAACAAACCTCACCTGGGCCTTGGTCATTTTCTCCTGTTCTTAAGAAAGGGCTAGAAATTCCAGATATGTTCTGTCTTCTGTCTGCTCTGGGCCTGCCCAGAAGTTATGGTCAAGATATCTCAGGTCAGGCTGCCGCCAGATACAATGATCTCCCAGGCCTGGAACCTCCTTTTCTTCCAGTATCAATAATGCCTTGTTCCCCTGGACTAGAACCTGTGGATTCAAGAGCAAATTCAATGGTCAGAGGACGTGCGCCTGGGACTGCAGCTTTCTCTTGCTGTGCGGATTCACTCTAACAGCAGGCCCCAACATTTCCTCTGTCTCTTTAACACCCAGGAAGCTTTTACACCATGAGGCCATGCTCCACAGGAAGATACGGAATGGGCGAGAGGAATGCCTTTTTTTTTTTTTTTTTGCCAAAGTTGGACAAGAATGGATGTGAAAGAGATGGGAGAAGAACACAGCTCACGGTCTTGTCCACTGTCAAGTTCTCACGCAGATCAATTTTAGGAAGATAATGTATACCAGTGGTGGCTCTGGAAGGTGCCTTAAAACCACCCGTGCCTACACATCCCTAAAATTTTTGTCTATTGCACTGGAGCAGTTCTCCCATTTGAAGACCAAGGTACTATACAAATCATGGCCATCGTCTTATTTAATCCACAATACTACTCTATAAAGTAAGTATTATCTCCATTTTAAGCACGAGTAGGCTGAGGCTTGGTCAGGTGAAGTGTGTGGTCCAGATTAACATCCTTGCTAAGTAGTAGTGTGGGAACATGAATCCACATCTGCCTCTCTCCTTTATGACATACCCCTTTTCCAACAACCTCACAATTCAGTTTTTTTCTCTTTCTCATGCACTTTAGGAACTTTACTCCTTAGCACATCACGCTGTGGAGTGGCTACATGGTCACGGTTACAAAATCAGAGCCCCTGCAACCATCTCTTGTAACATTTGCTGTGCGCAGGAGCCAGTTCCTTCCACATAAGCAGGAAAGCAAAGGCAGCCCCATCCTTGCCTCAGTAGCAGCAGATCAGAGATCAGTCTTCCCAAGAGCTACGCCCTGGAGCCATGCTGGAAACTGGAAACCCACACTCTGAGGACGCCAACACCATGAAGTCAATTTGAATGCTGCTTTTACCCTACAAGACAGCGAATTATTCTCAAAGACTCTCTCTCTCGCTCTCCTGATTCCTCTACACCCAGAGAGCTCTACACTGTCTGGCCAACAAGTGTACCTACTGGTGAACAAGTGTACCTACCACCCCCATGTCCAATCCTGAGAATGCTTTGTCCCAATCTTGGCCCTTCAGTCTAGGCTCCCTGCAGTGCCAGCCTAAAAAAGATGGTATACAACTCAAATGTAGAACTCCGTATGGGCAGGAGAGAAGTAGGAAGGGGGTTAGATATGAATGAGTTTACAACTGAGGTCTCTAGGATTGGAGATCAAGGACCCAACTGTTTTCCAGAAGCTCTTTGGCAGACTTTCCCTCGCACTTAACAGATCAGAGCTGCATCAAATGTTCATGCCTAGGACACAGCCATGAAACTGAGGAAGGCAATGGATCTACCCTTATTGGTAGGACTAATCTGCATTTCCTACTGAACTGATGTTAAGGTCAAGTTCCCAAATGGATAGCTGTCTAAATAAAATAAGGATTTCTTTAAAAAAGGAGGCATAGATGTCAGGTTGGCAGCCAAGAGTAGCCACTAAAATAAATTAATAGTTAGAAGAGAAAAGCCTAAACTGATATTGAAAAAGCAGTTCATAAAATACTTTTTATTACAAACCTATAATAGCCTAGGAATGCAGTGGCTACTTCCTTAGACTCATGGTACAATGGCAAATAGATATTTGGCATTTGTCCCAGATTCCTACACACAGCTCCTAAAATCCTTGGAATCTCTGGAGATTCAGAGTAGCTTTTGGTTCCTGGGAGTCCCTAGAGAGCCTCGGGATAGGAGCTGGTCCCCAGAAAGACCAAGGCATGATTAGAGGGTTACAACTTTCAGCCTCACCATTAGAACCTCTGGGAAGTAGAGAAGGGCTGGAGATTGAGCTTGATCAATGATTTAATCAACCATGCCTATTTAATCCACAAAATCTCCTAAATTACAGGATTTGGAGAGTTTCTGACTTGGTGAATGCTTTGAGGTGCCAAGCAGGTGGTGTACCCCAACTTCATAGGGACACAAGCTCCTGGACTCAGGACCCTTCTGGACCTTACTCTATGTATCTCTTCCTTTGTATCTTTTATAATAAACCAGTGATAGTAAGTAAAGTATCTTCCTGAGTCTGTGAGCTGTTCCACCAAATAACTGAATTTGAGGAGGGGTGTGTGTAGAAGCCGCTGAGGCACTGTTTAGGTCCACTGACAGGGGATTAATTGAATGAATAATTATATTCCACCTAATGGAGTGTTATGTGATTATTTAATATGTTAAATACATATTTCTTGAAATAAAAAATGTCCACACTATACAGCTCAGTGAATAAAGCACATTTGTACTCATTGTGTATACCATATGATCTTGCATTTCTGCTAAAGTAAAGCAATACATCTATATCTGTGTGTGTGTGTTTATCTACACTTATAAAAATAAATATAACAATGTTAATAATTGTTATAGTCGGCTCTGTAGATTGAGAAAATGGAATTTATATCTTTTTTTCTTGTAATATCATGGCATTTTAAAAAATTAAATATTTTTAAATTTTAAAAAATCTCCAATTGAAATGAAACTAAAGATGTTGCAAGTCATTATAAATCAACAGTCATAAATGCTTTGAGAAAGAAGGAAGAGAGGACAGAAGAAAACAAGTTCCCTGGCTCATAAGATATCCTAGCTTCCGGATTTGGCCGAGTGCCTCATTATGATATAGTTTAACTTGTTTTTCCCCACCTCCTCTAAACTTTTCTTATAAACTGGGTAGCTGGACTTAAGAGGTTTGATGACATTAACTATTTTGGCAAGAATCTTTCATTAATGGTGCTACTTACTGCAACATGTTGAGATGTAAGAGGAAGAAAAAAGGAAATGGAAGAAGGGATGTTAAAGAATAACAGGAAATGTAATGCACCATTAAAAAGGAAATGTAATGCACATTATTCGGGTCATAACTCAAACAACCCAATGTCAAGGACCACGTTGCCAATATCAGAAAAAAAACTGAAATATGCACTGGGTCTTGGATCAAATAAAAGAATTACTCATTTTGATACATTTGAAAATGGCCCACTGGTTATAAATCTTTTTAATGACCTTACCAGTTAGAGATGCACAATAGTTTACAAGTTTAAGAACAAGAGGCCTTGGACGTGCTATGAAATTCTCCAGAGAAAAACGAGAAGTGGCAGAGGCATGACGAACCTGACCGGCCATAAGTTGATAAATGTGGAAGTTGAGGGAGGGGCCTGAATTGTAATGTTCTCTCTACTCTGAATTTCCATGAAAAAAAGTTAAAAAGAAAAAAGTCATCAGGGCCCGATGACTTCTACCTAAAGTTTACAGTACAGATGATTCTGGTATTATATAAACTCTCATAGACCACAGAAAAGTAGGAAAAGGTTCTCTACTAATTGTAGGAAGCCAGCATTTCAAAATACTAATCACTAGATTTTTTTTAGAAAAAAGAGAACTAATATAGATAGATGCTTGCTTATATACTGATTTTCATCTTTCCTTCTTTTTTAAAAATGTTTTTATTTATTTTGAGAGAGAGAGCAAGCATGAATAGGTCAGGAACAGAGAGAGAGGGAGAGAGGGAAAATCCCAAGCAGGCTCCACGCTAAGAGCGCAGAGTCTGAGGTGGGGCTCGAATTCACAAACTGAGATCATGGCCTGAGCCAAAATCAAGGGTAGGACGCTTAGCTGACTGAGCCACCCAAGCACCCCAAAATGGAGATTTTTCTAGTTATCATTTTGGTATTGCTTTACAAGCTTAATTACACTGTAGTTAGAAAACATATTCCAAATGATTTCAATCCTTTCAAGCCTAGACTGGCTTTATGGCCTACCATATGCTAACTTTTTATAAATGTTCTAAGTGCATTTGAGGAAAACTGTTGACTGGAGTGTTTTACATCAGTCAAGTTTATTAATCATGTTATTCTAATGGTTCAGGGTTAGCACAACTGTAGGCTGGTGACCTGTTTTTGCAAATAATGTTTTTCCGGAACACGGCCATACCCATTTTTTTATGTATGTGCTATGGCTACTTTCATCTTACGATGGCAGAGTTGCGCAGGTGCAGACAGACCATCTGGCCTGCAGAGGCTAAAATATTTACTCTCTCGCTGCTCTTTACGGAATGCTTGCTGACTGCCGTTAAACTATAGCCTTCTAGCTTTTTCTCTCCTTGCTCTCTGTTACTGAGAGAGGTGTGCTAAGAGCTTCCCATGATCACTGGGCATTTGTCGTTTCTCCTTGTATCTAGCAGACCCTACACATCAGGAATTCTACCAAATGTAGACCCAGTAGTTTTATGCACCAAGAAGTATAAAAAATGTTCACGTCAGCATTATTCACAAGCCAGTAACAACCTGAATGTCTGTTAATAGCAGAATGAATAAATAATACGATCACACCAAAGGATACCATACAGCAATGAAAAGAAATGAACTACTGCTATATGCAACAACTTAGGTGAATTTCACAACAAAATATTGAGCAAAAGAAAACAGATACAAAAGGACAGATACTCTATGATTCCGTCTGCATAAAGTTAACAACCGGGCAAATTTAATATAATGTTTTTAGGATAAGAATACCTCTAGAGAGGAAGGGGATTAGGATGAGGTGGTGCTCCTAGGGTGCTATAATATCTTATTTTTTCATTTTTCATGTTATACTTGAAAAATACTGTAAAAAAATTTTAATCTTATTTATTTTTGAGAGACAGACAGAGAGAGAGAGAGAGAGAGACAGAGGGAAACTGAGCAGGGTAGAGGCAGAGAGAAGGAGGGACAGAATCCCAAGCAGGCTCCACACTGCCATCATGGAGCCCAATGCCGGGCTAAGACTCACGAACCGTGAGATCATGACCTGAGCCAAAACCAAGAGTTGAATCCTTAACTTACTGAGCCACCCAGGTGCCCTATGAAAAATACTTAAAAATTTTTATCAATGTTTATTTATTTTTGAGACAGAGAGAGACAGAGAGAGACAGAGAGAGAGAGAGAGAGAGACAGAGAGAGAGAGAGAGAGGGAGGAGAGGGCAATTAGAGAAAGAATCCTAAGCGGTCTCCAGGCAATCGGCACAGAACCCACAAACCATGATCATGACCTGAGCTGAAATCAAGAGTTGGATGCTTTAATCAACTGACCCACTTAGGCACTCCTTAATTTTTTTTTAATGTTTATTTATTTTTAAGAAGGAGGGAGGTGGAAGGGAAGAGAGAGGGAGACAGAGGATCCGAAGTGGGCTGAGCCCCATGCAGGGCTCCAACCCACGAACTGTAAGATCATGACCTAACAAATCAAGAGTTGGACACTTAACTAATGGAGTCACCCAGGTGACCGTACTTGAAAAATACTCAAAGAAAAGTACGGCTCAGGTTCACTTATAATGTAGAAGCAAATACTTTTACATTTTATTATGAAAAATTCCAAGTAAAAGAAGAAACAGTATAATTAAACCCCATGTACAAAGAAAGAAAGAGGAAAGAACAGTACCATCAAATTCCTCATATCCATTATGTGTTTTCAATAATTAGCAACCCAAACCTAATTTTGTATGATCTACACCACCACTCATCTCCCTTTACCACTGGATTATTCTAAAGCAAATCCGAAACATCTTTTTATTTCTAGATGCAAAAATACTACGTAAAATATTAGCACATAAAACCCAGCTACATATTAAAAGAACAAATCATATGGACAAATATAGTTCCTTCCAGGAATATAAGACACTGGGGAATCTAACAATCTATAAAGCAAATATCAGAGAGAAGAGAAACATAAGTGAAAATAATTTTATAAAAAGTGATCTGAGGGGCTTTACTATACAGCATAGTGATCACAGTTAAGACTGTATTATATAACTGAAAGCTTTAAGATCTAAGCAAGTGGATCTTAAATGTTTTCACCACATAAAGGAAATAGTAATTATGTGACATGGTGCAGGTGTTAGCTAACCTATGGTAATAATTATTTTGCAATATACAAGTATATTAAATCAACACAGTTGTACACCTTAAACTTACAGAATGTTGTATGTCAATTATATCTCAATAAACCTGGAGGGGGGGGATCTCTGAGAAAGAGGAATAAAAACTTGATAAATCATGGTTTCCACTTACTCAGACTAGACTAGGTGCCAGGCACTACACTTTGTATTCAAAGAACATCTGCTAATTTAATCTTCATAACAACGCTATGAATTAGGAATTATGATAGCTTTTTTCACAAATGAAGAAACTGACTCAGACATTAACCTACCCAAGTCAGAGGCAGAAGCAGGTTCTTCTTACTCCACAGTCCATACACTGGCCACCTGGCCAAAATTATTTGCAGATAACAAAAACACTCAACTAGAAAATATAAAGGAATCGATTTATAAGCTAGTAGCAATAACAGTAGTAGACTGAGGTGCCAGAATAAGTGTATCTTTTAAAGTTTTGTTCTTGTGCGTTATATAAACTTAGAATAAAAAAGAGGGAGCAGGGTCATATGGAGAAAAACCAAACCATTTACCATTACGACAACAGTATAAACTATTTAAAATTATTTAAATGTTTTATTTATTTTTGATAGAAAGAGTAGAAGCAGGGAAGTGGCAGAGAGAGGGGGACACACATAATCTGAAGCAGGCTCCAGGCTCTGAGCTGTCAGCACAGAGCCTGATGTGGAGCTCGAATTCGTGAACCGTGAGATCATGACCTGAGCCGAAGTCAGACGCTTAACCCACCAAGTCACCCGGGCACCCTAACAGTATAAACTATTTAGGAATAAACATAACCAGATACGTCTAAGACATGTGTGGAAAAATCACCACCACAGCTGGTCAAAAACCCTATTTTAACACTTGGGTTAAAGGATAATCCATCGCGTGTTCCTGCAAGTGGTGGCCCTAGCCCCCGTTAGTTCTACCCAAATTAAAGCACCCACCTGATGGAACATAACCGCAATAATTAAAAAAAAAAAAAAAAAAAGGAGGAAAACTTCCAGAGTTAGTAATATGGCAATAGCTGACAAAATTATGTCACTACCTACACAAAACTGATCCCAACACTAAAAGCGACATAAACTATATTTTAACAAGTTATTTTCTGGCGTCTGTAGGAGTTTGGGCATGTCATTACATGGGTAGGAAATAAAACTGAAAACATATATTTTAAGTAAGAATATACACTAAACAAGGACGCAAGTGGCCAAAAACCCCACCTTTAAAAGTCAGGACGTGAAAAGCATCAACAACGGAGCTCCCCAAACGCTGTCACCGACACGGACACGACTCCCGCCTCCCCCAACCACAGGCACCCCACAACGCTACTCTCCCCAAGTGCTCGTCCCAACACGGAACCCCCACGTGACCCTCCAACACAGAACACTCCAGCGAGAATTCCCACTCGCTTCCCCCAACACCGACCCCCCCACGCGCTCCGGGACAAAAACAAGAAAAAACAAACAAAAAACCAAAAAACCAACGAGGTCTCCCTGGCGCCGAAGCACGCCCAGCACCGACACTGACCTGGCGATGGCCTCACTCTCCACCACTGGAGACAAATCACAGTACCACTTCTCCAAACACTTTGCTTCTGTGTCCACAGACCCCCGCGTCCCACCTCAGCCGCTGACAGACCCTCAGAAACGTGTAGGATGGCGGCCGACAAGGGCCAGCGCGCGCCGTTCCAGAGACCCGGAATCTGGCGCCAGCTCGCTCTCTGTGACGTCACATTGCAGCGCCCGCTCCGGGCTGCTTGGAGGCACCCGCCGATTCCCCATCTACTGCTCTACGGCTGGCGTCCTCTCTTTTTCTGTCCTTCGTGGGGAGGCCCAAGACGGTGAGAAGCTATCGAAAACGCTTTATGTCACTCTATTTCCAGGCCACTTGACCCACTGGGCCCCGAATTTGCAACTTTCCCCAGGGGCAGTGCATCTACTGCTTAGCATCTCAGAAACGCGGGCCTGCCCAGAACGCTTCTCAGGACGGGCCGAGAAGGTGGCGGACTTTGACACTTTCATTTAGTGGCCAGGGAGAAGCCGAGTGGGCGCAGCCATTGTAGAAGTTCAACAGGGAGGGCGCCCGAGCTGAAAGGAACAACAGTTGGAGGGGAACCCGCTAGCATCCTGGGAATGCTGGCCAGAGGGGGCTTTGTGGAGAAAGTGGCATTTCAGGCCAGTCTGGGGTTTAGAGAACCGCTGAAAAAGGCACTGGTCAGAGAGTAGGTCAACAGAGTCTTTGAGCTCTAGGTATGATTTGTGTAGGGGAAAATGTGGTTGGCCTTTGTTAGCGGTCAACAGAAGGGACAGAGCCAACGGAGAAGCGTGGCTTTTCCGCGGTGGGAGGAGCCAGAGGCGGGCAAGCTTTTCCTTCCAGAAAGATGGAAAAATACCTTGCATCAAAAGCTCTGAGGGGCGCCTCTCGGGCTCAGTTGGAAGACCATGTGACTCTTCATCTTGTGGGTATTTTGTATTTAAAAAACAAAACAAAACAAAACAAAAGGTCTAAGAAAGGGAAGTAGTTCTATTCAATAGTTCAGCCCAACTGATTAAACCAAGGAGCTCCCAGTGCAAAACTCACTCCCCATAGTTACACAACCAGGCTCAGAGCGCCTCCCCATTAAACGGATTAATCATTCATTCATTCACTCAGCATGCTTATAAAATGTGCAAACAATGTTCTGCGTGCTGGGGATACAAAAGCTATAAACGCAGGTAAAAATACCCTTCGTGGAGCTTGACATTCTGCTGTCAAGCAGAATGTAAAGTTGATGGTTTGAATGAAAAGTTGCAACACTGTTATGTCTACATAACACCTACGTAATAGCTACAATGCCTGGCAGCCGTAGTATAACCAAAGATAAATAACCAAAGACGATTATTTTTTTAAGCCTGTATTAGTAACTTCCACACTTTAAGAAAAAAAAATTTTTTTTAGAGAGCCAGGGAGATAAGCAGAGAGAGTGAATCTTAAGCAGGCTCCATGCTCAGCACAGAGCCAGACTTGGGGCTCCATCCCACAACCCAGGGATCATGACCTGAGCCAAAGTCAAGAGTTGGACTCACCAAGAGGTGCCTGGGTGTTTCAATTGGTTAAGCATCTGACTTCAGCTCGGGTCATGATCTCATGATCCATGAGGTCCAGCTCTGCATCAGGCTCTGCGCTGACACCTCAGAGCCTGGAGCCTGCTTCAGATTATATGTCTCCTCTTGGGGCACCTGGGTGACTCGGTTAAGTGTCCAACTTCGGCTCTGGTCATGATCTCAAGGTTCATAGTTCTCTGTGCTGACAGCTCAGAGCCTGGAGCGTGCTTCAGATTCTGTGTTTCCCTCTCTGCCTTCCCCTGCTCACGTTCTGTGTCTCTCTCAAAAATAAATAAACCTTAGGGTCACCTGGGTGGCTCAGTAGGTTAAGCGTTCAACTATGGCTCAGGTCATGATCTCATGGTTTTTGAGTTCGAGCCCCACGTGGGCTCTGTGCGGACAGCTCAGAGCCTGGAGCCTGCTTCACATTCTGTGTCTCCCTCTCTCTCTCTGCTCCTCCCCCACTCATGTTCTGTCTCTCTCTGTCTCAAAAATAAATAAACATTAAAAAAAAAAAAGAGTTGGACGCACCAACTGAGCCAACCAGGCACCCCAAAGATGATTATTCTTAAGTCTTAAGATCTAATGGGATATGCTTTGCTAGGTTTTGGATTTGCCTAGGACTTATCACCCCTTTCTTCCTTCTAATTTCTCTCTCTTGGAATGGGAATGTCTGTCCTATCCCTGTCCCACCATTGTATTTTGGAAGTGAGTCACTTCTCTAATTTTATAGGTTCACAGCCAGAGAGGATTTTGCCTCAGGGTAAATTGTACCAGAAGTCTCACCTATACCTGATTTAGATGAGACTTGGACTATATAGACTTTAGAGTTGATGCCGGAATGAGTTAAGACTTTAAGGGTTGTTGTGATGGAATGTAGTGTGCATGCAAAAGGGCCATGAATTGGGGGGTGGCTAGGGGTGGAATATTATGGGCTGAATGTTTGCATCCTCTCAGATTCACAGATAGAAGCCCTAACACCCAGTGTGGCCATATTTGGAGATGGGACCTCTTATGAATTAAAGTTAAATGAGGCCAAAGAGTAGGGCTCTGATCCCAGTGAGTGTAGTGTCCTCAGTAGAAGAGACACCAGAGCGTTCTTCCTCTGTGCGGACAAACTGAGGAAATACCTTGCAAGGACATGTTGAGACGGTAGCTAGCTGTCTGCAAGCCAGGAAGAGTCCTGACCAAAAACCAAATCTGCTGGACACTTGTGAACTTCTAGCCTCTGGAACTGTGAGGAAATGAATTTCTGTGGTTTCAAACACCCACTCTGTGTTATTTTGTTATGACAGCCAAAGCAGTACAATACAATGGTGAGGGGTGCTCGAGTGGCTCATTCGGTTAAGCATCTGACTTAGGCTATTTGAGTCCCACTTTGGGTGAGCCCGAGCCCCACTTTGGGTGAGCCCTGCTTTTCTCTCTTTCTCTCTGCCCCTTGTGGGATTCTCTCTCTCTCTAACCCCTGCTCACGTGCATCCTCTATTAAAAAGAAAAGAGAAAAAAAAGAAAATTGACCCAACTAACTTAATTTGCATCCCTTGGATAAACACAATGTAGTCATTAAGTATTTATCTTTTTTATATATATTGCTTATATAAAGAGAATCCTGGGAAATATTTGTGGGATTATGGTAAAAAGGAATACAAATTTGGATCAGGCGAACTTAACAGTCTGGGCTGACCATGAATGGATTCTGGCTTTAATGTGTGAGCTGTTAGAATGGCTCTACAATTTGCTTCGTTGGTTGAATGAAACCTGACTCAAAGGTGGCCTAAAGTTTAAAAGCCAGAAATTTCTTCATATTTTGTCAAGATTCTGAAAGTATATGGAGTTAGGAATGTTAATGTGTAATTATGTAAAGCCAGTTTACCCATCCCAGGGTTTAAAAGGGAAAAAAAAATGTGTCCCAGGGGCATGCAGAAGATAATCTCTTCAATGAAGCTGATCTGGCTACAGAAAACTGACATATACTATTAACAAGATTCTAGTACTACACATGAAAAGGTATAATAACTTGAAGATACAGAAGATGCATTTTGTAAACTCTAAAGGAACCACTTAAATAACAAAGTTATGCCTAATGAGCCAACAAAGGATATAAATAATCATAAAACATAGCTACTCCAAAAGAAGGTGGAAGAAGACAAAAAGGGGAGCAAAACTAGATGGGATAAATAACAAATTGCACATTATTAATTTGAACATAAGCACATTAATTATGAATGACGTAAATAACCCGGTAAAAAGAGATTGCCAATTAGATAAAAAAACAACAACAACAAAAATAGGTCTAACTATATTCTGCCTACTAGAAACTCACTGCTTTTAAAAATATTTTTGAGGGGCACCTGGGTGGCTCAGTCGGTTGAGTGTCCGACTTGGGCTCAGGTCATGATCTCACGGTCTGTGAGTTCGAGCCCCACGTCGGGCTCTGTGCTGACAGCTCAGAACCTGTAGCCTGCTTCAGATTCTGTGTCTCCCTCTCTCTCTGCCCCTCCCCCACTCATGCTCTGTCTCTCTCTGTCTCAAAAATAAATAAACATTAAAATATATATATATATTTATTTTTTTTTTTTGAGAAAGAGGGAGAAAAAGAATCCCAAGCACGCTCTGCACTGTCAGAGCAGAGCCCAATATGGGGCTCGAACTTACAAACTGTGGTATCATGACCTGAAGCAAAATCAAGAGTCGGATGCTTAACTGAACTACTCACTTTAAATACTGAAAACTCACTTTATATACTGTCACAATTAGGTTAAAAGTAAACCATGTTGGGATGCCTGGCTGGCTCAGTCGGTAGAGCATGCAACTTGATTTCGGCGTTGTGAGTTTGATTACTTAAATAAAAACTAAAAAACAAAGTAAACCATGTTTGGTTTTTTGGTTTCTGTTTTTTTGTTTGTTTTTTGATGTTTATTTTATATATTTTGAGAGAAAGAGACACACACAGAATCCAAAGCAGGCTCCAGGGTCTGAGCTGTCAGCACAGAGCCCAATTCGGGGCTTGAACTCATGAACCCTGAGGTAATTACCTGAGCCAAAGTTGGACACTCAACTGACTGAGCCACCCAGAACCAAAAAATGAACCGTGTTAGAGATATGAATGATCTAAAACAAAAGGCTCAATTCAAATTTCTAGAGATAAAAACTAGGACTTCTGAGACAAAACATACTTTTGATGGGATTGATGGCAGAGTAGACATTGTTTGTTTTTTAATGTTTATTTACATTTGAGAGAGACAGAATACAAGTGGGGGGTCGGGGCAGAGAGAGAGGGAGACAGAATCCGAAGCAGGCTCTAGGCTCTGAGCTGTCAGCACAGAGCCTGATATGGGGCTCAAACCCACAGACTGCGAGATCATGACCTGAGCTGAAGTCCGACACTTAACCGACTGATCCACCCAGGCGCCCCTGGCAGAGTAGACATTGTATAAGAAAAAAATAGTGAACTGAGAAGACACAGCAATACAAACTATCCAAAATGAAAAACAGGTGGGGGGGTGGGGAGAGGGAGTCTAAAAACTAGGAACAGTAGTTTAACCTATTTGTATATGCAAAAGATCAGTGAACTTTATGACAAGGCAAAAGAAACTCAAGTACAAATTCAAGTATAATGAGAATAAAAGCTTTTATTAAAAAGAGGAAAACTGTTCAGAGAACCTGAACTTAAACAAAGGCCTTATGTTCTTTGCCAAGTGGCAAAAGAGGTATTGTGAAGAATGCCTAGTGGAAACTGCTAACTGCCCGTCATTCTCTGATGAAGGTAGTGAACAACAGTATTCTGGGAGGGTTTATAAAATATGAAGTAAAATGTATTACATATCTCATCAACCCAAGACGTTGTTATTAACATGTTGATCATACCTCTTTTTGATCTAAGGGAATACAGCTATAACTGTTTATACAGTTACAATGTCCTTGTTCGCTCAGTCTAGCATTGATGTCAGTTTTAGGTCACTTTTGATTGGTGTCTTTCAACACTGATCACATTTTCATGCCTGATAAGTTTTGGTTGGATTCACAAACACTTCAACTTTATTATGGGATTATGGGGGAGCAGGTACAGCAGGGGAGATCAGGATACTTTTGCACTCTTACAAATACTTTTGAAATTATTTATTTGAGAGAGAGATAGAGTTGGGGGGAAGGGCAATGAGAGAGGGGGACAGAGAGAATCCCAAGCAGGCTCTGCACTGTCAGCACAGGGCCCAACACAGGGCTTGGAACCCACAAACTGTGAGGTCATGACTTTAGCCAAAACCAAGAGTTGGATGCTTAACCAACTAAGCCACTCAGGCGCCCTCTTACAACTATTCTTGAAGCTTGTTTTGGGATACATTGAGGTTACTTGAAAAGTTTGGTCCTTTCTGGCCATTTTATTATTAATTTCTTCCTGGCCCTCCTTTAAATCTTGGTTAAGCAAGACGAGATTGCTTATTGGGTGGGATTCAGTCAACTAACCATGTGTATCGAGTGCCTACTCTATACCACATATTCTTCTAGACATCTTGTATACAGGGGTTATCAGAAGTTCCCTACTCTCATGAAGCTTATAGTCTAACTTTTACAGTGTTTAACTTACATTCAAGACCTTACAAAATATGGTTTGTATTGAAGCTGATAAAGTTATGTTTATATGTGACCTTTATATTCCATATCAAAATCTTTAAGAAAACAATTGAAATGTTCTCTCCAAGTGATTCTAGTGGTGTTTATGTCATTGATTTAAAAAAAATCACCTGTCTAAATGCCATTCAGATATCTCATCTGACAGTCCTCTACCTTTAGTTTCTCTCTGAGACCTGACCTCATGCCCTTTTGGGATCAGTTTTTCACCAGTAGACTTGGTCTGAACCTCTTCCTGTATGTTTTATGCCAGCCCCTGTGAGTACCCCTGACTACATTTAATTAATTGTACATATCAGATTCCAAAAATATTTTCCAGGCTGGTTACAGATCTTTGGTAATTCCAGCACTAGATTCAGCCTACTCTTCCAGAGCTTCTATGCCTACTCCAGGTCCAGTTCCAAGTCTCTCTGGCTTCGTGGAGCATGAGATACCAGTCCAAGGTTGATTCCATGAAGATCTACTTTTGTGTTCCTCATGTTTGTAGGACTCAGAGTCCCTCTGAGTTGAGAGAAAATGGAATAGATGCCAGGAAGAACGTGGGGGTGGTTCCATTAGTGAGGCAACGGTTATGGTTAGTCAGGGTACTACCTCCAAGGGAAGGCAAATGGATAGTTATCCAGGAGTTTAGAACTTCAGATTCCCAGCATTCTGCGAATAATAATTTCAATAATCAGGGAAGGGAGAGGGAAAGCTAGGATGGAAGTAATCCTCTTAATTTGTATTCAAATTGCCTCCCTTACTTTTTCATGTTTTCAAAAAAAAATTACTGAGAGCTGTGTTGGAATGTACTTTGTTATTTAATGTATAGGTTTAAATTACTCATTGTACTTGGGCTTTTAGTGCATTTTGCAAACCTGGTTTCTCTATCTTTTCAGGTCTATAAAATTTTATTTATTTTAATATTTATTTATTTTGGGGAGACAGAGACACAGAGTTGGTGGTGAGGGGTGGGCAGAGACAAGGAGACACAGAATCCGAAGCAGGCTCCTGGCTCTGAGCCATCATCACAGAGCCCGACGTGGGGCTTGAACCCATGAAGTGCGGGATCATGACCTGGGCTGAAGTCGGACACTCAGCCATCTGAGCCACCCAGGCACCCCTATAAAATTTTAAAAATCACTTTTATGGTGACATTATATAATGATTGCTTATTTTTAAATTGAACTTAAATTCATCAAAGGACATTAAATTCTATTCATGAGTTTAATATATTCATTTATTCTTGAAGGTCTTCAGTTGCCTGAAATAAATAAATCTAGAACCAAAGAAATGCAATAGGTAATCATTATATGATATTGAAGAAATTTAGAACTGAAGAGAATTTTAGAAAAAGAGAAAGAGGAGCACCTGAGTTACTTGGAAAGTTTGGTCCTTTCTGTTTTATTATTTGCTTAATTTTTTCCTGGCCCTGCTCTAAATCTGAGTGGCTCAGTCGGTTGAGCTTCCAACTCTTGATTTCAGTGGAGGTCATGATCCCAGGGTCATGCCTGAGATTCTCTCGCTCCCTCTGCCCCTATCCCCAGTTCACATGTGTGCACTCTCTCTAAAACAAAATTAAAAAAAAAAGAAAAGAAAAAGCATCCACAAATGGGAAAAGTGAATATAATGTGATAATGTTAGCCAGTGATGTAGGGCAGAGACTATCTCCTCTAAATTATGGAATCACTAACATGGTAACTAAGAATGTGGTTCAAGGTACCCTGTCTAAAAGTGTACGTCAGGTGTATTATGTGACATAGGTCAAGTTAGAAAGGGTACGTAAAGCTCTCAGACATTTCTCATCTTCACAAACCTTCTTTGTTTCACAAGAACTTTAGTATTTCGTTAAAGGAATTCCACAATTAGTGGATTTTATTTATTTTATTTCTCTGTGATTTTATCTGCTAACGGATGAGGCAGAATGTATCACTGAAATCCCTGCCATGTTCACTACTTTTTTTTTTTTAATGTTTGTTTATTTTTGAGAGAGAGGGAGCAAGTGAGCATGAGTGGGGGATGGACACAGGGGGAGACACAGAATCTGAAGCAGGCTCCAGGCTCTGAGCTGTCAGCAGAGCCTGATGCAGGGCTCGAACTCACAAACTGTGAGATCATGACCTGAGCCGAAGTTGGATGCTCAGCCGAGCCACCCAGGTGCCCCATGTTCACTGCCTTCTGTTTTTCCTCAGTGTGAACTGACATATATTAAGGGCAAAGACTTTCCCACTGTTGCCCCATCTCTACTCACTATAAGCTCCCTGATGAGCTATGGTGATCACAGATGACAGACAGGGTCAGTCTTCTAAAACACAGCTTTCCTAGCCTCTGCATTCATGCGCTTTCTGTTTGTATATAACCGTATAATCAGCTAGACATTCTTGCTCAAGACTTTTCCAAATTGAATGTACCAGTTTTTTCCTAGGTATTTTTTGTGACATAAAATAAGATGTAATTGACCACTGAAGGCACAACCATATTCACTGCATTCATAAGGTTTCTCTCCTGTACAAATTCTCCGTTATTTCCTGAGAGTGCACATCTGGCAACTGGCTGTCCCACTAGGACCGCATTCCTATCTGCAAGGAGCCCACTGATGTTTAACGAGATCTGAGGGATCGCAGAAGGCATCTGTGCAGTCGCTGCATTAACAGGGCTTTCCCCCTGCATGAATTCACTAGTATCTAATAAGCTGTGAGCCTCTGTGGAAGGATAGTCAACCTTCACTGAATCTACATGTTTCTCTCTTATGTGTATCCTCTTATGTTTAACAAGGCATGACATGTGTGAGAAAGCTTTCCCACATTCATTGCATCCATAGGGTCTCTCTCCTGTATGAGTTCTCTGATGGACGGTGAGCATTGTCTTTGTAGTGAAGGCTTTCCCGCAGTCACTGCATTTATAGGGTTTCTCTCCTGTATGAATTCTCTGATGTTTAATGAGTCCTGATTTCTGTGAACAAGATTTTCCACATTCAGTACATACGAAGGGAGTCTTTCCTGTATGAAATCGCTGATGTGCTATGAGGCATGCCTTCTGGCTGAAGGCCTTACCACATTCAGTGCAGCCATAGGGTTTCTCTCCAGTATGAGTTCTTTGATGTATAAGGAGATTGCCCTTCTGAATGAAACCTTTTCCACATTCACTGCATATATAAGTTTTCTCTCCTGTATGAGTTTTCTGATGTAGAATGAGTTGTGATTTTCTGGCAAAACCTTTTCCACATTCACTGCATTGATGGGGCCTTTCTCCTCTTTCATTTCTCTGATGTATAATGAGTTCTGCCTTCCTGCAGAACGCTTTGCCACATTCAGTACATTCATAAGGTTTCTCTCCTGTGTGAGTTCTCTGGTGTTCAGTCAGCTTGAACTTTCTGGAGAATGCTTTCCCACATACACTGCATCCATGGGGTTTACTTCCTGTATGAGTCTTCTGATGTTCAGTGAGCTGAAACTTCCTGAGGAAGGCTTTCCCACACTCACAGCACTCATAGGGTTTCTCTCCTTTGTGAATTTGCTGATGTTCAGTGAGCTTGAATTTCTTGGAGAAGGTTTTCCCACATATGGTACATTCATGCGGTTTCTTTCCTGTATGAATTCTCTTATGTTCTGCGAGCCGAGACTTCTTGAGGAAGGCTTGCCCACATTCAGGACATTCGTGGGCTGTCTCTATTTTGTGTATTTGCTGATGTTTAAGGAATTGTGACTTAGTGCTGGTGGGTCTTCTACTTTCATGGAATTTAATTTCAGTGTGAGTTTGCTTGTGATTAGCACGGAGAAAGGATTTCCCATCTCCACTAGACTCAGCAGGCTCTGTTATATCACAGCTTCTACTTTGGGTGA
Organism: Paguma larvata; assembly: GCA_030068075.1. Classification (NCBI taxonomy): domain Eukaryota; kingdom Metazoa; phylum Chordata; class Mammalia; order Carnivora; family Viverridae; genus Paguma; species Paguma larvata. Next base: position 7,325,186 of record CM057841.1, on the reverse strand, counting down.
TTAAGTGTGGCTTCAAAGTTTCTCCACGTAAATGAAACCTATCATGATTTGGCCTGAAAGGAAAATGACTTTTGCTCTGATGAACAAACTTTCCACATGTGTTCAGTTCATAACACTGTCCCATCCTCTTCGGCATTTTTGGGTTTTCTAAGTGCTGAGGCAGATGATCATCAACTGTCTCAATTTCTAGGAAAGAAGAGAACAGTGAATCTTTCCATGAACATCATATGGAAGAAAACTGCTTCAAAAGTACTGTGGGGTGTGGGCTGGCTCTTTAGTGGAAAACTTTTAGTATCAACATAAATTCCAAGCCTATCCTTATATACGTATTCCTTATCTCTTTTTTAAAAAAGGCTTTGAAATTGTAGCTAAATATAACGTAAGATAAAATTTACCATTTTAACCATTTTTAAGTGCAGTTCTGTGTCATTAAGTAGATTCACACTGTGGTGCAGCCATCACCACCATCCATCTCTAGAACATTTTTATCTTCCCCACCTAAAAAAAACTCTGTACTCATTAAACACTAACTTCTTATCTGTTAGAAATGTTTGAAAACACAATAATATAAATAAAGCAAACCAAAAGATGACAGCTGTCAGTGTTGTACAGGGTAAATTCACAATGAATCAAGAATTGTCTGCTGTATAAGTAAGGCCCTGGAGACCGTAAAATTCAAGGAAGTCACTATCAGCATCAGATCATAGAGGTTGGAGGGATACCTGATTCAAAATGGTAAGAGACAAAATCCACTCATTCATTACATCATTCTTAAGTGGCTACCACCATATACCAGGTATGGTGTTAGTGTTGGAGAAATATAAAAATACGCTTTATTTTCACTGAACTCCTATTCTAAGGATGGAAAGAAAAACAGAATAAACAAGCAAGAAAAAGAAAGTAGGCAGTTGCAAATGTGACCCTAGTTTGAGGAAGCAAAGGGAATGAAAAGTGGAAGAAATCTGGATGTTTTGAAGAATGGATAAGATCCATTATTGGATTTATCTGGGGATAAGTAACAGGAGGAAATCAAAGGCTTTCCTAAGTATTTGGCTTGAGTTAATGGGTAAGTGGGTAGTGTATTTTAGTAAGATGAGAATGTTGTTTAGGTTCAAATAGGTGGAGAACAAGTGCATTTTGAAGCACATCATCTTTGAGATAATTACTGGACATCCAAGTACAGACATAGAAAACCCAGTCAGATATATATGAAACTTGAGAGAGGTCTTGAATGGAGCTATGTGGGAATCATCAGTATGTAAATATTACTAAGGTCAGAGTGTTGGATGGGATTACATTCCAGGAAGGTGAAGACTGAAAGCAAATGAAGACTATGACCTTAGTCATTTCAACATATAGGGCTTTGGGATGCTTAGAAACCGCTGAAGAGACCCAAGCATCAACCACACTGATAGAGAAATAAGCAGACCCAGTGTTAGAACAAGTATCCCAGAGATAAGTCAGAATGTTGGATGCACAGAGTCTGATTTCCAGAAAATTCTAACAGACTCAGGGTGCTCATCCGGTTGCTAAAACACATCATTCTTGTTCATTACGTAGACCATCATCAAATGAACTTTTCCAAACACTCGAACCTTGTATCTAGCTGTGACACAGTCTCATATGTTCCTGCCGAAAATGGGACATGATGATTCTTACAGACTTTTACAGAATGCCAGTGGGGGCACAGTCTTCTCTAGAAGCATATCTGTTGCTGCACCTGATATGGGAACGGTCACCTTCTTCATCACACTGTACCTGCATAGAGGTCATACTGGAATTTCTCCCATTTCGCTGTCCCTGATAGATCTTTCCACTAACAGCATCTTCCTTAATTCTACACTCCTTATGTTATCGGCAAGGCTTCTGGTCAACAGTAGACTATTAATAGTTCAGTTATGGGGTATCACTTAAGGGGTCCTAATGGACCACCTTCCTCTTGAATGAAGACTCTGGCAGGTTTGCCTTTAGTTTTACTTAGAACATCTGGCTATACCTTATTATTGCTACAATGCCTACCTAGAGGAATTTAGAAAACCTCATCTCCACCATGCCGTTTATTGCTGACGTGGGAAAATCACAGTAGTAGCCTGGTGTTAACCTTTACATTAGCATGATGTACCCAGTTTACCCAACTTTCCACTCACTGGTCTCCAACAAATACCTTCTGACATTGATTTTCATGTGGCTGGTTTTAGGCCAATCTTTTGACAGTCCCCATATGGCTGTGCACATTTCCAATTTCTTGCCATGTTTCTTCATCAACATCTTCAAAACCTGGCTATACCTCTTGCAACATAAGGTACTTTGTGATACTATCATTCTCCATTCCTTCTATACCACTTTAGGTTACTTTTCTTCTAATTTCTAAAACACAGTTGAAACAACATGGAGATTAGGGGCGCCAACCCACCCCTTCCCTGTGGTTGAAAATACACACTAACTTTTGACTTCCCCAAAACCTAACTATTAATAGTCTACTGTTGACAGAAGCCTTGCCAATAATATAAAGACATTAACACATATTTTGTCTGTTATATGTTATATACTATATTCTTATTTAAAAAAGTAAATGAGAAAAATGTTACTTAAAACATCATAAATTATATTTACACTACTGTATTTATAAAAAAAAAAATCTGTGTATAAATGGACCTGTGCCATTTAAACCTGTGTTGCTCATGGGTCAACTGTAGTCCCTACATTTATTATTCGCTTGAATTCTGTAGAGCCTCGAATTACAGCAAAAACTTCAAAAGCTTAATTTCTAAATATTACATGAAGATTTGTCTTATCCTTGCTTATAAAATCTTTTGCTGTAGATTTCAATCTCTTTTACTATGTGTTAGGACTGCAGTTCATCAGCTTGGGTCACAATAGCAAGGTCATAATGCAAGCCCTCAACCCAAATCTTTTTTTTTTTTTTTTTTTAGTATTTATTTTTGAGAGAGAGAGACAGACACAGAGAACAAGCAGGGGAGGGTTAGAGAGAGAGGGAGACACAGAATCCGAAGCAGGCTCCAGGCTCTGAGCTGTCGGTATAGAGCCCAATCTGGGGCTTGAACCCATGAACCCCAAGGTCATGACCTGAGCTGAAGTTGGATGCTTAACCAACTGAGCCACCCAGGCATTCCAACCCAATTCTAATAAAACCCAACGCTGAGGACTAAGCATTGGTAAGATTACAATGAAAACTCCTTCAATAACAACCTGGTATTTAAGAAATGCTTGATATACAGATGGAAAAGTGTGGTCTCTCTCCAACCCGGCTACACAGTTATTTGATGAAGACATAAATGGATGACCAGGATGCATTTACTTCTTGTACAAGGAGGAGTGAAAAATAGGCCCTTGACACAAGCATAGTAAAGAAGGCTTAGGTACCACCAGATGATACAGACACAGTATCTTTAGGAGTGGCTGGTGGAACTGGGGCCAAAGTACAATAGGAATTCAGAGAAGAAAGATAATACTATATTTTTGTTTAGCATAAACCATCTCATGAAAAGAATTCAAAGTGAAAATATATATCATTTGAGTGGGAAGAGCAAACAAAAGATGACATACTTCTCCCTGAGGTCCTACCTTACTTGATGCATCAGCAACTCTCTAGAAAATGTTTATGGCTTTGTCTTTCACAAAACACTTGCTCATCATATGCTCTCTCCCGACCACATTTCTTCCACATTCATCTTTTGATCCCTGATTGTCCAAGGCTCTCGTTTTCTTTATCTGGATCCACTCCCCAGGAGATCTCATCTGGTCCAAATTTCTTTCTCTGCACCTCACCTCTCCCTGAACTTTCCAGGTACATCAAACTATAGCAGAGAGCCCCGCTTAGATGCTAACAAGCACATCTAACTTACTGTCTCCATTATAGAACTCCTGACTTCCCAGTCCAAATCTCCACATACCTTCTCTATCACAGTGAGTGACAGAAGAGTCACTTTTCTCGTGACTCATGCTAAAAATTCTTAGCATCATCACTCATCTGTTTCCTTTTCTCACCCCATGTTGTGGGTTGAACTTGTTTCCCAAGGACATATATTCAATTACTAACCCCCTTGTACCTGTGAATGTGACCTTTTCTGGAAATAGTCTTTGCAGATATAATCAAGTTAAGATGAGCTCACTTTGAATTAAGGTGAGACTGGCATCTTTATAAGGAAAGAGAGATTTTAGGACACAGATGCGGAAAATATACACGGAAATGGCCATACGATGACAGAGGCAAAGATTGGAAAGATGTTCCTACAAGTCAAGGAAGGCTAAGAATTTCCAACAACCACCAGAAGCTAGAAAGAGGCAAGAAAAGATTCCTTTCTCAACTCTGAAGGGAACATAGCCTGCCAACACCTTGATTTCCGACTTTTAGCATTTAGAAGAAAATTAATTTCTGTTGTTTAAGCCATGCAACTTGTAGTTATTTGTTAAGCAGCCCTAGGAAACTAACATATCTGATATCTACTTTGATGGCAAATTCAATCAGCCTTCTTACATATATATCCAGAATCTTCCATTACTCTCTTCTCAAGCCTAGGGAAGCCACCAATGATCAGGTCTCCTATCTGGCTTTCTGCTTCAACTTCTGCCTTAATCCAGTCTACCCACAGTCAATCTAAAATACAAATTATATCCTGTCACTGCTATACTTTAAACTTTGTTTCCTCACTTCACTAGGAGTAAAATCAAGTACTTAAAATGGACTACAAGGCCCTACATGACCAACCAACCTATCACCACTACTCCATAGACTTCATCTCCAGTAATTTTCCCTCTTGCTTACTCTGCAGTATCCACACAGGCTTCCTTGATGTTCCTTAGACACACTCTTGCCTCTGGGTCTGCACTTCCCATTCTCTTCATTTTTCACCCAGGAAACCTACTCCTGTCACTCATCCTGTGCTCACAGGCGTCTTGTATTCCACAACATTCTTTTCGTAGAAAGGCAGACCCCATCCCTACCACTCACTGTTCCACGATGCCAGTGGATTGGTGTTCACAGCCCTTTTCACCACTAGACATAGTTTCTATGTATTTTTCCTGCTTCTTAAATTGGGATAAAATCCACAACACAAAATGTATCATCTTAACCACTCTGAATTTACAGATTAGTGGTCAAATATATTCTAGTGTCATGCAATCATCACTATCCATCTTAATTCTTTTCATCTTATAAAATTGAAACTCTGCATGTTTACTTTTGTTATATTTATGCATCCCCCTTTCTGAGAATAGAGACTTAGGTCTTTGAAAGAAGTGAAATTTCTAGGTCACGGATGATAATAGGGTAAACTGCAACTTCATGTCATCAGTCTATGGGGGGAAAAGGGAAAGCTTCAGGGACAGGAATCCATTAATGAACTCTAAGTTGAACTAAGAAAGATTAGAATTAACAAATATACAAAGGAATTACAGTAAAGTGGACAGGAACTCTTTATTTAGGCTAGGAACTGAGAATGAGAAATTGTATCCTAATTAAGGAAGAGGAACAGCAGATATCTTAAATACCCTGGAGAGTAGAGAAGGTTCAAAGTAATCACAGCATGGCCAGGATTTAAGATCTATAGAAGTACAAGAGAATTTCAATTTTTAAAAAGACAATGAAACTGGAAAATAATGTTAATTATACCTCAACAAAACTCCAACAAATATTACAAGTAAATTTTTAATGAAAAAGATGATGGAAAGGGGTTTTCTTAGAGGGAAGATGGTTCTAGTTTCTCACATAAGTATGAACTCCTAGAAAGTTGCCATGGAAACAGATAAGCCACAGCTGACCCTTGAACAACACAGGGATTGGGGCGCCGACCCTCTGGACAGTCGAAAATCTACATGCAACTTTGACTCCCCCAAAACACAACTAGTAATAGCCTATTGTTAATTGGAAGTCTTACCAATAACAGTCCTTTAGCACATATTTTGTATGTCACATGTATTATATATCATTATATGTTAATAATGTTAAGAAAATCATAAAGAAGAGACAATATATTTATAGTATGGAATATATTTATTGTATGGAAAAGAATCCGTGCATGAATGGACCCAGGCAGTTCAAACCCATGTTGTTCAAGAGTCAGCTGTACATAGACATACACAAATCTCAACTTGGGAATCTTCACAGAGAACAAGAACTTAACATTTTTGAATAAAGTAAGGTTTTAAGGCCTTTGAGACAGAACAGAGAATAAAGAGAGAACCTTTGAAGAACCCCAGAGTGGGGAAAGAGACAAGTTAATGCAGATAAATGCATGAGAGACCATGTTGGAGCACCTGGGTGGCTCAGTCAGTTAAGCGTCTGATTCCTGACTTTGACTCAAGTCATAATCTCATGGTCCTGAGATCAAGCCCTTTATTAGGCTCTGTGCTGGGTGTGGAGCCTGCTTGGAATTCTCTCTTTCTCTCTCTCTCTCTGCCCCTTCCTCATGTGCGCTGTCTCTCAAATAAAGAAACTTAAAAAAAAGAGAGAGACCAGGTTACCATGGGAGCAAGGCATCCAAGGTGGGGTTGGAGGTTATGAAGGGAAATAAATATTTCCCAATGGGGCAGGAAGGTGTATTAGTCAGAAGACAATGATGAATTCAAAGTTTTCTCTTAGCGAGACATGGAAGGAGGAATTTCATAAAGAGAGGTGAAAGGAACTCTGACAAGTGATGACGTGGGAAGATGTGGAATCTAAGCAAGAATAGTCCTAAGGTAATATGTTGACATCTAAGAAGAAATAAATAGGGATTAGTTTCACAAAGAGATCAAGGAGTATGTATTTTCCTCTAAATTCCTACGAAGAGAAAGAGCTCTCGTATGGGGAGAAGGATACATAGAAGTTCTGTTTCTGTAACCTCAGACACCCCACCACTACGATGCCTTCCTGAAATGACAAAGCGATTTCCATAGCCTTCCCCCCCGCCTCCGCTGCTGGCTTTTTCTCACGTGGATGGGTTTGACTTTGGACTTCATCTTCTAAAATCCACGGTGGTTCTCCTTGTTCCAGTTCAGAGAGTGTATCTGGTTGGCAAGCTTGATACCCTGTTTATGGGAAATGACAGAAGACTCAGGCTCATCAAACTACCCTGGGCTCTGCAATATGAGGCGGTACATGTTAGGAACTGCACACTTTGCATGTTCCCAAATCAAAAGCTTTTCTCTGAGACAAGAGGAGCTTCTACTTTCTCATCGGGTGCCAGGGAGGGGACTGATAACCTATACTTAAGAGCAGCACAGACACACCACAGCTCTCAGAAGCTGACAGAGGAAAGGCCTCCAAGTGACAGGGAAGCCGTCCTCACCCAGTGACACCAGGTTCCTGTAGTTCTCCAGCATCACGTCCCGGTACAGGTCCTTCTGGGTGGGGACCAGGAGCTGCCACTCCTCCCAGGAGAAGTCCACGGCCACGTCCTCCAGTGTCAGCGATTGCTGTAACAACACAGTCCTGTTTAATAGAAATATTTCCCTTTTATTGAAATGGAAGGTGTAAGATCATAGAAAATATATATATTTGCCTCCACCCCTGGTTCCTGGCAGAGCTCCTAAAACCCCTATAATTTCCTAGGTGATAAGGGCCCTGGGAGCATCTTTTATTCTCTAATTGGTCTTTACCTCCCGTTTCTCACACAGGGTTCCTGAAACCATTGTAAATTCCTAAGTGTTAAGAACAACATGAATGTCTTTGTTCTGATGGGGCAACTGGTTGGGCTCTCGAATGGCGCTGGTCACCAGAAAGACCAAGCCATGATCAGAAGCTTGGAACTTTCAGACCAGCCCCCCATTCTCTTGAGAAGAGAGGGACTGGAAATAGAGTTAATGATCAATCATGCCTAGGTGAGGAAGCCTCCATAAAATCCCCAAGTACAGGGTTTGGAGAGCTTCTGGGGGATGGAGCCTGGAGAGGGGATGGAAGCTCCATGCCCCTTCCCACATACCTCACCCTACACATCTCTTCCACCGGGCTAGTCATCTGTGTCCTTTATTATATCCGTTTATAATAAACTGGTAAATGTGTTTCCCCAGTTCTGTGAGTCACTCTAGCAAATTCATTGAAACTGAATTTTAACTGGAGGAGGGGTCGTGGAGAACATCCAATTTGTAGCCAAGTCAGACAGAAGTTGTGAGTAACCTGGGGACCTACTATTTTCAATTAATATCTGAGTGGGGGACAATCCTGTGAGAGTGAGCCCTTAACCTGGAATCCGGCGCTAACTCCAGGCAGTGTCAGAATTGATTTGAACCGTAGGCCACCCAGCTGGTGTCGGAGGATTGTTTGGGGGGAAACGTCCACACACCTGGCATCAGAAGTGATGCGAGCGCGGCAATGACGGGAGAGTTAAGGAGACACAAAGGAGGAAGGGCGAGGTTTTCCCTACTCAAAAGGAATATGAACGAAGTGGTTCTGCTCATTTTCACCTCGTAGGCTATGTTTATATTCTTATTTTTTTTTAACGTTTATTTATTTTTGAGACATAGAGACAGAGCGTGAGCAGGAGAAGGGCGGAGAGAGAGGGAGACACAGAATCCAAAGCAGACTCCAGGCTCTGAGCTGTCAGCACAGAGCCCGATGCGGGGCTCGAACTCACAGATCGCGAGATCATGACCTGAGCTGAAGTTGGCAGCCCAACCGACTGAGCCACCCAGGCGCCCCTTATATTCTTATGTTTTTCAATTACTCACAAAAGAAGCAAAGTCATTAAAATATTCAGTCATCCTTTCATTCAGCAAATCACAGATATCTGTAATATGCAGCCATTATATCCTCTTGCTAACCTGAGATCATTTGCAACCTGTGTGTTTCAGCACCTATTTGTCAATCACTGTACGAAATGCTGGGAACATCAGGGTGATGTAGTGTGAGTCCGCGCTCGTAAAAATGTCTTCACAGGTGTAAGCATTTGCCTACATAGATTCATTTAGATATAGGCACACACAGGCATGCTCATACACACACACATAGATACACATAAGTAAATGCCCACAACCCAGGAACAACTACCAAACGTGTTAATGATGTGCCAGAGAATTCGGGGCAAAAAAATGTATGGAAGGGAACTTTGTTTTATCACTATGTGTACTAGAGAATGAGTCTTTTACATTGAAAATGTATCTGAGTCTGTGGTTCTTCTTGACACCAAACACATGGTGTCTTTTCCAATACTAATTTTCCAAGTCTCTGATTCTCAGACCTGGGTGTCTTATAATTTAATCCTACCTGACACTATTCAGAGTCAGCATTAGACTTTACCGGCTTAAGGGCTCACTCAGTTCTACAAGACTGCCTTCACTTCAGAGACTGGTCACAAGTACCAGGTTAGTTGCACTTGTATGCAATGGGGCTATAAATTTAGGAGTTCCCACAACTTTCTTCTCTCAGGTTTGATTTTGCTAGAACAACTCACTCAGAAAAATGTTGCACTTAAAATTACAGTTTATTATAGGGGCACCTGGGTGGCTCAGTTGGTTAAGCATCCTACTTAGGCTCAGGTCATGATCTCATGGTTCATGAGTTCCAGCCCTGAATCAAGCTCTTTACTGTCGGCGTGGAGCCTGCCTCCTCTGTCTGCCTCTCTCTGCCTCTATCTCAAAAATAAACAAACATTAAAAAATTAGTTTATTATAAATCATACGAATAGACTGCCTCATGAAGGAGGTACACAGATGAGGCCCAAAAAGGTCCTGTGTGGGGGAGCCTCTGTCCCCATGGAGTTGGGGTGTACCGCCCTCCTAGCAGGTGGATGTATCTGCGCACATGAAAGCTCTCTGAACCCTGTCAAGTTTCTCTGGAGGTTCCATTACATAGGCACAATGGATTAAATCACTGGTTACTGGTGACGGAGCTCCAGCTCCTTTCCCATCCCCAGGGGTCCCAGGTGGAGCTGAAAGTCCCAGCCTTCTAATCAGAGCTCGGTCTTCTGGGAGATCAACCCCCATCCTGAAGCTATCTAGGAGCTTCCCTTGAGTCACCTCATTAGCATAAACTTAGATATGTTCGAAGGGGCTTGTCATGAAAACAAAAGACACGCCTGCCACTTAGGAAATAATAGGGATTTAGGAGCTCAGCCAGGAACTATAGACAAAGAGCAAATACATATATATTTTTTATTAGGCCACAATGAGTCATTTGTGTAATTAAAGGCAATACAGAGGTGGAAGGTGACAACTCGATTTTGAACACAGAAGGCTCTATGTTTTCTGAGATGAGCTGAAGTTCTAAGGCGACACTGTGTGGATCTCAACAGCCGAAGCCAGCACCAGACAACAGAACTTTAGCTCCCTCTCGCCAAATCTGTACTCAAACACCAGTCCAGCGACCTGTTCACAGAGGGCCTCTGAAAGGTGTGCAAACCTTCCGTTTTACTGGGCACTTTCGGTTCAACTCAAAGACAAATCCAGATGGCAGTAAGGCTGAGTATGGAAGTCACCGGATGGTGGCCTCCTGAAAAACCAGTGTCTACTGAATTCTACTTGATCTAGTCCCACAGGGGACTCAGAATAATCAGGGAAGTAACAGCCATGCTCCTATGATTAGGAGAAGGCTGCTGAGATCACACAGCCTACCATATCACCTCTGGAAAGAAACCATCAAAGACAGTTCCTAAGGCTTAAGTGCCATGAAATGGTGAGCTCTCCTGAGGAACTGATCTGCTTTGTCCTGAGTCAAGGCATATGATGTAACTTATCATGACAGTAGATGCACAGTGATGGTTTTTGTCACCAGCAGTTTCCTGAAGAGCCGCACGCCATATTCCAGCACTGGTCATGCACGAACTCTAGGAACGACAGGTTCCTAATCCCACTCTGCCCGGATTTTGAAGGGACATCTGTTTCTCTCCAGAGCCCATTTTCCCCAATTTATGCTTTTTATTTAGTCGAACTGATTTTTTCAGGCCTCCGCAAATCCATGAAGGACTCAAGTTAACAATAAAACAAACCAGACTGCCTAGGTGGCTCAGTCGGTTACGCGTCCGACTTTGGCTCAGGTCATGATTTCACGATCCATGAGTTCGAGCCCTGCGTCAGGCTCTATGCTGACAGCTCCGAGCCTGGAGCCTGCTTCGAATTGTGTGTCTCCCTGTCTCTCTGGCCCTCCCTGGCTCATGCTCTGTCTCTCTCTGTCTCAAAAATAAATAAACGTTAAAAAAAAAAAAGTCACCTGGGCCTTCATTATTTTCTTCTGTTTCAGGAAATGCCCAGTAACAGGGATGTTAGTCTCCTCTGGATCTGCCCTGATTTTCTGTTCAGCAATCTCGGTCTTAGGATAAGAGTGTCCCACGAATGGCTGTAGGCAACTCCAGGAACCCCTACTCGTCCTTTACTGGATCTTTATTCCTGGGCACCCAGGATCTGTGGGGTGAAAAGCAAGTTCATTTTGCATGACACATTCGCTCTGGGCCGAGACACTGAACGCTGCTCTGTGCACCCACCTTAAGTCAAGGCCGGTATCTGTAACTGTCTCTTTACTTCGTGCCCCCAAAGGCTTTATAACCCAGGCAAATAAAACAGAACAATCTGAATGTGGGGGAGGCATGCCTTTCTTCTGTGACATAGAAATAGCATGAATGAGGGGCGCCTGGGTGGCTCAGTCTGTTAAGCGTCCGACTCTTCATCTTGGCTCAGTCATGATCTCACAGTTTGTGGGATCGAGTCCAGCATCAGGCTGCACACTGACAGTGCAGACCCTGCTTGAGATGATCTCTCTCAAAATAAGTAAACTTAAAAAAGTAGCAGTATGAATGAGAAAGGGAAATTGGGAAAGAAGACATATAGAAGGTTAGGCTCTGGACATATAATCCCTTAAAATCCATATACCCATTTGTACTTGGTTAAATGGTGCCCCCCCCCAAAAAAAAAAGCTGTATCCATGTATTAACCCCCATGAACCTGTGAATGTGACTTCATGTGGAAAAAGCGTCTTTGCAGATGTAATTAAGGACCTCAAGAGAATCCAGGAGTATCCAGATGGACCCTAAATCCAGGGAAGATGAAACCACGTGAAGACGGAGGCAGAGAGTAGAGATATACTGCCACAAGCCAAGGAACACCTGGAGAATCTGTTAGGAAAAGGGAAGGAAGTGAACAGATGTTGGGCAGATGTGTTGGGAATACCCAAGACCACCCCCCAGGTTCAATGATTACGACTCACAGACCTCAGCATATAATTTATTACCACAAAAGCATACAAGGCAAAATCCACAAAGAGAAAAAGTCCAAATGGCAAAATCTGGAGGAAATCAGGTGCAAGCTCTCAAGGGTCCTGTCTCTGTGAAGTCACACAAGAAGACTACCTCTCCTAGCAACGAGTTGTGATAATACAGGTGAAATGTGTTAGCTTATTAGAGACATGGTGCCCATGGCTTTTACTGGAGGCTGTTCATGTAGGCATCCACCGCCTAGCACATGACCAAAATCCCAGCTCCCCAGAGCAGGTGTTGAGAATAAACCATACTGTTTAAAAGAACAGTTTAAGCACAGTGAGCCATTCAATAGAGAGTGATGGGAACTCCCCAAACCTAAGTTCCCAGATGCCAGGCAAGGGATGACCTTGTAAGAAGCCCTTTCTGAGAAGAGCTGTGTTAACTCTTTTCTGCAACAGCAAGGAACCAGCTGCGTCTGTTACACTATGTTAGCAGGTTAGAAAAGTCCTATGATCACCAAAATTGATGCTGAGAAAAACATTCCATAAAAATCCAACACCTATTTCAAACTGGAGCCTAATGGGTTAGGAATTCATTATTCCACAGCAGGGAGAACAAAACAAAACACTACCTCTAATTTTTTTAAATACATACAATATACTACTATTCTCATGTTTCTAAAACACGCACAAAAGACTATGTATTGTTTGTAGACACATACACATCTAGTAAAGCATGAAGATGTGATATGAAACAGGATAGCAGTTATTATAGGGAGGGAAGAAAGACTGCACTTCCAACCTCCACTGCTTCAAGTCAGTCCCCAATCCGGGTTGTTCCCTATACTTCTACCCACTGGCTATAAATCAGGTTTCCATGACCTCCTCCTCAGGTGCAATTAATTTGAAAAAGTGGCTCACAGAACTCAAACACTCTGCTTACTAGATTACCAGCTTATTAAGAGGGGATAAAACTCAGGAGCAGCCAGATGGAAGAGATGCAGATGGCATGGGGAAAGGGCATGGGGCTTCCCCGCCACTCTCCCGGTTCTCCACTCTCCCAGCACCACGTGTTCTCCAGGCGGGAAGCTCTCTGAACGGTGGTCATTTGAGGTTTCATGGAGGTTTTAGTCCATAGGCATATTTACTCATTGGCCAGTGGTGACTGATTCCACCTCCAGCCCATCCCCTCCCCAGAGGTTAGGGGGTGGCCTAAGAGTTCCAACCCTCCATTCACAAAGTTGGTTCCACCGGCAACCAGCCCCCACCCACAGGTGCTTTCCAAAAAGCAACTGGTTAATATAATAAAAGACACCTTAACCACTCTCAACCCTTGGAAAATCCCAAGGATTTCTGGATCTCTTGCCAGGAACAGAGATGAAAACCAAATATATATTTCTTTTTCTTTTCTTTCCTTTTTTTTTTTTTTTTTTTTGAGAGAGAGAGGGAGAGCACACTTGCGAGCAGGGGAGGGGCAGAGAGAGAGAGGGAGGAAGAGAGAGACTCCCAAGCAGGCTCCACGTCCAGGGCAGAGCCAGATGCAGGGTTCAATCTCACCAATGGTGAGACCATGACCTGAGCCAAAATCAAGAGAATAAATATTTTAAACATTCCAAAGCAGTCCAAATAGATGCAAGTATTTAATCAGATTCTAGTCACAACGTCATTCCTTCTCTTATCTGTTTATTAGTGTAGCCACTAAAAAAACTTTTTCATAGGAAAATTTGTTTCATGGAAATGTTTAGAACATGAAATAACTAAAAAGAGCAAATTATCCCAATATTTCCAGAGTTTATCTGAATTATGAGAATTAAGCAGACACCTGGGTGGCTCAGTCGGTTAATTATCGACTATCGATCTGGCTCAGGTCATGATCCCAGGGTTGTATGATTGAGCCCGGAGTAGGGCTCCATGCTAAGTGTGGAGTCTGCTTAAGATTCTGCCCCTCTCCCCTGCTTGCAGAAGGAAGGAAGGAAGGAAGGAAAGAAAGAAAAACAGAAAATTAAAAAACAAACTTGAAATATACTTTTAAGAATTACTTTTGGGAAATAGAATTTGGGGGGCTACAAATGTGTGGGTTTTTTGGTTGTTTTGTTTTGTTTTTTAGTGTTTTAATTTTGAGAGAGAGAGAACGACCAAGCACGGGGGAAGGGCAGAGAGAGAGAATCCAAAGCAGGCTCCAGGCTCTGAGCGGTCAGGACAGAGCCGGATGTGGGGCTCGAACTCACAAACCTGAGATCATCACCCGAGCTGAAGTCCCACACTTAACCTACTGAGTCACCCAAAGTCATCTTTAACAGAAAGCTTACCAGTTTAGATTTGCTGAATTCTTGATCTCCCTAAAATTCTTATCTGCGGAGGCCTCCTTAAGCCTTGCAAAACAGTCGGTAGAGACGAATTGGACTGAAGGCTGAGGGGAAGGCAACGTTCATCAAATCTGTCTCACGCCGGCTCCAGCACGGAGCCCCACTTTCAACTGCTGACGACGCTTTCATCGACAGATACCCACTCCCCTCCAGTTCTCAATCCCCGAGCGCCCCTGGCACAGGGACCCGCACAGACCCCGAACTCTGACCTCACGAGTCTCAGTCCTTGATCTCCACCGAGCCTGAATGCCTGACCACCGCGGTCCCCGGTGGCAGTAAAGGCATCTCAACCTCAGAGCCACGCACTTCCACGGCACCTTTCCCTTCCTCAAGCTCTTCCGCCGAGAGATTCGCACTCAGATCTGGGTTTCCCCCGATTCCACTGCGATCTCCGGCGGCCACGCCTCACCTCTGCAAATTCACCCGTTCCCGGCGGCACGCCCAGCTCCCCGGGCACCAGCTACGGTTGCAGCGGCGCCCGAAGGTCCCCACTTCCGGGGCTCCCTGGGCGCACGCGCGCTGCGTAGCGGTCGGCCACCCCCGCCGTCGTCCCGCCGCTCACCTGGGGAGTTCCGGTTTTTGTACTGGCGGCTGCCCGTGCCGCGGCGCCGGGGGGTCGCAAACAACGCTGCGCCAGCTGCACGGACGCCCGAGAAACTGTCGGAAACGAGCGGCCTGTGAGCGCAGCCTTGTTGGCGGAATGTCGGGGGTCCGTGGAGCCGGGAACGCGCCCCGGGAAGGGGGCGAGGGGAAAGGGTCCCCCCGGCTGGGATCTAAGTGGGCCTCCCCGCCATTGAGGTTAGGCTCGGAATGTGTGCGGGAGGGTCACGATATAAATTCACAGCCAAGGTCGCCTTTTGTTCCAGGCCTGTTTGGAAAACACCAAGTGTTGACATTTGGAAGTATGGGCTATGAAATAACCGGATACAAAAGCAGCCGTGTCGCTGTCGTAGCTTACGCAACGTGTGCGAATGGTTATTGAAGAAATCACGCACCAGCATTCTTGACAGCAGTGTCATTGGGCCTTAACGCCCGCTACTTGCAACTAACGTGACTGGAACCTCCGAGGATTCAGGAGCATCTGCGTGCTGTTTTGCCGCTTTGGTGCGCAGGCTCGCGTTCTCTGCGCCCGGCTCACCTTCTCTGCTCTCTAGGCGGGGCAGTGAACTCTGACAGGCCCAAATCAAGTGCTACAGACTTTTCAGACAATATAAATCGGTCCTCCGTAACTTTATGAAAATGTCCAAAATCTGTCACAACTACCCATTCCAATAGGAGTTGCTGTGCATTTTTTTGGAAAAGAACGAAGAAATAAAATCTGAGAATTGGCTTATCCACAAATTGGTCTGCTTCCAATTTAAAATGTAAGTTTCTTCGGGGCGCCTGGCTGGCTGGCTGAGGAGCATTCGACTCTTGATCCCCGGGTGGGGAGTTTGAGCCCCATGTTGGGTGTAGAGATTAAATAATCAAAATTTTAAAAAGTATTTTTTCATGTTAATTGGCGATTGAGAGTTGTCTCTTCTGTGAATATTTGCCTATTGGTTTTTACTCTTGTCATTTTCTTAGTGAAAACTCTTGGTAAGAGTTCTTTATATAATCTTAAGTTTCCATCCTTTTTCAGTTAAGCATTACAAAAATATTTTCTCAGTGCGCAGCTTGTTTTTACTGTTTTTGATGTATACTAAATGGAATATATAATTTTAATGTAGCTGAAATTTAACAATCTTTCCCGTTACAGTTTGTGTCTAGTTTTTTTAAAAGAAATCCTTCCCCTTGTTAAGTCCTAAAGACAGTCTCTTGTATTTTCTTCTAAAACTTTTAGAGTTCCAGAGCTCAGCACCTTATGGGCAAAATCCAACCCATAGCCTGTTTGGCTTTGCCCTTGAGATTGGTTTTTCAGTTTTCAAAGGGTTAAATAGATGGAGATTGTATATGGCCTGAACAGCCTAAAACACTATCTGGCCCTGTTTCACGTAAGTTTGCAGACTTTTAGTGGAATACATGAAGCAGGGTGTCAAGTGCTTTTTCCATAGGATAACTAATTATCCTTGCACTGTTTTAAAAATAACTACCATAAAGGGACTAGCCTTTGTCCCAGGTTCCTAAGAGGTAATCTCTAAATCCTTAGAATTTCCTGAGTGATAGGGGTATCTTACTCTACGTGAAGGGCCCCCAAAGGCCCCAAAGGTAGTTTCTTCTAAGGAGATAACTCATGATAGGAACTGGCCGTCCCAGAAAAACCAACTGTGTGATTAGAAGATTGGGGCCTTGAGCCTTATGATATCAATCTGACCTCCAGGGAGGTAGTGGAGACTAGAGACTGAGTTCGATCCCAAATCAATCATGTCTGTGTAATAAAACCCAAATTAGAACCCTGAATAGGAATCTCAGGTGAAATTCCCTGCTTGGCAATACTCCTTTGAGTATGTCATTTCTCAGTGCTGGGTGGGTAATAAATCTTGAAGGGTGACGGAAGATTTAGGTTTACAACCCTTACAGATTTTTCTCTATGTGTCTCTTCTTTTGGGTGGTTCTTATTTGTATCTTTATGCTATTATAAAACTAGAAGAGGAATATGACTTTTGATGAGTTCTGGAAGTCTTTTTTTCAAGTTTATTTTTGAGAGAGTGACTGAGAGAGGTACAGTGAGACTGGGAGAGAGAGAATCCCAAGCAGGTTCCGTACTATCAGCATGGAGACCAATAGGGGACTCAGATTCACGAACCTTGAGATCATGACCTGAGCCAAAATCAAGAGTCGGTTGCTTAACCAACTGAACCACCCAGGCACCGCTGTGAAGCTTTCTTATCTGAGGGTGGATATAGGAGCTCCTAAATTTATAGTCAATTGGTTAAAGGTGAGAGTGGCCCTGGGAACCCCTGAATTGAGGGGTTGGCTGAATTGAGGACAGTACCTTTAACCTTGAGGTGGGCCAACTCTGAATAATACCCCTTTTTGCACTGACTTGTAATGCCATCTCAGTTAGATATCCATATCCAATTTCCATATGTAGAGATCAATTTCTGTAGAGCTCTATTTTGTAATTTGTAATATGTCTCTATCCCTGTACTTGACACTGCAAAATATTAATTACTATTGATTCAGAGTAAATCTTATTTGTTATCAAGTAGAGCCAAACCCCCATCATATTTCTGTGTTAGAATTGCTTGAAATATTTTTTGGCAATTTGTCCCCTGTGAGAATTTTAGGACTGGCCTGTGAGGATTATAGAAGCCTGGTTGGGATGGTTTTTGGTTACACAATAGATAATAATACAAGGTCCTTGCATAGCATATTAAGGATATTAGATTTTTTTTAAGTCCATAGAGAGCTACAAATGAATTAATTAATTTTAATGTTTATTTATTTATTTTTTATTTTCATTTAAAATAGTTTATTTTCAAATTGGTTTACATAAAACACCCAGTGTTCATCCCAACATGTGCCCTTTTTTAATGCCCATCACCCCCTCTCCCCCCCCCATCTCCCTCACCCTCAGTTTGTTCTTAGTCTTTGAGAGTCTCTTATGTTTTATCTCCCTCCCTCTCTGTGTTTTTTTTTTCTTTCCCCTCTTCCCCTCCCCCTGGTTTTTGCTTAGTCTCACCAAGTCCACCTATTCGTGGAAACATATGGTATCTGTCTTTTTCTGACTGACTTATTTCACTTAACATAATACCCTCCAGTTCCATCCATGTTGCTACGCATGGCCAGATTTCATTTTTTCTCATTGCCACATAGTAGTCCATTGTATATATGTACCACTAATGTTTATTTATTTTAAGAGAGAGACAGCAGGAGAGGGGTGGAGAGGGAGAGAGAGAATCATAAGCAGGCTCCACACTGTCAGTTCAGAGCCTGATATGGGGCTCAAATTCATGAACTGTGAGATCATGACCTGAGGTGAATCAAGAGTCAGACACTTAACTGACTGAGGCACTTAGCCACCCTGATGAATTTAATAGGATTTTCAGACCAAGTAAGTGTCTGCTACATTATGTTATAATAAAACCAACCCTAAAATATCTGTGGCTTAAAACTTCTCACTCTTATTCCATGTATGTGGGTTGCCTGGGACTTCTGCTCCACGTCGCCGTTGTCATCACTCGTGACCCATGAATAGGACTCCCACCTGGAATATTACTGGTTACTGGGAGAGATGGACCCAGAAGATGGAAGAGTACACACTGGCTAAGGCTTCTACTGATAAGTCACCCAAGCCTACCTCATGGTGATATGTAACTTCAAATACATGGAGAAATAGTCCTTTCTGTGTGTCCCAAAGGGGAAAGATTTGTCAACAGCCAGCCCTAATGACTATCACAGCCCTCTACCAGGACTCAACTAATGGGAGAATAAAAAAGTGAAAATGACACAAAGAATGGAGATGCAATTGTGCTTAGAATTGCAGGCCCTAGAAACTTCATAGCATTTAAATCAGAGGGTCTGATTGGAAATGCATACTTAGGCTGACAAAACCAGGGACCTCATGACTAAATTGCTGGATTACAGGACAAGTCAGTGATTTTAATAGCATTTTGCAACGTCTTCTAAAATCCATGTACACTGGGGTAGCCTCACACAGGTGAGCCAACCTGGATATCCAGCTTAAGGGATGGAGGGTTAGTCAGTAATGTCAAACGTATACCTCTGCTTTCTTGTGGTAGTTTTTTACAGCTTTCTGGGACCACGTGTTCCTTGCTTTTATTTTTCATCAAAAAAAAAAACAAACCAAAAAACTTAAGTCATTAAAAAAAAAACTTAAGGGGCGCCTGGGTGGCTCAGTCGGTTAAGCGGCCGACTTCAGCTCAGGTCATGATCTCGCGGTCTGTGAGTTCGAGCCCCGTGTCGGGCTCTGTGCTGACGGCTCAGAGCCTGGAGCCTGCTTCTTCAGATTCTGTGTCTCCCTCTCTCTCTGCCCTTCCCCTGCTCATACTCTGCCTCTATGTCTCTCAAAAATAAATAAATGTTAAAAAAAAAATTAAAAAAAAAAACAAAAAACTTAAGTCTTTATTCTTGTGTACCCAGCACCAATATATGCCTTCTATTCAAGATTATTTTTCTGATTGGGGAATTTTGAGATAAACCAGTGATCCTTGGGTTTATACAATCTGATGCTCAGTATACGGCAAGTCTTGATGTCAAAATACCAAAAGCACCTGAATCCACGCAGTAACAAGGGTCCACAAGGAGACCATCACCAGGTAAGTCCTCTACAGGCATGTCTTCGACATGCCAGTGCTCCTGAAAACCACTGCCAATTTTAGGGCTGTTACCTGGTATGATAGGATGGGGAAGTAAACTTGGAGGGGCCCGTACCACATTGTGAGAAGAAATGTTGGAAAACTATTCTTTTTAATACGGGCTTGACGTGTTTTTTGCACCAGCCCCCACAATGCCGATAGTCAGCACAAGGTGAAAAAGATCAAGATTCTGTAGCTCAGGGGAGCCTTTTGTCACGGTCATACTTCCTCACACCCCAGGCAAGCCCCAGCTGGTTGGGAAAGAAGCGATGGGGTCGGCAATATGATCACTCGCTGTCAGTCTCACAACATGGTGAATGGAATTGAGTCACAGCTGATAGATTGCCATTGGGTTTGTCCAGAAAGAGGTAGTTTACATAACCTTCAATCTCACAAGATGAGGTCGATGCTTTACATGTTTGTTTTGTTTTTTTAATATTTCTTTCGTTTTGAGATACAGTGCAAGTGGGGGAGGGGCAGAGAGAGAGGAAGACACAGAATCCGAAGCAGGCTCCAGGCTCTGAGCTGTCAGCGCAGAGCCCAATGCAGGGCTTGAACCCACAAACCGTGAGATCATGACCTGAGCCAAAGTCAGATGCTTAACTGACTGAGCCACCCAGGCGCCCCGATGCTTTAAATGTTTTAATGAAAGTTTAGGTTTATAACTAAAATTTGGGAGAGTAGTGAGAGTAGGCTTTGCTATACTTTGGTTTGATAGCAGTTCTTTCCCTGCAAATAGGGTTTGACTGACAGAGCGAGCAAGGGTGAGGACAGAGGAGTCACATGTTTTTCACCTTCGCAGTGAGGAGCTTCTTCCTCTACAAAGACCCCTTTTAATATTTTGAACATGGCAAGGGAAAGTTGGGAAGTACTCGATGTTCGAGAGTTTGAGCCCCGCATGGAGCTGTGTGCTGACAGCTTGGAGCCTGCTTTCAATTCTCTTTCTCCCTCTCTTTCTGCCCCTCCTCTGCTCAGGCTCTCTCTCTCTCTCAAAAATAAAGATTAAAAAAAGTTTTTTTAATTAAAAAATGTCAAACCATCAACTGTATGCTCCATTCTAACTTCATTTTTAATTATATGGGGGAAAAATTCTATCTTGGAACTGATAAAAAGCTGTTTTACTCAAGAAACATTCAAAATCTTCCAGGCCCATTTACAAATACCAGCAAATAGTGGGGTGGTAGAGGAGGAAATATTCAGTATTTTATTAAGACCTCTTACTAAAATAATGAACCATGTAGTTCAATTATAACTTATGTAATGATGTAAAAATTCAATGCAAGAATCCTATTGGCAAGTTTTGTGTAGGTTTAAGTACGTATAACAGGGAGTCCCAATTGTTATGCAAACATAAAATTCCCAATTATGAACAATCATTTTAACAGTAAAAATAGGTGTAAAACCCATAATCTTACATAGTTCTGACATAATTTGTGCTTTATTTTCTGACAAGTATATGTACATACTTAATATTTTCCATAATTGTTTATTATGTCACAATTATAGAATATGACATCCCTCAATAAATGACACCCATGAAAGATGATTCCTCAGATTCATTAAAGTGTAGAATTTTTTCCTCATGTCAATTCTCTGATTATTAGCATAGCAGGATTTCATGCCAACGACATCCTCGCAATTAATACACACACGCACACACAGATCTCTCCTATTTGGTCCCTCTGGGCTACCTTCAGCTGACATTTATTGGGGAAGGGATTTCCTGCTGTCTGGCATTCTACCCAGTACCATCCTCTTATAAGCAATGGGGTGTGAGTTTGGGGGGAAAAAAGCGCGTGTCCATATTGGTAGCCTTTAGGTCTTGCTCCTGTGTGAACTCTGGTGTTATGAGCCATTCACTCTCAATGACAAATTTTGGATATTTACGTCATGATTTCTCTCCTCTATGAGTTTTCTGATGCAACATGAGGCTGAATTTGTGGGAGAAGTTTTCCAACACTCACTGCATCCGTAAGGTTTCTCCCCTGTGTGAGTTCTTTGATGGATAAGAAGATGTGACTTCTGGACGAAAGATTTCTGACATTCGCTGCATTCGTGGGGTTCTCTCCAGTGTGTGTTTTCTGATGCAAAACGAGGCTGAACTTGATAGGAAACGTTTTCCCACATTCACTGCAGCCATAGGGCTTCTCTCCTGTATGGGTTCTCTAATGAATAATAAGGCTAAACTTGTGAGAGAAAGTCTTCCCACACTGGAGGCATTCATAAGGTTTCTCTCCTGAGTGAATTCTCTGGTGAATGAGGAGATAGGACTTCCGGCTAAAGGCTCTGTGGCATTCACTGCACTCATAAGGTTTCTCTCTGGTGTGAGACCTCTGGTGAATGGTGAGGTGTGACTTTTGGGTGAAAGCTTTCCGACACTGACTGCATTCATAAGGTTTCTCACCCGTATGTGTCTTTGGTGTAAGATGAGACTGAACTTGATGGAGAACATTTTTCCACATTCATTGCACCCATAGGGTTTCTCTCCTGTATGAGTTCTCCAGTGAGTATTGAGGCGTGACTTTACACTGAAGCCTTTTCCACATTTACTACAATGGTAAGGTTTCTCTCCTGTGTGAGTTCTCTGATGTTTAATGAGCTCAAATCTCTGGAGGAAAGTTTTTCCACAGTCACTGCATCCGTAAGGTTTTTCCCCTGTATGAGTTTTTTGATGTAAAATGAGGCTAAACCTAAGGGGGAATGTTTTCCCACATTCGTCACAACCATAAGGTTTCTCTCCCGTGTGAGATCTCTGATGAATAATGAGCTGTGACTTGTTGCCGAAGCTCTTCTCACACTCACCGCACCTGTAGGGCTTCTCTCCTGTATGAGTTCTTTGATGTAAGGTGACTTGTGACTTATCGCTGACGCTTTTCTGACATACACGACACTCACACCATTTCTCTCCTGTGTGAGTTCTCTGTTTATTAAGGCATGACTTATCAGTAAAAGCTTTCCCACATTTATTGCATTCATAAGGTTTCTCTCCTGTGTGGGTTCTCTGATGTAAAATGAGATGGGGCTTACAGCTGAAGGCTTTCTCGCATCTACTGCAGCCATAGGGTTTCTCTCCTGTGTGTGTTCTCTGACGCTTAACGAGGTCTGACCTCCGGGAAAAGGCTCTCCCACAGTCCCTGCAGTTATTCTGTTTCTCTCCTGCTCGAGGCTTCCAATGTTTAGTAAGCTGTGGCTTCTGGCCGAAAGCCTTTAAAAGTTCATTAAATTCACTGTATTTTTCTCCAGTATGAATATCCTTGTGCTTGGTATAAAGAACTACTTTGTCGTAGCCATTAAATTCCATTTCGTTTCTTGCACAGCTTGTATTCTGAATAATGTACTCCACATTGGGTTTCAAGTGTTTCCCAAGTATGTCAAACGTATGGGATCTTTGTGCTAAAGGGACATCAAAGTTTAAGCTTAGAGACAATATTTTTCTAAATGGATTATTTATGTGGTGACTCTCCATAGTGTCAAGGTCGCCTTGGTTTTCTTGGTGCCAGTCTGTATGACTATCCACTTGCCAGGTGTCGTCTAAAAGGAGACCAGTGAACCACAATGATCATGTAATAGAAGGAGTGGAATTTCATAGCAAAGGCCAAGCAGAGAAGAGGAAATGAGACTGGGTATACAGTGAAAAGTCTGAGACTATTGTAAGTGGAAGGAGAAAAAAATGGAATAAACTAGAAAATGAGGAGAAGAGCGACAATTTATGAATGTTGAGTAGAAAAGAAAGCTATAACCGTGGGTGAGGGAGACAAAGAGGGGGAGAAGGCAGGTAAACTGAGGATTCCAGGGAGAAAGATTTAGTAGGACAGCAAGTTCCAAGATGAACTAGAGTGAGATCTGATCGGAATACAGAAGAGAAGGAAATGTATTTTATTTTTATTTTTTTTGGAAAACTTTTCTTTTTAAAGTAGGCTCCATGCCCAACATAGGGCTTAAACTCATGACCCTGCGGTCAAGAGTTGCATGTTCTATGAATAAGCCAGCCAGGTGCCCCTGGAAATGTATTATTTTAAAAACCAAGCAAAAGGGGCACTTGGGTGGTTCAGTTGGTTAAGCGTCTAACTCTTGGTTTCAGCTCAAGTCCTGATCTCCCAGTTCGTGAGACTGAGACCTATGTCAGGCTCTGCACTCATGGTGTGAGGCCTGCTTGGGATTCTCTCTCTCTCTCCCTCTCTCTCTGCCCATCCCCTACTCACATGCACTCTCTCTCACTGTCTCAAAATAAACATTAGAAATATATAAATAAAACCAAGCAAAAGAATTCTAATAAGGAGAGATTAAAAAGTGGAGTCAGGGGGCGCCTGGGTGGCTCAGTTGGTTGAGCGCCAGACTTCGGCTCAGGTCATGATCTCACAGTTTGTGGGTTCGAGACCCACATCCGGCTCTGTGCTGACAGGTCAGAGCCTGAAGTTTGCTTCAGTTTTTGTGTCTCCCTCGCTCTCTGCCCCACCCCCACTCGTTCTCTCTCTCTCTCTCTCTCTCTCTCTCTCAAAAATAAACATTATAAAAAATAGTTACAAATAGAGAAGGAGGGAGGCAAACCATAAGAGACTCTTAAATACAGAGAACAAACTGAAGGTTGATGGGGGTGGGGGAGGGGAAAATGGGTGATGGGCATTAAAGGAGGACACTTGTTGGGATGAGCACTGGGGGTTGTATGTAAGCGATGAACCATGGGAACCTACCCCCAAAACCAAAAGCCCACTGTATACACTGTATGTTAGCCAACTTGACAAATTATATTTTAAAAAATTAAAAATTAAAAAAAAGAATGAGATAAACAAAAAAACACTTTTTAAAAGTGGAGTCAATATTAATGCATGTGGCAGCTTATATCTCCTGTTCTAAGTCACATTCAGAGCTTAAAAACTTCAAGAAGGTTTCTCTGAATAATAGGCATCTCCTCGTTTCTGACCAAATAGAAATTTACCTCCATTTATGCCCCAGGGTTGGTTTCTCACTCACCTGGATGAATCTGACTCTGGATTTCTTCCTCTGTTATCCACGGTGGTCCTTGTTCCAACTGGTAGAATGCATCTGCTTTGGTAACTGGATACCCCACTCAAGGAAGATGATAGCGGAGCCAGGGACCCACATACCTGGGCTTACAAGGCCTCTGAAAAATGGGCCAGGTTATGTTTAAGGGCCTGAACAATTTGCATCTTAGCCAAGTAAAGGCCTTTTACTTTGGGAGCGAGAGAAAAGCACTTTGTTAGAGGCCAGAATGTACTAAAATCTGTATGTATGAAACTCAAGTTCAAAAAAGTAAGGTTCTTGTAAGGCTCCACACATTTCGTCAATGAGAAGAGAAAGGCAACTGATGGCCTGCATTGCCCTGAGAAGGCCCTGCCTACCCACTGAGGCTAGGCTGCTGTAATTTTCCAACATCACATCTTGATACAGGTTCTTCTGAATGGGGTCCAGTAGCTGCCGCTCCTCCCACGTGAAAACCACAGCCACATCCTTGAATGACAGTGAGCCCTGCAACAGAAGGTTCCTATTCATCCTAACGGGATTATCCTGAGTTAACACTATGAAGATAAGCATCGTATTTCCTACGGTAAGTCATTTGCCTTCTGTATAACTAGTTTTGCATTATATTTTGTAGGAGAAGTTAAATTTTTAAAAAAATATCCTATCTTTGCGGTGCCTTGGTGGCTCAGTTGGCTAAGTATCTGACTTTGGCTCAGGTCACGATCTCCTGGTTCATGGGTTCAAGCCCCACGCTGGGCTCTGCTGACAGCTCAGAGCCTGGAGCCTGCTTCGGATTCTGTGTCTCCCTCTCTCTCTGCCCCTTCCCTGCTCATGCTCTCTCTCTCTCTCTCTCTCAAAAATAAACATTAAAAAATTTTTTTAATAGCCTATCTTTGTGCTTCCAGTCATTCACTGATGTACATGTTCACTCTTTCACAAGAGACATAGACTAGATCATCCTCCAATCCTCTAATCTGGGAACCACCTACAACCTATGTGAATGCACCTCCATGTCAGACACTGCCCTGGATCCTCCTCTGCACGGAAGACTTCCTTCTACCCTGAAGAAGCAACCAGCCTCCAGAGAGAGGAATGTCAGTCCACAAGACTACAATACATTATAGAGGGCAAGAAAGAAATACATACTATGTGGGCACCAATGGGGAGCAGAAAAATTATAAAGGCTGAACTTCAGAGGGTGAGGAGAGAGGTAATTCAAGATGTAATTCAAGAAAGAAGTCACATGAGGGGCGCCTGGGTAGCTCAATCAGTTGAGTCAGTAGGCTCAGGTCATGATACCACGGTTCATGGGTTCGAGCCCCATGTGGGGCTGTCTGCTGTCGTGGTGGAGCCTGCTTTGGATCCCCTGTCCCCCCATCCCAGCCTCTCCCCTGCTCATGTGCACACACGCTCTCTCTCTCAAAAATAAACATTAAAAAAAAACAAACAAGAAAGAAGTAACATTAATGACAGCACAATAAAAAACCATGAAATCTAAAACACCATAAATACATTTCTTCCTAAGTTGGAAATGAAATGGCTGCATTTAGCGCAGGTAGAGCTTACTGTAAGCACTCAAAAACAATGTTCACTTACTATTTTTTTTACTGAAAGTTGATAGGGATGAACTTACAAGGTACTGGCTTAAGTGTACTTAGTAAGTTACAGAAAAGTACATGAACTATTATAATCTCAATTATGTCAATGGGTTATTAGATTCTGTGCAGAAAAGGGTTGACTCGGCAGGCCGGGGTTGCCCAAGAAAGGCCTGTCTTCAGGAAGACCACCCGTTGGCTTGCTCCTGGGAGATAACCTCTGAACCCCCGGAATATCCAACCCAATACAGGTGTTGCCACATTCCTGAGGCCTTGAGCTATGCTCTATCAGTGTGAATTTGGGGGGCCTGGAGACTGAGTAACTGAGGTTAGTCACATATGCTAAATGCCTGTGTTGACTCTCAATACGACCCTGGACACCAAGCTGCAGGTGAGCCCCCCCAGATGGCAACACTTCCCACCTGTTGTTACACATCGTCGCGGGAGACTTAAGTGCCATTCAAGCTACTCCACTGGGCAAGGATAACTGGAGGCTGGTGCCTAGTCTCTCCTGGACGCTACTCTATATCTTTTGCCTTTGTTGATTTTACTTAAGAAAAAAATTTTTAAGTAGGCTCCACACCCAGAGTGGAGCCCAGCGCAGGACTGGATCTCACAACCCTGAGATCAAGACCCGAGCTGAGATCGAGACTCAGATGCTTAATTAAAAAACAAAAATCAAATAAATGTCGGATGCTTAACCAATTGAGCTAAGCAGGTGCCCCTGCTTTTGCTGATTTTTATCTGTATTTTTTTCACTGTAATAATCCGTAACTGTGAGTATAATAGCTTTTTTGAGTCCTTTTGAGTTCTTCTGGAGAATCATCAAGATGGAGGGTGGGCCAAGGACCCCCAACTCAAATACATACAAATTCATAGTTATATATATACATGTAAATGCTGACAGGAAAGTCAAAGCAATACATGTAACTTTTTAGATTTTTTATCTTGTGGGTGGTGAAAAGGGATCAATGAGAGACTTAAGAGTTTAGCTCTAGAAACTTCTGTACTATTTGAAACTTTAGACATTGAGACTATTTTAAGCTTTACTAATATAATTGGAAAAATTTTTAAATAGAAGAAATGAACTATGAACTGGGAGTTGACACCTGCATTTGGGGTAGTGAAAAGATTATGAAGGAAATATTCTAAGACTTGCTAATAGATTGGGATTTCTCAACCTGAATCCTACTGACGTTTTGGGCTGGATAACTTTTTGTTATCCCATTAACAGTTATGACAGTTATGAAAAAAATGTCCCAGGGGGCGCCTGGGTGGCTCAGTCAGTTGAGCGTCAGACTCTTGATTTTGGCTCAGGTCATGATCTCACGGTTCATGGGTAAAGCCCCCCATTGGACTCGCAGCAGGCAGTGTGGAGCCTGGTTGGGATTCTGTCTCTCCCACCCTGCCCCTCCCCAACTTGTGATGTCTCTGTCTCTCTCAAAATAAATAAACAAACTTAAAAAAAAAGTCCCATTGTTAAATGTTCTCTGGGGAGACAAAATCATTCCAAATTGAGAACCACTGATTTAAAGAAAAAACTGAATGTTGAGGGCTGTTTGTGGAAGACCAAATGACGGTCTTAGAACCCATCCATTCTTCCTGATAATCTAGGTGTTATCCCTGAAGAAAGTCAGACCACCAGGAGGCTGTAGACTTGAGCTACACCATTTTGAAACCCTGAAGCACTCTGATCACTGAGGTCAGCTTTGGTGTAACACCACTAGTTTATCCGCAGATGGCTGAGAAATAATCAAAGGAAACGCACCACTTTGTTAGTGGTTTGTAGAGGGCACTAAGCAATCTAACCTAAATATCCACCAGAAATTTCTTCCTACTTACGTGACAGGAACTATCTACTTTTCTAGAGGAGCTTTCTCCTTAAGGCAAGGCAAATCACCAATGATTTTTTTTTAAAGCTTATTTATTTTGAGAGAGAGTGCACGAAGATGAGCAAGGGAGGGGCATGGGGGTGGGGGAGGGAGACAAAGGAAATCCCAAGCAGGCTCCTTGCTGGCAGCATAGAGCCCGACTCAGGTCTTGATCTCTTGAACTGAAAGATCATGACCTGAGCCAAAATCAGGAGTCGGATGCTTGACTGACTGACCCACCCACTGCCCCTCACCAACAATTGCTTACTGACGGCCATGTGGTAGATTATATTTCCCAAGGATGACCACAATAGTGTGTCCTGTTCCCAGACCTTCTGCAACTTGACCTTGCTACTCCTCCATCAGGAGGCAGAACCTGTTCCCCTCCCCTTGAATCTAGTTTGTCTGAGGGTCTTGCCGGTAACAGAGGTTGCAGCAGAAGTGATGACGCAGAGAGGGCCATGTAGTTTCAGTTCTGTCAGAATCTAGCATCGTTCTCTGAGAAGCCCAAGCCACCTTGGGAGGCCATGCATAAATCCTCCAACAGCCCCAGGTCGACCTAGGTTTTGAGTCACGTCATCCTGGAAAAGAGATACGGGAATGAAGAAGCCTTCAGATGATTCCAGTCCCCAGCCTTTGAGTCTTTCCGGTTGAGGTTCCAGACATTATGGTGTGGAGACAGACTGTGCAATAAAGGGTTAACACACCCAGAGCAGTCTGGGCTCTCCACACCCTGCACGTGCCAAAGAAAGGTTTGGTCCTTACCTGTACATAGGAAGGAACCTCTGAGCCCTTGAAATATCTTTACCTGAAAGCCCCGGGCCACACCAGATGATCTGTGCTATCAGTGTGATTCGTGGTGGGGGTCTTGGGCCACACCAAAGCAGCCTGACTGAAAGGACTGGAGACTAAAGTCAGCCATTGGTGCAGTCAGTGTTGCTTACGTGACCGACTCAAATAAAAACCCTGCGGCAGCGTCTGGGTGTCTCGGTTGGTTAGGTGTCCAACTCTTGATTTAGGCTCAGAGTCACGATCTCAGGGTCGCGAGATCGAGCCCCATGTCAGTCTTGAGATTCTCTCTCCTTCTCCTTTGACCCTTCCCCACCTGCTCTTGCACCACACTCTCTGTCTTTAAAAACCCCAAACCCTGGAAACCAAGGTCTGAGTGAGCTTCCCTCATTAGCAATACTCAATATGTGTTGTTACAAATCACTGCTGGGGGGCGCCTGGGTGGCTCAGTTGGTTAAGTGGCCGACTTCAGCTCAGGTCATGATCTCACAGTCTGTGGGTTCAAGCCCCACGTCGGGCTCTGTGCTGATGGCTCATCAGAGCCTGGAGCCTGCTTCAGTTTCTGTATCTCCTTCTCTCTCTGCCCTTCCCCTGCTCACGCTCTGTCTCTATGTCTCTCAAAAATAAATAAACGTAAAAAAAAATTTAACAAATCATTGCTGGGAAAATTCAACACGTCCACGTGACTCCACAGAGAGAAAACAACTGGAAGCTTTTTTTTTTTGCCTGGTGTCTCCTGGATCTGACCTTACACACTTTCTCTGTGGCTGATTTTAATATGTATCTTTTGGCTATAATAAACCACAGTTGTGAGTATAACAATGTTTCTGAGCACTCTGAATTCTCCTAGCAAATCACTGAACCTGAGGGTGGTCTTGGGAACTCGTGAACATGTAACGCACCACGAAAGGGAACTGTCTTACTTCCTGACCCACTGAATCCATGAGGATGATAAAATTAAATGCATATCACCAGGCTTCAGGGTGGCTTGTTATGGAGCAATAGATAACTGGAACAGGAAATACTACAGACAAGTTTGTAGCTCGATTTTATGAACTGTTTAGAACCTCATGGGCTATAATCTATATTCTAACTTAAAACCATTTGTATACACATATGATTACATATCCTCATTGCAAACTGGCTGTGAAGTTGATCTTTGTATCTACTTTACCCCAAATTCTGACATTTCTCTTTCATGCCTTATCTGGTATAGAGTAGTCCACATAAATACTGAATAAGCGTATTCTTTTAATATATGTAGTATTAAATCTCCTCAAACCCACTGGAAACACTAATGGAAAAAAATATATATATAAATATACAACTCACTTGGGACTTGGACATTTTCTGAGGCCCTTAGACACCGTCAGAAAGTTTAATATCTGCTCTGTTGTTGATTCTGGGCTCCTTTCTGAAGCTCTAGGTCAAGGTCTCTGGTCAAGGATACAGTGTTGATCTTTGTACCTTCACTTCCTTCATAGGAACTATTTTATCCCAGGAAGCAAGGACCTGGGGATTATAGAAATTGTAACTGAGTATAACAGATTTTTCTCAGTTGTTTGAGTCCTTATTTGTATGTGTGTATATGTATTTTAAATATACACAAATATATATATATATATAATTTGTTTTCTTTAGGCTAATATGATAGTCTAAAGAAAACAAGTAATATGTATTACCTGATGGCTTATTTCTCAATAAACATAATTATTTTATAATAAAGAAACACAAACAATAAAGCTGTCACCATTAAATTATGTAAGTTTACTGAAACTGTACTCAAAATTAAATCTACGCTTAAAGAAAGACCATTACAAAGGAATAGGGGAGAAAAATGTCCAATGAGAAATTTTTAAAAGCCTAAAACATCCAGAGAAACAGGTCTAAATATTGGAATACTGCTTGCTAACCTGTCTTGGGTAGCTACTGTGTGATCTTTAACTGCATGAATAGTTAGTACTGTTCTGTTTTTTGTTTTTGTTTAACAAATGAGAAAAGAATCTCAGGGAAGTTGAGAAACTTGCTCCTCAAGTTTACATAGTAAAGTGGCAGAATATGGATAAAAACTTAGGTCTGCCCAAATAAAAAGTCTATGTTCTTTTCTCTGAATTAAACTTACCTGCAAGTATTCTGACTGCTTACCTGGAAAACCTACAAGAATCAACTAGTAACTACATTAGTAATAA
Source organism: Paguma larvata (assembly GCA_030068075.1). Taxonomy (NCBI): domain Eukaryota; kingdom Metazoa; phylum Chordata; class Mammalia; order Carnivora; family Viverridae; genus Paguma; species Paguma larvata. Next base: position 7,294,032 of record CM057841.1, on the reverse strand, counting down.
GAGTTCAGTAAAGAAAGAAAGAGAAAAACAATTTTTTAAAATAGCTGCTTTTATCTCTACCAGAAGATAAAAGATAAAATAACCACTGGAGACGCTAAAAGAAACAAAGCAGGCACAAGCACTGACCTCAAGCCACTCCATTCACTGACCGCCCACAAAGGCACTCCCATTCCTGACTTCTTCCGTAAACACCCCAAACACTGGCCTCCCATCATTTGGCCCTCATCAGTGATCTTAACCTGAAAGACACCCCAGACATTAACCCTAACGCGCATTCCAACACCGACCCACCGTCTAGGTAACGCCAGTCGCTGATTTGCCTCCAAGACCGCAGCCCCAGTCACTGACCTCCCCCCCAAAAGCAATACCCCAAGTCCTAACACCTTTCTCCAGGCCACTCCAATCCCTCACCAGCCCCGGGCCTGCACTCAATCATGGAATGCACCCCTCCGCCCCACGACGGGCTTGCTCTCTCACGGACAACTCAAAACCTCCCCTCCCATAAACCTCAAATCTCCACAAACCAAGCCCAATCTGGTTCCGCTCCCAGAACGCGAAACTGAGACCCCTTACTGGAGCCTTCGCGCACCAGTTGGGTTGGTAGAAAGGGCCACGGTCCATCACTTCGGCTTTAGACTCACGAACGCTACTACTGCACCTCCCAGGTCAAGTTTAACTTCTTTGGCATCGGAGTCTGCGAGCTGCCAATACCACACCGGGGGCGTCCTTCCACTGACGCAGATTGCGCTCAGGTTTCGGTGTTTTAGACAAAGACACTATGACATGGTATGGCGGCGCCCTGGTGGCCGATTTTTGCGGGAGCCGCCATGTTGAAGACCTGCCGTACAACCTCTAGTTCTGCCCTAGATAACACCACTTCCCACGTACGTCAATTCTGAGCGACTCAAAGGGCGATGCTCATGCTCCCGTCTGCGTGGAACCCGGAAGCACACCAACCCGAAGGCAGCAAAACTTGGCAAGCAGCAAAACTTTTCAGCAGGCCATTCTCAAAAGGGTGGACATATCCGTACAGGAAAGGGAGTCGTCCTTTAGGGAGTGCAAAGCAGGGGGAGAAATCTTAGGGAGTGCTTATGGAGAACAATACGGGGCTTGGAGAAGCCAAAGTAGTATGAGAAAGGCAGGGTGCCTTACTGTGGGCACAGAGTAAACTAGTTTAAGGAAAAGATCTCTTCCTGCCAGGATTGCGGGTGGCCGTTAGGTGACATCTCCAGGGTGAAAGGTGACAGGGTAGGTAGAGCTAGTAGTGAGGGAGGGGTAACACTATTCGCCAAGGTAGAGAGTGGCGAAATGCTGGGGATACAAGACTGGAAATTGTTGGTAGAAATTTCTTAACCGGCTTTCTTTCAATTCAAATGTTTTCGCATTTAATTTTTAGTGAAGTTATTATAATTGGAATCGAGTCAAAGAGAATGAAAATTTTTGCTTGGGTCGATAATTCAGATTGTTGTCCCAAACTGTCCTGTTAATGAATACATATTACTGGCTGCTATCCTTCCTGAAGGACTCGATCCTGAAACTAATAGGTAATTTTTAGTAAGCGTATACACATTTTTTGACAGGAAACTATTTTAGGCATAATAATTCGATTATTTTAGTACTCTGAAAGCTATAGATGGTGAACCTAAGTATTACCGTCACTTCCCATATGGGGAAAAAAAGGCCAAATCTATCAGAATGTCTATTTCCTCAATACGTCATCAATCTTTTAAATTGTGCCCATTTTAAGGGTGCATAAAAAAATCTTAGTTTACTTTATAAGGTTTTGTTTACTTCCATCTCCCTCCGTATTTTAAATTGATTATCTTTTAAAAAAAATTTTTTTTAATGTTTATTTCTTTTTAGAGACAGAGGCTGGAGGAGGAGTAGAGTGAGGGAGACAGAGGATCTGAAGCAGGCTCTGCATTGACAGCAGAGAGCCTGACGCGGGGCTCGAACTCGTGAACTGCGAGATCATGACCTCAGCTGAAGTCGGGCACTCACCTGACTGAGCCACCCAGGCGCCCCTGATTATCTTTTTCTTAATCATATTGGGGGCTTTTAATTTATACCTATTAATTCTACCCCATTCTCTTACATTTACAGGCACCTGTATCGTTCCTCATTCGGAGCTATATGAATGAAGGTGCTATGAACATTCTTGTGTAACTCTTCCTGAAAACGTATCATTCCAGCGTTGTTGAGTAGAGTTGAGTAGATATCCAGGAATGGAATTGCTGCTCTCATATGGTTCTCAGTTTTATTTTGCAATTCTATTAAGTTTAGGAGTTAGTTTTGAAAGGATTTTTAGTCTTTCAATGACTTTTGATATCTTAAGTAGGATGGATATACTTATAATGGATTTTTTATTTGGCAGCATTATCCATAGATTTATCATGAAGGAAACTTCAAAACAACTCTCCTGCAAACAGTCTTCTGCCCATAGGCATTTCCTTTTCCTCATTCTTCCAACAGAGTTGTATGTTTTTTTTTAATGTTTATTTATTTATTTAGAGAGAGTGAGTGAGTGAGTACAAGCAGGGGAGAGGCAGAGAGAGGAGAGACAGAACCCCAAACAGGCTCAGCACCGTCAGCGCAGAGTCCGGTTCAGGGCTTGAACTCACACACCTGGAGATCATGACCTGAGCTGAAATCAAGAGTTAGATGCTTAACCAACTGAGCCACCCAGGTGCTCCCAACAGAGTTATATGTTAATTTTGGTTGGATTAGATTTGGTGTTTACATTATGACAACTATGTAAATACTACTTACAGCTTACAGGTAGTATGATTTTTTTCCTTTCTTGCACAATTTTTTATTCTCGCTGGAGTTGTCTTATTTATTCCTTCCAGAAATTCTGGCCTTTGGTTCTTGGAGAACCAATGATCCTTGTCACTGGCTCCACAGCAGGATGAGGAGCCTGCTACTACATATAACTTGTGACCTCGACATTGGCTGGAGACTGCTCTCCTCACTTTTACTGGGTGATAATTGTGTTCTTGGGGGCTCACATCCAGGATTCAGAGACAGTGTGTTTCTACCTCCTTTGTCGCCGGGATGTGACCTCGGAGCCCCAGGAGAAGCGACCTCGCTTGGCATCAGTGGACCGCTTGGCAAGGATGCACAATGGAATGCACAATAGAACCTGCTGAGGCCCAGGAACCAGCTCAGGGAGCGCCGCCAGTCAGACTGTGAGAACCCAGGCTCGTATTGGTAGACCTGCCCCTCAGGGGCAGAAGGGGAGCCTGATCACCTTCCAGAATTGCCCGAGTAGTTCCATAAGGAGTGAAACTGCAACTCCAAGGCACTGGGTGCTGGGCGGTGAGTTGGAGTCGCTGTGTGACTGTGGGTGAATGAGACGGCAGCGGAAAGTTTCCCAGCTGACCATTGGGCTGAAGCGAATGTTGAGTCCCCAACGCGGTTCCACGGCTCAGGGCGGTGTCAGACTTCCTCAGGAGTCTGAACTCTGTCAGGACTTGATACTGAACCCTCCGATGCTAAGAGACACCTAAAATATCTCCAAGAGGAGAGAGTCTGGAAATCGTCGAAGTGAGTGTGCGTCCTGTCCAAATTAGTCCCTCCCTTCCCCCTTTTTCCTCTCTTGTGTGTGATATTTGTCCGTTAGGGGGAGGAAATGGGTGGAAAGCAGAGTAAACTGACTCGCCTAGAGTGTATGTTGAGGAATTTTAAAAAAGGATATTCAGGAGATTATGGTGTGAAATTAACTCCCAGAAAGCTCGGATAATCTGTGAAATCGACTGGCTACCGATCGGGGTGGGCTGGCCTCTGAGGGTCACTTGATAAGGAGCTAGTTGGCCGAGTGTTCAGGGTCATTGTGGGGGATTCAGGCCACCCCAACCAATTTCCTTACATTGCCTGTTGGCAAGACCTGGTCATACCCTGGCTGTTTTGAGGAGAGCTGTAAAGTTACGATGATAGCTCGTGTCACAGCCATCCAAATGCCAGCCAAAACCTGAAAAACCTATACTGTCGGGGGAACCTGAGGAGACCTCACTGCCATATGCCCCACTGTACGCCTCACTGCCACCTGCGCCTCCAGCCGCCCGGGCTGCCGAAACCCCACCGGAGCCTGCTCCTAGTCCCGAGGCCTCACCACCTCTAGCACAACCAACCTCTCTGGATGTGACCGGCTCACCTGGACCACTTGTCCTAACCCCATACTCCCCTCCCGGAAGGCAACTAGAAGATCAGGCCAGGAGAGACAGTCCCTCCATGCAGCAACACCACAGAGCCCTACAGATGCCACTGAGGGAAACTAGGTGACCTCCCTGTTATGGTCAGTAAGGCCAGATCCAAGGAGGCCAGCCTGTTTTTGTGTACCAACCTTTTACCATTACGGACCTCCTAAATTGGAAGTGCCATACTCCCTCCTATATGGAGAAACCCAGGCTATGACTGAACTAATACGGTCCATAATTCAAACCCACAAACCTACCTGGACGGACTGCTCCCAACTCCTCCTGACCCTCTTTTACACTGAGGATTGCCGCCAAATTACCCAGGCGGGCCTAACATGGTTAGAGGAGAATGTCCCGGCTGGGACACTAGACACCCAGGCTTATGCTCAGGCTCACTTCCCTGGGGAGGACCCCAAATGGGACCCAAATGATTCAAGCGTAGATGGAGGGCTCGCAAGGACTGAATGGTATGAAGACCTTCAAAATAGCATGAAGAAAGTGGGGAAACAGGCCATAAACATGAGTAAAACATCAGAAGTGCTCTAGGGACCTGGGGAGAGCCCGAGTCGGTTCTATGAGAGACTATGTGAGGGCTTTCGTCTTTACACCCCTTATGATCCAGAGGCGCTCGGTAGCCAGGATGTGGTCAATTCGGCTTTTGTCGGTCAGGCCCAAGGGGACATCCGGCCAAAGCTGCAAAGCTAAAGTGTTTTGCCGGCACGAATGCCAGTCAGTCGCTGGAAGTAGTAACCCAGGTGTTTGTCAACAGTGACCAGGTGGTGTGGAGGGAAGAACGCTGGAAGATGCAGAAAAAGGCAGACTGTTAGCTGCTGCCTTGGTGGAGTGGTCAGAACACTTCTGGAAAGATGCCCCATAGGGATGAGGCCGGGGCCAAAAAGGGGACCAGCGGGGAGGATCATCTCGCCGAGGGCCAAAGTTAGGATCTAACCAGTGTGCTCCTTGTCGTCAGGAAGGCCACTGGAAAAATGAGTGCCCCCTGCAGCTGAGTAATTCTCAGCAGGGCCCCAAGCCCCAAGCAGAAAGAAAGTGGCCGTGTTGTCCAGGGCTGGTACCAACCAGCATCACATCCTCATGGGGCCCCCGAAAATGATTTTGTGGGGCTAACCGCCATGGAGGACTTTAAGACTGGGGTCTATTTTGTTAGGCCTCCCAGGGCCTATGGTCTGAATAAATGTGGGGGTCCGACCCATTGACTTCATGGTAGATACTGGGGCAGAACACTCGGTGGTGTGTCCCTCTCATAGAGACAAGCCACCATTGTGGGAACTATGGGCAATCGGACACGCTGTCCCTTCCTGCTGCCTCGGCAATGCAGTTTAGACGGCCACGAAGTCATCTATGAATTCCTGTACCTCCCCTACTGCCCCGTGGCTTTAATGGGCTGGGACCTGTTGGAAAAGCTGCAGGCCCAGATAACTTTCAACTCCCATGGACAAGCGGCTCTGACCTACGAAAGCCAGAAGCAAAGATTATGGTTCTCACAATTCCCCCAGGGGAAGAACAGTGCTCCTACAGCCTCATGGAGGAGCCACAACAGAGACCTGAGCTGCACTTCAGAGTAGTGGGGTGCAGGCTGAGGGCAACCCACCAGGGTTGGCCTGGAACATGCCTCCAGTCACTGTAGAACTAAAGCCAGGGGCAGAGCCCATCCACCAAAAACAGTATTTCATCCCGCGTAAGGCACAGGGTGGGGATAGAGAAGTTCCTGGAGAGATTTCTAAAATACATGATCCTCCTACCCTGTCGGTCATCTTGGGACATGCCTCTCATACCAGTTCAGAAGCCAGGCTCCCATGACTATCAGCCAGTCTGAGACCTGCGCACCGTCGCCAGGTCAGTGAACCAGGCCACCGTCACTCTACACCCAGTTGTCCCCAACTCATACACTCTCTTATCTGCACCAAAGCTACGTTCTTCACATGCCTAGACCTCAAGGATGCTTTCTTCTGTATCCACCTGGCCCCCCATAGTCAACTGATCTTTGCCTTCCAGTGGGAGAATCCTGAAAATGGTCACAAGAGCTGGTTGACTTGGACCAGATTGCTGGAGGGATTCAAAAACTCCCCAACTATTTCCGGCACTGCATTAGCTTCAGACCTAAGAGCCTTCCTTCCCAGCGGACTAACATGGCTGTTCTATACTGTCCATCAGTACGTAGATGACTTACTGCTGGCTGGAAGGTCTCAGGAGGATTGCATGGAAGGAACTCGGTAGCTCCGTACCCTCCTATGGGAAACTGGCTATAAGGTCTCAAGGAAAAAGGCCCAAATCTTTCAAAAGAAAGTCAAGTACCTTGGCTTTCACCTTTCCCAGGGGCAGCGCTAACCTGGCCCGGAGAGAAAACAGTCCCAGTCTTGTCGACCTGACGTCAGGTTCAGGAGTTTCTCAGGGCTGCATATTTCTGTAGAATCTGGATATCTAACTTCTTGGTCTTGGTAAAACTCCTTTATGAGGCCACAAAGGGGGGAGAGCAGGAACCTCTGCTGTTGAAGCAAGTATAGCAAAGGGCCTTTAAAGAGATCAAACGGGCCCTCACCAATGTGCCTGGTCTGGGGCTCCCAGACATGTCCAAGCCCTTCTTCTTGCACATTCATGAACATACTGGCATCGCGGTGGGAGTCCTAACCCAGATATTGGGGTCATGGCACTGCCCAGTGGCATATGTCTCCAAGCAGCTTGACTCTGTTGTCCAAGGCTGGCCACCCCGCCTATGGGCACTTGCAGCCACGGCCCTCTTAGTGTCTGAGGCTGACTAGTTAACTATGGGACAAGAATTGACAGTCTAAGTGCCACATTCAGTATTAACATTGATGGAGTACAGGGACAATACTGGCTAGCCAATGCCCGGATGGTCACATATCAGGGAATGCTATGTGAGAACCCATACATTCACCTAGAAGTAGTGCAGACCCTAAACCCTGCAACCCTACTGCTCGTTGGGCCAGGTCAACCAGATCATTACTGCACTGAAGTCATGGATGAGGTGTTCTCCAGCCAACCAGACTTGAGGGACCAACCCCTCAAGGATCCCGATGCTGAGTATTTCTCTGATGGTAGCAATTTTGTGAAAGAGGGAGAATGCAGGGTACTCTGTGGTGACCCTGAATTCTGTCATTGAGGCCAAACTCTGGCAAAGGGGACTTCAGCACAGAAGGCAGAGTTCATTGCGCTAACCCTGAGCCTTCCAACTGGAGGCAGGGATATGTGTTAATATACACACAGACTCTAGGTATGCCTTCTCCACCCTCCATGTACATGGGGCTTTATATAAAGAGAAGGATCTAATAAACTCAGGAGGAAAAGACCTAAATTATGGTAAGAAAATCCTTGAACTCTTAGATGCTGTGTGGGCCCCTAGAAGAGTGGCAGTCAGGCATTGTTGGGGACATCAAAAGGGGAGACACCATGGCTCCGTAGGGAAACTACAAGGCAGACTGGGAGACAAAGCTTGCAGCCTCCAAAGGAACAGTGGAATCAGCGGCTTTAACCGCCGCACTGTCCCCTAGTCCACTGGGCAGAATGGGACCCTAATTACTCACAACATGAGCATACCTGGTTTAAGACTGAAAATAGAAGCTACCTCCCAGGTGGATGGTAGAAATTTGAAGACGGGCCGAGTAGCAATTCTTGAGGCCCTGGCCCATGCTCTTGTCAAGCAGTTCCATTAGGAAATCCATATTGGCTGGACAGCTCTTGAGACTGCTTTGAGCCGACATTTCTACATCCATCCCTTGACTCTCCAGCCTACCCTGAGCAGTATGTGAGCAATGTGAATCGTGTGCCCTGAATAACCCACATCAGGGATCCAAGGCCGCCCCTGGGGTTCAGAGTGTTGGGGGGGCATTTGAAAATATGATGGCGGGGGCGCCTGGATGACTCAGTCAGTTGAGCATCTAACTTTGGCTCAGGTCATGATCTCACAGCTCTTGGGTTTGAGCCCCACATCGGGCTCTGTGCTGACAGCTTGGAGCCTGGAGCCTGCTTTGGATTCTGTGTCTCCCTCTTTCTCTGCCCCTTTCCTTCTCTCTCTCTCAAAAAATAAACATTAAAAATTATTTAAAAAAATATGACGGTGGACTCCACTGAACTTCCCTGGGTCCGAGGCTGTAAATGTCTGTTGGTCTGCGTGTGCACTTCCTCTGGCTGGATGGAAGCCTTCCCTACTCGCACAGAAAAGGCACAGGAAGTGGCCCAACTTCTTCTAAAAGAAATAATTCCTCCATTTGGGATCCCTATAACTGTGGAATCAGATAATGAGCCAGCATTCATGGCCGAGGTGGTGCATCTCATGGCAAAGGGGTTAAAGATCATCTGGAAGTTACACATGGCATACTGACCCCAGAGCTCTGGGAAGGTGGAATGAATGAACCGAACCCTAAAGCTGCAATTAAGTAAACTATGTCAGGAAACCCACCTACACTGGGACCAGGTGTTGCAAATCGCCTTGTTTTAAGAATCAAGGTGTAGGGGCACCTGGGTGGCTCAGTTGGTTAAGCGTCTGACTTTAGCTCAGGTCATGATCTCGCGGTTCGTGAGTTTGAGCCCTGCATCGGGCTCTGTGCTGACAGCTCGGAGCCTGGAGCCTGCTTCGGATTCTGTCTCCATCTCTGCTCTCTCTCAAATATAAATAAACATTAAAAAAAGAACTTAAAAAAAAAACGAATCAAGGTGTAGCCCCACTAAGCAGATGGGGTTCTCCCCCTATGAAATCCCTTATGGGCGCCCTCCTCGCATTATCAAGGGCATGAAGGGGGATCTAAATGAGACAGACAATCTAACCCTAAGGCAACAGATGTGGGCTGTTGTCTCTAACCTAACCACCTTACACCACTGTGTTAGGGAGCGATTACCTGTGAATCTGACCACAGACACTCAGACACTCACCCCTTTAAACCAGGAGATGCCATATGGGTGAAGGAGTGGGATGTCCAACCCCTAAAACCTCTCTGGAGGGGCCTGTTCACTGTCATTTTGTCCCCCTCCTACTGCAGTAAAGGTGGCCAAGGTAGGTCCCTGCATTCACCACAGCAGAGTGAAGCCAGCATCGTGAAACTGGGAGAGCATTCCTGATCCATCAACGCCATGCAAGCTGACCATACAGAAGAAGCAATCTGCGACTCCAGAGGCTCTGGGAGACTGCAGCCCTGCTTTAGTCACTCCGGAAGCTGCCTCATCTACACACGGCAGAAGCTTGAGGAATTGACAATCTGGTGGGACAAATAGACTGTCATTTTCTGTACCTGTTTCCTTACTGTGATGCACTGTCACCCTTCTTCTCTCACTGTTATGATTCTTGCTCTACTTTTCACCATAGGATTGGCAGAAGCTGCCCCGGCCACCTGGGAGTGTGGTGAGAGGTTTCTGTTAGCACTCCTCTTCCTTTTGTGGATAGGATGCTTTGTTGGTATTGGTTGCTTCTAATCCAGACCCCTTCTGTAGATCTAGATTCCTCATCTTGTGACCCATGTATTCACATAACCAGGTCAGGCCAGGGAGTCACTTGGACCTTACTATCCCATACCCACTTCTCATGCCAGGGAAAGACCCTGCGGACGTGCGTACACAATACTATCTGCCAATGGGAGAGTCCGTACATTTGCTTTGACCCACAGTACTTCCCCAATGAAGATTGGTTAGATCCTACCAAGGGGGTGGGGAGGGGCTTGGTCAGCCGGACACCAATTACTAACCCCAAACAACCAGTGTCAATGCTGTTTGATGTATGTGCAGTTATAGGTATTGGCCCAGGGGTATCTGTCATACGAAAAAAGTGGGCACTTGTCATAGAGAGCCCAAGGACTCTTGATATGCCATGCGGAGTCTTTGACTGGGAACAGGAAAACTGACTAAATGACAAATACATGTGTGAGGAAAGCGGTTTACATGCCTATACATCTGAGTTCTTATGCCCCAGCTGGAGATGTGTTTCATGGGCTACTTGGAAAAAAGAAGACACAACAGTGCTCCTTCAGAAGGGGGCTGCTACATCAGGTTGTCAAGCAAAGGCCTGTCAGCCTGTTAATTTTACCATCATTAACCCAGGAGATTCCAAATGGCAGTGGGGCACCTGAATTGGCATCTGAATCAATGGGTGAGGCATAGACCCAGGGACTATGCTATATTTCAAGAGAGTCACTACCACCCAACCAACCATGTCCCATCAAGTCTTCCACTCCTATGAAGAAATAAGAAGTAGCCCCCCTCCCACTTCAGTCACAGTAAGAAACTTGTTTCCAGCCCTCGCAGAGACATAGCCCAGACTCCACAGATCTCTTCTTGCTATGTATGCTGGGGAACTAACATGGGGGATCAATTCTAGAGAATTAGATCCCTGTGGATCTTATAATGGAACAGAATACTCCAGTCCCACTACCAGGGTTTGGCTTCTCAAAACCTCAATTATTGGGAAAAATTGCGTTGTCCAGTGGAGAAGAAAGTTCACCATCTCTGTTGGAAACCTAACATGCCTAGGCCAAAAGTTTTATAGCTGAACTACCCAGGAAACCCAATTGTGGGGGTCCCCAGATCACCTTGAGCCAGATCCCCACCCCTTGTCTAACTTCTCTCATCTTTGAGAGGCCTGGGACAATGTCGACTCAGCCATCGAATGACAAGCCCCCAGGTGGATTATACTGGATATGTGGAAGGACAGCCTATACAGTACTTCCCTTAGGCTAGTCAGGGTCTTGTGTGCTGGGAACTATTCGTCCATCTCTCTTCCTGCTCCTACTTGCCAGAGTGGGAGTCCAAGGGTATGGGGACAGGAGACTCAAAGGAAATGATGTGCCCTACGAATTGACAATTGGAAAAGTGATGAATGGCCTCCTGAGTGCATAATCCAATATTATGGGCCTGCCACCTGGGCAGAGGCTGGGTCCTGGGGTTTACATGCTAAACTGCCTAATCAGACTGCAGGCAGTTGTAGAAAATATAACCAATGAAACTCCCAGGGCTCTTAACCTCCTCGCTAAGCAGCAAACCAAAATGTGCAATGCTATCTATCAAAATTGCTTGGCCTTAGATTACTTGCTTGCTTCTGAGCGAGGAGTTTGTGGAAAGTTTAACCTGAGCAATTGCCTACAAATATATGATGAAAGAAAAGTCAGAGGAGATCACAGATCGAATGAGAAAGGTTGCTCATGTCCCAGTCCAGACCTGGAAAGGTTGTGACCTGGGGGGAGTTTTTTGAAGGTTGGTTTTCAACTCTTGGGGGATTCGGATCCCTCGTAGATATTATTCTCTTGGTTTTGGGAGCTTGCCTGCCTTGCCTAGCTCTCCTGGTTTTATGATCTGTCTCCAGTCTCACTAAGGAAATGGTCAAAAGGAAATGGCCACACATGTGATGATGTTATGGAAAAATAAACCTCTAACCCAAGGTGACCCAAAGAAAGAGGGTCCTAGAATCAAAAGGGGGAATGTGATAGAGTCCTTCCCTAAGGAATGTAGTGGAGGCCTCCTCAGAACAAGGAACGATAACATGTCCCAATCAATTCCTATACATATATGTGTAGCTCTGACACTACTCTGTAACTTGGACTGTGTCCAATCAGACTATATGTCACCATATATGGGAGACAAAGAAGTAGAAATTGCATAAAAATCTGCATCCTGCTGTGCCCAGGGGCTCAGTTTTTTGGGTACAAACCCACTGACCTCGTGCAGGCACAACAAAATTGCTTTCTGGACTGAAAAGCCTAGGTGTCCTATCTCTCTGTGTGACAATCCTATGTCTCCCTCCACCTCTCCAAAGGAAGCTTGGTTTCTTCTAGTCGCTGTTTTTTACTTCCTTGGATGGTGTTATTACTCTCCCTATATTGTGAGTGCTTCTCCAGATACTGGAGAAGATACTGAAGATTCTCCAAGTCTTCCCCTTGCCCTCCAGATCCAGTCACCAGCGTTCCTGGGGTATTTGCTCTTTATGTTCACCCTTTTTCCTCCATTGACAGGTGTTTTCCTTTGTAGAGACACCCATCTAACAAGATGGCTGCGCCTTGTGTCTTTCCTCAATCTTTGCGCAAAGTCCTTTACTTTTCTCACCAGCCCGCTGAGATGGACGTAGCTTATCCCATGTTTGTCTTGTGTAAACTCGAGCTTCTGAAAATCAGTGCGGTTTGCAACGCAAGATTTCAGGTGCAAGAAACGGGAGTGTCTTCCGTAGGTTTTCTCAGTCCCTAGCCTTGCCAGGCTACCCGCCAATAGGGCTACTTAGCCTTCTGTACGTCAAATACTGAAGGATGGCCGCCTGGAAGACCCGTGGCCAGATGGGCGCGGACATATTGACTCCAGGAAAAGCCGGAAGTCCTGGCGTCAGTGCTCCTTAGAAACGCCGCTGGCCCTAGCCGGCCGCCGTCGCTGGCTGGGAGCTGGGCATGGGCGCGGCAGCAGAGTTCGCGGAAGTGCGGCTTGTTAGGAGGTTGTCGTGGGGTCGCTAGAAAATCAGGTCTGTGCGTGGATTGGTTTGGGGAACAGAGTGAGAGGACCGAGGTGACTGAGGGGTCCGCGGGGGAGAGGAAGCAAGGGGGAGCCTTGGTGGGGTATCTGTGGGTGCGGTGCCTTTGGAGTCGGTCCTGAAGGATCCTAAGGGTCAGTGATTACAGGTCTGTCGAGATCCACGTTGACACTTCCCACTGTGTCATTGTCACTCAGTGGAAATTTTCCTTCATGATGTACATGATTTGTTTTGTTGGTCACCGGTACTTTTTAAAGAAATAAACTGACCGTGGGATGCCTGACTGGCCCATTCAGAGAAGTGTGCCACTCTTGATCTCCGGGTCATGAGTTTGAACCCCACGTTGGGTGTAGAGATTACTTAAAAATAAATAAACAAATAAAAATCTTAAAAAGAAGAAAGAAATACACTGACTGCAAATGCAACTTAAGTGATGGCCTCTAATCCACCCCCCTTCCCTCCCCAGAAATAATGACTTGCTTTCTTTCATTTTTAAAAAAGATTTTACCGTTTTTTTTTTTTTAAGTTCATTTAATTTTGAGAGAGAGAAAGCAGTGCATGCACACGGGTCGGGGAGAAGCAGAGAAAGGGGGACAGAGGATCTGAAGCAGGCTCGGCGCTGGCAACAGAGAGCCCAGTGCGGGGCTCAAGCTCACAGAGCTGAGATCATGACCTGAGCTGAAGTCGGATGCTTAACTGACTGAGCCACCCAGGTGCCCCAGATTTTACCTTTTTAAGGTAATCTCTACACGCATTATGGGACTTGAACCCACAGCCCCAAGATCAAGAGTTCACTGATTGGGCCAGCCAGGCATTCCTATGACTTTCTTGAACTTGGTGTAAAGCATGTTTTTATACTTGCAACTCAATGTGTATATAGCCAGAAAGAATAGCCTTGTTCTATATGCCTTGATTTTTTTCCCATTGGTTTGTCTTTGTTTCTTTCACATAACAATTCATGAAAATGCTTTGCTGAGCACATTGGTCTTCAAACTGAGGCGTGTACGAAGACTTTTGAACAGGTACATGAGCTCCCGTGATTTTAAAGGAATAGCTGTCCAACTCCTCGCCTCGTACATGTTCCCCTGCAAACACCGACCTGCGTGAGAGGCCCCTGTTGGGGGCGGCATGCTGCGTTATATCTCTTTTCGTGGCTCCTTTCACAGACCCCACTTTCACTCCCTAGGAGAAAGTGCCCACACATCCACAGCCTGGTGTTTCTTTGCTCCAGAGTGCAGTAGCCTCTGGGGCTCCAAACAAAGGGACAGATGGCTTTGAAATCAGGTGAGTGACAGTAGCAGTGATAACCTCTGGGCCCAGAGGAAGTGTGCACTCAAAGTGAACTTATTTTTCAGCCCACAGGTCCTAGCTCTGGGAGCAAAATCCATCAAGCGAAGCAAGGAGCAGATCTCAGGACCTGCGTGCGGTCATTTGTGCGGACACCACTGACCAGAGACCAGGAGTTCTAACCAGGAATTTAGGGCAATGCAAGGAGAAACTAAAAGCACAGCGTCCCCGTTACTGGCTGTTTTCCAATAACAGAAGAAAATGATTAAGGACCAGGTGACTTCATTTGATTCTTCCCTTCATTCCGTGATTGATTTTGGGTGGACTTTAAAATGCAACTGAGTTAAATGGCAAAGTAGAAATTGGAAAATAGGATTTGTGCAGAAACAGATTTAGATTCCAACTCCAGTATCGAGGCAAACAGGCTCAGGACCATGCTGTTGTTAGGGTCCACACTGAATAACTCGTGTTAGAACATCCCGTGTGCCCGGAGTATCTTGTGGGCTACGTTAGCTGTCAGCTTATGTCTGATGTCTCTGACGGCCATCCCAACCGGAGAATCACAGTGATCACAGGATAGACCATGACTGAGGAGAAAGCAGACTGGTTCCACAAGGATGTCACTATATATTTCATGGCACTTAGGCGTCCGGACTTTTGTTTAGGGGGTGCTTCCTAGACATGATATGGTGTCCTGAACTTCAGCTTTCTCATAAATGCACAAGAGCGTTCCTTAGAGGCCTCTTTGAGAATAGACCAGGAGACCTCAGTGGGCACAGTTCCTTCTGAGACCATAAGGAGGGGACCCATGGACCCAGCCTTACGGCCGTCAGGGTTAATCTGACATAAAAACCAGGCGACTTAAGAAAATGGAAGGACCGCATGACTTTCAAAGGTCCTTATGAACACGGGGTGTTCATGACCTGGTTGGTGTTTGAGTTCCGATATGGCAGTAGGGAGCTGAAGGTACTGTTGTCGGTTAAGGTTGTTGGGATCCAGGGGGTTTCCTTTTGAACTCCCCCTTCTGTAAGATAGTACACGCTCCTTGCTCACGTTCAAAGCCAATTTCTAGTGTCTCCTATTTTATTTATAAAATCGTTTTTTAATGTTTATTTATTTTTGAGAGAGAGAGAGAGAGAGAGAGAGAGAGAATGAGTGGGGGAGGGGCAGAGAGAAAGGGACACACAGAATCTGAAGGAGGCTCCAGGCTCTGAGCTGTCAGCACAGAGCCTAATGCAGGACTCGAACCCACAGACCATAAGATCAGGACCTGAGCTGAAGTCGGACGCTTAACCAACTGAGGCACCCAGGCGCCCCTATTTTATTTATTTTTTGAAATACAGTCTATTTTTAATGATTTTTTTAAGTTTATTTTTTTTTAAGTTTATTTTTGAGAGAGAGAGAGAGAGAGCACGTGCGCAAGTGGGGGAGGGGCAGAGAGAGAGGAAAACACAGAATCTGAAGGAGGCTCCAGGCTCTGAGCTGTCAGCACAGAGCCCGACGCGGGGCTTGAATCATGAACTACGCGATCAGCACCTGGGCCGAGGTCGGACGCTTAACTGACTGAGCCACCAGGCGGCCCATTGAAATACAGTATATTTTTAAAGTTCACTTATTTTGAGAGAGGAAGCGTGTGTGTGAGTGACGGAGGGGCAGAGGGAGAGGGAGAGAGAGAATCCCAGCAGGCCCTGTGACTCAGGGCCCAAACCCACGAACCGTGAGATCATGACCTGAGCCAAAATCGAGAGTCGGCCACGTAAGCGGCTGAGCCATCCAGGTGCCGTCCCCTTCTATTGCTTTTTAAAATTAATCCTGTAGAAGGGCCTGGACATATTTTAAAGGTAAAAAACTCCAATGATTACAGAGTTATATAGCAAAAGTATGATTCTCCTTCATGTATGTATAAAGCCAATGCTGCAAATACATGTATCGCAAATGTTTTTAATTTGGCAGAATTTAATGACTACTTATTACCGAAACTTCTGATTTGTTGAATGATGCTTGACCGCATGCTTACTGAATATTTTGTTCTACATAGATTTGAACGTGGATGTATTTTGCTTCTATCACAACATAGTTTAAAAAATATCCAAAGACCTGGGGCGCCTGGGTGGCTCAGGCAGTTAAGTGTCCAAATTTGTCACAGGTCATGATCTCGCAGTTCACAAGTTTGAGCCCCGCGTTGGGCTCTGTTTGTCAGCACAGTGCCTGGAGCCTGCTTTGGATTCTGTGTTTCCCTCCCTTGCTCACATTTTCTCTCTCTCTCTCTCTCTCTCTCTCTCTCTCTCTCTCTCTCTCAAAAATAAATAAACATTAAAAGATTTTTTAATAAAATTAAAAAATAAAACAAATAATAATAAATTAAAAAAATATATCCAAAGACCTAAGTGTATAGATGTGGCCTGTGTGGTGAACATGAGCAGAACAACTTCCTCCACGTCCCTTCCGTTTCAGGAACTAGAGGAACGGTCACGTTAAACAGGACTGTGTCGTTACAGGAATCGCTGACACTGGAGGACGTGGCGGTGGACTTCTCCCGGGAGGAGTGGCGGCTCCTGGCCCCCGCCCAGAAGGACCTGTACCGGGACGTGATGCTGGAGAACTACAGGAACCTGGTGTCAGTGGGTGAGGACGGCTCCCCTGTGGCTCTCAGAGGGTGCCCAGTCAGCGGCCTTTCCTCGGCTAGCTTCGGAGAGCTCTGGCATGTCTGTGCTGCTCTGAGGTGTAGATTCTCAGTCCCCTCTCTGGTCCCAGAATCGAGGGTGTCCTGTGTCTTTCCCGAGAGAAATCTTGGCCTACCTGCAAATCGCAATCGCATGGTCCCTGAGATAGAACACAGAGCCTGCCTCTCTGTCATTTCCCATGAACAGGGTATGTGGCCAGCAAGCCAGACGCGCTCTCCAGACTGGAACGAGGGGGACGGTGGATGATGGAAGATGAAACTTGCCATCAGAGCAGTCCAGGTGAGAGAGAACCAGCAAGCGAGGAAGGCGAGGAAGTCGCATTGAGTCACTCAGAGGTATCACGGCCGCCAGGGTGTCTGAGGACATGTGTCCCAGAGCTCCCATAGAAGGGTGCTTTCTCCTTTAGGTGCTTAGAAGACCTGTCTCTACTTGGGTTCAATATATGTTTGTTTCATACAAGTCTCCATTGTTTTTCTCTCTGGGTTTCTTTTTAGAATCCTAAATCTCATCAGCCTTCTTTGCCCGGCACTGTGTCATCACCTGTTCCTTCTGCTTCCCTGCTCTGAAAGTCCCCCTTCCATTCCTCTCTCCAAAGAAAAATGTTCGATGCGAGCAGCATCTTCTGACTCAGTGCCCCTTCCTGTCCCTTTGGATAATGTCAGTTTCCTCCCTAACATTCACCTCCAGTTCTGATCGGGAGTTAGGATTTCAGCATGTGAATTTGGGACGGCCATACCTTCTGTCCTTCACGTCTCGCATCCCAGGTGTGGAGGAAAACCTCCTTATCTCTGCTCTCACACCGCTGCCGCACGCACAGAACTTCTGACACGTGTTGGGGTTTTTCCCCTGCACCAAGCAGTTCTTTGCGACACCGGCTGGGTGTCCTACGATTTAACTCAATTCTGACCTTATCTATCCGGAGGTAGCACTCGATCCCACAGGTTAAGGGCGGATCCCATGAGACTGCTCCCCGCTTTAGATATCCATCGGGTTACTCACAACTTCTGTCTGACTTGGCTCCAAATCCGAGGTTCCCATGACCTCCTCCCCCTTGAATTTGATTGTTGGCTAGAAGAGTTCAGAGAACTGGGGGAAATGCTTAATTTACTAGTTTGTTATGAAACGGTACAGTAAAGCATACAGGTGTACATCCAGGTGAAAGAGGTGTGTAGGGCGAGGTACATGGAAAGGGGCACAGAGCTTTCATCCCCTCTCCAGGCCTCCGTCTCCGTGCTCGTCCATGTGTTCAGCAACCTGGAAGCTCCCCGAACCCCACAGTGCTGGGATTTTTTCGGAGCCTTCCTTACATAAGCAGGATCAGTCATTAACTCTCTCTCCAGTCTCTTCTCCCCTCTGGAGGATGGAGGGTGGGGCTGAAAGTTCCAAGCTTCTAATCATGGCTTGGCCTTTCTGCTGACCAGCCCCCATCCAGCGGCCCACCCAGAGTCACCTTTTTAGAACAAAAGACACTCTGATCACCCAGGAAATTCCAAGGGATATGAGCCCTGTGTCAGGAACCAAGGTCAGAAACCAAACATTAGAATAGAAGATGCTATAGGAGCACGTGTACCCCAATGTTCATAGCAGCACTTTCGACAATAGCCAAATCATGGAAAGAGACCAAGTGCCCATCAACTGACGAGTGGATAAAGAAGATGTGGTACATATATACAATGGACTACTACATGGCAATGAGAAAAAATGAAATCTGGCCATGTGTAGCAACATGGATGGAACTGGAGGGTATTATGTTAAATGAAATAAGTCAGTCAGAAAAAGACAAATACTGTATGTTTCCACGAATAGGTGGACTTTGTGAGATTAAGCAAAAACCAGGGGGAGGGGAAGAGGGGAAAGAAAAAAAAGACACAGAGAGGGAGGGAGATAAAACATAAGAGACTCTCAAAGACTAAGAACAAACTGAGGGTAAGGGGGATGAGGGAGGGGGGAGAAGGGGTGATGGACATTAAAAAGGGCACATGTTGGGATGAACACTGGGTGTTATATGTAAACCAATTTGAAAATAAACTGTTATAAAATTAAAAAAAAAAAGAAAGAAAATAAACATAAAGATAAAAAAAAAAAAAGAACAGAAGATGCTGAGTGCTCTTATCACTTAGGAAATTGTAAGGGGTTAGGGGGCTTTCTGTGGGAACCAGGGGCGGTGAAGTGTGTTTTTTCCTAGACACTTCCCTACCTCCTTAGCTCCCTTACTTAAAGCCTTTTGATTTCTTAAAGTTTCTCATTCTTTGTTCTCCACCCAGACCACATCTTCCAACCCCATGCCCGCTTTGCTTTAATTTCCTTGTGTAATTATTCATTCTGATCATATTATTTTATTTTTTAAATATAATTTACTGTCAAATTGGCTTACATACAACACCCAGCACTCATCCCAACAATGCCTCCTCATTGCCCATCATCCACTTTCCCTCCCCACCTCCCATCAACCCTCAGTTTGTTTTCTGTATTTAAGAGTCTCTTATGGTTTGCCTCCCTCCCTCTCTGTTTGTAACTATTTTTTTTCCCCTTCCCTTCCCCCATGGTCTTCTGTTCAGTTTCTCAAGCTGATCATTATTTTAGTTTTCCTAAATGAGACTGCTGGATTCATTCATTCATGCATTCGTTCATTTCCTTTTCCTTATGATAATCACCAACATTAAGTCCCAGCTAATCACATTACCAGTCTTAATACAAGATGGGAATTTCTCTTTGATCATGTCTCCATAATATGCTGCCTCTTGCTTATATTGAGTTTGCTTCCCTTTTTCTAAAGTCAAGGTCAACTGTGTTGGAAGGAGTCTTTTTAATGTGTCCCATACCTGAGGATCTCTCCTTGGCTCGTTGTTTGAAATATTTTCTGATGACCTTAAATGGTTTTTTGGTAGCCTGGTAGACACGGGCACCAACAGCTGTGAGCGACAACACAATAACAAGTTATTTTCAGAGATAACGTCGTACGAGGAGAAACAAAGTTAATCAAAATAAGCGAATAAATGGGACGTCTTGCGGGAAGAAGTCTGGGAAGATTGGTGGGACAGCAGGGGAATCGTGTGCGAGGCCCTGAAGCTGCTGGAGGAGACGGGAGTCTAGCTGGGGCCTCGAAGCTTAGGTCTTCAGGGCTGGGAGTAACTCTTTGGTAAGAGCCTTCGAGCAGCTCTCTGAGGGGTGTGAGGGCCTCGGAGAACTGAGCTGCCAGAGGACATCATCGTGAGTTCAAAGGCCGGAGGCAGGAACGTGTTTGAGGAGTCCTCAGGGAAGCTGGTGTGAATACAGGGAAGGGAGCCAGAGGGACAGTGGCTGGTGACCACTTGGAGGTAAGGGCACTGGGGTCGCAGCTCGAGTTTAGATTAGACGGCTTGTATATGACCTTAGAAGGACATTGCAAGGACTTGATATTTTAAAAATATGCATGTTTATTTTTGAGAGAGAGAGAAAGAGGGAGAGAGGACAAGCAGAGGAGGGGCAGAGAGAGAGGGAGAGAGAATCCTAAGCAGGCTCCATGCTGCAAGTGCAGAGCCTGATGCGGGTCTCCAACTTGCAAACAGTCAGATCATGACCTGAGCTGAAATCGAGAGTTCATTGCTTAAATGACCGAGCCACTCAGGCGCCCCAAGGACTTGATATTTTTAAATAACGAGATAAGAAAGCATTAGGGAGTTTTCAGTAGAGGATGAAAAATCACTTATGTTTAAAACAATGGCTTTGGCTACTTTGTAGAAAGGAGATGGTAGCAGACGATGCTGAGGGCTGAAATCCAGCTAGGAACCTGTTGCTATGGTCCAGGACCCCTGGACACAGAGGGTAAGCTTCTGAATGTGTTCATAAAGAGGGCAGAAATAATTTCCTGCCGAAGTACACAGAGGCCGTGAGAGAAGACACAAAAGCAGGATGACAGGAAGTCTTTTGGGCGTGAGTCCGGGAGGCGTGGAGTGCCATTTCTGAGATGCAGACGACAGGGGGAGGAGGAGGTGTGGGTCGAGAAGTTGGGAGTTCCGTTTTGCACATTGTACATCAGACCGTGCTCATGCACACAGACCGGCATGCTGCGTTTGGATATAGCTGAGGAGGCCAGGGAGAGTTTAGGACTTGAGATAGAAATATGGATTGAGTGCATTTCGTGTGGTATGTGGACAGGTTAAGAAGAGCCTCGGACAGGGGCACCGCTGGCTCAGTCGATTAAGCGTCTGGCTTCTGCTCAGGTCATGATCCCGTGGTCTATGAGTTCAAGCCCTACTTCGGGCTCTGTGCTGACAGCTCAGAGCCTGGAGCCTGGTTTGGCTTCTGTGTCTCCCTCTCTCTACCCCTCTCCCGCTTGCGCACGTGTGCATGCACGCTCTCTCTCTCAAAAGTAAATATTTTTTTTTTTTTAAAAAAAGAGCCTTGAACAACTAGGAGTCAGAAAGATGGCTATTTGCTAAATGTAGGCTTTCCCAGACCCTTTCTTTTGAGAGTGTTTATTTTATTTGTTCGATTTGTGGTGATGGCCCGGGCTAGTGTATATACAGTGCCGTAAAGCAGGCCCTCTTGAGCCTAATTGGTTCAGCCACGGTCTTCATATATGCTGGAGGAAATTGAATTTAGTGAGAAGCAGAGCAGTATATTCTAGGAGTAGGATTTTAGTAGAAAGTAGAGGACAGGGGCACCCGGGTGGCTCAGTTGGTTGAGTGTCCGACTTCGGCTCTGGTCATGATATTGTGGGTTCGTGAGTTCGAGCACCACAGCGGGCTCTCTGCTGTCCATGTAGAGCCCACTTCGGATTTTCTGTCCCCCTCTCTCTGACCCTCCCTTGCTCACGCACATGCGTGCACTCTCTCTCTCTCAAAAACAAACAGTAAACATAAAAAAAAAAAAGAAAGAAAGAAAATAGAGGACAAAATGGCATGTAATATGTGGAGGTTCAGCTTTTGAATGAGGCATCTTGTGCTATTGTTGCGGGCTGTGTGAAGTTAATCGTCAGTGAACAATAAGGCTAGGAATACTTTAGAAACCAAAGTTTCTAAACCAGCTTACAGTGGCATAGAGTGGGGGAAGGGTAGCACGGTATGTGGGAGGCATAAATAGAATTGGAGTAAAGATGATGAAGGGCAAGAATGCGGGTGTGAGTGTGGAAATGGGCACAGCCGTGTGGGGGCTGTCAGAGGATTAGCCTGCCTCCGGCCACATGAAGGCCAAGTTTAGAGCGAGTTCCTAGGGGAACTAGTGGAGCGTAAACACGGATAAATGGGGTGATCGTTGGAGATGTAGCTTGTTTCCAGGCTAACTGTTGGGAACTTGGTTAGTAACTGAGGTAGAACGGTGGAGCTGTAAGTTTGATTTGTTTGATTTGTATTGTCCTTGGATACATGGTCTCCCTTTTTAACTGGGTGGCAGTGGTGTGTACGCATCAAGTAGTTCTAAGAAAAATGGAAGCCAAAGCTGCCAAGAGTCTTGATCTGGGCTCAGAAGTGTGATCCTTTAGCACCCCATGAACGATGGAAACCAAGATGTATATGTAGAATTTTGAAAGAGGGGCACTTGGGTGGCTCAGTCCATTAAGCGTCCAGCTCTTAATTTCAGCTCAGATCAGGATCCCACAGTTTGTGAGTTCAAGCCCCATGTCAGGCTCTGTGCTGACAACTCGGAGTCTCCTTGAGATTCTCTTTCCCTCTCTCTCTGCCTCTCCCCTCCCCCCCCAAAGCTCTCTCTCTCTCTTTTTCTCAAAAATAAATAAATAAACATTTAAAAACCCAAACTCCTAATGTTTCAGTAATTGTAAACATGGTCCCGTGCCTTCATCTTTCAACATACTCATTTTTCCCAAGCACAAACCCATCCAATTTTCTGTCTTTATGTGAAATTTAAACACTGATGATTTCTACATCGTTATTTCTAGTTGAGACCTTTCTCAGGATTTACATACCCAGTCAAGCTCTTCCTGTCGTATCGGCTCTCCAAAACCCCTCTGAGGGCTGATATGCTCACTTGATTTCCTCACGTTCCAAACCCCAGTAATATTTCCCATCTCATTAGAAGTCCATTGGCCCAGGTCAGACACTTCAGAGTAAGACCTGTTTCCTCACATTTATTAATTCCCCCCAGGTTGAAACTGTGAGCAAGCCTTGTCTTTTCTCTGTCCACATTAGGTTCTGACTTCCCTCCTTACTCTCGGTTGCTCCCTGAGCCCACTTTTCAGAGTTTGTACCTGCTTTCTCTGTCACTGCTTGTTTATTCAGTTTTTCCTAACTAAAATGTACGCTCAGTGGAAACAAGAAATGTGTTTCTGTGTCCTCATCAGCAGCACAGGGCCTGGTACATGGTCAGAGTTTGCTAAGGATTTATGTATGTATGAATGTGTCCCACAACATTTTAAAACAAATATCCCTCTCTCTCCTTGTGCTTCTGGGAACTTGGTTTTATTGTACTATCTCAATGCTTTGTAAGGTCACAGTTAGAAAGGAGCCAAATCTATGTTTATTCATTTTGAGTGATCTAACCTTATTTATACACTGACTATTCTTACCTTTTTTGTTCCTTGTATTATGGTACTTAACCTTTGTCCAATCAATAATGAACGTATTTCTTTGGAGTTTCTTTAAAATGAGGTCACAGTGTTATCATTAAGGAGCCTGCCTACACAAAGCCACGTGTGAAATAGTTTTAGTATATACCAAGCCGATATACCAAGCTCATGGAAAGATTCATTCTTCTCTTCTTTCCTAGAGATCAGGGAAGATGGTGGTCACCTGCAGGGGCACGTGCAAAATCAAAGGTGTCCAAAGAGAATGAAACAATGCCATGGACATAACGTACTTGGAAACATCACTCATCAGAGTAACAGTAACTTTCCTTTAAGGCAAAGGCATGACATCTTTGACTTACATGGGAAAACACTGAAGTCAAATTTAAGTTCAGTAAACCAGAACAGAAGCTACGAAGTAAAGAACCTGACTGAGGTTAATGGAGATATGAAATCCTTCTCCCATACGAAGCATGACCTGCACTGTATTGAAATTAAATTTCCCGAACGTGGAAATTCTGCGAATACAAATTCCCAGTTAATCAAGCATCAGAGAACTCAAAAGACAGAGAAACCCCACGTATGCAGTGAGTGTGGCAAAGGCTTCTTCAAGAAGTCTCGGCTCACGGATCATCAGAGAGTTCACACGGGAGAGAAGCCTCACGGATGCAGCATATGTGGCAAAGCCTTTTCCAGAAAGTCCAGGCTCACCGAACATCAGAAAACTCACGTAGGAGAGAGGCGGTACGAATGCACGGAATGCGACAGAGCATTCCCCAAGAAATCACGACTCCTCGTGCATCAGAAATCTCACACAGGGGAGAAACCCTATGTATGCAGTGAGTGCGGCAAAGGCTTCTTCAAGAAGTCTCGGCTCATTAATCATCAGAGAGTTCACACAGGAGAGAAGCCCCATGGATGCAGTCTGTGTGACAAGGCATTCTCCAGAAAGTCCAGGCTCATCGAACACCAGAGAACTCACACGGGAGAAAAACCTTACGAGTGCACTGAATGTGACAAAACGTTCCGCTGGAAGTCACAACTCAACGCCCATCAGAAAACTCATACAGGAGAGAAACCGTATATATGCAGTGATTGCGGGAAAGGCTTCATTCAGAAGGGCAACCTCATCGTACATCAGCGGACACACACTGGGGAGAAGCCTTACATATGCAGCGACTGTGGAAAAGGCTTCATTCAGAAGGGCAATCTCCTTAAACATCAACGAATTCACACCGGAGAGAAACCCTATGTGTGCACCGAATGTGGGAAAGGCTTCAGCCAGAAGACCTGCCTTATATCCCATCAGCGATTTCACACTGGAAAGACTCCCTTTGTGTGTACCGAGTGTGGGAAATCCTGTTCCCACAAGTCCGGTCTCATTAACCACCGGAGAATTCACACAGGAGAGAAACCCTATACCTGCGGCGACTGCGGGAAGGCCTTTAGAGATAAATCATGCCTTAATAGACACCGGAGAACTCATACAGGAGAAAGGCCCTACGGATGCACTGACTGTGGGAAGGCTTTCTCCCACCTGTCATGCCTTGTTTACCATAAGGGAATGTTGCATGCAAGAGAGAAAGGAGCATGTTCCGTCACGGTGGGAAATCCTTCCTCAGAGAGCCACAGCTCATCTCATTCGAGTGATAGCTCGCAGGAGAAAGACCCTGTTAATACGGTGTCCAGGCAAATGCCTCCAGTAGCAGCTCAGACTTCATTACACCTCCGTGGGCTCCTAGCAGATAGGAGTGGAGCCACAGTGGGACAGCCAGGTGCTCGAGGTGCGCCATCAGCAGATAACTGAGTTTGCACAGGGAAACCTTTCGAATGCAGTGAATGTGGTGGTGCCTTCACTGATCAGTCGCAGCATAGTTTGTGTCCCAAAAAGCACACGGGAATAAAGTGTGATGCAATCAAGGCAGAACACCCTTGAATTAAAACTGTCCAGGTCAGTGTGTGGCTGACAAGTGTATACTGAGACACATAGTGTAAAGACCAAGAATAGTATAAAGACAAATAGGATAAAAGAGCGAGAGAGCCTCTGTGGAAAGATAGACCCTACTGGGTGTCTCACGGGTCCCCTGCCAGCAGTGAGCTCATAGCTGGTAGAAACACAATGACCTTGGGACAGTCCTTCCCCGGAAAGAGGACCTTACTAGGTGCCAGAGGGAAAGAAACTACTGAAAGAGCTGTGAAGGCAGTGAATGTGACGGGACTGTCAGTGGAGTGTCCTCACCTGGCCAGGGAAGTCCTACAGAAAAAAGGACTCTGCACACACCAACTGTGGGACGTTTTCAGTAAAATATCAGCAACCACACCAAGTGAATGAGCCCTGGGAAAGCGAATATTTCAGAGTCTGCTCATTTCACATCAGATAATGTGCATAGTGTACATGTTAGCACAATATACCTTGAATCAGATTCCTAACTCCTTAACTCGGAGGAGCTGTTATGTGTTGTCCAGCAGTGGTTTGAATTATAAAAGTGCACCCCCTTTTCTGGGGGGCATGAATCTTTCATTCTGACCCAGGATCATTATTCGGTTAGCTCTTATATTTCTTTGGTTCTAAATTTATTCAGTTTATTTTAGGCCATTGAGGTCCTTCAAATGGAAACTGAATACATTTAATTCGGTAACGTACCATGGCATATTTGGATGTGTTTGATTTTGTAAATATCCCCTGAAGACACAACTACTTGGAGCTCATGAATAACCTATCCGCCGAGTTGTTTGCTGGGAAGACAGTTCCCATCCGGTACACGCACCACTCAGGAAACCTTTCATTAGCTGTTTCCTTCACCTGGTAAAGAATATGTACGCTACAGATGCTGACAGCGGGGAACCAAACAAGAGTCCTTCCTGCCTTTGAACCGGCACTTTTTTTTTTCTTTTTAAGCTAGATTCCATGTGTCTAGCAATTTGACCCTCCAGCACGTGTAATCAAAGGATGGATACACCGACATTAGTTGAAAGGGACATACGGTAGAAGGTGCAAAGTATCCTGGTAATGTCCTGTTCAAGGGCATGCTATTATTTGGAGAGGGAGGGGGAAAGGATTCACTTGGTTTTACACGTGTAAAATAGGATATGGATACTTTTTTCACAGATTCATATCTTTCTACCTGGATTATAAATCCCTATCTGGGTAGTGTGTAGATCTTCATATATTCCCCAGCACATAACAAACTGGAAACCCATCCCATGGCTTTGAAAGGCGGTTGAAAGTAAGTGTGTGGCCTAACTCCGTGCCCCAGGGGACTAATCACTGAAGGAAAGGAGCTACAGGGAAGAAATTTCGAAGATCAGAAAATTAAAAAAATAAAAATCCTGAATAGAGGCCCCTGGCAGTAGAGAAGGGGCGGATCAGAGAAGGAGCAGGGTCCTCCGAGCAGGCCCAACCGATAGAAAATGACCTCACTTCCAAAAAGGAGGACAGTGCGTTAGACGGGTGGAGGTGAGATTCTGTCGAACTGTGAAGAGCCTGACCCTGTTAGAGTTGTCGTCTTGGGGATCCTGCTCCTTCGTGTCGTGGTGACCTGGGACGTGATGTAGCTTCATCGTGCTCACTGTCCTGGGAACGGGGCCTGTGTCCTGTCTGCTGTACTCAGGGTTCTTTCCCTTGCTTCAGGAAGGATCTATCCAGCTTAAAAGCTGAGTGCTGCCTACAAGGGAAAAAAGTGGAAATTTGCCATCAAGTGGCTGTCTCATCATTGAATTCCAAACTCTGCGTGTTTGAGGAATTTACGGCAACAGATGTTTTTCTGAGCGCCTGGACTGTGCCAGGCGCTGTTGTAGACATGGAGTACCTACCAGTGAAGAAAACATGCAAAATAACGGCCTGTAGCAGGATGGATTTGGGGACACACGCTCTTCAAAGAATCAGAAATGGACTCTTGTTCGACTCATACTTCAGGTCCTCTCCACTCCTGGTGTTGCGAATCTGCACGGCCTCTCGTAGTGGTCCACGTCCCTCTACTTAAATCTTCAGTCAGGGTGCCCGAATGAGCTGCCCAGGACTGCCTTGAACCCTGAGGCCCAGGTGCTGAACTCACCTTTCCGAGGTTGGCATCCCAGGTAAATAAAACATTTTAGTAAGGTAGATAATTCTAGATGGTCCTCTTTTTTTTTTTTTTAATATTTTATTTTTATTTTCGAGAGGCATAGAGACAGAGCGTGAGCAGAGAAGGGTAGAGAGAGAGGGAGACACAGAATCCGAAGCAGGCTCCAGGCTCTGAGCCGTCAGCACAGAGCCCGACGCAGGGCTCAAACTCACAGACCATGAGATCATGACCTGAGCCGAAGTCGGCCGCCTAACCGACTGAGCCACCCAGGCGCCCCTAGATGGTCCTCTTTGAGAAAGCCATGTGTGTTTACATCCTCTACAGCTCCACCCCACCGCCTTCATAAAAATTGTAACTAACAGTTACTAAGTGCGCCTGACTGCCAGATGATAATGGCATTGTTTCCTTGGCATTGTTTTGTTACTTAGTCCTCTGGAATGCTCCATTTCCATCTTCATGTATTTTAGGGAGCTGCTTTTGTGCCTTTGAAGCCTCATCACTTTCTCCTTGGTCCAGGTACCACATTCTCAGCTGTGGCCCAGGGCGATGAGTGACGGTCGTAAGGTCTAAGTTTGGGGTCTGCTTGGGTCGCTGCCTTGTCTGGCTCAGCGGGGTGAGTGAGTCTGCTCGGGCTGTCATAACAGAGCGCAGACTGAGTGGTTTATACAACAGACATTCCTTTCTCACAATTCTGGAGGCCAAAGTCTGAGATCAAGGTCCCCACAATTGGTTCCCTCCGAGGTCTTTCCTTGACTTGTAGATGCCGCCTTCTTCCTATGTCCTCATGTGGTCTTCCCTCTGTGTATCTGGTCCAAATTTCTTCTTTTTTTTATTTAAAGAAATTTTTTTAATGTTTATTTTTGAGAGAGACAGACAGAGCGTGAGTGGGGGAGGGGCAGAGAGAGGGGAGACACAGAGTCTGAAGCAGGCTCCAGGCTCTGAGCTGTCAGCACAGAGCCTGACACAGGGCCCAAATTTGTGAACTGCGAGATCATGATCTGAGCGGAAGTCGGATGTTTAACCGACTGAGCCACCCAGGTACCCCCAAGATCAGTTATGTTCTTCTTCTAAGAAGACCAGTTATGTTGGATCAGGGCCCAACCTATGACCTCATTTCAACTGAATTACCTCTTCGAAGACCCTCTCTCTACATCCAGTCACATTCTGAGGTACTGGAGGTTTTTATTTGAACGTAAGGATTTGGGAAGTGAGGAACAGTGGCATTTGTCCATGAATACCGTTCAAATTTGGAAATTTCAAAAAAATAAATAATAAATTTGGAAATTTCTATGGGGCTAATTGATGGACCTGGCAGGTCGTCAGTAAATGGTGGTGTCTTTTCCAGGTTGAGGATTAATACAGGGCTGTATGTCAGTCTTTGGGGGGATCCACGTGTGTCCATGGTTGAGAGGCTGAAGCTTTGGAGGCCCAGTACCTCCGGGCTGTTGAAATAGACCTGATGAATGTTACTTTCTCCTCAATCCTTCAGAATCCCTCTTCAGGGACTAGTTATATGCGTATATATACACACACTCGTACATATGTTACACACACACACACACACACACGCAGGCACACACGCATTTTCTAGGAAAGCAGCTGGTCCCTGGGGGACAATGACAAGATCCAGCCACTATAGGTAACAGGAGTGAGTCAGTTGTATTGAAAGTCCTTTATGGAGGACTGTGGAGGCTCAAGTGAAAAGGAGAGCTGATTTTTGGAGGAGTGTGCCCTGGATGCCTCTACAAGCTGCCGTCACCGATCTCTGTCCACGAGCCTCCGTGCATTTGGGCTGGGCACCATTTCCTCTGATGATGTTACAAAGAGTCAAGTGTGAAGGTTCTGGGGGCTCGACCAGATTGCCTTGATATCTGAGATGCAGGCCGGGCAGTGAGGGGCTCTGTGAATTTGGAGGAGGCAGAAAAATTGCAGAAAATGGGTAAGGTTCAGGTTAAGATTGTTCCTGAGCAAGCTATTTGATTCCAGAGGCTTAGTGTGACATAGTGAGAAGTACATAGTTTTGTCTCTGCTCCCAGTTCCTGACACAGAGCTTCTAAAACCCTTGTAATTTCCTGAGCAACGGGGTGATCAGAGCGTCTGACTCAGAGCTGTTAAATCGCTTGGAATTTCCTGGGCGGTAGAAGTGTCTTTTGTTTGGGGCACCTGGGTGGCTTAGTGAGTTAAGTATTGGGCTCTTGATTTCAGTTCAGGTCATGATCTCATGGTTTGTGGGATCGAGCCCTGCGTTGGGTGTGTGCTGAGAACACAGAGCCTGCTTGGGACTTTCTCACTCCCTCTCTCTGCCCCTTCTCTGCTCATGCTCTTTCTCTCTTTAAAAAAAAAAAAGTGTCTTTCGTTGTAATAAGGTGACTCTTGGTGGGCTCCTGGATGGCTCCTGGGTTGGGGCTGGTCACCAGAAGGACCACCACTCATGACCAGAAGCTTGGAACTTTCAGGGAAGGGAGAGGGCATAGAAATTGGGCCTAGAGACTATCTGTCTGTCTGACTGTCTGTCTGTCTATCTATTTATCTATCTATCATCTATCTAGTCATTTGAAACTTTTATCTTTAAAATTCATACATGGGGGCGTCTGGGTGGTCCAGTTGGTTAAGCAACCAATTCTTGATTCTGCTCAGGTCATGATCTCCCAGTTTGTGGGCTTGAACCTCACATTGGGCTCTGCACTAACTGCGTGGAGTCTGCTTGCAATCCTGTCTCTACTTCTCTCTCTGACTCTCCTCTGCTTGTGCTCTCTCTCTCAAAATAAATAAATAAACTTAAAAAAAATCCATACATGAATCAAGAAGGTTGTTTTTTAAAAAGTAAAGGCAATATGTGTGTGTATATATGTATTTTTATGTATTTTTCTTAAAATTTTTTTTGTTTATTTATTTTGAGTGAGAGAGAGTGCGCAAGCAAGTGGGGGAGAGGCAGAGAGAGGTGGGGAGAACAGAATCCCAAGCAGGCTCTGGATTCCGAAGTGTCATTCAGTACAGAGCCCTGACAGGGGCTCAAACCCACGAACTATGAGATCATGACCTGAGCTGAAGTCAGATGCTTGACCAACTGAGCCACCTAGGCGCCCCAAGAAAAAATAAAATCTTTAAAAAAAAAGAAATAAAAGGGAAACACTCCTGTTAAACAGGACCATGTTATTCCAGGAATCACTGACGCTGGAGGACGTGACCATGGACTTCGCGTGGGAGGAGTGGCAGAAGAACCTGGCAGGACGTGACGTTGGAGAACTACAGGAACCTGGTGTCGGTGGGTGAGGACGGCTCCCCTGTCACTCAGAGGGTCCCCATCAGTGGCCTTTCCTCTGTCAGCTGCTCAACGCTTAGGAGTAGCTGCAGCACTTTCCAGGGGCAGAGTCTCAGGTCCTTCGCTGGCTTCAGACAAGACTGTATAATGTGGCCTCTCCTGTGCGAGAAAAGCCCCTGCCGTGCAGTCGTGAAAACTGTCCGCCCCTCCCACGTAGCGTCCTCCCATCCTGACAGACCCCAGCCCATTTCGAAGCGTTCTGTCTTTCCCACGAGCAGGGCATCAAGCCAGCAAACCAGACGCGCTCTCCAGGCTGGAACGAGGGGAAGCACCGGGGGCGACAGAAGAGGAAGAGCGCGGTGGAACCCGTCCAGGTGAGCGAGTGACAACAGCAAGGTGGATGGCCGAGGAAGTCACATTCTCATCAGCCAGGGAAGGTTCCAGCGCTGATGAGAGCTTTGCTGTAGGAGTCGAGAGGAAAATATGCCTCTTTTCTTCTTCCAAGAGCCGACCCCTGTTTGTTTTATGTACATCTTGATTTTTTAAAAAAGATTTATTATTATTATTAACGTTTTATTTATTTTTGAGAGAGAGACAGAGTACAAGCAGGGGGAGGGGCAGAGAGAAAGGGAAAAGCAGGCCCCAGGCTCTGAGCTGCCAGCAGAGAGCCGGATGCGGGCTCGAACTTAGGAACTGCGAGATTATGAACTCAGCCGAAGTTGGACACTTAACTGCCCGAGCCACCCAGGTGCCCCTAAGGATTTTATTATTTTTTAAAGTACTCTCTACACCCAACACGGGGCTCGAAATCATGACCCTGAGATCAAGAGTCACATGATGTACTGACCGAGCCGCTAGGAATTCCCATCTAGATTTTTTGTCATTGTTTGCTTAGTACTCTTCTTCCTACATTTCTCAAAATTTTTTTATCAACCGTCACAGTGTCTCTGACTACTTCGTCCACCACTCCCTGGCTATGAAATTCCACCTTCTAGGCGTTACTCCAAACCTAACTCTTTGAATTCAACATAGTCTGCTCCATTGCAAACTAGTCATCTTGCTTCCCAGCATTCAGCCTCGCTTTGGATACTGTGTCCACACTGTAATCTGATCTCTGTTTCCATGGCTTCTTAGCTTCCGGTTCTAGACAAAATGTGTGTTCTCTCAAGATTCAGATGTTGAAATCCTATTCCCAAGGTGCTGGTGTTGGGAGGTGTCGCCTTTGAGAGATGATTAGGTTATGACGGTCCTGCCCACGAGAAAGCAGGCCTCACCAGACACTCCTAAGCTCCCAGAAACTCCTGAATGAATTCAGACTTTTTAGTAAGGAATAGTAAGGAACTAAAATCACTTTCTTTACAAGAAAATTTCTTCCACCTTCCTTTTTTCTTTTTTTTAAAGTTTAGGATCTTCTAATAATTTAGAAAAATGAGTTTCTACTAAAGGAGATTAAGAAAGAGCAATGGGGGCACCTGGGTGGCTTAGTCGGTTAAGTGTTTGACTTCAGCTCAGGTGATGATCTCACAGTTTGTGGGTTCGAGCCCTGCATCGGGCTCTGTGCTGACAGCTCAGAGCCTGGAGCCTGCTTCGGATTCTGTCTCCCTCTCTCTCTCTGCCCCTCCTCCACTTGTGCGCGCACGCGCGCACTCTCTCTCTCTCTCTCTCTTAAAAATAAATTTAAAAGAAGAATAAAAGAGCAGTGGAAATTAAGAAAGAGGTGGTGAGGTTGGAAGATCTAAGAGAGGCTGGTTCTCCAGAAGCAGAACAAAAATGTCTTTCAGGAAAGTAAGAGCCATAAGCGTTATCTGGAGTTGCTGATTCAGCAAGAAACATATAAACTAAGGGACCGGGATGTGATCTTAGTGTTGTCTTCCCATCCATACGGGTGTGTGTGTGTGTGTGTGTGTGTGTGTGTGTGTGTGTATTGCTGCACTTTGAATTCTCTGTTCATGAAATGGTCTCTGACTGCTCCCTCGTGTCTTCCTTCTATGAATTCTCTTAGTGTTTTGTGCCCACAGCATTGAAACTCAGCCTTGAAAATGTATCTATTTTTCACACATTTCTTTAAAATTTTTTTAATGTTTATTTATTTTTGAGAGAGAGAGAGAGCAAGAGGGAGAGAAAGGGAGGGCAGAGCGAGACGGAGACACAGAATCCGAAGCAGGCTCCAGGCTCTGAGCTGTCAGCACAGAGCCCGACACGGGGCTTGAACCCACGAACTGTGAGATCATGACCTGAGCCGAAGTCACTTAACCAACTAAGCCACCCAGGCACCCCTAGTTTTCAAACGTTTCTTAATTTCAAGGCTTTTTTGGAGACGATGTGTATAATACATGCATCGAGGCCTCTCCCTCTCAGCCGGATTGATTAGATTTTCTCCAAGTCTGGGGATGTCAGTATCTAAAATCCTTGAGAGGATGCTGCAGCACTTTATTTCGTGACTCATAGCTGAAGTGCCGAATTTCAAAAGAGCAAATAAATACCACCGAGTAGCAAAGATGTTTGTGGTGAATATATGACACACATCCATGAAAATCTGTATTCGGTACAGGTTTTGAACATAAAGTATTGTTGCCAGAATTCAAGGTTGAGGTTCCATGTCAAAGTGATTAACAAAGATGTGAGGCTGTGGAAATCTGGAGGAAACAGAGCCTACAGTTATCTAGAGAGCCTGGGGAGTAACGGCATGATATGTGGGAGCATACCCGGATTTGAAATAAAGGTCATAAAGGGCAAGGAAGAGAGGCATAAACTGTAGGAAATCTGCAAGGCCATGGCCAAGACTGCCGCGGAGCAGCCTGAAGCCTCGCGAAGACCAGCGTCAGAGGGTATTTGTGGGGGAAACACTGGAATGGAAACTGGTAAGTGGGGGTAGTCAAAGCAATGTTGACTTTTTTTTTTTTAAAGCTTATTTATTTGAGAGAGAGAGAGAAAAAAAGTATGAGTGAGGGTGGGACAGAGAGAGTTGGGGGAGAGAGAGAATCCCAAGCAGGCTCCACGCCATCAGCGGAGCGCCTGATGTGAAGCCCGAACTCACAAACTGTGAGATCATGACCTGAGCCGAAGTTGGACGCTTAACTGACTAAGCCACCCAGGCGCCCCAAAGCAATGTTAACTTTTATTGCCAGGCTGACTGTTTAGACTTTATGTGTTAGTAATTGAACTAGTTGAGGTAGCATGATAAATGGTGGGGCTTTTTTGTTGTTTTGTTTTTAGCTCTGGGTTGTCTTAATTTCTACCTGGTGGCAGGTGTGTGGCAGTAATAAGGAAGGGCCAGAGGCTGCAGGAAAAACAACCTCTAGCTGACCCGAGTCTTAGTTCAGAAGGAGGCAGGTGGCCCTTTAGGCTGCTTAACTGAGGCCAGCATGGAGACAGAAGTGCAGAATTTTGGAAGAAGATGCAGTCGGCTGCACGACGAGGGATCAGTGCCTTAGGGATGTCAAAATGGGAGGAAATCAGACGCGACATCTGTATAGGTACAGCATGCAGAATGTGACTGCAGGTGACAGTCGTCTTCTCCTGTGTGGAAGCACATCTGCCCCTGGAGAAGTCTGTGTGTCCACCAGGCTGGTGGAATTTCCTGGGTGGTCATTCTCTCTCATCTTTGCCCCTTTCTTCCAGAACGTGCCCCAGCTAGACTAAACGTTGGAGTGTGGAGATAAGAGTCCTGTCTCTAATGTATGACCAGGCTGTTGGTGCTCTGCACAATGAAGAAAGGGGTAAATTTTAGACAGTGGACGACCACCCGAGAGCATCACAGATATGTCAGACTCCAACACCGAGGGTCCAGCCTTCCGAATTGGCTCTCTGAGATGCTTGTTCGTAAGAAGCATCTGCTTCTGCCCTTGACCACCACGGTCTGTTTCCTTTGGTGGGATCTTCCAAACCAGAAGTCTGAATGTTTGAGCGACTAACATCTTGGTCCTTCGTGTCAATTTTCTTTCAGTCACTGCATTCTCTCACCGGGACCTCAGCTTATCCTTTATCCTTAAATATTTCTATACTGATGTTTTCCTCATCGCTGTGTCCGCTCAGGCCAGTTCTCAACGTTTATATATCCAACTGGGTCCTGGCACCTTGCCGTCTAATAAAAACCAAAATGTTTATATGCTTCAGAAAGTCCACTTACTTCCCCCACATTCTGAACCTCAGTAACATCCACCCTCTTGAAGAAAGTTTCCACCTACCTCTTGACTCAAGCAAAATATATAGGAGTGAACCTTAATTCTCCATGTCCTTTCTCCTCGCATTTTGCAGTCACCGGTGAGACACGTCTTACTCCATAAGTGTATCCTCATTTCCCCCACCTCTCTTCATCTCCTTTGCTTCTAACCATTTCTCACAATTGGCAGCTGCCTCC
The DNA here is from genome assembly GCA_030068075.1 of Paguma larvata. NCBI lineage: Eukaryota > Metazoa > Chordata > Mammalia > Carnivora > Viverridae > Paguma > Paguma larvata. The sequence continues at coordinate 7,259,210 of CM057841.1, read as the reverse complement.
CCCACTTTTTTTTTAATATTTATTTTTGAGAGAGACAGACAGAGCGTGAGTGGGGGAGGGGCAGAGAGAGAGGGAGACACAGAATCTGAAGCAGGCTCCAGGCTCTGAGCTGTCAGCAGAGGCCGACGCAGAGCCTGGATCTCACGAACCATGAGATCATGACCTGAGCCAAAGTCACGACGCTTAACTGACTGAGCCACCCAGGTGCCCCTGCCTCCCTTTTTTCTTTGCTCAGTTTATTTTCCCTACCTAGAATGTAAACTTAGAATAATATGTTCATGTGTCCCCAACACCGGCACTGTGGCTGGTATCTAACAGGCATTTTAGAAAGATTTGTGGAGTGACTGAATGCAGCCCTCGTAATTTTGGAGGATGTTCTCCTTCCACCTGTGTTTTCTCTTCTAACGGTAGCTTTCTTAGTTTCTACTCTCTCTGCATGTTTCGCAAGATGCTATTTAGAAAGCAGCCGACTCTATAGTTATTCATTGTGAATTATATAAGCCTGTTTGTATGCTTTTTGCTTTTGCCACTTGATTTTTGCGTATTGTGTTTTTACCAGTGTTCAAGAAATAAGGAAGATTATTAGAGACGCATCTATACTGAGATCACACGGTCCACACTGACGACTGGCCAGTCCGCACCTAGGCGTTCATTGTTCTCTTCTTCCCTAGAAGCCGAGGAAGTTGATCATCTGCCGTGGCACTTGCGTAGCTGGAGATGTCTAAAGACAACCAAATATGGAGCGATGCTGCGAACATAGCGCCTCTGAAGACATTGTCCTTCTGGACCGCCATCATTTTCCTTCAAGGCAAAACTGGGGGAAAACTCTGAAATTGAATTTAAAATCAGTCGGATAAAGCAGAGGCTGTGAGGGGCGCCTGGGTGGCTCAGTCGGTTAAGCGTCTGGCTTCGGCTCAGGTCATGATCTCAGTCTGTGAGTTCAAGCCCCACATCAGGCTCTGTGCTGACAGCTCAGAGCCTGGAGCCCACTTTGGATTCTGTGTCTCCCTCTCTCTCTGCCCCTCCTCCACTTGCGCTCTGTCTCTCAAAAATAAACATTAAAAAATTAAAAAAATAAAAATAAAACACAAAAGCAGAGGCTGTGAAATAAAGAACCCCGTTGAGTGTAGTGGAGATGAGAAATCCTTTCTCCTTACAAAGTGTGAGCAAATTCATACTAAAATTGCCTGAAATTGGAAAACCCATCAGCACTAAGGCTCCCGTTTCTTAAGCATCAGAGCGCTCACAAAATTGGGAAATGCACATATGCAGCGAATGTGGGGAATCCTTCATAAGGAAGTCTCAGCTCACTAACCGTGAGAGGACTCACCGGGGAGGGAAAGCCCCTGGGTGTAGTACATATGGGAAGGCACATGGTGCTCGCTGACCACCAGAAAAATCATACAGGAGAGAAACCTTCTATAGGTGAATGTGGCAAAGCCAGTTTTATAGGATGTCAGAAGTCATTATAGACGAGAGAAATGGAAGAGGAGAAAACCCCGCTGATGCACTAAATGTGGCAGAGCCTTGCTCTTTAAATGACATCTCATTTTACTTCAGAAAACTCATACCTGAGAGAAACCCTATGCATGACTGTGGAAAGGGCTTCACCCAGAAGGTTAGTTTCATTGGACATCGGTGAGCTCACCCTGGTGAGAAACCCCGTATATGCAGTGAATGTGGGCAAGCCTTCACCCACAAGGTGGGCCTCTTATGACATCAGAGTTCATACAAACAAGACTTCTTTTGTATGTAGGGACGGTAGAAAATCCTGTCCTCAGGGCCACCTGGGATGGCTCAGTTGGTTAAGTGTCCAACTTTGGCTCACTTCGGCTAGGTCTTGATCTAGCGGTTTGTGAGTTCGAGCCCTGCATCAGGCTCTGTGCTGACAGCTCAGAGCCTGGAGCCTGTTTCAGATTCTGTGTTTCCCTCTCTTTCAGCCCTTCTCCACTCACGATCTCTCTCTCAAAAATAAATAAACACAAAAAAAGAAAAAAAAGAAAAAAAAAGAAAATCCTGTCCTCAGAAGTCAGCTCTCATTAAACATCAGAAAACAGGGGCGCCTGGGCGGCTCAGTCGGTTAAGCGTCCGACTTCGGCTCAGGGCATGATCTCACAGTCTGTGAGTTCGAGCCCCGCGTCGGGCTCTGTGCTGTCAGCTCAGAGCCTGGATCCTGCTTCGGATTCTGTGTCTCCCTCTCTCTCTGCCCCTCCCCCACTCATGCTCTGTCTCAAAAATATATAAACGTTAAAAGAAAATTAAAAAAAAACACACACACACAAGAAAGAAACCTCATAAATGTAGGGAATGGGGGAAAGCCATCAGGAAGCAATTATCCATTTAATTACCCATTAAAAAACTTCAGGAGACAGATCTGTGAATGCACTGGGTGTGGGGAAGCAAGTCTTGCCTTATTAAACATAAACACACACAAAGGAGAAACATGGAGATTCATAAAAGTGGAAAACCCTTCCACAGAGCCACAGCTTCTTAGAAGCGAAACCCTGTTGATTTGGTGACTGAAAATGCCTTCTGTCGCCTCTCCGACATTATTAAATATCAGTGGGCTTCTAGCAGATAGGAACATAGGCCCTTTTGGAATAGCCTCTTGCTAGATTGCACCGTCAGGAGATAGCAGAAAATTTGCCCAGGGGAACAAAAATCTTATAAATGTAGTGAATGTGACTGTGTCTTCAGTGGGCCATTATTTCACACATTATGTCTCAAAAAACCTATGGGAAGGAAATGCTCATAGTAGAAAAAGAGTGAACAAAAAATTCCAGGCCGTTATATAGTTAAGTGTATTTTGAGAGACCTATGAAGGCAGAGACTAGGAAAGCCTGATAAATTTCATTCTCTGTCTATACCGTTGATATGGAGACATAGTCTGATGTTAGTTACCCTGTCATTTCTTGGTTTGCCTCTTTTGTTTCCTCTCCTATGTTCATTTGTTTCTTAAATTCCACATGAGTGACATCATAAGGTATTTGTCTTTCTCTGAGGTATTTTGCTTAGCATAATACTCTCTAGCTTCCACATCGACTGGTCAGTTTTGTCAACTAATCTGGAAAGCCTGAGATCATAAGTGAAGCAAAACACTGCTGTGATTATAAAGAGATAAGGTAGTTGGTACTTGGATGTTGCCGGGAATGAAAATCTTGTTGGTTGATAGGAAAAAGCGGTATTTGACTAGTGGAGGTGGGGAACATATACTAGCTGTTCAGTTTTCCTAGGACAGTGTGGAGGACTAATTGAAAAGTAGTACTCCTTTCACAGATTGTCAAGCCTTTTTATTATGTAAAGTCACCTGAGAAACCTACTTAGAACGAATCGCCATTCATTCAGTGAAGATTTGTGAAGTACCTCGTTTGTACCCGGAATTTTTCTACCAGCTAAGGACACAGAGGTGAACAAAATGTCTTTGCCCTCCTGGAACGAGGGTTAAGTTAGCTGAATTATACGTAATTGATATCTTCACGCTCCAACATACTCAGGAGCATGGAAACGCCACATTAGGTGAAATGGATGTGAAATCATCGGATCACGGGGTTTGTATTCAGTTTAGAATGATGCGAGTTAGATCCTAAACACATTTTTCCCCAAGGAGAGTATTTGGGAGACAAGGGAAGGACTCCTGTTAATAATGTATAAATAATCGACTGATGAATGGATAAGGAAGATGTGATACATACACATACACAGTGGAATATTAGCCACCAAAGAGTGAAATCTTGCCATTTGCAACGATGTGGATGGAGCTAGAGAGTATTATGCTAAGCAAAATAAGTCAGAGAAAGACAAATACCTTATGTTGTCACTTGTGGAATTTAAGAAGCAAATGAACATCGGGGAGGAAAAGAAGAGGCAAGCCAAAAAACAGACTCTTAACTATAGAGAACAAACCGATGTTACTGGAGGGAGGGTGGGGAGGGATGGATTAAACAGGTGATGGGGATTAAGGAGTGCACTTGTGATGAGCACTGGCTGTTGTATTAAGTGATGAAGGACTAAATTCTACACTTGAAACTAGTATTTCACTGTATGTAAATTAACTGGAATTTAAATAAAAGCCTGGAAAGAAAAAACATAATGTATAAATAATCCAGGATACAAATACATTTTTAGAAATGCCCATCTCTCATCTCCCCACATTGATTATACATTTCTCCATAGTTCTGTACGTAGCCATTAGCCACATGTGGCTATTTAAATGTAGATTAGGGGCACCTGGGTGGCTCAGTCGGTTAAGCAGCCGACTTCAGCTCAGGTCATGATCTCACCATCTGTGAGTTCGAGCTCCACGTCAGGCTCTGTGCTGACGGCTCAGAGCCCGGAGCCTGCTTCAGATTCTGTATCTCCCTCTCTCTCTGTTCTTCCCTTGCTCATGCTCTGTCTCTATGTCTTTCAAAAATAAAATAAAAACACTAAATGTAGATTAAAGTTAAATTAAACATGTATTTCCTCAATATCAAGAGTTCACATTCCAAGAGTTCAATAGTTATCTGTGGCTAGTGACTACCACGTTGGACAATACAGATGTATTACATGACAGTTACATCATCACAGAACCGTCTATTGATTGGTGCTGCTTTATAGGGTCATACATTCTTTGTGGCATAGAATTAAAAGAATTATATGTTGATTTGGAAGATGAAGGTGAATGGATTGTAAAGAAAAAAGTTCTATCAGTGCAAAGAATGAGCAATTGTAAGGCAGTTCTGAAGAATGGAATTGTCCAAAAAAACACTGTGTATGTGTGTCATTAGGCTCAATGTTTGCCTGTAAAAGGGGGAGAGAGGAGGAATAGGCTCCCCAGAGAGGCAGAATAAAAAGCATGAGAAACTCAGTCTAAGAGGGAGGAAAGCTGGGATATGAAAGGAGGTAAGATTCCTCGTGGGTGTACTGGAGAACCCAACTATCACCTTTGGAGGTTGCTATAATTTGATTCCCATTTCCTCTGCGACCTGCTTAACAACACGTGTGGTTTGCCCCTCCTATTCCTTTTTCCTCTTATCATCGGGGCTCTTGTCCTGTCTCCTCCTTCCAGAGTCTTTCCCTTGGTTCAATAGAGATACTCTGCTTGAGTCCTGGATAGAGAAGAAATGGGTATTTGCTTTGCAGTAGCTGTTTTACATTTCATCACAAACCCTGGCTTAAGGGGTAAATTCGATCCAACATACATGCTTTTTATCTTTTTTATTTTATTTTTTGAGAGAGCGTGAGCAGGGAGGGTCAGAGAGAGAGGAAGACACAGAATCCAAAGCAGCCTCCAGGTTCTGAGCTATCAGCACAGAGCCCGAGGTGGGGCAGGAACCCAGGAATGTGAGCTCAGGAATTCTGAGCTGAAGTCGGATGCTCAACCGACTGAGCCACCCAGGTGCCCCAACCCAACATATACTTTTAAGCACCTAAACTTGGTTATCTCAATACTTGAGATTTTATTCTGTAATGCAGTCATTAGATAATTGAGAACAGGAAAATTTTCATGATTGATTTGTGTTTTACAAGGATTGCCTTGCCTGATGTATAAAAAGGACCTAGCACAGACCGAGGGTGCAAGCAGGGACAATTTTAGTATCAGGCGCGAGCCCGGGCGGGCATAGTAATGATGGAGGAGTGTGAAGATGGAAGGTCATGCTTTGGCCTGTGGTTACATGACTTTATCAACTATGAAAACTATGGCCTACGGGTTTGAAAATAGTGGAGGCAAACAGGTTAACCTAGCGTCTGTGCCACAGTCTGTGTTCTTGAGATCTCTGGTTCTTCGTGGTGAGGGAGACTTCTAAGCCCAGGAACTGGCATTGGCGGGGCTGGGAGGGGCGGAGAGGAGCATATGAGCGAGAGCAGGGCTAGAAATGGGCAGCAGGCCTGCAAATGACTGGTAAACATGTCTCGGCGAAGCGATGCAGATGCACAGGGCTGTGGTCAATCTGTTTTTTGTGCTCCTTTTATTTCCTGCACGTGACTGTTCACAGCAGTTCCAGGTGCAATATCCCAAACACTGGGAACAACCCAAAGGCAATTATGCTGTGTGCAAGAAGCTAGTATGTGGAGTATGTACACGACTAACTTCATGACTATGCTGCAGATGAATCTTCATAAAGATTTTAAATTAACATCTATTTATTTTTGAGAGACAGAGCACGAGTTGGGGAGGGGCAAGGAGAGAGAGGGAAACACAGAGCCTGATCCGGGGCTGGAACCCATGAACCGTGAGCTCGTGACCTGAACCACCCAGGCGTTCCTAATCTTTAGTGGCAGAAGCGGCTGTAAAGGACATGGATGGGATGAGGCTGGCAAGAGGCTCACAACGTCCGTGGCTTCTGGGACGGCAGCATGTCCCCACCCCCCACCCCAGGCCACTTTTCCGAACCGTGGTCTCCCCGGCACCCTCGCGGAGCTCCCGGCAGCGCGGGCTTCCTCCCGGCGGACGGGCACCTGCACCAGGGCGCAACCCTCTCCGGCCGCAGCGCGCCGCCTGCTTTCCTGGCAAGCCTGCTGGAGCTTTTACACGGCCTCCGAGCCTTTTCGCAATGAGAATCGTGACCGAGGTGCCAGGAGGTTATTTTAATTTCCCACCGAACTGAGACATCACGCCCTTAGGAGCCGCGCCCCTTAGTTGGGGAAGGGTTCCGGCCTTGGTCAACTCGGCGCCGTTCCGCGTCCCCTGCAACTAAGGGCCTCTGTCCCTTCAAAGGTTACCGCCATGTCACGTTTGCTTCGCGTGAGCCCGAGACTCAACACCTCCCCATTTTCCTGTGAGGCCTGGAGAGGCCAGGAAGTGCGAGGGTTTCCACGGCGCTCTTTCTCCTCCGCTTAGCGGAGCAAACACCGCTGCCCAGATTCCCGTACGTCAGGTGTGCAAAGATGGCGGCCCCCAGGACGCGCGGGCGCCGGCCGCGCGGACATATGACCTCATAAGGAAGAGCCGGAAACCCGTAGTCCGTTCTCCATAGAAACGCGCCAGAAACGCGGCTGACCACCATCAGGTGTTCCCGGGAGAGGAGGCTGGGCGAGGGAACTAGAGCAAAGAAGTTTGGGGAAGTAAGTTAGGCCCTGAAGAGGTCGCTGCAGGTTCAGGAGAGACTCAAGTCCTTGTGTGGGTCCGTTTGTAGAAAAGGTGGGGAGAGGGGCGGCCTCTCGGCCTCTAGGTAAGTTGTTGCTCCCCTAAGTCGGTGAAGGTAGGCGAGGCAGCTGTGTTGTTGGAGGTGAGCACGGAGGAATGTTTGTACTGAACAGTGTATGTACTGAATGTCTGTTATCGAGATGTCTTTGGGGTCAATCCTGGGGGACTCTGGTAGTCAGTGATTAAAGATCTCAACAGATCAACTACCGAGAGACCAGGGTTCAGGGTCTTCGCAGGTCGCTCAGCCTGTAGGTTATTGGCAACTGGTGGAGTGGTGGTTGTCAGTGAGGGCGGCGTCTGGCTCGGGTTCTGGAATATTTTGGAGCTCAATGACGCTAGAACCATTAAGGGAGGTCAGTGTACGTGTGTAGCTGATCTAGTTTTGGTATTGATACTGTTGGGTGGTGGCCTGTCTTTTGTGCAGGATTGTGTGACAGCAGGCTTGGAGGCTCAGGCACCCTAGCTGGTTCGGGCGTTGGGCTCAGACTGGCTCCTGGAACTGGTGTGTTGAATGTTAACATTCCTCAAAAGCTTCAGGTCCAAGTCCCTCCTCCATATAATTTTCTAATCTCTTTCCGCTCCTCACATCACCCCATCCCTTTGAATCCGCAGAAATGAAAGCTTTGGGGGAGGTAAACGATTCAACAGATTTAAAGTTAATTAGCCTTTTTATATTTCCTTTTAGGTTATATATTATGCAAAGTCTGCTATTTTCCCAGTATTTATTTTTATTAGTTTTTTAATGTTTATTTTGAGAGAGAGAGAGAGAGAGAGAGAGAGAGACAGAGTGCGAGTGGGGGAGAAACAGAGAAAGAGGGAGACACAGAATCCGAAGCAGGCTCCAGGCTCTGAGCTGTCAGCACAGAGCCCGATTCGGGGCTTGAATCCACAAACTGAGAGATCTTGACCTGAGCCCAAGTTGGACACTTAACCACCTGAGCCACCCAGGCGCCGCTAGAATCAGATTTTTAAAAACACTTTAAAAATTATGGGGCGCCTGGGTGGCTCAGTAGGTTAAACAACCGACTTTGGCTCAGGTCATGACCTTGCAGTTTGTGAATTTGAGCCCCGTGATGAGTTCTGTGCTGACAGCTCAGAGCCTGGAGCCTCCTTCAGATTCTGTGTCTCCCCCTTTCTCTGCCCCTCCTATGCTTATGCCCTGTCTCTCTCTGTCTCTCAATAGTAAATAAAAAACGTTAAAAATTTTTTTTAAAAATCTGATTCTGTAGCTCATATTTTGTTTTTGGTGTGCTCGTTCTGCATATTGAAGTGTATGTAAATAGGGTATATAAAGACTTGTAAAGAGATAGGAGAGAACATAGTTTAAAGGAAGAATTCACTGTTCCTCCCTGTCCGTATGGCCTCATTTCTACAATTGATCTGAAAATTACTTGCCACTGAGGCATAGTTCTGTTCCGATTCTCCTTTGCCACTTCCCCGTACCTGCCACTTCTACATACTCAGGGACTGATGCCTAAGGCGTGGTTTCTGGGGAACCAAATAGATTCAAATACTGGGGACCACGCATCAAGGTGAGCGCACAGCAAGAGAGGATGTAACACCGAAAGTAATTGTGCTCTTCGGCCTACAGGTCCTGAGAAGAGACAAGAAATGAATGAAGAAAGAGGAGGTTCCAGGACCTAGACAGTGTCATTTCGGGACACTTTCGGCTGGCGACTAGATTTCTAACTAGAAATTTAGGGCCTGTCCAGGAGAGACAAAGACAGACTATCCCAGTTGCTGGCCATTTCTCAAAACAGAAGAAAATGAGCAATGCCCAGGTGATTTTTGTCTTGTTTTATTCTCTCCTTCATTCCCTAGTGGATTTAGAGAGGCTTGTCAAGAGTTTCTAGAGCCCGGGTGGCTCAGGCGGTTAAGCATCTGACTCTTGATCTCTGCTTCCGTCATGATCTCATGGTTTGTGAGTTAGAGTCCCATGTCAGGTTCTGCACTGACAGAAGGGAACCTGCTTGGGATTCTCTCTCCCCCTCCCCTGTTAGCGCTCTCTCTCTCTCTCTCTTTCAAAACAAATAAAACTTAAAAGTAAAAAAGTAAATTCCTTCTTCATGTCCTCTTTCTTCATTCCCTCATACTGCTTTACCAGATGTGGGTGAGTTCCTGCTGTCCCTGGACCTGCGTGTGCATCTGTGTACATGGGCCCGCTTACACATGTAAATGGATTTAGGTACATCTGTGTAGGTAAACACGCCTATCTTGACATTTTGTGTATCAATGGATTCGTACTCCATAGAACATAATCTGTTCTTAATTCAAGTATCTAAAGAAATAATGACTGCAGTGGATTGGTGACTATTAACTATATAGAGTTCCATTCACCTGTAGTCACACACAATGAGCCAAACCGTGTAAAGCATCTAGTAGGTGCTCCTAAGTGACATGTGGGTCGCCCATGCCTAAAATCTTTGCCAGTGCTTAGTAACAGCATGTTCTCAGATTGCAATTGCAATCTGGGGCTCGAACCCACAGACTGTGAGATCATGACCTGAGCTGAAGTTGGATGCTTAACCAACTGAGCCAGCCCGGTACCCCCTAAAATCCTTGTAATTCCCTAAGTGAAAAACGTACTAGAGGTAACTTTTGGCCCAATATTTGGTCTTCGATCTCATCTGTGACAGAGTCCCTAAACCCCTTGGAATGTTCTGGGTGATAGGAGCAGCTCTCGTTCTGATGGTGTGGCTCTGGGCGGGCTCCTGCATGAGGGCTGGTCCGCAGAAAGGCCAAACCATGATCAGAAGTGCGGAGTTTTCAGCTGTATCCCCATCATCCAGAGAGGGGAGAGGGGCTGGAAATGGAGTTCATGCCCCACCATGCCTGTGTGATGCGGCCTCCGTAAAATCCCGAAGGTGTGTGGGCTGGAGAGTCCCCAGCTTAGTGGACACGGGTGCTGGGAGGGTGATGCGCCCCTCCCCTCATACCTCGCCCTTTGCGTCTCTTTCCTCTGGATGATATCTGTGCCCTTTATCGTATATAATAAACTAATACATAATTAAGTAAGCCGAGTTCTCTGAGCCGCTCAAGCAAATTAATCAAGCCCAAGGATGGGGGTCAACGGAACCTCCACTCTATAGCTTGTCAGTCAGAGCACAGGTGACCACATGGACTTGGACTGGTGTCTGAAGTAGGGGCAGGGGCAGTCTTGTGGGACTGACGCCTTGACCTGTGAAATATGACACTGTCTCCAGTCGGTAGCGTCAGAATTGAGTTGAATTATAGGCCATCCAGCTGGTGTCAGAGAAGTGCTTGCAAAAAAACACACAAAAACACCACATATACTTCAGAACTGGTCTCAGCATCATAGTTATTACTAGCAGGGCAACTTCCTTTATATTCCTCATGAATCAATAAAAGAATCGTTCATATTAAACAGGACTGTGTCGTTACAGGAATCACTGACACTGGAGGACGTGGCCGTGGACTTCTCCCGGGAGGAGTGGCAGCTCCTGGTCCCCGCGCAGAAGGACCTGTACCGGGACGTGATGCTGGAGAACTACAGGAACCTGGTGTCAGTGGGTGAGGACGGCTCCCCTGTGTCCCTCGGAAGGTGCCCGCTCACTGGCCGTTCCTTTCTCAGCTGCTTACACTTCAGGGTCCCTGCACTGTTCTGAGCGGCAGATCCCCAGGACCTCCGCTGGCACATGCTGAAAGGGTCTCATGTGCCATGAGCTGTCTTTATTAGTGACACAAATGATGCCAAGCGTGTGGGGTTTTTCTGCACCGACAACCAGGTCTCCAGCTCTTCAGGTACCAGCTAGGCGTCCTGCAGTCCATTTCAGTTCCGATGCTACCCAGAGCTGCAGTCAGACTCCACAGGTTTAAGGGCTCAGGACCACAGGACTGCCATCACTTTGGACACCAGTTGCAAGTATTGGGTACCCAGTGTACCCACACTTCAGTCCAGCTATAAATTGGGCATTCCTGCAACCCCCCTTCTGGTCTGCTAATTTGCTGGAACAGGTCACAGAGCTGAGGAAATCACTTTACTTAAGTGGGGGTGCCTGGGTGGCTCAGTCAGTCAGGTGTCCGACTCTTGATCTCAGCTCAGGCCATGATCTCACGGTTCATGAGACTGAGCCCCACATCGGGCTGTGCGCTGACAGAGCCTGCTTGGGATTCTCTCTCTCCCTCTCTCTCCGTCCCTCCCCTGCTCATTCTCTCTCTCTCTCAAAATAAAGAAATGAACATTAAAAAAGATTACCATTTTATTACAAAGGCTAAAACTTAGGAGCAGCCAAAAGGAAGAGATGTGGAAGCCAGAGTATGGGGGGGGGGGTGGGCCCTCCACAACCCGTCCAGGTAAGCCACCCTCCCAGCACCTCAGTGTTCACCAGCCTGGAAGCTCCCCCAGCCTGGCGGATCAGGACTTTTTGTGGAGATTCCATTATGTGGGCGTGGCTACTGAAATCATTAGCCACTGTTGGTTAAGTGAGGCTCCAGCGGCCAGGGAGAGGGAGGGGGTTGGAGCTGAAGGTCCCAACCTTCTAATCACTCCTGGGCTTTTGTGGCAGCAGACCCCAGGCTAAAGCTAGATCGGGGCCCCTGTCACCAGTCATTAGTTCACAAAAGGACACCCCTCACTCTGGAGAGTCCAAGGGCGTTAGAAGTTCTCGTGTCAGGAGCGGGGACTGACCAAATCCTGTAACAGATGTTCCTATGTTCCTATCATGGCCGCCACTCAGGAAATTACAAGGGCCTCACGAGCTGCGTGCCGGAAGCCTGGTACAAAGACGAAATATATGCGGTTGTATCACAGTGTCACGTATCCTCTCCCCGAGAAGAACCCCTGCTGTGCAGATGTGCAGACCGCCTCAGCCCCTTCCATGTAGCTTCCTCCCATCCTGACAGACCCCAGCCCATTTCGAAGCGTTCTGTCTTTCCCACGAGCAGGGCATCAAGCCAGCAAACCAGACGCGCTCTCCAGGCTGGAACGAGGGGAAGAACCGTGGGCGACAGAAGAGGAAGCACGCAGTGGAACCCGTCCAGGTGAGCGGGAGCCAGCCTGCTGGGTCACTGCGCAAGTCCCCCTCCAGCAGGGAGAGAAGGCTGGCCGGGTGCTTGAGGACGGCAGCGGCTCTCCCCCACAGGAGAGCTTTTCCTCTAGGTCTTTAGAGGGAAGTAGAACCCTGTTTTTCCTTTTCTGGTATCTGATCCTTGCTTTTTTTTTCATTTTACACCTTAACTTCTGTTGCTTTTGCCTAGCTTTCTTCCATGTTTCTGTAGCTGATCCCTTCTTAGTGCCCTGTAAGAGTGGGTGTCCCTGTTCTCCCACCCCGGCTGAGCCCGAAGAGAAATGCGTGAATCGACACCGTTTCCGACTTCTGCGCATCCCTGTCCCGCTGGAAATGCCGATTTCCCTCCTGACAGCCAACTCCACCATGTATGTCCTGTCTTCACAGGAACCTGGTCTCTTCCCGGCATCAGTCCGCTTCCTAGCCTTCCCCCCACCGCAAAGGTCTTCAGTTCCTTTCCATTTTCTCTGCTGTATTCCTAATACTTGAGATTTTCCTGCTGGCTCATGAATTAACCTCTTTCTGTTCCCTGGATGAGACTCCAAATCGATACCTCCCTACGTGCTGTCTAGCATACGCTTTCAGTTCTAGATATTTTACCTAAGATTTCTGAGTCCCTGCATGAGGAAGAGGAATCCTCTTCCCTCCGCAAAAAAAAAAAAAATCCCTTGTGATCCCATTTTGTTAGATTCTCCCTTAGTACCCTGCCCTCCCTGTGGCGTTCTCGTCTTGAAGATCTCTGCTGTTTCTGCTGACCGTTTCGCTGTTCCACATCATCAGGCCTAGCCTAAATCAGCTGTGGCAGCTTCTGTGGCTTCCTTCCTATGGTTTGATATTTCTGATTTTCCTTTGGTTCATTGTAGGTCTTCCCATTGTACTAATTTCTCTAAATCATTTGTTTTTCATATTCTTTTAGTTTTTTGTAAGCAGCTTTAAGATAATTCACATAATCTACAATTTGCCAACTTACTGGATACAATTGAGTACTTTGTAATACATTAACAGGGTTATGTCCCCAATTTTGAAAGATTTTAATCACTTTAAAAAGAAACATTTCTGGGGCACCTGGGTGGCTCATTTGGTTAAGTGTCTGCTTTTGATTTTGGTTCAGGTCATGATCTCACAGTTTGTGAGCTCAAGCCCCACATGGGGCTCTGCACTGACAGAGTGGAGCCTGCTTGGGATTCTGTCGCCGTCTCTCTGCCCCTCCCCCACTTTCTCTCTATCTCTCATAATTAAAAAAAAAAAGAAACTTAAAAAAAAAGGAAACATTTCTAGGGCACCTTTTTTTGAAAGATTTTGAAAGATTTTTGTCACCTTAAAAAGAAACACATCTAGGGCACCTGGCTGCCAGCTCAGTTACTAGTGTATGCAACTCTTTTTTTTTTTTTTTTAATTTTTTTTAACGTTTATTTATTTTTGAGAGACAGAGAGACAGAGCGTGAGCAGGGGAAGGGCAGAGAGAGAGGGAGATACAGAATCCGAAGCAGGCTCCAGGCTCTGATGAGCCGTCAGCACAGAGCCCGATGCGGGGCTCAAACCCACAGACCGTGAGATCATGACCTGAGCCGAAGTCTGCCACTCAACCGACTGAGCCACCCAGGCGCCCCTAGTGTATGCAACTCTTGATCTCAGGGTTGTAGAGGTTACTTAAAAGCAAAATCTTTGGGGCACCTGGGGGGCTCAGTTGGTTAAGCATCTGGCTCTTGATTTCGGCTCAGATCATGGTCTCATGGTTCGTGAGATTGAGCCCTGCATTAAGCTCTGTGCTGACAGCATGGAGCCTGGTTAGGATTCTCTCTCTCCCTCTCTCTGCCCTTCCTCTACTCACATTCTCTCTCTCTCAAAATAAAAAAAAAATTTTTTTTAAGTAAAATTTGGAGTGCCTGGAGTGGTGGGACAGCCAGTGCCTGGCTCAGTCCGTTAAGCGACCGACTTCAGCTCAGGTCATGATCTCACGGTTCATGAGTTTGAGTTCTGCGTCAGGCTTTGTGCTGACAGCTCTGAGCCTGAAGCCTGCTTTGGATTCTGTGTCTCTCTCTCTACACCTCCCCCATGCATGCTCTATGTCTCTCTCAAAAATAAACATTAAAAAAAAAGTAAAATCTTTAAAAAAATAAGATAAAGAATAAAAAGAAACATCTCTTCCCAGGCTCCCAGCCCCAGGCAACCACTGCTCTCCTTTCTATCTCTACCGATTTGCCTGTCCTGGATGTTTCAAATAATCATAAAATATTTGGTCTTTTGTGTCTGACTTCTTGCATTAAGCCTAATGTTTGTGAAGTTCTCCTGTGCTTTAACACACATCAGCACTTAATTCCTTTCTATTGCCAAATCATATTCCTGTTGTATGGATATACCACATTTTATTTACTTATTCATCCATTGAGGGACATTGGGTTTTTCCACTTTTTTGGCTTTTATGAATTATGCTAGGACATTAATTTTTCTTGGGTATACACCAACGAGTGGAATTCTCGGGTCACATGGAGTCCAGGAAGGGCCCAAACATGGTGCTTCCAGTCTCATGGTCAGCAGTTCCTTCTCCCAGCCACGATGTGTGACAATATACAGAGTATTGCCAACCAGGGGACCTCGCTTGATCCTTTGGTATCCAGTGTTTTTACTGGGGCTCAATCACACACTGCCCACATGGCTGACCTTTAGTTTCTAGCCCCTCCAGAAATCAGGCTAATTCCTATAGACTCCAGTTCCTGTGAGGGTCCGGAGGTTGGAACTGATAATGGCCCAAAGCCTCCATCATAAATCACCATGTTAGAATGTCCAGTGGTCACAGACCCCAGGCAAACAAAGACACTCCTATCAGGTAGGATGCTCCAAGGGCCTAGAGATCACTTCCTTGGAGCCAAGGGCAAGGTCCAGACTTCTCTTTGGGTGAGGTTAAATCTTCCCTGAAGGTAACTGTGAACATGAGCAATAAAGGGATTAATTTAGAAATAAAGAAGAAATAGAGCTCATGGCTGTACAATCAGAATGGAATGACAGCATGATATGTATAATGTACACCGATGTTTTGAATTAAGAAGATGCTGCCATGAATTAGGAATGAAGGCATGAAATAGGAAATGTGCAAGACCGTGGGGTTGACCAGTCAGAGTGGCCTGGAGTTGGCTGGATGAAAGCCAGCATTAGAAGGAGTCTGTAGGAGAAGCAGTGGGGACATGGATGAATGGGGGTATTCATGATGACATACACATTTATTGCCAGGATGACTCGGTTTGATAGGTGAGTGATCGAGGTAGCGTGGTGGAGGGCAGTGCTTGGTTTTGTATTTTTTGTAGCTCTAGGTTGTCTGACCTTTCAGCTGAGCGGTGGGACAGCAACAATAAGGAATAGCTAGGTGTTCTCAGAAAAAACGAGGGTAATGGTGACAGATCTTGGTCTTAGAGGAGGAAGTTGGTCCTTGAGTACAATCTGTTGCCAATGAAGACACAAATGTAGACGCAAGTGAAGGAACAGCATAGCAGGGACATCGAGATGGGAAAAGCTTGGGTAGGACTTGTTTCCATATCCTGTGCAGCAGCACGTTAGCTTCAGAATGTGGCTCTGGGGTTCGCTGGCCGGCTGCAAGATTTCCTGCCAATCATGCTTGCCCGTTCAGTATGATTGGAACATATGATAATATGACCTGGCTGGACCAAGGTTGGACTGTTGTCCACTAAATATGATTGACATTTGGAAAGTTAGTTTGATGGTGGTCTATAGAAAGGCAAATTTAGGAACAGGATTATGATGCAAGAGTCTCTTTCAGCTCATGTTAAATTCTGAAGGCCTTACTTTCTTACTTGCTAGGTAACAAATGCATTTATTCTATATACACCTCAGTATGCATATTTCCCTGATCTCTCTAGTCAGAATTTGGTTTCTCTCAGTGAACTTAAATAATTCCCAAACTAAATGTTGGCTGTCTAAAACCTTCATCATCGTTCATTCTCTATGTCCTCCCAACACTTCACCCAGTCCTCTTTTCTTGAATAACAGGAATATTTCCACACTGCTATCTCCATTTATACCCCCAACCAGATCTTGATGTCTATATTACATTTCTTTTTGTTTTTTAATCACATAGTGTGATTTCAATTTTTTTTTAATGTTTATTTACTTTCGACAGAGAGACAGAGTGTGAGCAGGGGAGGGGCAGAGAGAGAGGAGACACAGAATGTGAAGCAGGCTCCAGGCCCTGAGCTGTCAGCACAGAGCCTGACGCAGGGCTCAAGCTCACAAACCGTGAGATCCTGACCTGAGCCGAAGTCGATGCTTAACCGACTGAGCCACCCAGGCACCCCTTTTAAGTTTATTTTCAGAGAGAGAGAGAGAGAGAGAGACAACAGACAGAGAAAGACTGCGAGTGTAGGGGGTGGGGCAGAAAGAGAGGGAGAGAAACAACCCCAAGCAGCCTCCGTGCTGTTAGCACAGAGCCTGACACAAGGCTCCCCATCCCACCAACCGTGGGATCATGACCTGAGCCAAAACCAAGCGTTGGATGCTCAAACAACCGAGCCACCCAGGCGCCCCATACTACATTTCTAATAATCCTCTCAATGTTTGCAACACAGACTTTCCCCAACACTTTCTGGATTTCAGTAATAATCCTCATCTCCGTTTAACATGTTTCTACCTACCCAGTGGCTCCAGCTATGTTAGTTAGCAAGGTAATCCTGAGTCCTAACCGCTGAATTCATCATTTAATGGTCTTTTCTTTATGCAGATATATCCTGTTTTTCTCCACTTTACAGTCTCCATTGCTCCTTCAGTCACATTTAACAACATCCAACTCTTTTTTTTTTCTTCTTCATTTGGTTTTCCCCAACTAGATTTAAGATCAGTGAAAGCGAGGCATGTTTTATATGTTCCAAATACCAATGTAAGTGCCTTGTACACAGGAGCCATTCAATAAACAGCTTGGAATGAATAAATACAACCTTCATAGTTGTGGATAGTAGTCTCTTCTACCTCTGTGATCTGATGTCTTTCCAAGTTCTTGGAATGGTGTTCCTCCAACCTTGTCATTTGCTGCCAAAAATGACTTGTGTTTTAGGATCTATGCATGTTTTGCAAGCTCCTAGTTGAAAGCAGCCAAATATACATGCATTGTCAACTGTGTAACCTTATTGGTACAATTATTGCTTTTTTCCTTTTGTCTGTATTATTGTGTTTTTACCAGTGTATAAGAGATAAGGAACATATATATATGTGTGTAATATATATATAGCATTCTGTATCATACTGTTGTCACTAAAATGCCATTTAAAAAAATTTTTTTTAATGTTTATTTATTTTTGAGACAGAGAGAGACAGAGCATGAGTGGGGTAGGGAGAGGGAGACAGAGAATCCGAAACAGGCTTCAGGCTCTGAGCCGTCAGCACAGAGCCCAATGCGGGGCTCGAACTCACAGACCGTGAGATCATGACCTGAGCTGAAGTCGGCCGCTCAACTGACTGAGCCACCCAGGCGCCCTTAAAATGCCATTTTTAAGAAACACCGAAGAATTAAAAAAAAAAAATTTTTTTTAACATTTAGTTATTTTTGAGAGATAGAGACAGAGCATGAGCAGGGGAAGGGCAGAAAGGGAGGGAGACTCAGAATCCAAAGTAGGCTCCAGGCTCTGAGCATAGGGCCAGACGCGGGGCTCAAACTCACAGACCACAAGATCATGACCTGAGCTGAAGTCGGCCACTTAACCAACTGAGCCACCCAGGTACCCCCAAAGAATTTTTTAAAGTTTTATTCACAGGCGCCTGGGTGGCTCAATCAGTTGAGCGTCTGACTGTTGATTTTGGCTCGGGTTGTGATCCCTGTGGTCATGGGATTGAGCCCCACATCGGGCCCCAAGTGTGGAACATGCTTGAGATTATCTCTCTCTCTCGATCTGTCACACTCTCTCTCTAAAAAATAAAAAATAAAAATAAAGTTTTATTCTCTCTAAAAAATAAAAAACACCAAACTTTTATTCAAAACAAGATTATGATTCATTGTTCTCTTCTTTTCTAGAAACTAGCAAAGTTGATAATCACCTGCAGGGTCACTGGGAAGATCACAGAATGCTGAAAGGTATGGAACTGTACCCCAGACACAATGCATTTGAAAATACCGTCCCTCAAAGCAAAAGTCATTTTCCTTTCAGGCAAAATCATATGTTTGAGTTCTATATAAAAACTGTGAAATCAAATTTAAGTTTAGCCAACCAGAGCAAAGTCTATGAAATTAAGAACTCTACTAACGTCAATGGAAATGAGAAATCATTTTTGCATGGTAAGCGTGAAGATTTTCTTTCTGCGGTTAAATTCCCCGTAAGTGCAAAACTCATCAGCAATAAGTCCCAAGTCACTAGGCATCAGAGAACTCATGAAATAGAGAAAGCCCATGTGTGTGGTGAATGTGGAAAAGCCTTCATTAAGAAGTCTCAGTTGACAGACCATCACAGAGTTCATACAGGAGAGAAACCTTATGGATGCAATATTTGTGCAAAAGTTTTTTCCAGAAAGTCCAGGCTCAATGAACATCAGAGAATTCATAAAAGAGAGAAATCCTTTATATGCAACGATTGTGGGAAAGTCTTCACCATGAAGAGCCGTCTGATTGAACACCAGCGAACTCACACCGGAGAGAAACCCTACGTATGCAGCGAATGTGGCAAAGGTTTCCCAGGGAAGCGAAATCTCATTGTGCATCAGCGAAATCATACTGGAGAGAAATGCTACATGTGCAGTGAGTGTGGGAAAGGCTTCACTGGGAAGAGCATGCTCATCATCCACCAGCGAACTCACACGGGAGAGAAACCCTACATCTGCAGCGAATGTGGGAAGGGCTTCACCACGAAGCACTACGTCATCATACATCAACGAAATCACACGGGAGAGAAACCCTATCTATGCAATGAATGTGGGAAGGGTTTCACCATGAAGAGTCGACTCATTGAACATCAGCGAACTCACACGGGAGAGAAACCCTATGTATGCGGTGAATGTGGAAAAGGCTTTCCCAGGAAGAGCAATCTCATTGTACATCAGAGAAATCATACAGTAGAGAAGTCCCATGTGTGCGGTGAATGCGGAAAAGGCTTCACTGTGAAGAGCATGCTCGTCATACACCAGCGGACTCACACGGGGGAGAAGCCCTACGTCTGCGGCGAATGTGGGAAGGGCTTCCCCCTGAAGAGCCGGCTGGTCGTACATCAGCGAACACATACTGGAGAGAAGCCTTACAGATGCAGCGAATGTGGGAAAGGTTTCATTGTGAATAGTGGACTGATGTTACATCAGCGAACCCACACTGGAGAGAAACCCTACATATGCAATAAATGTGGAAAAGGCTTTGCCTTTAAGAGCAATCTTGTGGTACACCAGCGAACTCACACCGGAGAGAAACCCTTTACGTGCGGTGAATGTGGGAAAGGCTTCACCATGAAACGCTATCTCATCGTTCATCAACAGATCCATACCGGAGAGAAGTCCTACGTCTGCAGTGAATGTGGTAAAGCCTTCGCAGCGGAAACCGAGCTCATTTTACATCAGCAAATTCATACCGGAGAGAAACCTCACGCATGCAACGAATGTGGGAAAGGCTTCGCTGTGAAAAGCCGTCTAATCGTTCATCAGCGAACTCATACAGGAGAGAAACCTTTTATATGCAGTGAATGTGGAAAAGGCTTCTCCTCGAAGAGAAATCTTATCGTACATCAGGGAACTCATAATGGAAACAAGCCCTAATGACACAGCGAACGTGCTCACACCTCGAGGAGGAAAACATGCCTTGTGCAACATCAGAGATTTCACACAGGATTGACTTCCTTTATTTGTACCAACGGTGGAAAATCCTATTCAGTGCCTACCAGGGAATTTATGCGGGAGACGAACTGCATGTGCGTGGTTGATGCAAGAAAGTCTTCCGACACCAAGTCAGCACCCACTGTACATCAAATAATTCATAGAGGACAAAGACTCGATGGATTCAATAACTGAAGATTACCTTTCTCTCATTTGTCAAGCCTTGTTAATACACACAAGAAATGGGGGCAACTGAGTTGACTCAGTCAGTTAAGCATCCAATTTCGGCTCAGGTCACGATCTCACAGTTTGTGAGCTCGAGCCCCATGTCAGTCTCTGCTCTCGGCACATCAGGCTCTGCACAGAGCCTGCTTCGGATCCTCTGTCTCCCTCCCCTTCTCTCTGCCCCTGCCTCACTTGCATTCTCTCTCTCTCAAAAAGAAACACTAAACACATACATACAAGGAATGTATAAGTCAAAGTACCTAATTGTTTGAAGGGAATCTGAAATTACATACAAATGAACTCAGGTGGGAGACAAATCGGGATAGTTCAGTGAACTCATTGAACATCAATGTGCTCCCAGCATACCTGAAAAAGCCAGTGTAGACTGATTAGCCTGTTGCTAGATTTTCACCCTTGGGAAGTTAGGGAATTTGCATAGGAGTGAAATCTAATGAATGCAGAGAATGTGCTAGTGCCTTCAGTGATCAATTACCTCACACCGTAGGTCAAAGCAGGTACAGAAAACCTCTGACACATTCAATGCAGAATAGTCTTGAGGAAACATTTTTAGGTAATTATATATCTGAAAAGCATACACTAAGATGAATCCTGTGACTGGAAAGAGCAGGAAAGCCTCCTATGGGAATAAAGATCCTGTCTAATCAGTGATCATAACAGATCACCAGTGAGCTTACACACAGTAGCAAGATGCTGATGGCGGGAAAGTTTTTGACGAGAAGTAGAACCTCAATAGTTGCTTGAAAGTCATGCTGAAGGAAAATGGTGGTGAATATGGCAGGATTTTAGCGATACATTCTGCCTCACTATTTCTCATGAATTCAAACAGAAATAAAACTCATGAACACACTAAATGTGGAGTAACTAGCAAAATGTCAGAAATTCTGAAGAAGGGAAGCCTCATGAAATTGATGCATCCCCGAGTTTTCTGTCACAAGTCTAAACTTATACACTTGAGGTCCATTTTGGGGCAGGGTACCTTGAACCATATCTTCAGTGACTGTATAATTTGAAAGCGTGTTCTCATCGCTGATTCAACGTGGATGTTGTACACAAGGCAGGGGTGTTCCGCGCCCAGCTCGTGTCATCTGATTGGCTCTTGCATTTCTGAGGCTCTAAATTCATTCTTTAGGGCAAAAGAAAAAGGAATATATTTATAAGTTTAATTTAACATATTTGGATGTATTTGTCTAAGTTTATAAGTAGCATTAAGTAGTTTATAAAAATAACCTTATATGTGACTTTTATCAATGTTTTTTAAATAATCTTAGACTCACAAGAAATGATAAAGTGTACAGAGTTCCTGAGTACCTGCACTCAGCTTCCTCAGGGACGTGATCTCACATAAGTAGAATACACAATCAAAACCAATAAAATAACGCTGGTACAATGCTGTTAAGTAAACTATAGACCTTTCTTGGTTTTCACTACTTTTCGCATGCACTAATTTGTGTGAGGTTTTGTTTTGTTTTTAGTGGAGAGTTCTTTAAGAAACTTTATCACATATATAGATTTCTGTAAATCCCACCACAAACAGCAAGCAGAATTGTTTCAACACAAAGAAACATCCTTGTGCTGCCCCAATAACCCTGACCCATGGCGACCACTGACCAGTGCTCCGTCACTCTGATTTTGTCACTTCAAGGATGCTGTTAAAATGCAATGGTACGGTGTAGCCTTTGAGACAGGCTTTATTTCATGCAGCAAATTGCCCTTCAGTTCCATCCAATTTGTTGGGCATACAAATAGGTTTGCTTTTTGGTTACAGAATAGTGTTCTTTTGTGATGAATGGACCATGGTTTATCTATTCAGTGTTAATGGGCTTTGAGTTGTTTCTGGTGTTTCATTGTTACGAATAAAGATGCTATGAATCCAATTTCGCGTGAATGTAAGTTTTCATTTCTCTAGGATAAATACCCATGCTAAGTTTGTGTTTAACCTTATAAGAAACAGCTTTTCCTGTTTGTGTTTAACCTTATAAGAAACAACTTTTCCTGAGTAGCCGTACTAATTTAATTCCTACCAGCAGTGTACGGATGCTCCAGTTGGGTCTTTTCTGGCATTTGGCATGGTCATATCGGATCTTAGATGTCCCATCGGTGTGTGTAGCACCAAACGGTGGTCTTAACCTTCTCCAACAGTATGTGATGCTTAGCACCTCTGCATACGCTGAGAACCGTATCAGAGAAAGTTGTTACTTTAGCTTTCAACCATCAAACGTAATTTTAAAAACTCAAAGGGGAATAGCCTATTACGTCTGATGATAGATTTACCTTTTCCATTCCCTTTTCTTCATTCCCGATGCTTCATGTTTCCTTCTTTCATCTCCTTTTTGTTAAAACTTCTGTTATCAATTCTTGAGCAGGTCTGCTGGCAACAAATGGTTAGTTTTCTTAGCAAAAGGGCTCTTGTTCCTCTTCTTTGGTCAGTTATTTCCCTTGATCTAATAAGGATATGAAATCCAGTTTACAAATTCTACTTGTGGCAAAAAAAAAAAAAAGACATTTGCCATACAGTGTTAGAATTCGATTATGTTAAGTAATGCATTCCTTTAAAATTTTTTTAATGTTTAGTCATTTTGAGAGGGAGAGAATGCGTGCATGTGCATGAATGGGGGAGGGGCAGAGAGAGAAAGAGAGAGAGAGAGAGAGAGAGAGAGAGAGAGAATCCCAAGCAGGCTCCAGGCTGTCAGTGCTGAGCCCAATACGGGGGATTGAACTCATGAACTGTGAGCTCATGATCTGAGCCTAAATCGAGAGTCGGACACTAAACTGACTGAGTCACCCAGGTGCCCCTAAAAATACATTTTTTGAGCATTTACACTATGCCAGGCACCGTGCCAGGCACCATTATTGTCACTGGGGACACATCAATGAACAAAACAGGCAAAGCCACAGCTTTTACAGTGCACATGGTGTCATGAAAGTGACTGAGTAAAATAAATACATAATAGAATGTCAGTTATGCTAAGTGCTATGAAGAAATATTAAGCCTAGTACATAGGTTGTAACAGAAGAGCTATTTCAGTATGGGATTTCAAGGAGGGCTGTTCTGAGCAGATGCAATTTGAACCAAGACCTAAGTGTACTGAGGGTAACCAGCCAGCATAATATTTGTAAGCCAGGAACACTCCAGCTCTGTTTCTAAGTGTTTCTCTGGGCTTCCTGCCTCAGGATTCTCTGAGAAGCTTGAAAAAGAGACAAACTCTTGAGTCACATTCCAGACCCCCTAAACCAGAACCTCTAGTATTGGGGCCCAGAACCCTGCGCTTATAAAATGACCTTTGTGAATGATACTTAACATTTTAACATCTCTGCCCTAAATCCTGGATTAGTGTTCCTGTCACCATCTCCACACTGTAACAGGATGGATTCTGGGCAGACACTCTACAGTAAAAAAAAAATCAGACATGAATGCTCTAGCAACCAAGTCCTTAGAGCCCCTCCACTTCTTACCCTTCTGTGAATCTATACATCCTGCCACGGAAAGGTCAGATCAGCTCATTCCTGAAACTGATCCGGCAGGGTCCAAGAATGGGCTACCCAGGCTGCCCTGAGCTCTCTGGACCAGATGCTGAACTCACTTTTCAGAGCTTGACATCTCAGGTGAATGGGGCTGCCCACTTAATTCCTGAAGGGAATGTAATACTCTTACTATTAACAAATTATGCAAACAGTAAATTCTAAATGTACAGAAATTAGAAAACATACATAAGCAAATGAAAAATTTTCAAACATACGTAAGTATGTCTTTCATGAAAAAAAGGCTAATTTTTTTATATTTACTATGGTATGAACATCTATATCATTAAATATTCTAAAACGTTTCTAAAATTGACATCTTTTTATGATAATAATAAAGTAACACAGAATCATGATACAAAGATGTACTAACAATGGAGAACTGCAAAAACAGGGAATGTGAAAACTTTAAAAAACATGATCGCACCTCTTCATTAACTCAAGAATGAATCTTTTCTTTTTTTCTAAGATTTTATTCTTCTAAGTAATTTCCACACCTAGTGTGGAGCTCACACTCACAACCCAGAGATCAAGAGTGGCATGCTCCACAGACTGAGCCAGCCAGGCGCCCCAGGAATATGAAAACTTCTGACAGTCACTACCCAGAAGTACAAACCCTGAAGTAATCAAAATTAAATATTTACTTAACCAATCACAAATATGTATGATTTGTTCCCATAATGGGGGCCATAATATTTATACTATCCAGCAGATGTGTTTTTTCTTCTTGAGAATTATAGAAAAGTTGTATTTCCTTATTTATACTGACAATTGTATATTCTTTTCTCTCTCTCTCTTTTTTAAGCTTATTTACTTATTTTGAGAGAGAGAACAAGCAGAGGAGGGGCAGCGAGAGAGAGCCAGAGAGAGAGAGAGCCAGAGAGAGAGAGAGAATCCCAAGCAGGCTCCGCATGGTCAGGGCAGAGTGTAATGTGGTGTTCTATCTTATAAACTGATCCCATGAACCATGAGCTCATGACCTGAATCAAGGGCTGGAGGCTTAACCCACTGAGCCACCCAGAGGCTCCTGTAATATATTCTTTTCAAATTTTATATACTGTTTCTCTGAGTGGATATTCCACAATTTACCAAAGTATTTGTGTATTATTGTACATTTAGGTTTTTTTTCTTTTTCCTTTAAATTACAAAATCCAATGTGGTTAATATTAAGAAGAATTTTTACTAAGTAAACTGTTGCAATTAGAATTTCTAGGTCAAAGAGAATGGAATTTTAAAATAGATTCAGGTTGCCTTCTAAAAAGGCAGTAGCTACTTAACATCCTATAAGATCCCACGCCTAAATAATAAAATTTTAAAGTGTGTTCTTTTTTTTTAAATTTGGGAAATGTGCAAAGTATGATCATTGCATCATCTCGTAATTTCATATTCTCCAATGTCCCACGGTCACCTTCGTTATCTTTCGAAGGAAACATACGCGTTGCATCTTCACTTCATCCCTTCCCCCTAGAGGTAGCTATATAACCACTCTCAGCGGGGCATCAGCATTTCTTTAGGAAGCTCTGCCCTATGGGCTTCGTCCCTTCAATGGCAGTCTTCCTTAAACACAATCGCTCTCTCCCCACACCCAAGATGTCAAGTGACAACTGCTTCTGTCAATTCTGCGACCGCCGCCTCTCCCGTGACGTCTCAGCTTCTACATTTTTTCCCTCCGTCGGTCGGTGCCTGAGCCCATTTCAGCCGTACGGACACTTGCCTTCCTCCAAGATGGCCGTGCCCATAGTGCTCCAGTCTAACGTCGGCACTCGGCCGTGCACAAGGGCGCCATCTTTCTTCCCCTGGCCTATAAATGTGCCTGGTGGCCTTAGATAAGCACCGGTCTCTGAAGTCTCACCGAGTTAGCACCACTTTGTTGGTCATCCCTCACAAGGAGGAGGCAAAAACACTGAGGTGGCCAGTAATTATTTTGCCCATCTCCCACAGCCGCTCTGGCCCTTCCCGTCAGAAACGGCGGGGCGGGCGTGGCCGCTTACGTCATAGAGCGGAGCCCACCGGTTCGAGCTCCGAAATCCCGCAGCCCTCCCAGGTCCTCGCGGGATTCGCTGGCTCTCGTGCATCGGAGTCTCTAGGTACAGCCAGTTAGGTCTTCCGAACAGGAAGTAGCTCCGGCCGTGGGCGGCCTTTCGTTTCTACCCGCGGCGTTTGGAGAGGTTCGCGTTCGGGTGAGTCGGGTGCTGGGCTTCGCTCGCGGCCCGTGGCGTCCGTGAAAAGGGAGCGTGTGTGAAGCACCGCAGTTGGGATTTTATTTGGTTTCAGTCATTATGGAATCCAGGGTAGTGATGGGCCTTTGGGAGTCGGTGATTAAGAAGCTGAGGAAATCATCCGCGGATAGGCTGACAGCGTTAGGGTTCGAGGGCCACGTGGATCACTCTGTCTGTGGGACTCGGTGCTTGAGAAGTGGGGTGGAAAGTTTTTTTTCCGTGCACGCGTTAGAGAAGCCTGGGTTGGTTCAGTATGGCTTTTCTTAGAGGACTCACTCTTAGAGACGCCTGGTGGGCGCTGTCAGTGTTTGAGGAGGTCCAGGGTCCCTGGAGAATCGGAAGGTTCAGGCTCAAACCTCGAATGCACCAAACAGACCTGAAGCCTGCTTTTCCCCAGTTAAACCAAGCTCGGTTGACTCCTTCAAGGTCTTCACGGACCTCAGTAAAAACTTTGTCTCCCCACGTCACCACTCTTCTCACTGTCCCCACAAAATTCAGTGTGTTCGGAGTGAGCTAGTGCTGTATTTACTGTTAAAGCTGTAGTTCTTGTTCTTGCCTTTAAGTTTACTGTACTTTTGGGGGCGCCTGGGTGGCTCAGTCCGTCAAAAGTAAATAAACATTAAAAAATTTAAGTTTACTGTACTTCTGGAGGTTTTAAAAAAATGTTTATTTTTGAGAGCGCGCGTATAAGCGGAGGAGGGGTGGAGAGCGGGGGACCGAGGATCCGAAGCGGGGTCGGCGCTGACAGCAGTCATTCCGGTGCCGGCTGGAACTCAAACCTTGAAATCACGACCTGAGTTGAAGTCAGATGCTCAACGGACTGAGCCACCCAGGCGCCCCTGGAGATTTCTATTTAGGGTCATTCTAAGCAAAAGCATCTCCAGTATATTTTGTTCCCCAGTGAGAACACATTCCCGCCTCACATTTGGGACAATCTGTATATTTGTATAAATAAAAGGACAGTTGATTGTATCACGTAATTTCTCACCCTCAACGTATCTGCAGAGGAGATATTTATACATTTTTAATCATTGCAGTAGTGTCAACAGAGGTTGGTCAGCCAGTGGCATGTTGTCTGAAACATGTTCACTAATATAAGTAGTAATAACATAAAATATTCAAAAGTATTTCATTATAATTTTAGTAGTAGTTTTATTGAGGCTTCATTTACATACCATAAAATTCACCAAGTATAAGTATGTACTCTTCTGTGATGTTAACTGAGTTTCTAGAGTCGTGCAACCATGAGCACAATCCAGTTTGAAAGCATTTTCATCACTCAGAAAAATTTTCTTGGTCGTCTATACACTCCTTCTCCACTCCTAACCCCAGTCGTGCACAACCATTGATTATCTTCTTGGGTCTTTTAGTTTGCAATTTCTAGACATTTCGTATGAACAGAATCATGAACTAGGTATAGTCTTTTGTTGCTGCCTTTTTTGATTAGCATTAAATTTTGGTCTATATTATGATTCTCAGTAGTTTTTTCTGTTTTTCCCAAGTGATATATTGAGGCCAAATTGACTTACAGTAAGCCACAGATATTTAAGTCATACTGATTGGGGGGAACCTGAGTGGTCAGTCGGTTAAGCGACTGACTCTTGATTTTGGCTCAGGTCATTATCTCACGGTTTTGTGTGCTCAAGCCCCACGTGGGGCTCCGTACTGAGAGTGTGGCGTCTGCTTGGGATTCAATCTCTCTCTCTCTCTCTCTACCCTTTCTTTATCCCTCTCTCTCTCTCTCTGTCTCTGACTCAAAATAAACTTTGAAAAATCATATTGATCGGTAAATTTGACATACATGCTTATGAAAGTATCCCCACCATGAAGTCATTAATATTCTCCCCAAGCCATCACTCATCTATTTTTCATTACTATAGGCTAGTTTGCATATTTTTAAGTTTTATGTAAATGGACTTACACCAGATATACTAGGTTGTTTTTTTAAGGTTTTAATGTTTATTAATTTCTTTTTTTACTTTTTTTTTTAGCGATTTTATTTTTGGAGAGACAGAGTGTGAGCAAGGGAAAGGCAGAGAGAGAGGGGGATACAGAATCCGAAGCAGGCTCCAGGCTCTGAGCCATCAGCACAGAGCCCGACGCGGGGCTCGAACTCACAGACGGTGAGATCATGACCTGAGCTGAAGTCGGCCGCTTAACCGACTGAGCCACCCAGGCGCCCCTTTTTTTACTTTTTGAGACAGTGGGAGCAGGGGAGGGACACAGAGAGAGGGACACACAGATTCTGAAGCAGGCTCCAGGCTTTGAGCTGTCAGGGCAGAGTCCCATGCAAGGCTTGAACCCACAAACTGTGAGATCGTAACCTGAGCCAAATTGGATGCTTAACTGACTGAGCCACCCAGGCACCCCTGGGCAGACTTGCTTTTTAAATACACAATGTCCAGATCTTTGGAACCTTCCCTGTGTCCTAAATGGATGTACCTGATAATCCACCCGCCTCTGAGGCTCTTCTGCTCTTCTGCTTTTGCTCTCCCACCTCCCCTTGAATAGCCATGCCACTTCCACTCCGCAGGAAAGGCATACCTTTCTCATATTAGAACCTCCCTGCCTTGTTGCCTTACCGTATGAAGGCCTCAGAGGCACCAAGTAAAGGAACAGTTGGAAGTACTGGGGTCCTTTAAGGTAAGTGCGTAGCAGCAGTAACAACACCAGGGCCCAGAGGGAATGTATGGTCAAAGTCCGTTTGCTCTTCACCCCACAGGTCCTGGGTCCCCAGGAGCAAGAGAAGTCAAGTGAAGGAATGAGGGAAGAAAGAGGAAGTTCTTGGACTTGGATATTATTGCTTCCGTGGACAACTTCAAGCGCGCCCCGAGATTTCTGACTCTAAGAACTTCGTGGCAGATGCAGGAGACACAAAAGACCTAGAACCCATGTTCCTGTTTCCTGAGCACAGAAGAAAATGATCAAGGCCCAGGTGATTTTCATTCATTACCTCCTTCCTGTGTTTTCTGACAGATTTGTGGTGACCTGGAAAAAAATCAGTTCCACCACTAAAAGAAGTGTAAATTGGGATACTTGGGTTCTAGGGAGAAATTAACTTAGACCCTAAATTCAGAAGCAGGAGGACAAAGTGTGATCAGGACTATTTTACTCACAGGCGTCATCCTAAAGGACTAATGTTGGAACAGTGTGGGTTACGTTAACTGTCACTTTGCTTCTGGTATCTCTGACAGACAGACACGCAAAGCTACGAAGATGTCCACTGACTCTGTGGGGCAGGCAGACCAGTTTCTTGGGGGATTCAGTAGTTTATGTCATTTAGGCCTTAGGAAATTTCTTCGGTGGGTGTTTTTGGAGGGGATCACTGGGGTAGATCCTCACTCGCAGCCTTCCGATAAGTGGAAAAGCAGATTTCCTATAGCTGTCTCTTACAGAGGACCACCTCTGGGAATATGCCGAGCAGAGCTCAGTGGATACAGCTCTTCAGGGCACCGTAGCCTGGTGACCCAGGGACCCAACTTGATAGCAGTCTGGTTTTATTTAGGAATAAAACCACTGAAATGGCCTAGGAAACTGAAAAGGTTGTATGACTTTCAAATGGTCCTCCATGAATAGGTAGTTGAAGTGGAGTTTGAGTAGATTTGGCAGTAGTAAGTGGAAAGTTTTTCTCTATTAAGGGTTCGGATGGCGGCACTGGGGTGGCTCAGTCAGTTAAGCGTCCGACTTTGGCTCAGGTCATGATCTCGTGGTTCCTGAATTTGAGCCTCACATCAGGATCTCTGCTGTCAGCACAGAGCCCGCTTCAGATCCTCTGTCTCCTCTCTCTCTCTACCCCTCCCCTGCATGCCCTTTCTCTTTTTTTTCCCTCAAAAATAAATAAACGTTAAAAAAAAAAAAAAGGTTGAGTTGTTGGCGTTCATGGGGTTTGATTTAAAACTTTCTGGAAGTATAGGGGAAAAAAACCCACCTTTTTGGAAGGTTTGGTATCTTAAAAAAAAAAAAAAAAAGAAAGTGTGGTATCTTTTCTTATGTTTAGGTTACCTCTTTTTTTTTTTTGAATCTTTTTCTTTTATATACACAGGTGACTAATGGTAAAAGAGTACCTTTTAATCCCCCGGTGTAGCATTAGCAAACACCCGATAGTGCACACTTTCTGTGTACGTGTGTGTATTTACAAGTACATGCATACATGTACATATCACATACCTAAATGTATACATTTATGACATTTTATATGAATGGAACAATACTCCAAACAACACCGATAAATATAAGTGGCTTCCTATCAGCCGAATGGCCACAGGCCCAGTACCAGTTGAGCAAGAAAGATGACTGCATGTGACTGAAGCTCAGTACCTGTACAGCCATCGGTCACGAGTTCATAGTCGTGCTCAAAAAACAAACAGGGGCGCATGGGTGGCTCAGACCGTTAAGCCTCCGACTCTTGACGTTGGCTCAGGTCGTGATCTCATGGTCATGAGATTGAGCCCCGCAGTGGGCACTGCGCTGAGGGTGCAGCCTGCTTGGGATTCTTGCTCTCCCTCCCCCTCCCCTGCATGTGCACATGCACATATGCACTCTCAGTGAATAAATAAACATTAAAAAAAAAACCCCAAAACTTTGGAGTTTGACGGAAACAAAATAGTTGATTTTTGAGATGATAAATAACATAGTCACACATCTGTTCAGAAATTCACTCTGAATTTAATAATTCAGGGTGAAATCATGCAGACTTCACTGGTAACAGCTCAGTACTCCTTGATACTAATACTCATATGTGAACTGCCTCTCCAGGGTGAACCCCAGTTATCATCACGTACACCCTTCAGACCGTTTTCAGGGTATTGGCATTCTTTACCTGTCGGTGCTTCCAGGCCAGCTTTCTTGTTGATTACCTGACAGCAGTGAACTCCAGGTATTGCAAGAGTAACAATGAAATCATTCACCTAGTGATGCATATTTAGATACTTTTGTTCTTACAAATCATGAAAATGAACGTATTGTTAATGGCTTTTTGTGAAGTTGTATCGGTGTTTGTTCAGGGTGGTTACAAAGAAATCAGTTATGGGGTGTGGTCATTTCACATTGTAACGTACACTTCCGTTGATGTCCAGTTGGCTGTTCCAACTCATCATCAGTGTAGCTTCGCGGTTAAAAGTGTTGGTTCTGGAGCCAGTTGCCAGCTGTGTGACTGCACACTTCAGGTCCTATCACACCCAAGAGTTTTCTCATGTGTAGAATGGGGTCGATGACAGTGCACTTTCTGTATAAGGTAGGGTCTAAAATGAGTTAACCTAGGGGCACCTGGGGGCTCAGTTGGTTCGAGCGTCTGACTTTGGCTCAGGTCATGATCTCCCGGTTTGTAGATTCGAGCCCCGTGTCAGGCTCTGTGCTGACAGCTCAGACAGAGCCTGGAGCCTCCTTCAGATTCTGTGTCTCCTCTCTCTCTGCCCCTCCCCCACTTACACCCTATTCTCTCTCGTAAATAAATAAATAAATAAGGGGCACCTGGATGGCTCAGTTGGTTAAGCATCCGACTTCCAGCTCGGGTCATGATCGTGCAGTCGATGGGTTCGAGCCCACATTGGGCTCGGTGCTGACAGCTCAGAGCCTGGAGTTTGCTTCAGATTCTGTATCTCCCTCTCTGTCTGCCTCTTCCCCACTTGCACTCTGTCTGTCTCTCAAAAATAAGTAAACATTAAAAATAAATAAAATGAGTTAATCTAGGAGCTCAGATGGTTGAGCATCTCTCTCTTTTTTTTTTTTAAGGTCTTTTTATTTTGTGAGATAGCTCACATGCACCAGCAGGGGAGGAGGGGAGAGAGAATCCTAAGCAGGCTCCGCACTGTCAGTGCGTGGCTCAAACTCAGGAGCTGTGAAATCATGACCTGAACTGAAATCAAGAGTCAGTTGCTTAGCTGAGCCACCTAGACGCCCCCAGCATCTGACTCTTGATTTGGCTCAGGTCATGATCTCACAGTTGTGATATCAAACCCCTCATCAGGCTCATGCTGAGGGTGGAGGTTGCTCAATATTCCCTTTCTCCCTCTCCCGCCCCTCTTCCATGAGCATGCACATGTGCTTGCTCTCTCAAAAAAAAAAAAAAAGAAGAAGAAGAAATAATAATAAGTAAATAAATAATAAAATGAGTTAATCTGGACAGAGCATTTAGAACAGTGCCTGGTTGATAGAAAGCGGTATGTAAGAGCATCTAGTGCCCCACAGCTTGTCAACACTTGTTATTATGTTATCAAATAACCACATATTTTTCAGTTTGTATGATCTAATATTCTTCTGCTTTATTTTATTTTGCATTTTCCTATCACTTGTGAGGTTCAGATACATGTCTCTTTGTTGCTTTTTTGCATTATTTCTTCTTTGCTCATTTTAAAAATTAGGGGTGCCTCGGTGGCTCAGTTGGTTAAGCATCAGACTTAGCTCAGGTCATGATCTCACCATTTGTAGGTTCAAGCATCAAACTTAGCTCAGGTCATGATCTCACCATTTGTAGGTTTGAGCCTCACGTTGGGCTTTGTGCGCACAGCTCAGAGCCTGGAGCCTGCTTCAGATTCTGTGTCTCCCTCTCTCTCTGCCCCTCCCACTCACACTCCGTGTCTGTCTCTCAAAAATAAATAATCATTAAAAAAAATTTTTTTAATGAACTGTTTTTTTATCTTACTGATTTATAGTTTATCTTGTGGTATGTTGACTCTTTTATATGTTACAAATTTTTTTCTAGATCTTCCTTGTCTTTTAGCTTTCATTCTTAATATCTTTTTCCATACAAAAGTTTTATTTTTTCTTCCAATTAAAATTTGTTAGTCTTTTTCTTCACGGCTTTTTACTTGTGCTATAAACATTCCATATTTTCTTCTATTCTTTCATAAGTTCTTTCTTTAAAAGTTTATGTCCCATATTCATTAACTATTGGTGCTGTAAATGAGAACATATACATATACGTAACTCTGTGCCTCTTGTTCTTGTTGATATTTAGTCTTTTACCCTGGTTCATGACAAAGAGTTCTTCTAAAACCCTTATAATTTCCTGGATGATTGGAACGTCTGTCACAGAGCTCTTAAATCCCTTGGAATTTTCTGGGTGATAAGACAGACCTTTGTTCTAATAAGGCAACTCTTGGTGTGGGCTCCTGGATGTCCCCTGTGGGTGCTGGTCACTAGAAAGACCGAGCCATGATTAGAAGCTTGGAACTTGTAGCCCCACCCGCCATCCTCCAGAGAAGGGAGAGGTACTGGATAATGAGTTAGTAATCGATTATTAGGTCACGCCCGTGCAGTGAGATCTCCATAAAAATCCCAAAAGTTCAGGGTTCGCAGAGCTTCTGGATTGGTAGGCACATCTACATTCTGGGAGGGTAGTTTGGGACCTTCCAGACCTTTCACTAGGTACCTCTTCAACTGGCCGTTCATTCGTATCCTTTTTAAAAAATTTTTAGGTAAACCCTCTGCCACATGTGGGGCTCAAACTTGCCACCCCAAGATCAGGAGTTGCATGCTCTACTGACTGAGCCAGCCAGGCTCCCCTCATTTGTATCCTTTAAAATGTCCTTTACAATATAATAAACCAGTAAACGTAAGTAAATGTTTCTCTGAGCTCTGTGAGCTGTTCTAGCAAAAGATTGAATCCGAGGAGAAGGTTGTGGGAACCTCTGATTTGTAGACAATTTGGACAGTGTGTTACCTGGAGACCCCCTACTTGGTCTTGGTGTCTGAAGTCGGGGGGGGGGGCAGTCTTGTGGGACTGAGCCCTAAACCCGTGGGGTCTGTGCTGACTCCAGGTGGTTGGTGCCAGAATTTCTTGGTGTGGAAAACCCAGACCTCGGGTCACAGAGGTGTTCTGTGTGAGTGTGTAAAGGAAAACAAGTGACTTTTTCTCAGCTGCCTGACAAACTACTCCAAAACTTAGCAGCTTCAAACAGCATATATTTTTTATCTCATATTTTCTGTGGTCAGTAATTTTAGCAAGATTTAGCTAGACCATGTTGTTTTTACTCAGAACGGCTTTGACACTGTATTAGGTTTTTTCCTCCTGACATCAAATATGTGATCTCTTCTAACACGACTTCTCTGACACCGAGTACCTGCAGTTAGGAACTGGTTACAGAGATTTAAGAATGCCCCCAACTCAGATGCCAATCACAAGTCTTGGTCTCCTGTGCACTGACTGATGGGCTCTAAATTTTTTTTTTTATGTATATTTATTTTTTGAGAGAGAGAGGGAGACACAGAATCCAAAGCAGACTCCAGGCTCTAAGCTGTCAGCACAGAGCCCGATGCGGGGCTCGAACTCACAAACTGCAAGATCGTGACCTGGGTGAAGTTGAATGCTTCACTGACCGAGCCACCCAGATACTTCTGACGGGCTCTAAATCATGGTTTCCATGGTCCCTTTCTCAGGACAGAGCTGGGGGGGCTGCAACCCTTCCAGGACCTCAATGTGCTTACCAACTTGGAAGTTTGCTGAACCTGTAGTTTTGCGAGTTTTGCGAAGATTTCATTATGTGAGCATGATGGATTAAATCATTGACCGTTAGTGATTAAACTCCATCTCCAACCCTTCTCCCCTCTGTGGAGGTTGGGAGGTAGGGCCAAAAGTTCCAACCTGTAACCACAGGTTTGTTCCTCTGGCATCCAGCCCCCATCCTGCAGTGTTGTGATGGCCTGGGCTACCAGTTATCTCATTAGCACACAGAACACTTAGCACTGGAGATTCTAGGCATTTTTGGAGTTCTATGTACTTGGAATCAGGGCCAAAAGCCAAATTTTCTTGTCGTGTCGCTGCTGGGTACTTTGTTTCACACTCCCTCCTGAGCCTGTAATCAAAGACGCCAGGGTGGCGTCTGATCTGGAGGCTCAGGTGGGGAAGGATACACTTCTAAGCTCACTTACTGGGTTGTTGGCAGGATTCATTTCCAGAAGGGCTGATCAAATGAGATCCTCAGTTTCTCCCCGTCTGCTCATATAAGATTCTTACTTTTTAGTTCCTTACCACATGTTACATCAAAGTCATCAAAGGACGGGTTCTGTTAGCAAGATGGAAGTCACATGCATAATTGTATGAGGTAACCTCTAAACACGTGGAATTACCTGTGTAATTGGAGTGTCTTTGTTATTCATCATGGGCCATGGGGACCACACTTTATAGGTTATGTCAATGAAGTGACCCATGTAGGCCCTAAATAATTTGTGCTAATGAGGTAACTCAAGATGAAACTGTCCATGCCAGAAAGACCAACCATGTGATTTGTGGCTTTGAGCCAGGTGACCTCAGGAAGGGGAAGGAACCTGGAGATTGAGTTCAGCGATGTAGTCTGTGTTTCAGTGAGTCATGGATAAATCATGAGACCTCAGTGAAAAGTCTGGACACTGAGATTCAGGTGGGTTTCTTCTGTTGGCAGTAGTGTTGAATATGGTCATTGTGACTAGAAGTAGACAATGCTGTCCACACTTTACAAGGAGAGTTCTGTGTTTCAATATCAAATGGTCTCCATGCTTGGCCATTTTGGCACAAAAAATCAGGACTTTGAAATGAATATTACATTCTTTTCTGAATTTGGTTGTTTCTGGGATAGGTGATCTGACTTTTCTCTCTGGATGCTTTTATAGTTTCCCTTTGCATTTGGCGTATCATAGTCTTACTCTAACGCGTTGAGGTATAGATTTCCTGCTTGGAGTTTATTGAGAGTCATGAATCTGAGGTTCCGAGTATTTAACTAGTTGTGAGTTTTTCACCTTTTAGGTCTTTGGATACTGCTTCTCCATTACTCCCTTTTATTTTTGAGAAACTATAAGCTGGTATACATCAGATCTTTTGACACTATACTTTATGTTTATTAACCACTTTCTTATGTTTTCCTTCTCTTCTGTGCTGCATTTTTGGTAATTTCTTCCATTATATTCCAGCTTACTACAGTGTATCTGATATGCTGTTTTTTGTCCACTGATAGATGTATGTGTATGTATGTTTGTCTATTAGAAGTTTCTCCCCCCCCCCCAAATTTTCCTAATCAACTTTAATGGTCTGTTTGCATTAGATATACATTGTATGGTTTCTCTTATTCTTTTACATTTATTAAAAACACTATCTTGTAAACTCTGGATGTGGAATCTGATCATGGTTGATGCTCATATTGGCTGTTAAGTTTTCTTGTAAAGTAAAATATTTTATTTGTCCTGGTGTTATTTGCCTATTTTTAGTATTTGAAATGGTGCTTATGTAGTCAACAAATCTTTGACAAAGCAGGAAAGAATATCCAGCAGGGGAAAAAAGAGCCTCTTCAACAACTGGTGTTGGGAAAACTGGACAACTACATGCAGAATGAAACTGAACCACTTTCTTATACCATACACAATGGATGAAAGATCTAGATGTGAGACGGGGGAAACCATCAAAATCCTAGAAAAGAACACTGGCAGCAACCTCTTTGACCTCGGCTATAGCAACTTCGTACTAGACACCTCTCTGGAGGCGAGGTAAATAAAAGCAAAAATGAACTATTGGGACCTTATCAAGATAAAAAGCTTCTGCACAGCAAAGGAAACAACCAACAGAACTAAAAGGCAGCCTATGAAGAGAATTAAAAGCAAAGATGAACTACTGGGACCTCATCAAGATGAAAAGCTTCTGCACGGCAAAAGAAACAACCAACAAAACTGATAGGCAACCAACGGAATGGGAAAAGATAATCGCAAATGATATATCGGATAAAGGACTAGTATCTAAAATCTATAAAGAACTTACAAACTCCACAGCTGAAAAACGAATAATCCAGTGAAGAAATAGGTGGAAGAAATGAATAGACACTTCTCCAAAGAAGACATACAAATAGCAAAAAGACACATGAAACGATGCTCAATGTCACTCATCAGGAAAATACAAATCAAAACCACACTGAGATACCACCTCACACCAGTCAGAGTGGCTAAAATGAACAAATCAGGAAACTATAGATGCTGGCGAGGATGTGGAGAAACAGGCACAGTTGAGTCAGACTCAACTCACCCTCTTGCACCGTTAGTGGGAATGCAAACTGGTGCAGCCACTCTGAGAACTGTGTGGAGGTTCCTCAAAAAAATGAAAATAGATTTACCCTATGACCCAGCAATAGCACTGTTAGGAATCTACCCAAGAGACACAGGAGTGCTGATGCATAGGGGCACGTGTACCCCAATGTTCATAGCAGCACTTTCGACAATAGCCAAATCATCGAAAGAGACTAAGTGTCCATCAACTGACGAATGGATAAAGAAGAAGTGGTATATATATACAGTGGAATACTATGCAGCAATGAGAAAGAATGAAATCAAGTGACATATCTGATAAAGGTTAGTATCCAGAGTCTATAAAGAACTTATCAAACTCAACACCCCAAAACAAATAATCCGTTAAGAAATGGAAAGAAGACATGAATAGACACTTTTCCAAAGAGGGCATCCAGATGGCTAACAGGCACATGAAAAGCTGCTCAACATCACTCATCAGCAGGGAAATATAAATCAAAACTGTGATGAGATACCACCTCACATCTGTTAGAATGAATGGCTGAAATTAACAACACAAGAAACAACAAGTGTTGGCAAGGATATGGAGAAAGGGGAACCCTCTTACACTGTTGATGCAAATGCTAACTGGTGCAGCAACTCTGAAAAACAGTATGGAGGTTCCTTAAAAAATTAGGGGCGCCTGGGTGGCTCAGTCGGTTAAGCGTCCGACTCCGGCTCAGGTCATGATCTTGCGGTTTGTGAGTTCGAGCCCCACGTCAGGCTTTGTGCTGACAGCTCAGAGCCTGGAGCCTGCTTCTGATTCTACAGTCTCCCCTTCTCTCTGCCCCTTCCCATGCTCGTGCTCTGTGTCTCTCTGTCTCTCAATAATAAATAAAAAACATTAAAAAAAATTTAAAAAAAAATTAGAACTACTCTACGACCCAGCATTTGCACTACTAGGTATTTACCCAAAGGATACAGAAATACGGATTCGAAGGGGTACGTGCACCCCGATGTTTATGGGAGCATTATCAACAATAGCCAAAGTATGGAAAGAGCCCAAATTTCCATCAACTGATGGATAGAGAAGAAGTGGTATATATATGCAATGGAAAATTACTCAGAGATCAAAAAGAATGAAATCTTGCCATTTGCAACTATGTGAATAGAGCTAAAGTGTATTATATTAAGCAAGATAATCAGAGAAAGACAAATACCATATGATTTCACTCATATGTGGAATTTAAGAAACAAAACAGATGAACGTATGGGAAGGGGGGAAACAGAGGGGAAAACAAACCAAAAGAGAGAGACAGAGTGGGAGCAAGGGAGGGGCAAAGAGACAGGGAGACATAGACTATGAATCAGATTCCAGGCTCCGAGCTTTCAGCAGATGGCCTGACATGGGGCTCAAACTCATGGGCCACAAGATCATGACCTGACTTGAAGTCAGACTCAACTGACTGAGCCATCCAGGTGGCCCAAACCATAAGAGATTCTTAAGGATAGAGAACAAACTGAGGGTTAATGGAGGGAGGTCGGGAGAGTGCGCTAGATGAGTGATGGTTGTTAAGGAGGGCACTTGTTTAGATGGAACACTGGGTGTTGTAGGTAAGTGATGAACCACTAAGTTATTTTTTTAAGTTTTTTTTTTTTTTGTTGTTTATTTTGATATACAGAGAATGAGCAGGGGAGGGGCAGAGAGAAAGGAGAGAGAGAATTCCAAGCAGACTCTGTCCTGTCAGCATAGAGCCCAACATGGGGCTCAAACTCCTGAACTGTGAGATCATGACCTGAGCTGAAATCAAGAGTTGGATGCTCAACCAACTGAGCTACCCATGAGCCCTGTGATGAACCACTGAATTCTGTTTTTTAAATAAATATTGCACTGTATGTTAACTAACTAGAATTTAAATAAAAAGTTGAAGGAAAAATAAATAAACGAAAAAGAAAATGGTGCTTAAATATATAACGAAAGGATTTTGCTTCTACTAAAATGCATTTTAGAAAAGTATATAGGGGTGTGTGGGTGGCTCAGTTGGTTAAACCTATGCCTTTGGCTCCGGTCATGATCTCACAGTTTGTGAATTCAAGTCCCACATCAGGTGAGAACAAGCCATGCATTGGGCTTTGGGTAAACATGAGCCCTGCTTCAGGCGAGCCCCACTTCTCCCTCTCTGTCTCACTCTCTCTCTGCCTCTTGCTCACTTGTACCATCTCTCAAACAAACAACGTGTAAAGATAAGGCTCTGGTGATTACAACTTCCCTCATGCTTCTTCCATATTAATAAAAGTAATTCACATCATATAAAGTAGGACTGTGTTGTTACAGGAATCACTGACACTGGAGGACGTGGCCGTGGACTTCTCCCGGGAGGAGTGGCAGCTCCTGGCCCCTGCCCAGAAGGACCTGTACCGGGATGTGATGTTGGAGAACTACAGGAACCTGGTGTCAGTGGGTGAGGACAGCTCCCCTGTGTCACTTAAGGGTGCCTGGGCACTGGCCTTTCCTCTCTCACTCAGTGCAAGCTTTGCCATCACTGTGGTGTTGAGAATCAAGTCCAATGTTTGGTCCCGTATCTTGACCCCTAACAAAGTGGTATAATGTTTTCTATCCTGAGAGTCTTTGCATATGAGAAATTGTTTTGTCCCTAAAATGGAATATTTTCCCATCTTGACCTACTATACCCCAAGTCGTAAGCATCTAAGTCTTCTGTCATTTCTCATGAACAGGCTGTCAGGCTAACAAACCAGATGCCCTCTCCAAATTGGAACACCGAGACAAAGCATGGATGACAGAGGATGAAATCCAGAATAGAACCTGTGCAGGTGAGAAGCAGCAAGGGGAATGGCCGAGGTTATGTTCTAGTCATGAAGAGAAAGTGTCACAGCTGTGAGGGTGTCTGAGGATACCTAAACAGCTCCTCCTCATACTCCTTTCTCCAGATGAGAACTCTTTTTCTTTGTGGGTGTTTAGCCTTAAATATGCTCCTTTTCTCTCCTTGGATCTTCCATTTATTTTATCTTACATCTTTATAATTTTCTTTTAAACTGGGATCACATGGGGGCGCCTGGGTGGCTCAGTCAGTTAAGCAACTTCAGCTCAGGTCATGATCTCATGGTTCGTGGGTTCGAGCCCCATGTCAGGCTTTGTGATGACAGCTCAGAGCCTGGAGCCTGCTTCAGATCTATGTCTCCCTCTCTCTCTGTCCAAAGAGCCACCTCAACTATGTCATCTTTAAAACACTTAAAAAAATTTTTTTTGATGTTTATTTTTGAGAGAGAGAGAAAGACCAACAGTATGTGAGTCGGGGGGCCAGAGAGAGACGGAGACACAGAATCTGAAGCAGGCTCTAGGCTCTAAGCTGTCAGCACAGAGCCTGACTTGGGGCTCAGACTCGTGAATTGGGAGATCACGATCTGAGCTGAAGTTGGATGTTTAACTGACCGAGCCACCCAGGCACCCCATCTTTAAAATACTTTCATTCCATACCGTCCTCATGAGAGAATTTGTTATTTTCTTTTTGCCTAGGAATTAGGAAGATTGACCGTCATCTGCAAGAGCACTCTCAAAACCACAGATTTCTGAAGAGCATGCAACAATACAGGGAACAGAGTGCATTTACAAATGCTGTTCACCTGAGCAAAATACATTTTGCCCTAACGCAAAATCATGTGTTGGACTTATGTAGAAAAGCTTTGAAATCAAGTTTAAGTTTCGTTAACCAGAAGAGAAGATATGAAATAAAGAAGGCCGATGAGTTTAATGGAGATGAGAAGTCTTTTCTACATGGTAATCATGAACGTGCGTATACTGGAATTGAATTCCTTGAATGTGCGAAACACATCAGCACTAAATTCCAAGTTTCTAAGCATCAGAGGACTTCTAACATAGAGAACTCCCAAGTATGCATCGAAGGTAAGAAAACCTGCATCAGGAAGTCCCGGCTCCTTTACCATGAGGGTGGTCACAGAGGAGAGAAGCCCCATGGGTGTGATCCATGTGGGAAATCCTTCTCCAGAAATGTCATGTCTACTAAACATCAGAAAACTCCTGCACTAGATAAAGTCTGTATAACCAATGACTACAGAAAAGGCTCTAGTGTGAAGAGCAGTGTCCCCATGCCTCAGCAAACCCATATGGTAGAGAAATCCTACACGTGTGGTGAGTGTGGAAAAGGCTTCACCATGAAGCGCTATCTGATTGCACATCAGCGAACTCACAGTGGAGAAAAACCTTATGTCTGTGAAGAATGTGGAAAAGGCTTCACCGTGAAGAGCAACCTCATTGTGCATCAGCGAACTCACACAGGGGAGAAACCCTACATATGCACCGAATGTGGAAAAGGCTTCACCATGAAGCGCTATCTTGTTGTACATCAGCGAACTCATACCGGAGAGAAACCCTATGTATGCGGTGAATGTGGGAAAGGCTTCACCGTGAAGAGTAATCTCATTGTGCATCAGCGATCTCATACTGGGGAAAAATCATACATGTGCAGTGAGTGTGGAAAAGGCTTCACCACAAAACGCACCCTCATTATACATCAGCGAACTCACACAGGAGAGAAATCTTACTTATGTAATGAATGTGGAAAAGGGTTCACCACAAAGCGCACCCTCATTATACATCAGCGAACTCATACAGGTGAAAACCCTATGAATGCAGGGGAGTGTGGTAAAGCCTTCAGCCAGAAGATCTGCCTCATACAACATGAGAGATGTCATACAGGAAAGACTCCCTTTGTGTGTACTGAGTGTGGCAAGTCCTATTCTCACAAATATGGTCTCATTACCCATCAGAGAATTCACACGGGAGAGAAGCCCTATGAGTGTAGTGAATGTGGGAAAGCCTTCACCACAAAGTCAGTACTCAATGTCCATCAAAGAACTCACACAGGAGAGCGACCCTATGGATGCAGCGACTGTGAGAAAGCCTTCTCCCACTTGTCAAACCTTGTTAAACATAAGAAAATGCACACAAGAGAAATGGGTAGATTCAGTCAAGTTGGAGATTCCTTTAACACAGAGTCGCAACTCATTACTTACGAGTGAACTCATGCAAAACAAAAGCCCTTTGAAGGTGATGCCTGTGGAAATGCCTTCTGTGGCAACCAAGACTTCGTTAAACATCAGCGTTTCCAGCGGATTGGAATATAATTGTGGTCCTGCCTGTTGTCATATGTGTGCCCTGAGGAGATTAAAGAACTTGTCCAGGAGGTAAACCTGGTGAATACCATGAATGTGGTGCCTTCCGTGACCCTTACCTCATATCTTCTGTCAATGAAAACATGTTGTAAAAACTAACATTCAGCATGGAGATGCCTTGACCAAAACTTCCTAGCTTCATTATATTCTGAGAAGTGGATACTGAGACAAATTCTGTGACTGCAGAGACTGGGAAGGCCTTCATTGAGAAGGTGGACTTTATTATCAGGGATCATCATAGATCATCAGTTAGCTTATTGTTCATAGAAATATGGTTTTTAAAATATGTATGATGACCATGGCCATGGGAAAGCCTTTACCCAGAAAGAAGACCTCAGTGAATGTCAGAGTCCACACTGGAGAAAAACTTTAGGAGGACAACATATATATGACAGGATGTCAGTGGTACATCCTGCCTCATTTTGTCAGGAAATCATATAGAAATTAACTCTATGAACCTGCTAAATGTAGAACACCTTTAGTCTCATAATCAGAGAACTCATGAAGGAATGAAGTCCTGTGAAAGTGGTAAATATTTGAATGCCTTTAGAAAAATTTTTTTTTTCAGTTTGTTTATTTTGAAAGAGAAAGTACAAGTTGAGGGGCAGTGGCAGGGGGCGGGGGAAGCAAGAGGGACAGTGGATCTAAAGCCAGTTCTGCTGACAGCAGAGAGCCTGATGCGGGACTTGAACTCACAAACCGTGAGATAGTTACCTGAGCCGAAGTTGGATGCTTAACTGACTGAGCCACCCAGACTCCCCTGTTTGAGTACTTTTAAATATTACAAGTCTGACCTCATTGTATACATCAGATAATTCACCTGATACGCATTTTCAGATATTACTTGTCAGTAATTCCATAGTTTTAAAAATGAGTCTGCTTTCCTCACCACTGACTAATATTTATTCTGTGGAGTGTTCTAGGACTACCCTGTATTATATGATTTGTAAAGTTAGGTTTTTGAAGTATTTTAAAAGGAAACTATGTTTTAAATTTATAAGATAGCAGATATTTGTACTCACGTAACTAAGTTTATAAATATGACCAGATATTTTATAAAACCACCTTCCAAGTTTTTAGTTTTGTTTTTATTTACTTTTGAGAGAGATAGAGCACAAGTGGGAGAGGGGTGTGGAGAGAGGAGACACAGCATCTGTAGTAGGCTCCAGGCTCTGGCTGTTAGCACAGAGCCCAGTGCGGGGCTGGAACCCACCAATCGTGAGATTATGACCTGAGCTGAAGTTGGATGCTCAACTGAGCCACCCAGACACCCCCCAAGTTATTTTTGAAAATGTTTAATTTGAAATCATTTTAACTTATTGAAATCATTTAGCTTATCTTGCAAGATAGTCCAGAGACTTCCCTAGTATCCTTTACCTAACATCTCCCAGTATGTAAACCACATTTTATTATTAAATCGAGGAAAATGACATTGGTAGTACACTGTTAGCTAAACCCTTAACCTTATTTGGATTTCATTAAATTTTCATGGTGTTTTGTTTTGTTATAATTCTAAGAAGCTTTAATTACGTATGTAGAGTCATAAACCACTACCACAACCAGGATGTAAAACTGTAATCAATACAGATTCTCTCATACACCTGTTTATGCTCATACCCTCTATCCAAACCTACCTCCTGCAATCACTTACATTTTCCATCAGTATAATCGTGTAATTTTATGAATGCTATAAAAATCATTTTTATAACCGGATTATATAGATTTATAGATGTGTTGTATTTATTTATATAATTTTATAATTTTGATAAAAGTTATTACAATATTATTTACTATATACAAACTTACAATGTTTTAATAACGGGGAGCATGTAAGCTTTTCATTTTTTGTCATTTGCAAATTACTCTGAAGACTTATTTGAGTTGCTGGATGGTTTTATTATTGTGAGTGATACACACACATATACGATGTGTCACTACTGATACATTTTATTAGTAATACACATGACTAGTTTATCCCTTTACTCTTTTTAATTTTTTAAATTAAAAAAAATTTTTTAAAGAGAGAATGCACGGGAGCAAGGGGCAGAAAGGGAGAGAAATGGAGAGAGAGAAAAGTAGGGCTCACTTGAAGCGCAGCACGAGTTCACCCAATATGGGGCTCGAACTCTTGAACCATAAGATCA
Source organism: Paguma larvata (assembly GCA_030068075.1). Classification (NCBI taxonomy): domain Eukaryota; kingdom Metazoa; phylum Chordata; class Mammalia; order Carnivora; family Viverridae; genus Paguma; species Paguma larvata. Next base: position 7,214,971 of record CM057841.1, on the reverse strand, counting down.
TGACCTGAACTGAAATCTCATACTTAACTGACCGAGCCACTCAGGTGCCCCATCCCCTTCACTTGAGGTTTCCTGGTTTCAGCTGTTGTAAGGATGGTATGAAATCTGCATAAAGGGCTTTGTGTGAACATAAATTTTCATTTCTCTGTAATAAATGTTCAAGTGTATGATTGTCGGGATGTATGGTAAGTTGTCTTGAGCCTTTTAAGAAACTAGTGTCTTCCAATGTGCCTGTGCTCTTTTACATTCTCACTAGCAGTGTGTGAAATATTGTTCCACATCCTCGAGCACTGGGTATTCAGTACACTTGGCCCTTGAATAATGTAGGGGTTAGGGCACCGACCCCCATGCAGTTGAAAATCCATGTATAACTTAACTACTAATGGCCTACTGTTGACAGGAAGCCTTACCACTAACATAAATAGTTGCTTAACACGTATTTTGTATATTATATGTATTATATACCCTATTCTTAAAGTAAGCTATAGAAAAGAAAATATTAAGAAAATCAGACTTGTGGGGAAGAAAGACAAATACCATATGATTTCATTCATATGTGGAATTAAACAAATGAATAAAGAAAAATAAAGACCAAAAAGCCAGACTCTTAAATATAGAGAACAATCTGTGGGGGAGGTGGGTGGAGGAATGGGTAAAAAGAAGAGGATTAAGAGTGCTCTTATCATGATGAGCACGGCGTAATTTATAGAATTGTTGTCACTGTATTGTAAACCTAAAATTAACTCTGTATGTTAATTATACTGGAATTTTAAAAAAATCTATAAAGCTAAGGGGCGCCTGGGTGGCTCAGTCGGTTAAGCGGCCGACTTCAGCTCAGGTCATGATCTCGCAGTTCGTGAGCTCGAGCCCCGTGTCGGGCTCTGTGCTGACAGCTCTGGAGCCTGCTTCAGATCTGTGTCTCCCTCTCTCTCTGCCCCTCCCCTGCTCACGCTCTGTCTCTATGTCTCTCAAAAATAAAAAATAAAAAAATTTAAAAAATTTATAAAGCCTAACAAAAACAAAAATAAGGAAGAGAAAGTACATTTACAGTGCTGTACTATAAAAAAAAACAACCCTGCATATAAGTGAGCCCATGCAGTTCAATCCCATGTTGCTCAAGGGTCAGCAGTGTATTTTTATTTTCACCATTCCTCTAGCAGCGTAGGAGAGATTCAGTTGCTCTCCATCGTCACCAGCACTTGGTATTGTCATTATATTTTACATTAAGCATTTTATTAGGTATATAGTAGTAACCAATCTGGAGCTTAACTTGGGATTCCCTAGTGGTTAACGATATTCAACACATCATCATTATTATTATTAGACTTATTTATCTTGTAACTGGAGGTTTGTACCTTTTGACCCCCTTCACCCATTTCCTCCACATCCCATACCCTCCCCTGCCTGTCACAACCACAAAATTTTTTTCTGTACCCAGGAGTTTGGTTTTTCTTTTAGATTCCATATAGAAGTAAGATCATACAGTATTTGTCTTTCTCTTGATTTATTTCACGTAGCATAATACCCTAGGGTCTATTCATGAGTCATAAATGGCAGGATTTTCTACTTTTTTTTTTTTTTTAGTTTATTTATTTTGAGGGAAAGAGCACAAGTGGGGAAAGGATAGAGAGAGGGAGAAAGAATCCCAAGGAGGCTCCACGCTCTCAGTGCAGAGCCTGACTCAGGGTTCAGTCTCACAAACAGATCATGACCTGAGCTGAAGCCAAGAGCTGGATGCTTAACTAACTGAGCCACCCAGGTGCCCCAAGGTTTTCTTTTTTCTGGCCGAATATTTGATTGTGTTTGTGCGTGTACCACATTTTCTTTATCCATTCATTTGTATAAGACACTTTAGGTTTTGATGCATGGCTTTTGTAAATAATGCTGCAATTAACATGGGGGTACAGCTGTCTTTCTGAGACTGATTTCATTCTCTTTGAATGGATACAGTAGAATTGGTGGATTATTGTCGTAGACTCTAAGTCTAAAGTTCTCTCTCGGCCAGCGAGAGAGTGGACGCAGGATTAAAATAGGAGAGAGAGAGAGAGATGGCTTATGTCCAGGAAAAGACAAGAGCCCCAAATAAGGGTCCTTGCCCTGATTTTATTAAGATCAGAAGGCTTACAAATGTCATGGGCGTGTACAAAGCGACAATGAATCTGTGAACATTAACTCATGAGCATGAAGGAAAAGGGGGTTTTGAAGATATACGGTGTTTGGGGTTTGGGTCAATATGAAAACAAAATTCTGTTGCCGGGCAGATGGTTGTTAGTAGCAGACAGGAGGTGCCGTGTCTGTTTATCGTAGCCAGTCTAGGGGGTAAGACAGGGCAAATACTTCAGGGTTAACAAGGCACCTTTTCTTTTGTAAATCAGCTCTGCTCTGGACAGCATCACCCACAGCACAGTGCAGCGGCCTATAGCCCGATTTATGGTTTATAGTCCTTCCTTCCTGTGAAGGCAGCTTTCTGCAATAGTACTAAATTGGGGGTCGCTCTGCCCTGAATGCTTAATCTTGCTTACCTCGTATACCTTTGTATTGGGTGCCTCTGCATCCCTCTATTGTGGGGGCTCTGCACCGCCTCTCTATTCTGGGGTGCATTTGCACCTACCTATTCTAGGGTGCTAGTCTTGTTTACCCAAACTCGGGTAAGAGCATCCTATTACTTTATACTTCTTTATGCCTTGTTTACCCGTTGGTATAAGCCTGGGGGATTCCTAAGCTTATTCCCCACAGATCATATGGTAGTTTTTTTTAATTTTTTGAGGAACCTCCATATTGTTACATAGTAGCTGTACCAATTTACAGTGGCCTTCATTCTTTTTATGTCTGGAGGCTGTTCACGGAGACATCTCTGATTTATTTAACAAATCACCTACCAGTGCACATTCATATCGGTATTAGTTACCTTTGTCTGCATTACAAAATTACTTTCCTAAAAGTTAATGTTTTACAAACATTTACCAATTCTGTTGTGTGGGTCTAGGATTGGATTGTTTGGTGTGCGCTGTCTGGACAGGGGCCGAATGAGCTAGATGGCTTTTTATTTTTTTATACATCTAAGGGTCCACTGGAATGGATGGGGTCATTCACAATCTCCTGCTGCAAGAGGCTAGCCTGGGCTCTAGTATAATGTGTTACAGGAGCTCCAAGTGACCAGTATACCATACCTCACTGGGCAAGTTTGGTTCTGTCCTCTTCATTCCTGTCCTATTGGACACATTGGCCAGAGTCCCTAAGAGGGGATGCTAATCCAAAGCGTGAATATAGAGATGCAAGAATACATTTATTTTTTAAATTAAAAAATGTTTATTTTTGAGAGAGAGAGAGCAAGCGAGGGCCAGAGAGAGAGAGAGAAAATCCCAAGCAGGCTCTGAACTGTCTGTGCAGAGCTGGACGCGAGGCTCGAACTCACGAACTATGAGATCGTGACCTGAGCCAAAATCAAGAGTTGGACGTTTAACCGACTGAGCCACTCAGGCACTTGGCAAGAATAAATTTATGTAAGTATCACAAGAGTGTTTATTTCCTTACATTTGTCAAAATTGATGCCATAAATATCCTTGTATGTGTTTATTCTCAAAAAGATAAAGTTATGCTGAATCAGTTCTTAATATTAATCCCAGGCTCAGAATGAGAAGCTTAAATTGGGTAACTGCAGATTATACTCTAAAACATTTTACTAATTTATATACTCTGGTCTGAAGCGTGTTGTCCTAAACATACCAAATACCTAATCCTTATTAAATGTAGTGTGCATTTTTTAAACTTAGAGCTATAAGCATGATCATAACATCTCAATTCAGTCAAAGCTGTATGTGGTGGACACTTACCTACTATGCAGATGAGAAAAAATAAAGCTTGGGTTTAGCATGAGTGTCTTTATCCCATGGCCTTGCCACTCGCAGTGTTGCTCATCATTCAATCTTTATGAATGTAAAGTTTAAAATATTTTTGTTTCATGTTTACTTTGCATTTATTTGAATATTAGATGCATTTTAAAAATTATGTGTATTTGCGACTTTTAAAAGTAAGTGGCCTGTTTATTCTTTAGCTATTTAAAAAATTAGGTTGGCCTTTCTCTTATTCCTTTTGTAATCGGGTGTGTGGAAGAGTGGAGCTCACGTATTGACGGTAGGAATGGACTGGCACATGGACTCTGGAAAAGTTTGGCAGTTTCTGTTACACACACACACACTCTCTCAGGCCTTTCCTTTCCCTCCATTCTTCCAATATATATGACAGGTTCAGTTAGATCCAAATTTAGGATTTATATTGCTACGACTGTTGGTGCTTTTCGCAATTGACACATGCAGTATAACTTTTTTTTTTTAACACAACTTTATTCTTGTGGAAGTTATCACAGTTGCCTATTCCTGGCCACTGGGCCTCAGAGTCCGGCCTTCCTCTCTGGACCCAGGAAAAGCTCTGTGTGCGTCCTAGACTCCGCCCTCCCCTGGGCACTGACCTTTCCTCACTTTCCCTGGCTTTAGTGGCCTTCCCACCCCATTAGTCTTGCCCACGCCTGACTGGCGCGTTCCAGCGGTTATCTTTCCTAGTCAGTGACCGTCATCCTTGTGCCCTCAGCTTCTGCGAACGTTGTTCTCTGTCCAAAAGTCGCTTCAAACCCATTTCTGCTGGAAATTCCCCCGAGGAGGCTTCTGTGAGTTCTGTGCTGCACAAATACCTCCACTTCCTGTTAACAGGATCACGCCAACCGAGCCGCGTCCTGGTTTAAATTTTCCAGTCCGCTCGCTGAAAGGGATTTCCCGTGCACCGTTTTTGCCTGACGTAAGCTCCAGCCTTGCGCATACCCGTGCCTTTCTGCCGGGACTGACCGGCCCTTTCACTTTCCCAGCCGCCCCTGCTAGCGGGCGCGGAATCGGCCTCTCGGCGCCCCGTAGGGCCGGATCCAAGATGGCTGCCCCCACGGGGCAGGGCCAGGGTGCGGCCATGTTGCCGCAGCGGAAAAGCGGGGTTCCAGTTGTCTTTTCTCTAGAAATGCCTCAGACCTTTGTTGGCCGCAGTCCTGTGGTGCTGAAGGACGCGGACGAAGTTCAGCCAAGTAAGTTCAGGTGCCGGCCTGTCGCGGTGGTGTGTGGAGAAAGTCAGGTGCGTTTGTGGACTGTGGCCGGGGAGGGTCCGTCGGCGTCCCGACGGTGATGTGGGTAGAATTCCAGCGGGAGGAGACCGAGGGTGGGTGTTCTTGCGTGTTAAGGTGTGCGCTTGGGGTGCCTCTCGTAGCTCGTGGGTGAAGATTTCTGGAGAACAGCGGCAGAGCGCCGAGGGCACATTTGGGGGCCGTTTACTCGCTGGGGCTCAGAGATTGCGAGCGGGAGGGTGGTGGCTGTCAGCTGCAAGTGGAGCGGGTTTTGTTCGGGGCTCAAAGATGAGAAGCTGTTTTGGGGTTCCCGGGGTCCGCGGAGTTCGTGCGGTGGCCGCCGGGCGCGTCCGGGGCGCGGGTGGGAGCGTGGGCTGCGCCCGGAGGCGGGGGGCTTGGCCACCGCACGCGGAGCTCGGGCCTGGGCTGCTGCCGCAGACGGCGGGTGGTGCTCGTCCCGCTTCTGCCCTTTAGCCCCAGGCCATTTTTCAGCTCTGGTTTTTTGGCAGCCAGCACCACTTCTTACTCTCGAACTCTCAGAAATGAAAGTTTTTGGTGAGATGAACGATCCAGCATATCTTAGTTGCAATTTTGTATTTAAGACGCCGCCTTTTATCCTTTGTCTTCCAAGATTCCTTGCCGTTCCCCTTGGATATTTCTTTTCAGATTCTGTCAGATTCTGTCTTCACCTAAGTGAAATCTCTTGTCACATTGTACGTTCTGTTCACAAGGGATAATCCTTGTCAAAATTTTAGTAGATTTCAATTTGAGGCGTTTAGACTATGTGCTTAATGTTGATAATTCAGGTAAGTTGTGTTAATGGTACTATGATTTTCTCTCTTGCCTTATTTCATGTAATAAACATTTACAAATTGTTTTTAATGTGTGAGCCGGTGATATTCTGAGTGGATTCGTATTAGGCATTTACCTGTGTATATCTGTGTGGAGATGAAATGTTTTAGGTGTTTAGGTATCGTTTGCGGGCAGTTTATGATTATGCATTTATACTCTTGGATTTGTTCCCCAGCCTTTCGTTTCCAACATGAACTTTATTTTTTTTTCTTTTTTTTAATGTTTTTGTTTATTTTTGAGAGACATAGAGACAGAGTGTGAGCAGGGGAAGGGCAGAGAGAGAGGGAGACACAGAATCTGAAGCAGGCTCCAGGCTCTGAGCCAGTCAGCACAGAGCCCGACGGGGGGCTCGAGCTCACAGACGTGAGATCATGACCTGAGCCGAAGTCGGCCGCTCAACCAACTGAGCCACCCAGGCGCCCCGAACTTTATTTTTATTGCAATTGTAAGCGTGTTATTTCTTTCCGACACCCTTGTAATTTTCTATGATGTAAAAGATCAATTAACTTCAAATATTTATGTGCTACTTGGCCACCCTACTAAATTCTTATTACAGTGTCTTTCTCTCCACCCAGCATTTTAGTGTAGAAAATGTTCACACATACAGACATACTGAAAGAATTTTAAAGTAACCATTCATATACCTACCACCTAGATTTTACCATTAACCTTGGACTAGACTAGCTCTGCCAGTTACCTGACCCTCTATCCTTCTTCTTTTCATGAATCAGTCTTCTGTTGTTGGTTTTGGTGCGTGTTAAAGACAGATCACTACCAGTACTCTAAATGCCCCTGCAGTACATGATTGCTAGCGCTCCGATAGCTTTTTGCTTGTTTCCTTTGTTTACTTCATGAACAGGGATTTTATTTACAAATAGTCTTGGCCTGTTGTGAAGCGGGATTAAAGTGAATTTTGGAATGAAATTAAGCTGGTTTTTCAATTCTGTTGTGAGACTGGTGTGACCTGTGTCTGTTTCCCTGTTGGCAAAAAGAGAAAAACTCTCTCCCTCAGGGTTGTTTTGAAGATAAATATAGTAAAATATCTAAAATTGTGGTCTGTGATGGCAGGAACCTAATGTATTTGAGTAAAAAGACTGATAATTTCCCCATATTTATGGTTTTGTGCTTTGTAAAATTTGTATTTGTAACTCATGTTCACTTTCCCCACCTCCTTCCTTACTTCTCTGTCTCATTTTAAGTATGAAAACTTTTTAAAAATTTTTTTTAATGTTTATTTACTTTTGAGACAGAGAGAGACAGAGCATGAGTGGGAGAGGGGCAGAGAGAGAGGGAGACACAGAATGTGAAGCAGGCTCCAGGCTCTGAGCTGTCAGCACAGAGCCCGACGGGGGGCTCGAACCCACAGACCGCGAGATCATGACCTGAGCCAAAGTCAGACGCTCAACTGACTGAGCCACCCAGGCGCCCCTAAGTATGAAAACTTTTAAAGCTGTGAACTTACATTAATGATCTAGCAACAGCAATTCAATTTTAAATGTAGAATGCCGATAATTTTCTGAATTAAAATGTAAGTGCTCTTATGAAAAATAGAATGAGGAACTAAAAATGACCTCTCAAATATTACACTGTTGTCAGTATTTCCTTTTTAGAAAAGTGGATTTTTGGGTTACTAATGATACTTTTGTTGCCTGTTTTAAGTTGAGTATTAGGGGTGGTTGGTCGAGCATCCGCATCCAACTCTGGGTTGAGCCTGAGTCAGGCTTGTGCTGTGTGTGGAGCCTGCTTAAGATTCTCTCTCTCTCCCTCTCTCTCTCTCTCTCTCTGCCTTTTCCCCCTTTCCTTTGCTCATGCTTTCTCTCTAAAAATAAATACATAAATTTTAAAAATGTGAAATTATTCCCATGGAATGTCCTGCTCTTTAACACTCACCTTGACCTGTGTGTTCTTTAAGATGGTATATACTTTTATTTATTTATTTATTTTAGAGTGGGAGTGAGGGAACAGGGCAGAGGGGGGAGAGAGAGAGAGAGAGAGGGAGAGAATCCTAAGCAGGCTCCAAGTGCAGCATAGAGCCTGACCCAGGGCTTGATCCCAAGACACTGGGATCATGACCTGGGCTGAAATCAAGAGTCAGATGCTCAACCGATTGAGCCACTGAGGTGCCCCTAGAATTAAAAACAATTTTTTTTTTTAAGTTTATTCATTTTGAGAGAAAGAGAGCAAGCAAGTGGGGTAGGGGCAGAAGGAGTAGGAGAGAGAATTCCAAGCAGGCTCTGCACTGTCAGCACAGAGCCCTATGCGGGGCTTGAACTCACCAACCATGAGATCATGACCTGAGCCAAGATCAAGGGTCGGTCGCTTAACTGACTGACACCCCAGGTGCCCCTAAAATTTTTCTATTTAAATATTGTAACCAGTCACTGGACTAAAGATGTATACAGACAAGTTAGGTGAATACTGATAATTTGCCTCTTTCTGTATTCAGAAGTCATCTTCGATTATTTTTTCAAACTGTGTTGCACTGATTAATGTTTTCAGATGTAAATTCTCAACTCTGCCGTTGTAGATAGAGTGTGAAAACAGTTTGAGACAATAGTCAACAAATGGATCTGTGTTCCCATAAAACTTTGTTTACAAAAACAGGTGGTCTAGGCCCTGTGTTACTGACCCTTGATTTAGATGATTATATGGCTTTTGTGTTCTCATTTGGGGTTGGGCAAGTAGAGCCCATGAACTGAATCTGGGCCAGTGCCTGATTTTGTTAGTAAAGTTTTATTGGCACTCAGCCACATCTATTTTTTTTAATATGGCTGCTTTTGAGCTGTAGTAGTATAGCTGAGTAGTTGCTACAGAAGCCATGTGCATTATGTTTTTTCCTCTTTTAGTATGAGGTTATGTATGTTTAAAAGATACATATTAGTTTTATTCTTGACACTAGAGACTGCAAAATAGGATGCAGTTTGTATTTGTCAAAGTATTATGGTAATTAGTAATTTTATACTCTTCTCTGTTTATGCAGAGATTTTAGAACAGTTTTTCATTCCACTTCCTACATTATATGCTGTCATGGAATATTTTTTTAAATTTTATTTATTTTATTTTTAATTTTTTTTAATATTTATTTTTGAGAGAGAGAGAGAGAGAGACAGCATGAGTGGGGGAGGGGTAGACAGAGGGAGACACAGAGTCCGAAGCAGGCTCCAGGCTCTGAGCCGTCAGCACAGAGCCCGAGGTGGGGCCCCACCCCACGAAACACGAGATCATGACCTGAGCCAAAGTTTGACACTTAACGGACCTAGCCACCCAAGTGCCCCTGTAAGGAATATTTTAACTCTTCATGTTTTTAAAACCTCCTGAGATGATCGTTATTATGTTTCCAGTTGGTATTTACCAGTTTTATTTCTCTTGACTCCTTGCTCCTCTGCTTACATTGGAAGATCCTTTCGTTTTGCTTGAAGAATCTTCTTACTTGCTGTAACACAGGTCTTTTGGTGAAGAATTCTGTGTGCTTTTGCCTGAAAATGTCTTTATTTCAGTTCTATTTCTAAAGAATATTTTTGCCAACTATTCTGTATAGGTTTATACTTATAGTACTGTACAGAGTATGAAGAACTGATGGCAATGAGAAATTATGTAAGACAGTGCTTATTATTTGCTGATTAGCATGATGTTCTCAAAATCAAAGTGTATGTACCCTGGGATGTAAAAAGACTTTTGAAGAGGTAGATGGACATGCATGATTTACGAGAAAATTGTGTCCATCTTATGGTCTGTATGTCCTCTTTCCTAAATCTGCCTGAGGAGTCCCCTGCCGCTGGGCCTCACGCTCTCCTGGGTCTCTGTCCCACATTCCCTTTGGCACTCATACTGCTTCTGCTCTACGGAAGAAAGATGTGCTTCCCAGACATTCTGAGTGTTATGTTTTCTTGGCCCAGAGCACTTAATAAAAAGACAGATTTAAAAAAAATTTTTTTAATTTTAGTTAACATATTGTGCAATATTGGTTTCAAGGAGTAGAATTCAGTGATTCATCACTTACATACCACAGCCAGTGGGGGGAGGGGCACCTGCGTGCCTCAGTTGCTTAAACATACAAAAGCCAGTGCTCATCCCAACAAGTGTCCTCCTTAGTACCCAGCACCCGTCTAGCCCATCCCCCACCCACCTCCCTCCATTACCCCTCAGTCTGTTCTCTATCGTGAAGAGTCTCTCGTGGTTTGTTTCCCTCTCTCTCAAAAAGACAGATCTTTTGGGGCCTTGTTTTAGGGTGAATGCATAGCAACAGTGACAACATCTGGACCTAAAGAGATTGTGCCACTCAGGGTAATTTGCTTTTCAGCCTGTAGGTGCTGGCTCCCCAGGGAAAAAGGAGGAGAAGATTCCAAGATTTAGGCATCAGCATTTCTGGGGAAACCCTCGGCTGGAGACTGAGAGTTTTGAAGAGAAATTTAGAGCTGATCCAGAAGAACTAAGGACAGAGCATCCCCGTTAGCAGCCGTTTCCCCAAATCAGAAGAAGATGATCAAGGCCCAGGTGACTTTTGGTTTCTTTTATTCTTTCCTTTCCCTTCGCCCCCGACAATGGATTTGCAGAGGCCTGTAAAAAAAAAAAAATCAGTGCAATTAAACAAAAAACTTTGTATTTGAGAATAGCAGGATCTGGAGAAATCTGGGCCAAGTAGGATCAGAACATATTTTTCATAGGATTCATACTTCGTGACTCATGTTGGAATATACGTGATTGTGCAGACCCTGTAGGTCACGAGAGCTGTCAGTGTTGCACATATCTCTGACAGCCATCATCAGAGAAACTTGGTAAGTTACCCAGTAGGCATTAATTACTGTGATCTGTTTCTACTGCCAACACTTCTGATACCAAACATGTGAGTTTTTCCACACCAACGGCCAGGTCCCCAACTCTCCAGACGCCACCTGTGTACAATCTGATTCAATCTTAACACTCACTACCTGGAGTTACTCTCATACTCCACAAGTTTACAGGGCTCAGTCCAGCAAGACTGACCTCATTACCGATGCCACGTATTCTGTACCCAGGGTACCCATACTTCTGACTTGGCTGCAAATGGGCAGTTCCCACAATCCCTTCCTTGGGTTTGAGAATTCACTCCAGTGGCTCACATAACTCAGGAAAACACTTTACTTCACACTTACCAGTTTATTGTAAATGGTACAAGATGGGAACAACCAAATGGAAGAGAAGCATAGGGCAAGGTATGGGAGAAGGGGTGAGGGCCTTCCATGCCTTCTCCAAACAAGCCACCCTCCCAGCACCTTGACGTGTTAACCAACATGGAAGCTCCCGAGCCCTGTAGTTTAGTGTCTTTATAGAAGTTTCATTATGTAAGGGCGATTGATGAAATCACTGGCGATTTAGTGATTATATCTCAATCTCCAGTCCCTCTTCCCTCCCTACCAGGCTGGGGTGGGGCTGACAATTCCAGCCCTCTAATTAATAGCTTGATTCCCTTAGCAACCAGCCACATCCTTAGGGTATCTCGGGGCCTACCAGAGTCACCTTGTTAATATAAATTCAGGTTTGGTTGAAAGGGACTGGTTACAAATAACACAAGATGCCCTTCCCACCCCGAGCACTTCCACAGGCTTTAGGAGCTTTGTACTAGGAACCAGCGATGAACACCAAATATATACCTCTTATTATATCACAGTATACAGGCATCGGCTGCGAGGAGAAAACAGACTAGTTCCTGGAGGGAATGTTACTGTTTCATGACACGTTGGTTTGAAGTTCGCATAGGTCTTTGATCATTCTTCATAGAGCTCTTGTGGTGGGTAAAGGCCCTAACTGCCCTTACTTCCGGTAAATGTTAAAACCTGTTTCCTACAGCTGCTTCTTCATTGTTTCTATTGTGGTACTAACTCTGCCTAATGATACGCACACGTATATTTGTCTCTGTACATATATGTGTCTGTAAGTATATTCTTTATAGTTTTTTTTTAATAAATTTGCTTCATAACTTATTAATCTGTTTATTTTGTTTTGTTTATTAATCACTGAAGTTAGTATGGATAGTCTGGTGATTCTAGCATATCTGCAGTCTTCATTACTGATTTTGATATTGGTTCAGATGCTTATGGTGAACTTAGAAATCTGTGTTATTCATCTACACAGTTGTTCCGTATTGGCAAATAGATGCTCAAATTTATATAGATTGCAGCTGTTCTTATACCAGCAAGAGGATTTAATGGTAGCTATTATGGAAACTTTCTCTAATTCTCAACTTTGTTGAATGAAGAGAAGACTGCATAATGACATAATATTCTACAAGATTTCTTATTCTATCACCATGTATTAAAGAATAAATGTTGCTAATTTCCTATATGGTGAAATGAACAGAATAATTATCCATTTTTTACCACTGAAAGAATATCACTTCATTAAACATAACTGTGTTATGACAGAAATCCCTGACATTTGAGGACGTGGCCGTGGACTTCTCCCGGGAGGAGTGGCAGCTCCTGGCCCCCGCGCAGAAGGACCTGTACCGGCACGTGATGCTGGAGAACTACAGGAACCTGGTGTCAGTGGGTGAGGACGGCTCCCCTGTGGCTCTGACAGGGTGCTCTGCCGGTGTTTTTTTCTTTCTCAGCTACTTAACTCGTTAGTACTCTGAAACGATAGATTCTCAGATCCTTCTCCTGTCTCAGACTAGAGAATATAATGTCTCCTCTCTTGAGAGAAAAGCCTTGATGTTTACAGATGTGAAACCTTGTTTAGTCCCTAAAATGTAACATTATTCCTTCTTGATGAACCCCAGTCCACTGAGTCTTCTTCCTTTTTTTTTTTTTTTTTTAAGGTTATTTATTTGTTTTGAGAGAGAGAGAAAGTATGAGTCAGGGAGGAACAGAGAGAAGGGAGAGAGAGAGAATCCCAGGCAGGCTCCGTGTTGCCAGCGCAGAGCCCAACATGGAGCTTGAACCCGTGAACCGAGTGATCATGACCTGAGCCAAAGTCGGACGCTGAGCCGATTGAGCCGCTCTGGCGCCCAACCCCTGAGTCCTCCATCATTTCTCATGAACAGGGTATCACACCAGCAAACCAGCTGCACTCTCCAAGTTGAAACGCGGAGAACTTTGGACGATAGGAGATGAAATCAACAGTCGAATCTGCCCAGGTGAGTGAGAACTTGGCAGGGTGGGAGGTGGCTGCAGAAGCAGTATCCTGGTCAGGCAGAGAAGGTGTCTCAGCTGTGACAGTGCCTGAGGAAAAATAAACAACCCCTCCCCACATCTCTTTTCCCATATGGGAACTCTTTTTCTTTGTTGAAATTTCAAGGCAAATATACCCCTTTTTTTCTTCTGAGATACGATCCCTGTTTATATACTTCTTGTTTTTGTTTGTTTTGCATGGTCATCTCCTTCCTCGGACTTTCTAATTTTCCTCTTCATCCACTGTGACAGTGTCTCTACCTGCGTTACTACCTCTCTTGATGTGAAATTCCACTTTCCAGGTCGGTCTGGAAAGAAACAACCTTGACTTCCCCACTTTTTTCTTACTATTATGCCTGGTTACCAGGAAATAATGATTTCCTTCCGTGACATCTAACCCCACCTTCCATACTTGGTCTCCATGGTAACCTGGCTTGTGCTATGTGTTTGTGTTGTTCTTTGCCACCACCCCCACCTGGGAACCCCTGAGGTCTCCATACTTTAGTTTTCATTTTCTTAAATTTCCTTCATTCCCGTGAATCAACCTCTTTCTCTTCTCTTGAGATGTCCAGTTGACCTCTCTTAATATTGTCTAATGCATGCTTTCATCCTGTATAGTTTACCCTGCTTTATAACAGCTGGCCCATGACTTCCCATGCTGTGTGTGAGAACAGGAATCATCTCTTCATCCTTTTTTTAGGTTCTTGGGATGCCTGGATGGCTCAGTTGGTTAAGCATCTGACTCTTGGCTTTGGCTCAGGTCATGATCTCACGGCTTCATGGGTTCAAACCTTCACAAATGTAACCTTCACATTTAGCGTGCGTGTTTCACAGTGCACGCTAAAAGAAGCAATACCAGGGTATCCGAAGCATACCCTGACATGATTTTTTTTTTTTCATAGTTCAATCACGCCCTGACACTGGATGTACCCATTTATTATTACTTTTCAATTTGTAAAGTGATGGTAAAATGGGGTGCCTGCGTGGTTCTGTCAGTTGAGCTTCCAACTTTGGCTCAGGTCATGATCTCATGGTTTGTGGGTTTGAGCCCCATGTCATACTCTGTACTGACAGCTCAGAGCCTGGAACCTGCTTCAGATTCTGTGCCTCCCTTTCTCTCTGCCCCTCTGCCTTTCTCTCTCTGCCTTTCTGTCTCTCTCAAAAATAAACATTAAAAATAAATAAATAAAAAGTAAATGTAAAGAGATAGCAAAATGGAATTTCCACTAATTTTTCAAGAACTTGAGTCTGTTTTTTTTAATTCAAGTGTAATTAACGTACAGTGTTATATTAGTTTCAGGTATACAATTCAACAATTCTAGGGGTGTCTGTGTGGCTCAAGTCAGTTAAGCATCTGGCTCTTGATCTTGGGTCAGGTCATGATCTCATGGTTCACGAGTTCGAGCCCCACAATAACACAGAGCCTGTTTGGGATTCTGTCTCTCCCTCTCTCTGTCCTTCCCCTGCTCTCATGCACTCACTGTCTCTCTATAAATCAACTTTTAAAAAAAATTTCACATTTTAAGATGTGATTTCACATTTTAAGATAACATCTTCAGGAATCATCTTCTCTTCATCCTTTTTTGAAAATTCAGGTTCTCAGGGCGCCTGGGTGACTCAGTCAGTTAAGCATCTGACTCTTGGTTTCGGCGCAGGTCATGATCTCACGGCCTTGTAGGTTCAAACCTTCACAAATGTAACCTTCACATTTAGCGTGCATGTTTCACAGTGCACGCTAGATTTTCCCCTTGTTCAGGACTTCAGTAATGTTCCTTATTTTAGTGAGAGGCATTCCATCTATCCAGCAGCTCAAGCCACACAATTCCTGAAATCCTTGAGTCCTCACTTTCATTAACCTCTTCCCACTTCTCCCATTTGAGCTCACCAGTGAACCTTATCTTTTCTTTAAATATATCTTGATTTCCTCTACTTCTTACTTCTCCATTGCTTCTTTAACCATGTTTCACAGACTGCGGTTGCCTTCTTTAATCCTTTGCTTCAGTTGTCTATACCTAGAATAAAACCTGGATGTTTTTATAGATTTAACTTAATTCTGATACTATCTGCCTGGAAAGAATGTCAGATCCTACAAGCTAAAGCTTCAGTCCCACAAGACTGTCCCTACTTCAGATGTCAGTTGCAAGTCCAAATTTTTACCTATGCTTCTATCCATCTGGCTATAAATTGTAGATTCCCATGACCCCCTCTTTGGGTTCAATTAATTTGCTAGAGCGGCTCACAGAACTCAGAGAAACAGTTATGTTTGCCAGCTTCATAAAGGACTTCTAAAGGATACAGATGAATAGCCAGCTAAGAGGTATGTAGGGCAAAGCCTGAAGGATTCCTGATGCAGGAGCTTCTATCTCCATGGAACTGGGGTGCACCACCCTCCTGTCACATGGATGCGTTCAGTAACCCAGAAGCTGATCAAATCTTGTTTAAGAGTTTCTGTAGAGCTTTTTTTTTTTTTTTTTAAATATTTATTTATTTTGAGAGAGAGAGAAAAAGAATGAGCAGGGAAGGGAGAGAGAGAGAGAGAGAGAGAATCTAACAGCACAGAGCCTGCCACAGGGCTCAATCTCACCAACTGTGAGATCATGACTTGAGCCAAAATCAAGAGTCAAAAGCTTAACTGACTGACCACCCAGGTGCCCCGAGAGTTTCTATAGAGCTTTAATCTCTAGTTCCTCCTGCCTTTCCCAGAAGTTGGTTGATGGGGCTGAAAGTTCCAACCTTATGATCACTTGGTCTTTCTGGGTACTGGCCCCATTTTGTGGCTGTGTTGGAACCCTATGCTAAATCACCTCACTAGCATAAACTCAGTTGTAGTGACTGAAAGGGCTTGTTATAAGTAATAAAAGAAATTCCTGTTAGGACATTTCAAGGGTTTTAGGAGCTCTGTAAGAACCGTGGATGGAGACCAAATGTCTTTCTTATTATACCACATGTAGGATTGTCACTAAATAGCTATTTCACATGAAGGCTTAAAAAAATATATTTTTTTAATGTTTATTTTTGGAAGAGAGAGAGAGACAGAGCATGAGTAGGGGAGGGGTAGAGAGAGGGAGGCACAGAATCTGAAGCAGGCTCCAGGCTTTGAGCTGTCAGCCGAGAGCCTGATGCGGGGCTTGAACCCACAAACTGTGAGATAACGACCTGAGCCAAAGTTGGACACTTAACCGACTGAGCGACCCAGGCGCCCCAACACATGAAGGCCTTTTTAAAACAGTTTTGTTCCAAACTAAGATTATGAGAGATTACAGACTGATTCCTTGTTCTCTTCTCTCCTAGAAATCAGGAAAGTTGATGATCCCCTGCAGTGTCGGTTGCAGAATCGAAGCATTCAGAAGAGTGTGGAACAATGCTGTGACCATAATACGTTTGCAAACATTTTTAATCAGAGTGAAAGTGATTTTCTGTTAAAGCAAAATCATGATATATTTGATTTACACGAAAAACCTTTAAAATCAAATACAAGTTTTGAAAGCCAAAGTATAAGCTGTAATTTGGAGAACTCTGCTGAGTTTAATGAAGATGGGAAATCCCTTTTTCATGGTACCCATGAACACTTTTATAGTGTAAGTAAATTTCCTGTAGGTGTAAAACTCATCAACAATAATTCCCAGGTCATTAAACAACACAGAACTCAAAACATGCAGAAAGCCCATGTATGCAGTGAATGTGGGAAAGCCTTTGTCAAGGTGTCTCAGCTCACTGATCATCAGAGAGTTCATACTAGGGAGAAACCTCATGGATGCAGTATGTGTGGGAAAGCATTCTCCAGAAAATCCAGGCTAATTGAACATCAGAGAATTCATACAGGACTGAAACATTATGAATGCACTGAATGTGACAAAACATTCCTTAAGAAATCACAATTCAGCATACACCAGAAAACTCATATGGGACAGAAGCCTTATACATGTAATGAATGTGGGAAGGCGTTCATCAAGAAATGTCGGCTCATTTATCATCAGCGAACTCATACAGGAGAGAAGCCGCATGGATGCAGTCTATGTGAGAAAGCCTTCTCTACAAAGTTTAGTCTCACTACACATCAGAAAACTCATACAGGAGAGAAGCCATATGTATGCAGCGAATGTGGAAAAGGCTTCACTGAGAAGAGGCGTCTTGTTGCACATCATCGAACTCATACTGGCGAGAAACCTTTTATATGCGATGAATGTGGGAAAGGTTTCACCTTGAAGAACAGTCTTATCACACATCAGCAAACTCATACAGAAGAGAAATTGTATACATGCAGTGAATGTGGCAAAGGCTTTTCAATGAAGCACTGTCTCATCGTACATCAGCGAACTCATACAGGAGAGAAACCCTACACATGCAACGAGTGTGGAAAAGGCTTCACCTTGAAGAGTCCTCTCATCAGACATCAGCGAACACATACAGGAGAGAAACCCTATATATGTAGTGTATGTGGAAAAGGCTTCACCATGAAGAGTGATCTCATTGTACATCAGCGAACTCATACTGCAGAGAAACCATATATGTGCAGTGATTGTGGGAAAGGCTTCACTGTGAAGAGCCGCCTGGTTGTGCATCAGCGTACTCATACAGGAGAGAAACCTTATATATGCGGTGAATGTGGAAAAGGCTTTCCAGCAAAGATACGGCTGATCGGACATCAACGAACTCATACGGGAGAGAAGCCCTATATATGCAGTGAATGTGGAAAAGGCTTCACAGAGAAGAGTCATCTCAATGTACACAGGCGCACTCATACAGGAGAGAAACCCTATATATGCAATGAATGTGGCAAAGGCTTAACTGGGAAAAGCATGCTCATAGCACATTTGCGAACTCATACTGGGGAAAAACCATATATATGCAATGAATGTGGAAAGGGCTTCACCATGAAGAGTACTCTAGGTATACATCAGCAAACTCATACTGGAGAGAAGCCATACAAATGCGACGAATGTGATAAAGCATTCAGGAAGAAGACCTGCCTCATTCAACATCAGAGATTTCACACAGGAAAAACCTCCTTTGCATGTACTGAATGTGGAAAATTTTCTTTGCGCAAAAATGATCTCATTACCCATCAGAGAATTCACACAGGAGAGAAACCATATGAATGCAGTGAATGTGGGAAAGCCTTCACGACCAAGTCAGGGCTCAATGTTCATCAAAGAAAGCATACAGGAGAGAGGCCCTATGGATGCAGTGATTGTGGGAAAACTTTTGCCCACTTGTCAATCCTTGTTAAACATAAGAGAATTCACAGATAGTCACTTTGGGAAAACCTGTCACCAGTTGTAGGCCCTCAAGATAATATTTTGCAATGAAGAATGAATGCAAAGAATGGTATTATCTTTAGTGATCAATAATGTCATATTTTATGTTGACAAAAAAGTTTACAAACTACTCACATGTAATCAGCATTGATAAAAATATTTTAGGACATTATACATGTAAAAAGTATAGTCAACTTATAGTCAACACTATAGTCAACACTAAGATAGATTCTATAAATGTGACAGACCAGGAAAGTCTTCAGTGGGAAGTAGACTTATTATGTGATCATTACAGATCATGAATGAAAAGGAAAGCCTTTGCCCAGAAGTTAAGACCTCAATAGAGGTCAGTTCACATTAGAGAACTACTTTCCTATGGCAGTATATATAACACTTTTGAAGTAATATATTTGCCAGGAAATCCACACAAAATAGGTTGGGAACATATTCAATGTGGTAGACTTTAGCAAAATACCAGACAACTTAAGGAAGGAAGCCTTGAGGAAATGATGAATGAGAGCATTCAGTCGCATGCCTAAACATAACAGATAATACACCTCTCAAGCATTGAGAATAGGATACCTTCAGTCATATTTCTTATTGCCTTGTCATTAATTTTATAAATTTTAAATAGCATTACTCTCATCATGTATTAAATTTTAATATGTACAACGCAGGAGTGTTCTTTGAGTCTTCTATGCCTGTTTCATTATATAATTAAACTTTTCAATTTCTTTGGTTCCAAGTTTGTTATTACTGAATACTTGAAGTACTTCATAATGAAACAATGTATTCATCTGTATAACTCAGTATATTTGGCTGTGTTTAACCAAGGTTATAAGCAGCATTGAGTGGTTTATAAAATTAATATAAATGCAATGTTTATATAACTAATTTTTTAAGTTTATTTATTTTGAAATAGAAAGCGAGAGTGGGAGGGGGCAGAGAGAGAGGGAGAGAGAGAGAATCCCAAGCAGGCTCTGTACCATCATTGCAGAGCCCACTGTGGGGCTCAAGTTCACAAACCACGAGATCATGACCTGAGCCAGTCAGATGCTTAACCAACTGAGCCACCTAGGTGACCTATGTGACTTTTAATTTTGAAATAAGTTTAGAATCACAAAAATGAACATTTCCAAGATTTTCTAAATGCTCTTCAGCCAGCTCCTTCCAAAGGTAAAACCTTTCACAACCATAGTTCAATATCAAATAGAGGAAAGTGAAATTATTATACTTTTAACCACAGGATTTACTTGAATCTCACCAGTTTTAACATGCACTCATTTTTGTTTTTTATATATAGTTTTAAGAAACTTTATCGCACATGTAGGTTTCTGTAACCAATACCACAGTAAAAATTCAGAATGTGTTATCAACACAAATTCCCTCATGCTACCCTTTCATAGTGACACTTTTCCCCAACCCTAAACCCTGGCATCAGAGATTCTATAAATTTGTCATTTATAGAATATTAGAAATGTAGAGTCATTTAGCACTTACTCTTTGAAGTTGGCTATTTGACCTTGTGAGATAACAGAAAATATATAGGTCTCTGCCCCTGGTTGCTGGCACACACTCCTGAAACCCTTGTAAATTCCTAAGTGATAAGTGCATTAGGAGCATTTTTTATTCTAATGAGGTGTCTCTGGGTGGGCTTCTGTAAGGCTTCTGGATGAGGACTGATCGCCAGAGAGACCAAGCCATAGCCAGAAATTTGCAACTTTCTGCCCAATCCCGCATCCTTCAGAGAGGAGAGAGGGAAATTGAGTCAATAATTGGTCAGTCCTAAAGAAGCCTCCATAAATCCCCAAAGATGGGTGAGCTTCCAGGTAGGTGAACACAGCCGAGTAGGGGAGGGTAACATAACACAGCTCTACCTGGATAGAAGCTTGTGCTTGGGACGCTTACAGGTGTCACCCTGTGTATCTCTTCAACTGGCTGTTCACCTATATGCTTTATCCTAGCTTTTTTTTTTTTTTAATTATTTTAATGTTTATTTTTGAAGGAGAGAGATACAGAGCATGAGCAGGGGGAGGGGCGGAGGGAGAGGGACACAGAATCGGAAGCAGGCTCCAGGTTCTGAGCTGTCAGCACAGAGCCTGACATGGGGCTCAAACTCACGAACTGCAAGATCATGACCTGAGCTGAAGTCAGATGCTCAACAGACTGAGCCACCCAGGTGCCCCTATCCTAGCTTTTAATAAACTGGTGTGACTGTTTCTCTGAGTTCTGTGAGCTGCTCTAGCAAATTGATGGAACTCGAGGAAGGAAATGGGGGGAACTCCCACTTGTAAGCAAGACTGAAGTTGTAGGTAACCTGGGGGCCTACTACTGGCAACTGGGATATGAAATGAGGGGGGTACAGTTTATGGGGCTGAGTCCTTCACCTGTGGGACCTGACATTCCAGGTAGCTAGCGTCAGGATCGAGTTACACTGTAGGATCCAGCTGGTGTCCTGGAGAATTGCTGAGTGAGCAGAAATGCTCACACACATTTGGTGACCGGAAGTGTCTCTAGGGTCGTGTGGCAGCCACTGTGAGTAAAGGAGAGGCACAGGAGGAGGCCGAAATTGTAGGTTTGTCCAACACAGGCCTCAGGAAAAGCCAACCCAAGAGCCAGTCAGAAGCTCTGTGGTATCTTCTCTTCACTTGGACCTCGGACTTCACGCAATCTGGCTGTACCCCAGGTGTTCCTGCCTAACGGCTCAGGAACCATTTGCCCTTTCCCCCCAACTGATGATTAGAATGTGCCCCATTCCTCATAAGCTTTAGGTAGGTTCTCGCCTCTGAAGAAGTCTTAGCTCTGCGCCTGTGACCCTCTCTTTGGAGGAGAGGAAGGCCCCAAGTGCCCTTATGACATTTCCGATTCTTCCCGCCCGACAGAGTGCTGGCAGCAAAATGGCTGCTTGGGTCAGACGCGCTAGGAGCGCTCAGTGAGAAAACAGAGGTCTTCTCATACCCGAGTGCCCTCAGGCCCTGAGCGAGCCGAGGCACACTTCCGGAAGGCCCCGAAGCCGCCAGACACACTCTGTGAGGGAACAGGCCACTTTACACCCGAGTGCCCCTTGGCCCTGAGCCAGTTGAGGCGCACTTCCGGAAGGCCCAGAAACCGCCAGACACCCTCCTTGAGGAAGCTGAAGTCACCTCACAGCCGAGTGCCCTCAGGCCCTGAGCGAGCCGAGAGTCACTTCCGGAAGGCCCTGAAGCCCGCTGGACCCACTCGAAGCTCAGGCCAACCCCGGCAGGGCGCCCAGAGCACCGCAGTCCGACGAGGTCCGGGGAGTCAGAGGCTCGGGGGTCTGGTGCGCCTGAACGGGTGTGGGTTCCGAGTGAGGGGTCCGGCGCGTGAGGCGGGAATGCGTGCTAGGGACGTCCGAGTTTGGGGCTTTATTTGGGTTCAGTCCCTGAGGAATGTGGGCAAGTGCTAAGGCGAAGGCTTCAAAGTCTGACGGTGAAGGGCCGGGGGCTTGTGTGTTAACTTCGCGGGGCGAGATCCGGACCCGTGAACTGCGCTCCTTGGCGACCTCAGCGATTTTACCTGGGGCTCCGTAGGAGCAGAAGCGTCCATGGACGAGGACAGCGCCTGAGGTAATCTTGACACGGAATTTGACGTCAGTGTTGTTTGGGGACTGCAGGGTTTGAGAGCCTAGGAGTCAGGAAGTTTTGAGACTCATAACCCCAGGGTAGTGTTTTTTGTTTTTGCTTTTGTTTTAATGTTCATTCATTTTTGAGAAAGAGAGAGTACAAGTGAGACAGAGGCAGAGAAAGGGGGAGGCAGAGGATCCCAAGCAGGCTCTGTGCTGATAGCAGCGAGCTGATGCTGGGCTCGAACTCATGGACCATGAGGTCATGACCAGAGCCAATGCTCAACCGACTCAGCCACCCAGGTGTTACATGAGGCTCAACCTTCTGGATGATGTAAATATTTCCTTTCAGTCTTTCCAGTCTCTTCTCAAGATTCCTAACAAAGTTTGAATAAAAATTTGTCTCCTGCATCCACTCGCCTCACTGTCCCCACAAAAATCAAGAGTAGTGCACCATGATCAAGTACTGTGTCCCTGAATAAAGATAGGATTTTTATCTGTTTCTTCCTTTCTTCTTTCCCTTCTCCCTCCCTCCTTCCCTCCCCTCGCCTCCCCTCCCCTCCCCTTCCCTTCCCAGTAGGCTCCACACCAGGTGTGGAGCACAAAGTGGACTTGAACTCATGACCCTAATATCAAGACCTGTCCCGAGATGCTTAACCAACTGAGCTACCCAGGTGCCCCAGGATTTTTATCTTCTGGCAAACATTTCCTCGGATATCTCCTTCCAGGTTTGACACAAGCAACCATTTTCCTAAATTCTCCTTCTCCATGAGAGCCATTTCATTCAGAGAAAGTTTTTAAACCACCTTTCTAAAAATTGAGATAATCTACATTTAAGACTTGGCCTATCTTCTAACACAGCTGTACTTTTTTGAATTGTCTCTGGAAAATATTAAGAGTTCCTGTTATTCCACCTTATCACCAGCATTTTATACTTTTAGTTTTCGGATTTCAGCAATTCTAATAGCTGGGTACTTGTATCACACTGTGGTTTTTAAAAAATATTTATTTAAGTAACTTCTACTTGGGGCTTGAACTCACAACCCCCGAAATCAAGAGTCACATGCTTCTCTGACTGAGCCAGCCAGGTGCCCCTCCCCTGCAGTTTTAGTTTGTAATTTTCTAATAATGAATAATCTTTATCATTTTTCATATGCTTGTTTGCCATCTGTCTTTTAAAAAATTTTTAAATGTTTTTATTTTGGGGAGAGAGAGAGTGGGGGAGGGGCAGAGAGAGAGGGAGACACAGAATCTGAAGCAGGCTCCAGGCTCTTGTGTCACGATCACCACAATCCAATTTTTTTTGAAAATTTCATGACCCCCAAAAGTAACTGGATGGTTGTTTTGGTATTGTCGAGCTTTGACAGTTCTTTATATATTCTGAATATAAGTCCTTTATCAGGTGTACAATGTGGAGATATTTTCTCCCAATCTCTGGCTCCACTCTTCTTAAATGTGCTTAGAAAGTACACAGGTTTAAAGAAAAAAAAGTACAAATGTTTTTAATTTTAACCAAGTCCAACTTATCACTTTTTTTTTTTTTTTATGGCTCGTCCATTACTGTGTTGTCTTAGGACCTCTCTGGCTAACTTATTTGGCTTATGAACATTATCTCCCATTTGCCTCTCTCCCTTATATTAAGTCTGGGATTTATCTTGAGTAAATTTTTGTATATGTTTAGAGTGAAAGATCTTTATTTTTTTGCAAATAGAAATACAATTATCCCAGCATCCTTGGTTGAAAAGACTAATCCCATTAAATCTTGGGATCTTGGGAAAAAAGCTATTGACCTTAATATTTTTGGACTCTCAGTTCTGGTTGTACCTTCCTCATTGGCTCCAGACCCTTGTTAGCCTCACCTTTAGTGGCCTTTTCCTGAGGTCCCACCCAATCCCAGTCCCAATTTAAGTTCCTCCCAGCTGCTCTTTCCTCTAGTTGGTGTTAACCAGCCTCACACTGACGAGGGATAGAAGCAGAAAAATATCCACCTTTAGCCTGGAAGGCTGACCTACAGCCAGCAGAGTTCTAATAAGGATTAAATATGTACTGGTTGTTACATTCTTCTTTTGTTTTAAGTTTATTTATTATTTTGAGAGACAGAAACAGTGCAAGTGGGAGAGGGGCAGAGAGAGAGAGAGAGAATCCCAAGCAGGTTCCTCATTGTCAGCACAGAGCCTGACACTGGGCTCCATCTCTTGAAACCTTGAGATTAATGACCTGAGACAAAACCAAGAGTCTGGGGCTTCCCCAAACTGAGCGCCCCCTGGTTGCTACATTCTTAAAGGGTTTCATGAATGCCTGTAAATCTCACCAATAGTTACTATCAAACTGAATGATAAGCACCAGAGATATCTTGTGAAAGTAGTGTTATTAGCAGAAATTCGAAGAGAACATTTATGATCCAATCCTCCCTGCATGTGCCCTTGCCCTTGAGCAGTAAGGCTATAACCACCAGATTCACACAGCAAAAGTGCAGCTCTTTCTGCCCACAGGTCCTGTCCTGGTGCTATTTAAGTTACCTTAGCAAGTTGCACCACAAAAGTCTCAAGAATTCCTTCTTCAACATTTAGCTCAACAATCTCAAAACAATACTGTACCAGCTGCTCAAAATCCTTTTCTGTTCTGAAAAACCTCCTCCTGCTAGCAGTTTGTGACCATAAGCTTTCCGTGGATGCCCCTTACCAGATGTATTTTCCTCTTTTCAGAAGTTCGTTCTCTGCTGCACTATCCACACTTGAATTTTTACTGTTTGGAAACTTTTTTTCTTCCCCCCAGAGATCCTGGAGGGGCAGAGAGAGAGGGAGAGGGAGAGAGAGAAAGTGAGAGAGAAGCGGGCCTCCAGCTTACCTGATGGAAGGCTAGAGCGAGCCAACCGTGAGATCATGACCTGAGCCACCCACAGGCACCCGGAAACTTTTTTAAAAAATACAACATGGAGGGCGCCTGGGTGGCTCAGTCGGTTAAGCACCAGACTTTGGCTCAGGTCATGATCTCACCCTTTGTGAGTTCAAGCCCCTGGTCAGGCTCTGCACTGACAGCTCAGAGCCTGGACCCTGCTTCGGATTCTGCGTCTCTCTCGCTCTCTCGCTCGCTCTCTCTCTCCCCTCCCCCTTCCCACCTCCCCCGCTTATGCTCAGTCTTTCTCAAAAATAGGTAAAATAAAATAAAATAAAATAAAATAAAATACAGAATGTATAATATACACCTGGGCCTTGTCACTTCCTTCATAGCTGGAGAATGCAACTTAGCTCACACCAAGTTTGCCTCCAGGTGATTGAGTCTGAAAATCTACCCATCCTCCGCAAGACCCGACTTTAAGTAAACGAAATAATTTTGGCGGCTTCTAACTTCCGGGCCATCACTGGCTTGCAGTAGCAAACCCGTCCCCTTGCCGTGTGTACGTCAGTTTTTTTCCACACTTGTTCCAGCATGGCCGCCCCTACAGCCACAGCCAGCGGGCGCGGACATATTGCTCCCGGAAATACCGGCAAACTGTTGCTCGCCGTTCTTCGAAGTCTTCTGGTCCTCCTCGGCCGCCATAGGTTGTCGAACAATTTGAGCGACGTTTTCAGGAATAGAAGCAGTTCGCGGAAGTGTTACCTTTAGGCTCTCCTTGTGCCCTGGAGAAAATCAGGTCAGTGTGTGCTTTTGTCCCTTGAACGTTTTCTGTTTGTCTCATAGGCAGCCTGTTTCTCACGGGATGACATGGTGTCCACAGGGTGGAAGCGGAGTAGAGTGCACCTGTGGAATTATTGGCGGGGATCGATTGGTTCTGGCGCAAAAGTGGAGGTATTTAAGGGGAACCACCTGGGAGTCTGTGAAGCCTGTGTCCGTGGTTGGGGTACTTTTGGGGTCACTAAGACTGTTAGGGTCTGTAGAGATCACGCGCTGTCAACAGTATAGGGTTCTGCAGCAGGCGGTGCAGATCATTTGCTACGATCGAAGTGTCTGGTTCCGGTGGGGAATTTAATTTGGAGCTCGGTGGTGTTGGGGCCCGGGTGGATGCTCATCACATCGGGGTGTCTCGCCCAGGTTTTGGATTAATAAGGGCGCGTGTGATCCGTGTCTGGTACAGAGATAATTGTGAGGGCTGAAGCTTTGGACGCCAAGGACCTGGCGCTGGCGTTTGGGTTGAAGTTCTTAGCTGGGCTGCTGGGACAGGACGCTGCAGAGCTCAGAAGTGGTTTTGTTTTGTTTTGCTTTGCTTTGTTTTGAGCCTTTTTGTCCAGGGGTGACTTACTGCAGACCGAGGGACTAAGTCGCCACCGCCGTCTGTTAGTCGTCGTCTATGGCTGTTTTCCCGAGGCAAAGGAAGAATTGAGTCCTTGTGATAGAGATCTTAAAGTTGAAAATGTATAATATCTATCCCTTTGCAGAAAATGTTTGCCAACGCCTGCGCTCACCTCTTAGTATGTAGCAGAGGCGAACACCGTTACTTAACTTACCTGACATTCACACTTTGTTCTTTGCCGATAGAATCTCCGTTTCGCTTAGTATCCATCCCTCTTGCAGGTGACCCCCATCTCTGTTAGTGACTAAGTACCGGTTGGTGTTAGTCAGGTCGTGGTGGTCCCAGTTCCGATTGCTAATGACTGATCTTCTGTGAAATGAGCTTAGTGTGTGGTGCAGTTCCAGCCAAGCTTCTGTGAAAATCTGCTTAGTGGTTTCTGGGGGAGCATTTTCTCTTTTATATTAGTAATTCTTTGAATCTCTTTTTCCATGTCCATGATGATGTTGTCTGAGTATAACCTTAATTTTCATTCCAGTTTCCAATGTTTATAATTTATTATGATTTATATTATTTTGAACGAGGCCTCAAAAATAAAGGAAATATAAATGAAAATGCAATTTATTTATTTATTAAAAAATATTTAAGTGTTTATTTTTGAGAGAGAGAGAGACAGGGTCAGAGTGGGGGAGGGACAGAGAAAGAGAGGGAGACACAGTATCCAAAGCAGGCTCTAGGCTCTGAGCTGTCAGTACAGAGCCCTACTGGGGATTCTGGTGCTGAACTCACCAGCTATGAGATCATGACCTGAGCCGAAGTCCAAGACTTCACTGACTGAGCCACCCAGGCACTCCAGGTCCATTTTTGCTGTATACATTTCAAGGCTATGTTGTTACTTGCATAGAAATTCAAATTTTTATAATGTGGTAAATTGAACCTCTTAACCAGTGGGTGTTGTTTCTCTTTCTCTTTAGTAATTTTTGGGCTTGTTGGTCCATTTTGTCTGAGAATATAGTTACACCAGAATATGTATGCTTACTTTTTCCATGGTATATCTTTTTTCTCATCTTTTATTCTGGAGTTTTCCATGTCATTGTTTCAGACATATAACCTATAAAAGCATGTTATTAGGTTTCAAATTTTAATCCAGTTGGACAATTTTGAGGCATTTGTGTTTAATGTAATTAACTGGAGTCCTTGTTATCCTTAATAATATAATTCTTAGTATGTTTGGTTTAAAAACTGTCATCCAAGCACATTGTAGTTATCCCACTGGTTTTCATTTTCTTACTTTTTTTTTTTTGCCTTGTCTTGGACGAATTTCTTGTCATTATATTTTCTCCTGTTAGCATGAAAATTATGTACATCAAGACGATTATTAGTTTTCATCAGGACACTAGACATTACCTACAGCATGGACCCTTCCTTTGTCAAATTCTCATGTTAATTAGTATTTTTACACTCTTCTCCAGTGATGCAGGAATCTTAGAACACTTCAACTTCATTTACCACTTTTCAATTTATTATTTTTTTAATTTTTTAGAGAGAATGAACGAGGAAGGGCCAGAGGGAGAGGGAGAGAGAGAATCCCAAGCAGGCTCCATGCCCAGCACAGATCCTGATGAGTCTGAGCCACTCAGGTGCCCCACCACTTTCCAATTTATTCACAATATTCTGTACTTTCGTTTCTTATGTATTAAAGCCATTAATACATACATTAATACATAATAAAGCATATTACCATGTATTAATAATACATTAATACATAATAAAGCATATTACCATTATTGCTTATAAGACAATGCTTCTGATTTTCCCAGTACGTTGGTTTTGAAACGGAAGTGCCTGTACTCACGGGATGTACAAAAAGCTTTGAAGATGTACTTGAGCACATGTGGTTTAAAGGAAAAGTGTGCCCTGATCTCTTCTTCTGTGTGGTCTGTTGTGTGAAAGGATCTGTCTGGTTCCGGTTCTCCCAGGGCATGGTGTCGGGGTGGATCCCAATTTCCTCTTCTTGTGTCAGACTCCCCCCACTTGCACATCACAGAATGAAAGAAAACCTTCACCACATTCAGAACCTCAGGACTTATTGGCCAGAACTGAATAAATCTTCTGGGGCATCAAATAAAGAGACACTGAGTAGGGGTGCCTGAGTGGCTCAGTTGATTAAGTGTTTGACTCTTGGTCTTGGTTCAGGTCATGATCTCATGGTTTGTGAGTTCAAGCCCTGCACTGGGCTTCTGTGCTGACAGTGTGGAGCCTGCTTGGGATTCTGTCTCTCCCTGTCTCTGCCTCTCCCCTGCCTCTTTGTCTCTCAAAATAAACTTAAAGAAATATATATATATATTTTTTTTCTTCTTTTTTTAATTTATTTTCAAGATAGGTAACACACAGTGTAGTCTTGGATTCAGGAGTAGAATTTAGTGATTCATCTCTTACATAGAACACCCAGTGCTCATCCTGAAAAGTGCCCTCCTTAATGCCCATCACCCATTTACCCATCCTCCCACCTACCTCCCCTCTAGCAATTCTCATTTTGTTCTCTGTATTTAAGAGTCCCTCTCTCTCTTTTTCTAAATCACACTTCTGTTTAATAATGATTCAAAGTAGAATTTTGGTTTCTTTCTCCTTCCTTCCTTCCTTCCCTCCTTCCTTCCTTCCTTCCTTCCTTCCTTCCTTCCTTCCTTCCTTCCTTCCTTCTTCCAAATTAGTTATCATATAGTGCATTAATAAATCCAGTGATTCATCCCCTACATAAAACACCCAGTGTTTATCCCAACAGATGTCTTCCTTAATGCCCCTTTGCCCATTTATCCCATCCCCCACCCCACAACCCCTCCAGCAACCTTGTTTGTTCTCTATATTTAAGAGTCTCTTATGTTTTTTCCCTCTCCCTATTTTTTTAGCTTTAATTTTTTTTGCTCCCTCCCTGTTTTTATATTTTTGCTTCCCTTTCTTTATGTTCATCTGTTTTATACCTTAAATTACACATATGAGTGAAGCCATATATTTGTCTTTCTCTGACTGACTTATTTTGCTTAGCAAAATACACTCTACTTCCAGCCACATTGTTGCAAATGGCAAGATTTCATTATTTTTGATTGCGGAGTAATACTCCATTGTATGTATATATCACATCTTAATCCATTCGTCAGTCGATGGACATTTGGGGTCTTTCCATAATTGGGCTATTGTTGATAGCGCTGGTATAAACATCAGGATGCATGTGACCCTATGAATTGGTAATCCTGTATCCATTCCATAAATACCTAGTAGTGCGATTGCTGGGATGTAGGGTAGTTCTGTTTTCAGTGTTTGGAGGAACCTCCATACTGCACCAGAGTGGCTGCACTAGTTTGCATTACCACCTAGCAGTGCAAAAGGTTCCTCTTTCTCCACATCCTCGCCAAGATCTGTAGTTGCTTGAGTTGTTAATTTTAGCACTTCATACTACTGTGAGGTGGTATCTCATTGTGGTTTTGATTTGTATTTCTCTGTTGATGAATGATGTTGGGCATTTTTTCATGTGTCTGTTCAGCATCTAGATGTCTTCTTTGGAGAAGCTATTAATGTCTTTTGCCCATTTCTTCACCGGATTATTTGTTTTTGGGTGTTGAGTTTGATAAATTCTTTATAGATTTTGAATACTAATCCTTTATCTGATACGCCATCTGCAAATATTTTCTCCCATTCCATCAGTTGCCTTTTAGTTTTGCTGATTGTTTCCTTCTCTGTGCAGAAGTTTTTATTTTGATGAGTTCCCAATAGTTCATTTTTGCTTTTGTTTCCCTTGCCCCCGGAGACGTGTTGAGTATGAAGTTTCTGCGGCCAAGGTCAAAGAAGTTTTTGCCTGCTTTCTACACTAGGATTTTGATGGCTTCCTGTCTTACATTTAGGTCTTTCATCTATTTTGAGTTTATTTTTGTGTATAGTCTAAGAAGGTGGTCCAGGTTCGTTTTTCTGCATGTCGCTGTCCAGTTTTCCCAGCACATTTGCTGAAGAGACTATCCTTTTTCCATTGGATACTCTTTCCTGCTTAGTCAAAGATTTGTTGACCATACATTTGTGGTGCCATTTCTGGGTTCTTTATTCTGTTCCATTGATCTAAGTGTCTGTTCTTGTGCCAGTGCCATACTGTCTTGATGATTACAGCTGTTGTAATACAGGTTGAAGTCTTGAATTGTGATGCCTCCATCCTTGCCTTTCTTTTTTAGGATTGCTTTGGCTATTTGGGGTCATTTCTGGTTCCATACAAATTTTAGGACTGTTTGTTCTAGGTCTGTGAAGAATGCTGGTGCAATTTTGATAGGGATTGCATTAAATATGTATATTGCTTTGGGTAGTATTGCCGTTTTAACAATATTTGTTCTTCCAATCCAGGAGCATGGAATGGTTTTTTCATTCTTTTGTCTTCTTCAATTTCTTTCATAAGCTTTCTATAGTTTTCAGTGTATAGATCTTTCAACTCTTTGGTTAGGTTCATTCCTAGGTATTTTATGGTTTTGGGTGCAATTATCGATTCCTTAATTTCTCTTTCTGCTGCTCCTGCTTCATTATTGGTGTATAGAAATGCATCCGATTTCTGTGCATTGAGTTTATATCCTGTGACTTTGCTGAACTCATGGATCAGTTCCAGCAGTTTTTTGGTGGAATCTTTTGGGTTTTCCATATAGAGTTGCATGTTGTCTGTGAAGAGTGAAAGTTTGTCTTCCTCCTTGCCTAGTAGGATGCCTTTTATTTCTTTGTGTTGTCTGATTGCTGAGGCTAGGACTTCCAATACTATGTTGAACAACAGTGGCAAGAGTGGACACCCCTCTCAGTCTCTTATGGTTTGCCTCCCTCTCTTCGGTTTTTATCTTGTTTTTCTTCCCTTCCCCTATGTTCATCTGTTGAGTTTCTCAGATTCCACATATGAGTGAAATCATGTGATATCTGTTTTTCTCTGATGACTTATTTCGCTTAGCATAATACCCTCTAGTTCCATCCATGTTGTTGCAGATGGCAAGATTTCATTCTTTTTGATTGCCGAGTAATGTTCCATTGTATATAGGTATATCACATCTTCTTTATCCATTCGTCAGTTGATGGACATTGGGTTCTTTCCATACTTTGGTTATTGTTTATAGCACTGTTGTAAACACTGGGGTGCATGTGCCACTTCGAATCAGCATTTTTGTATCCTTTGGATAAATTCCTAATAGTGGGACAAGCCCCATTTTAACAGTGCGTTCATGTTTTCATTCTGCTTTTTTTTTAAATCAAACTATTAATTTTTTTCAGGAATAGAATTTTGTGATTCATCACTTACATATAACATCCAGTGCTCATCCAGGACGGAGATTTCTGAAGAGAAGTTAAGAGTAGATCCAGAAGACACAAAGCAGAGCTTCCCCACTGCCAACTATTTTCAGAGAGCAGGAAAAATGATCCAGGCTCAGGTAAATTTTGGTTTATTTTATTCTTTCCTTTGTTCCCTAATGGAGTTGTAGAGGCCTGTAAAAAATCAGTTCCATTAATCTGAAAAGTATACATACATATCTTTTATCTATCATCTCCATATGGATGGTGTTTCTAAGTTAACGAGAAGATTGAACTTCTACATGTTATAGAAACTTCTCATTGGATGAATGGATGGGTGACTGAGTGCACAATTACTACAATTTAGTGATTTGCTTCATCCATGTTGTACCAAATAAAAGCCCCATTGCATATCTAGATAAAGACTATAGAGTGGAAATAGGCAGAAACATTTTAACATTGCTTTCATACCATCAAAAGGACATCATTTCATTAGAAAGCACTGTTATTACAGGAATCCCTGACGTTTGATGATGTGGCTGTGAACTTCACGTGGGAGGAGTGGCAGCTTCTGGCCCCTGCTCAGAAGAGCCTGTACCGGGATGTGATGTTGGAGAACTATAGGAACCTGGTGTCAGTGGGTGAGGACAGCTCCCCTGTGTCACTCAGAGGGTCCCCATCAGTGGCCTTTCCTGTCTCGGCTTCTTAAAGCTCTGGAGTATGTGTGCTGCTCTGAAATTAGATTCTCACTCCCCTCCCTGGCTCCAGAGACATGAGACATGGGTATGTTCTCCCTTCACCTGAACGCAAAACCTTTACTTTGTACAAATGTATGATATTGTGAGATATATACATATATGTATATACATGTATAAAAGCATACATGTATATACATATATACATGTGTATTTTTATACATATATATACATATGTATATGTACATATATATATCTTTTTTTTGGCCTTCGTCTCCAATTTTGGCACAGAGCTCCTGTAACAGTTGTGATTTCCTATGTTATAAGAAGATAAATGTAAAATGGGTGTCTTTTGTTATTTATATAACAAGACCCTTTCAACCATATTTGGGTTTATGGTGATGAAGTGATTTTGGAAAGCCACTATATAACCTAAGGATGGGGTCTGGTTGCCGGGGAACCAACAATGATTAGAGGGTTGCAACTTTCAGTTCCACCTCACCTCTGGGGAGAAGAGAATGGCTGGAGTTTGAATCAGTCATCAAAGGCTAATGATTTAATTTACTAATCATGTCTACTTAATGAAGCCTCCATAAAAACCCTAAAGAACCCAGAAAAGGTTTAGAGAGCTCTTGAATTGGTGAACACACGGAGGTGCAGGGAATGTGGGGTGCTGAGAGAGAGCATGGAAGCTCCACGCCCCTTCCCACATACCTTCTACTGTATATCTCTTTAATTGGGCTGTGTCTGAGTTATATCTGTTTATAATAAACCAGTAATGTAATAAGTAAACTGTTTTACTAAGTTCGTGAACTGCCCTGGCAAATTAATTGAACCTGAAAAAGGGGGTCATGGGAACCTCCAATCCATAGTCTATCAGAAGCCTAGGAAACAACTTGGACTTGTGATTGGTGCTGAAGTGGAGGAGGTTTACAGTCTTGTGGTAGTGAATCCCTAACCTGTGGCATCTGAAGCCATCACCAGGTGGAGATTGTCAGAACTGAACTAAGTTGTCAGACACCCAGTCGTTGTCCTTTGGTGTCACAGAATTCCTTGATGCATAAAACCCCATGGATCAGGTGTCAGAAGTCAAATACTGTAGTAGAGTATCAACAGGAGAGGAGACATGCTGGGCAGTATGTTTTTCCTTTATAATGTAAAAATTGTTTTGTCCTCAACTATAACATTCTGTGGTCTTCACAAACCCCCAAGCCCAATGCCTAGTCGTCTGTCATTTCCCATGAACAGGTTTTCAGCCCAGCAAGCCAGATGTGCTCACCAAGCTGGATCAAGGAAAACCAACAGGGACAGTGGAAGATGACATCCCTTGTCGAACCCATTCAGGTGAGTCAGAGAACCAGGAGGGGGCTAGATTGTGGAAATCATATTCTAGTTGGTCAGATAAGAGTCACAGCTGTGAGAGGGTTTGAGGATAGGTAGGCAGTGCCTCCATGCATCTCCCTCCCAACGTGCGACCTCTTCTTCTTCGTAGGAGTCTAGAGAAAAATACACCCTTTACCTGTTCTGGGATCTATTCCATTTTTATTTACATGTTAATATTTTGCTTGTTTGCATAGTTTTCTTCTTCCTAGGATTCTCTAATCTTTCCCTTCCTCTTCATACTCTTGCACCTCCCTTGCTATAAAATTCCACTGTCGAAAGCTTCTCTCCAAAGAGAAAACTTTGAATTCCTCACTGTCTTCTGACTACTGCACCCCTCTGTCCCATTGATAGTGTCGATTTTCCTTCCTAACCTCCACCCCAGCTCAGGATGCTGGGTCCCCAAAGTCTTCACTGTCTTCACTCTGAAGTCCTTCCAAGGTTCTGTTTTCCATCTTCTCATCTGGTTTCCTAGCCTTTCACACTTTTCTGCATTCTAATAAGCCAAGTTTCTTCTGTTCACTGAAGAAAATTCCTAAACTGACATCTCCTCAGTGTGATCCTGCAGACTTTAGGTCTGTAGAATTCACTCATCCCCACGGCAACTCTTCTGAGTTCCCAATAACTGCAAGGAACTGGCCTCCTCTTCCCTCCCAGAAAGCCCCCATAAGTTTAGGTTCTTCTTTCCTTCTGGTCACGTCCAGGCGTGACCTCAGATGTTCCCTACCTGCAGAGCGCTCTTCTTTAAAGGAGTCTGTTGTTCATGAATTTTAACAAAAAGATATTTTAACATCCTCTATCCTCTGGACCCTAAGCTCCAGATCATACCTCATGCCTACTTTGATTTAATTCTTAGCGTATTTACTAATTTTGAACTTTCTTCTTGTTCATTGTAGATGTTACAACGCTGTGTTCGTTTCCCTAAAACTTGCCTTTTTGCCATCGTATTTGATGACGTTAAATCCCAGTTAACTACATTACCTGTCACGACATGAAATTCCTTTCTCTGTGATCTCTATGATGTATCATCTCACTCACACAAAAGGCAGAGTTTCACCACCTCCCCTGCACTCTCCCCAATGTGTTCCATACATGCGACTGCTTCCTTCCTTCATTCCTATAAAAATTATTTTCTGGTGGCTTAGAGAGTATAATGAGGGTAAGAGCAGTAAGAAAAACACATACAAATAGATCAAGAGCTTTTGTTCTAAGAGAAGGAGTTAAAAGATAATCAAAATAAATAAATAAATAATATGTCTAGGGGAGTGAAAGGTACTGTGATAAAAATTTAGTTACCAGGGCACCTGGGTGGCTTAGTTGGTTAAGCATCTGATTTTGGCTCAGGTCATGATCTCACGGTTTGTGAATTTGAGCCTCAAGTCAGGCTCACTGCTGTCAGTGCAGAGCCTGCTTCAGATCCCTCTGTTCCCCTCCCTCTTCACCCTCCCTCTCCAAATATAAGTAAGTAAACATTTAAAAAGAAGTAAACATTTAAATAGAAAAACTTAGTCACCATAATGGAACAAGTAGGGTCTTGGTCTCCTCTTTTGGAATGGAACACCCCTGACAAGGTGTCTTAGAGCCAAGAGGTGAGGGAAGTTAGCTGGTTGCTGGATTGGGAGTGTTCCACGTAGAGACCATAGCAAGTTCTTTTTTTTTTTTAAGTTTATTTATTTATTTTGAGAGAGAGAGAGAGAGGTCAAGCTAGGGAGGGGTAGAGAGGGAGAGGGAGAGGGAGAGAGAATCCCAAGTAGGCTCCCCGCTGTCAGTGCAGAGCCCGACTCATGCCTCAATCTCACAAATGGTGAGATCATGACCTGAGTCAAAATCAAGAGTCAGAATCCCTCTGCTGTATATACAGTAGACAGTAGTGGGCAGGGGTGTAAGCAGGAAAGCCATGTAGGAGACTGGCATACAACATGACAGATTGGTTGTCTTCAGAATGGGTGGAAGGGAAGTGTGGGTCATGTTCTGGATACAGTCATTACAAAGGGCAGATGAGATTTGACATTTAAGTAAATATGGGCTATAAGAGGAAGGAACGGATGGAGGTTGAAGGTAAGAATTTGGGGGTGAAAATGGCTATATAAGGAACATTAAAATAGCATAATTGAAGAATGGGTGCTTGGCCTTGGCTGTGATTTAAGGAATAGGAAATCCTTAAGGTACATTTGAGCAAGTAGATGAGGGATGTGAGCATCTCCCTGGGTAAGGAATGTTCCAGAGTAAAACTGGAAAGTTCAAAGGCCTGAGGCAGGAGTGTAGTCTGAAGAATTTAGGAAGAGTGGACACAGCAAGACTGGAGAGAAGGTCAGTGGGGTAGTGACTGGAGGTTGGGATAGCAGGTCACGTAAGGGCCTTTCAAGGGCATGTTAAGACCTTGATTTTATTCTTCATGAGATGAGTAAACATTAGGGAGTTTCAAGTAGAGGAGGCTTGATATGATGTAATTATGTTTGAAAGGATGACTGGCTATTGTGCAGAAGGAGACAGAAGCTGGCAGGGGAGGAATAGGAAAGCCAAGTAGGAGGCTGCTGCTGCAGAATGAGAAAGAAATTGAGGGTGGAGGACATTGGTGTTGGTCCGGTTCTGGTTATGATTATAAAGAGGGCAGGTAGGATTGATCATTGAGGTAGATACTGTGTGTGAGCAAGAGAGACAGATGACAGGAGGTGCTGAGGAGTTCTGACCTGGTTAATGGGAAGACTGGAGTTGTCATTCACTGTGATGGAGGTGCTGCGAGGAGGCGGAGATTTGGGATGGGACATCAGGAGTCCCCTTTGGAATTTGTAGGTTACCTGTGCTTGGAGCCCAGTGTATATCATCGTTGTTGTTCCCCGAGGCCAACCACGACAATGAATCCTCCAGGGAGGCCCATTTTCCAAGTGTAACCTGCTTTCCTGCACCTCTCTCCATCTCCAGTGTTCCTTCCCACCCGTTTTCACACCCTGCAGCTGTTTCCCTTGTGTCCTTCTTTGCCCTTTAAGTAGTTTTACCAAACGGCAGTGTAGACTCCCTGAACATGATGACTCTGTGTGTGTGTCCCCAGCATGAGCACATACCCTGTGCACTGTAGTCATCAGTAAGGATTTGTGAGGTGAAGGAGTCTGTCTCTCACCAGTTTGGATGAGGCGGCCCTCCAACCTGTGGTCTGCTGCTCACAGTAAATTGTGTGTATTTCATAGTCTCTGCATGTTTTGCGAGGCCTCGTTTAATTTTTTTTTAATGTGTATTCATTTTTGAGAGAGAGGGAGAGACAGAGCACGAGTGGGGGAGGGGCAGAGAGAGAGGGAGACACAGAATCCAAAGCATTTCCAGGCTCTGAGCTGTCAGTACGGAGCCCGACGTGGGACTGGAACCCATAGACTCTGAGATCATGACCTGAGCCGAAGCTGGACACTTAACCGACTGAGCCATCCAGGTGCCCCTCACGAGGCCTTGTTTAGAAAGCCATCAAATCTGTATTTATTCATTGTGAATGATCTAACCTTGTCTTTATGCTAACTACTTTTATCCTTTGGGTTGTTTATATTATCGTTTTATCTGATGTGCATGGAACATTAAAATGTAGTTTTATTGATTCTAATTTCATAGGGTCATCACTAAATAGACACATCAAGGTAGTTTTTAAGTCATCTTTCTTTGAAATCAAGATGATGAATGAATTCATTGTTCTTTTCTCTCCTAGAAATCTGGAAACTTGATGACTGTTTGCCAGAGCACTTAAAAAATGAAATCATAGAGAGTAACCCAGAACAATGGCAAGAACATAACGCATTTGAAAATACTGTTCATCAGAGGATAACTCATTCCGTGTTAAGGCAAAATTATATATATGACTTAGATGGAAAAACTATGAAACCAAATTTAACTTTACATAACCAGAGCAGAAGCAATGAAATAAAGAACACTGCAGATCTTCCTGGAGATGGAAAATCCTTTCTCCATGCTAATAATGGACAATTTCATACTAAAATTAAATCCCCTGAAAGCAGAAAACTCATCAGTAGTAAGACCCAATTCAGCAAGCATCAGAAAACACAAAAAACAGAGAAGCCTCATGTATGCAGTGAATGTGGGAAAGCCTTCAAGAGGAAGTCCTGCCTCACGGATCATCAGATCATTCATACCGGAGAGAAACCCCACAGATGTTGTCTGTGTGGGAAAGCATTCAACAGAAAGTTCATGCTCACCGAACACCAGAAAATGCATACAGGAGAAAAACCTTATGAATGCAATGAGTGTAGCAAAGCCTTCCTCAAGAAATCACGGCTCAAAATACATCAGAGAACACATACTGGAGAGAAACCATACATTTGCAGTGAATGTGGAAAAGGCTTTATCCAGAAGGGAAATCTCATTGTACATCAGCGCATCCATACAGGAGAGAAACCTTATATATGCAATGAATGTGGGAAAGGCTTCATCCAGAAGACCTGTCTCATAGCACATCAAAGACATCACACAGGAAAGAGTCCCTTTGTGTGCAGTGAATGTGGAAAATCCTGTTCCCAGAAGTCAGGTCTCATTAAACATCAAAAAATTCACACGGGAGA
This sequence comes from Paguma larvata, assembly GCA_030068075.1. Lineage (NCBI taxonomy): Eukaryota > Metazoa > Chordata > Mammalia > Carnivora > Viverridae > Paguma > Paguma larvata. The sequence goes on along the minus strand of CM057841.1, from coordinate 7,176,872 downwards.
GAAACCCTTTGAATGCAGTGAGTGTGGGAAAGCCTTTACCACAAAGGAAAAGCTCATTGTCCATCAAAGAACTCATACAGGCGAGAGACCCTACGTCTGCAATGAGTGTGGGAAGGCTTTTGCCTACATGTCTTGCCTTGTTAAACATAAGAGAATACACACAAGAGAGATATGTGGAGATTCAGTCAAAGTGGAAAATCCTCCCTCAGAGAGTTACAGCTTATCACAGACTAGCGGTGCTGTGCAGGAGAAAGGCCTTGTTAATGCAGTGACTATGCAAGTGCCTTCTGTGGCTTGTCAGACACCATTAAACATCAGTGGGCTCTTAGCAAATAGCAATGTGGTCATAGTGGGACAGCCTGCAGCCAGATGTGCACCCTTAGATAACAGAGGGTTTGCACAGGACAGAAACCTTATGAATACAGTGAATGTGTTCGTGCCTTCTGTGGTTAATTATGTCTTATTTTATGTCACAGAAAACCAGTAGGAGGAAGCTCGGAGACATTCTACATGGAGGATTGGGCAAAAATTTCTAGATCGTATTACGGCTGAAAAGTATATACTGAGAGGAATTGTATAAATGCTGAGGCTAGGAAAACCTGATCTTGTCCTATTAAAAATATGCATTGATACAGAGGCATAATCTGATGTTAACCCAAACACATACACATCAGTTGCTCTATTGTATCTGTTAAAGGAATGGAGGAAGTCTGAGTTCAACTAAGTAGAGGAAATAAGTAGGTGAATTTTAAAAACATACCAAATGATTTGTATCTGGAATGCTGCTATGAATGAAAAATCAGGAAAGGGCAAATATTGGATGGGTGGGATATGGGGCATGTGTATATTAATTCAGTTTCCCCAGGCCAAGGTGAAGGGTTAATTGGAAACTGGGATGTCTGCCGTAAGCTCTTAAAAGTTTATTTTATGCAGAGGCACTCATGAAACAGCAGCCTTAGACTGTCAGTTCATTCGTTTACAGAGTATTTGTCAAATACTCCCTTTGTACTGGGTCCTGTTCCAGACGCTGAGGATACAGTCGTGACCAAAAATAGAAAAAGCCCGTGGTTTCCTCGAGAGAGCACTGAGGTTACTGGATTGTCTTTAAGTGGTACCTTTACACACCAGCTAATCTAGTAAGAGGATGTAAGTATCCACACTAGGGGAAATAGTCTTGGTTTGTTCTGTTTGCTGTAAGAGAATACTGTAGCCTGGATGGCTTATAAAAAATTGTTTTTTTAAAAAAGAAGTGCAAAGTTCCTACATAACAAATGTTTCAAAACTTTCTAAGTATGAGACGTCTTGAATAAAAACGAAAAAAAATTTCTGTTGTGGAAGCTGCAAAGTCCAAGTTGAAGGCGCTGGCAGATTCGCTGCCTATTGAAGGTCTGCTTCCTGGCTTATGGAAGGCAGTCATCTCACTGTCCTCACATAGGGGAAGGGAAAATGTTAAAAAATGTTTATTCATTTTTGAGACAGAGACAGAGACAGAGAGTAAGTGGGGGAGGGGCCGAGGGGGAGGGAGTCACAAAACTTGAAGCAGGATCCAGGCTCCGAGCTGTCAGCACAGAGCCTGATGCGGATGCGGGTCCCGAACTCATGAACCGTGAGATCATGACCTCAGCCGAAGTCGGATGCTTAACCTACTGAGCTACCCAGGCGCCCTATCAAGGGCCCACTTAATACCATCATATTTGGGATTAGGTTTCAATGTATGAATTTGGGGGGGGCTACAGGTAGTCCATAGAAGATATAGAGTATGGTAGTCCCCTCTTATATGTAGAGGATACATTCTAAGACCCCCCAGGAGATGCCTGAAGCTAGGAGAATATTCATCTCTATACATAGTATGTTTTATTTTTTAGTTTTAAAAAAATGTTGTTTTTGAGAGAGAGAGTGCAACCTGGGGAGGGGTAGAGAGATGGGGATAGAGGATCTGAAGCAGGCTCTGCACTGACTGCAGCGAGCCCGATGTGGGGCTTGAACTCATGAACTGCGAGATCATGACCTGAGCCAAAGTCGGATGCTCAATCGATTGAGCCACCCAGGTGCCCCCATAGTATGTTTTTTTCTTATACATACACACCTATGATTGTCTAATTTATGAATTAGGCACAGTAAGAAATTAACATCAATAAGTAATAATAGGACACTTAGAATAATATATTGTATAAAAATTATGTGAATGTGTTCTCTCAAAACATTGTCCTGTACTCACCCTTCTTCCTGTGATGATGTGAGATGATAAAATGCCTACGTGATAATGAAGTGACATGTAGGAGTTGTGACTGTTTTAGCGTTAGGCTACTGTTGATGTTAGAAGGAGGATCATCTGCTCCTAGATCACATTTGACTTCAGATGACTGAAAGCCTTGAAAGCCAAACCATGGAATTGGTTCAAGGGGTTATGAGAATTTCTTGTCCAAGGGGTATATTACCTCAAGGGAGGGCAAGGACCCTTAATGGAATTTAAAGCACTTTAGGATGTAAGTTATTTTTTTCATGTCCATGTCTTATCTCCCCAAATAGGTTAAAAATTCCTTGATAATCTTTTTTTCTGTTTAAATTTTAAAGTTTTAAAAACAAAAACAATCAGTTCCTCAATTGCCCTAAACCAAATTTCAAGTACTCAGCAGCAGTATGTGACTAGTGGCTATCTCATTGGACAGCTAACTGTATGGCTAACTATATATAGCTAACTATAGCTAAAAAGCATAGACTGAGAGAAATCTATTATAATTCCCAGAAAGTTATCTTGGGGAGTATTGGTTTACATGGTTTTATATTCCCAGCACAGAAAAATTAAGACAAATATGTTGATTTGGAAAGTGAATGAATTAGCCGGTGGACTAGTCCGAATATTTTGTCATTGAAGGAAGGGATGAGTCATTCAGAGGCTGTTCTAAAGAATACAGATGTCTCCTTCCAAACTGAGTGTGATTAGTGGGTCAGTAACTGAATATAAACCAGGCATAGCAGAAAAGAAAATGGACCCTCAATAAATAGCATAAACAGGAGGACAAGAATCTTAGTCTCTAAGAATGGAGGAGAATATGGGAGATGGGAGGTGAGATCCCTGAGTGATGTCATGGAGAAGAACATTTGTTATTTATCTACAGAACTATCACCCTTGAGAGTTGCCACTAAATCAAAGGTTCCAGCTCCACTGTTCACTACTGAATTGAGACACATGTGTTTTCTTCATTATTCTCTCTTCCTCTTCTGGGATTGGCCTCTCCTTATCAAGTATCTCCCCTTAATCTCATAACTATCACATAGTTGTCCACCTATCCAAGTTACAAACAGTGAGTTCTCTCCTAGAAAATGAAACGGAGATTTCCCATCCTGTGGCTGTCTCAGAACTCAATATGAAATACTAGGATATTGGTATTCGCTCCTTCAAGTATATTTTAAAGCACCAACACAATGCAGGAAACTGTTCTGCACAATGAGGATACAATAGTGAAAAAATAGGCAAAGGAAACTGCCTTTATGGAGAGAGAGATAGTAAGTGGATTAAGTAATGTTAGAAACTGTAAATGCTATGAAGAAAACTAAAGCCTAGTAATATTAATATTAATGAATAGGTAGTTACAGAGGAGGGTCTATTCCCTCCTCCTTAACCCTCCATGGGCTTTTCTGAATATAATTTGAGCTAAGACAGAACGGCTGAAGGGAGTCACCCATCATAGTTTTGGAACCACGTAACATTTAATAATTGTTTCTATGGATTGTCTGTAACAAGCCTCCTGCCTCGGATCTTCTGAGAAACAATGCAAGCTCTTGAGTCACACCCCCAATACTTCCTAAATCAGAACCTCTGAGGCTGGAGTCCAGGACTCGGCATTTTGAACCCCGGCCTGATATACACCTAATTTTGGCACTCTTTGTTCTAAATCCTGGGTTACTAACCACCACCGCCCTCACCTAATGGGATGGATTCAGGCTGTGCCTTTCTCATTGGCACGAGACCTTTGTTGGCCTCACTTTTGGTGGCCTTTCTCCCAGACCCCAATCGCAATTCCAATTTAGGTTCGTCCCATCCGCTCTTTGCCTCTAGTGGGTGATGGCCTGCCTCACAGTGTACCAGTATGTGGAAATCCTGTGTTCTTAAAAACCACTTTCTGCAAGCAATCTTCCGCCATAAGCTTTGCGTGGGTGTCTGTTTACCGGACGTATTAAATTTTCTTACCAGCAGTTAATTCTCTGCTGCGGTATCCACACCTGAACTCCTCCTCGTCCGTTTGGAAAGTGAGTGAAGTGAGTGAGTGTGCGGTGTGTTTCAACACAAAGTGGGTAACATACGTCCCGGTCATATAACTCCCTAGCAAGCTCGTCGAACACAATGTAGCCCGCACCACGTCTGCCTCGCGAAGCTCCAGACTGAAGATTTACCAATCTTCCGCGAAAGTCGACGTTGAGGATAAGAGATAACTTTAGAAACCTCTCACCTTCCTGGCCGTTCCCTGCCTCTGGCCGCAAACCCGCCCTTTTGCTTTGAGTACGTCGGACGTCCCAATATGGCCTCCCGCGCGGCCACGGAGAGCGGGCGCGGACATAATGCCTCCTAGGAAATACCGGAAATTCGTTGTTCGCGCATCTGTGAAGGCCTCCAGTGCTCGTCGTACGCTGAGGAGTTCCCGGAAGATCCATGTTCGGTTCTCCCCATGCGTCCGAGGGAAACTCGGTCAGTAGGTGGTTTTGTCCTTAGAAAGTTGTTTTGTTTCTATTTCTATTTCTATTTCTATTTCTATTTCTATTTCTGTCACGGTGGAGGTTTTGCTTCTCACAGGGCGACGTGTGGATTTGCTGTACTGTGGATCCATGAAATCACTGCTGGGTTCGGTCGAGGAGGGTGGAAGCACCGAGGTGGAGGTATTTAAGGAGAACCAGGTGGGGCCCAGATTTGAGGTATTTGAGGGGAACCAGGCAGGTGTGTCTGTGGTTGGGGGTACTTCTGGGATCATTAAGACGCTTAAGTATCTGTAGGGATCAACGACCGTGTCCGCGCTGTCGAGACTCTGGGGTTCTGCAGATCGCTCCTCTTGTCGCCGGTGCAGGCGGTGCAGATCATTTGCTACGATCGAAGTGTCTGGTTCCGGTGGGGAATTTAATTTGGAGCTCGGTGGTGTTGGGGCCCAGGTGGATGCTCATCACATCGGGTTGTCTCGCCAGGGTTTCAGATTAATAAGGGCGTGTGTGATCCGTGCCTGATAGAGAAATATTTGTGAGGGCTGAAGCTTTGGACGCCAAGGACCTGGCGCTGGCGTTTTGGTTGAAGTTCTTAGCTGGGCTGCTGGGACAGGACGCAGCAGAGCCCAGAAGGGTAGTTCGAAGCTCTCTGTGGTTTGGTTTTGTTTTAAGCCTTTTGTCCAGGGGTGACTTATTGCAGACCGAGGGACTAAGTCGCCACCACCGTCTGTTAGTCGTCGTCTATGGCTGTTTTCCCGAGGCAAAGGAAGAATTGAGTCCTTGTGACAGAGATCTTAAAGTTGAAAACGTATAATATCTATACCTTTGCAGAAGATGTTTGCCAACGCCTGCGCTCACCTCTTAGTATGTAGGAGAGGCGAACACCGTTACTTACTTACCTGACATACATCCACATTTTGTTCTTTGCCAATGGAATCTCCGTTTCGCTTAGTATCCATCCCTCTTGCAGGTGACCCACATCTCTGTTTGTGACTAAGTACCGGTTGATGTTAGTCAGTCGTGGTGGTCCAGTTCCGATTGCTAATGACTGATCTTCTGTGAAATGAGCTTAGTGTGTGGTGCAGTTCCAGCCAAGCTTCTGTGAAAATCTGCTTAGTGGTTTCTGGGGGAGCATTTTCTCTTTTATATTAGTAATTCTTTGAATCTCTTTTTCCATGTCCATGATGATGTTGTCTGATATTCTCTGAGTATAACTTTTTTTTTTTAAACGTTTACTTATTTTTGAGAGAGGAAACAGGAGCAGGGGAAGAGCAGAGAGAGAGGGGGCCAAAGGGTCCAAAGCCGGCTCCTCTGTGCTGGCAGCAGAGAGCCCCATGCGGGGCTTGAAGTCACCAACTATGAGATCATGACCTGAGCTGAAGTCCACACAATCCATGCTTAGCTGACTGAGCCACTCAGGCGCCTCCATTGTCTGAGTATAACCTTAATCTTTCATTCCAGCTTCTAATGTTTATAATTATCCTTATCTTAATGCTTTGGTTCTACTCTGCAATATAGAGTTCAAAAGTGGGGTGGTAGGAACATCTTTGTCTTGTCGCCTACCATTAAAATTCACCTGCTATATTGTCTGGAGTTAACATGTTTTAGGAACATTAATCCAGGACTTTAAATTTAACAGCATAAAAATATTTGTAGTATTCTTTCAGACCAAAAAAAAAAAAGCCCATTATTTTATTTGAGTCATACCTCTCACTAATTCCTTATATTCTTTATTTACACTTTCTCCTTTGACAGGATAGGTATTTGTAGTAAGGCAAATATGCCTTATTGGCCTTTTAATATAACAGTCTTTTAGTATATTTCAGCTCTTCCCTTTCTTTGTTAATTTAAAATATCTACAAGTTAATCACTATAAAGGAAATGTACATATATAAACAGTCACTGCCCAGGTTAAGAAACAACACTGCCAGCACTCCAGTGTATTTGTGAACCTCTTCTGAAATTATATCTCATCCTCACACCCAAAGGTAATTATCATCCTTCTAGTGTAGCAAGCACTTTCATGCTTTTCTTTAGTTTTATGATATAATTAACCATTCCTAATCATTATAGCTGTGTATGAAAGTAATTATGCATCATGCATTTTTTTAAGTTTATTTATTTTAAGAGAGAGAGTTGGGTAGGAGCAGAGAGAGAGAGAGAGAGAGAGAGAGAGAGAGAATCTGTCAGTGCAGAGCCCAAGGTGGGGCTCAATCTCAAAACTGTGAGATCACGACCTGAGCTGAAATCAAGGACTGGTCACTTAACCCCCTGAGGCACCTACATCATGTATTTTTTAAATTTATTTTTTAATGTTTTATTTATTTTTGAAAGAGAGAGAGACAGTGCCCACAGGGAAAGGGCAGAGAGAGACACACGGAATTGAAAGCAGGATCCAGGCTCCCAGCTGTCAGTGCAGAGCCCAGCTCGAATCCATGAACCGTGAGATCAGGACCTGAACCGAAGTCGAAAGTTGGGACATTCAGCTGACTGAGCCACCCAGACACTCCTCAGCTGTTCATGAATTTTAACTAAAAAGATATTTTAACACCCTCCATTCTCCATTCAAGCCTAAGCCAGATCATGCTTCATGCCTACTTTACTTTAATTCCTTTGCATATTTACTAATTCTGATCTTCCTTCTGGTTTTTGTCAATGTTACCATTGCATTTGCTTCCTGAAAGCTTCCATTTTCTTCCCACCATATCCTGATGACACTAAGTCCCAGTTAACCACGCTACTTGTCAGACATGAAATTCTTCTCTCAGTGTCTCTGTAACAATAGTTTCTTCTTGCTCATGCAGAGATTTCCCTTTTCTTCCCTAAACTCCCATGTGTTCCACACACGATTGCTTTCTTGATTCATTTTTTAATAATTTTTTTCTTGATAGCCTAGCATAACAGCAGAGGGAAAATCATGAAGACAGAAAAAGAGCTTTCATTCTAAGATGAGGAAACATACACCTGATCCAGTAAGAAGATACATCGTGTGTCTAGAGGGTGAAAAGCGCAGCTGTGGATGAAATGGTATTTGGAATATAATGACGGTAGTAATGGAAAAGTAGGGGCTGGGACTGGGGCTTCTCTCGAAGAGAAGCCTTTTTTTCCTAAAAGGAAAGCGAACATCTCCCTGAGGTGTAGGTTACATGTGCTCGGAGCACTCTGCTGTGTCATATTGTTGCTCCCCAAGGGCAACCACGACAATGAATCCTCCAGGGAGGCCCGTTTTCTAAGTGTAACCTGCTTTCCTGCACCTCTCTCCATCCCCAGTGTTCCTTCCCACCCGTTTTCACACCCTGCAGCTGTTTCCCTTGTATCCTTCTTTGCCCTGTAAGTGGTTTTACCAAACTGTAGTGTAGGCTCCCTGAACATGAGGACCGTGTGTGTGTGTCCCCAACATGAGCACATGCCCTGTGCACTGTAGTCATCAGTAAGGATTTGTGAAGTGAAAGAGGAGTCTGTCTCTCACCAGTTTGGACGAGGCAGCTCTCCAACCTGTGGAGTGCTGCTCACGGTTAATTGTGTGTATTTCATAGTCTGCATGTTCTGCAGTATTTGGAACGTCGCCCAATTTGTGTTTATTCATTATTACCGTTTTTTTCCTAACATACGAGGAACAGTAAACATGGAATTTTATTTACACTCATATAATAGGTTCATCATAAAGTCACCTCAAATGAAACTATTTAAAAAATACTTTAATTTTAGGGGCACCCGGGTGGCTCAGTTGGTTAAGCATCTGACTTCGGCTCAGGTAATGATATCGCGGTTCGTGGGTTTGAGCCCCACGTCAGGCTCTGTGCTGACAGCTCAGAGTCTGGAGCCTGCTTTGGATTCTGTGTCTCTCTCTCTCTCTGTGCTTACCCCAGTCACATCTCTCTCTCTCTCAAAAATAAAAATAAACATTAAAAAATACTTTTATTCTAGTCAATATGGTAGAAGAATTAATTTTTTTCTTTTCTAGAAATCTGGAAACTTGATGGTCTTCTGCCAGAGCACTTACAAAATGAATTCATGCAAAATAGCCTAGAACAATGACACAAACAGAACACATTTGAAAATTCTCTTTTTTGAAGCAAAACTCATTTGGTGTTAAGACAAAAGCATGCATGTTTGACTTACATGGAAAAGGTATGAAATCAAATTTAACTTTACTTAACCAGAGCAGAACCACTTCAGAGCACACTGTAGAGCACACTTTCTTCACGTTAATCATGAACAATCTCAGAATGAAATTAAACCCCCTGAAAGCTAAAAACTCATCAGGACTAAGTGCCAAATCATCAAGCATCAGAAAATTAAAAAAATAATGTATGAAGTATATGAAGTGAATATGGGAAATGCTTCATTCAGAAGTCCTGGCTCACTGATCACCAGAATCTTCATGTAGGAGGGGAACCCCACAAATGCCATCTTTGTGGTAAACCATTCTCCAGGAAGTTCATGCTCACTGAACACCAGAGGACGCATAAACAGGAGAAAAACCTTATGAATGCACTGTATGTGGCAAAGCCTTCCTCAAGAAATCATGGCTCAATGGACATCAGAAACACACACATGAGAGAGACCCTTTATGTGCAATGAATGTGGAAAAGGCTTTATCCCTAAGGGAAATCTCACGGTACTTCTGCTGATTCATACAGGAGAGAAACCTTATATATATATATGCAATGAGTGTGGGAAAGGCTTCACAGCCAAAAGACAGGCCTCATAGCATATCAGAGATTTCACACAGGAAAGACCCACTTTGTGGGCAGTGAATGTGGAAAATCCTGTTCCCAGAAAACAGGTCTCATTAAACATCAAAGAACTCACACAGGAGAGAAACCCTTTCAATGTAGCGAATGTGGGAAAGCCTTACACAGCTCTTTATACATCAGAGAACTCATACAGGAGAGAAGCCATATAGATGCATTGAATGTGGGAAATCTTTTCAAGGGAAGTCAGTCCTCAATACATCAGAAAATTCATTTAGTCAAAGTAGAAAGTCCTCCCTCAGTCTCAGGTCCTCACAGACCAGTGTTGGCCTGCAAGAGAAAATCCTTTTTAATATGATGACCATGCAAGCACCTTCTATGGCTTGTCAGATGCCATTAAACATCAGTAGACTTCTAGCAAATAGGAATATGGTCATAGTGGGACAGCCTGCAGCCAGATGTATTTATTAAATACTACATTTGTACTGGGTCCCATTCCAGAAGCTGAATATTCAGTGGTGGCCAAAACAGGAAAAGCCCCTGGTCTCCTGGAGAGAGCATTGAGGTAAACTGGATCATCTTTAACTTACTTTTTAAAAGTAATTTCTCTGTTCACCATAAGGCTGGGGAACTCACATCCCAGAGATTCAGAATCACATGTTCTCCCAGCTGAGCCAGCCAAGTGCCCCATGGATTATCTTTACATGGTATCTTTACACACCAGCTAATCTAGTGAAAGGATGTAAATATCTATATTAAGTGAAATAGACATGGAGTAATTGGTTCAAAGAGCATATTATTTTAGAGGATGGAGGAAAGACTAATTGTTGTTAAGATTATAGTATACAAGTTATTTTTTATTTTTTTTAATGTTTATTTATTTTGAGAGAGAGAGAGGCAGAGCATGAGTGAGGGAGGGGCAGAGAGAGAGGGAGACACAGAATCCGAAGCAGGCTCCAGGCTTTGCGTGATCAGCACAGAGCCTGATGCGGGGCTGGAACTCAAATGACCGTGAGATCATGTGAGTCTGACGCTTAACCGAACGAGGCACCCAGGCACACCCCCAGAAGTTATATTTTAAATGAGTATTTCTTTTTTTGAAAAAAAAAATGCTTATTTATCTCTTCAAGGAGATTACAAATTCCCTAATTTTAGTGACTTTACTTAAATTTTAATGTTTAAAAAATTCTGAACCAGGAAGATGAAAAATCGTTGCCTCAGACACACTGAACACATTTGAAGTGCTCAATAGTACATGTGAATGGTGGCTATAGAACTGGACAGCACTGACACTGAGCAAAAACGTGAGACAATGAGAGAATCTGTCATCATTTCCATTACACCAGAAGATTATACTGCAGAGTGCTGGTTTCCATGATTTTATATTTCTAGCAAAAAGAAAAAAAAACCCTAATTATATATAGATTTGGATAGCGAATGAACATATTAATGGGCCAATAAGTATATTTTGTCACCGAAGGGAAATTGGGTTCTAAAGAACAGAATTGTCACCCCAGAGTGTTTTCATTGTGACATGAGAGACTTAATAACTGTTTATAAAGGGACAAAGCAGAAAAAGTGATAATAATAAAAGTCTTCTTAGTTCTTCTGAAGAAGGAATCCCCCTTCCCCTCATTTTTTGGTTTCTTCATCCTTCATCATCTTCATTTATCACTTCAGTGAAGCTTTGCCTCACTTGGCCAGGTTCCCCAGTCTTTCCGTATAAGCACTTTATACACTTGCAGTTTTATATATTTTTTGGTGGCGACTGTGAAGATAATACATAGATTATATTTTGGGTTGATCCCTGATGTTGTCACATCAACCTCTAATGATTTACAATCCAGATAACTCTCACACCTCCATTCTTGATTAATTGTATCATAGTGATGCTGGATGAGAAAGCGAATAAGAGAAGATTAGTCTGGAGGGGAGAAGGACTTCCATTTTAGAGCTCTGTAGTTTGAGGAGCTGTGGCGGTGCATGAGGCAGCATATTTGATGCTGTTAATAAATTAAAAAAAATTTTTTTAACGTTTATTTTTGAGAGCATGAGTGGGGAAGGGGCAGAGAGAGAGAGGGAGACAGAATCTGAAGCAGGCTCCAGGGTCTGAGTTGTTAGCATAGAGCCCGACGCAGGGCTTGAAACCATGAACCGTGAGATCATGACCTGAGCTGAAGTCAGACACTGAAATGACTAAGCACTCAGGTGCCCCAAAAATCTTTTAACTAGAATTTAGTGGATACATATTCAGTGTGAAGATACTCTAGATCTCAAGCCCAAATCCCTAATATACTCAAAATTACTTAATCCATTCAAAATTTTGAATGGACTTTATGAATTTTTGCCATAAGATCATATAAATACTGTGTGGAGATCACTATTTCATCCTTTCAGGAAGTCATTAAAAAATACTGAAAGTTTTATAATTGGCTTTTTTTTTAAGTTTATTTATTTTTGAGAGAGAGGCAGAGAGAGTGAGCAGGGAGGGGCAGAGAGAGAGAGAATGTCAAGCAGGCTCCGCACTGTCGGCATGGAGCCTGATGTTGGGCTCGAACTTACAAGCATGAGATCTTGACCTGAACCAAAACCAAGAATCAGACGCTTAACCGACTGAGCCACTCAGGCATCCCTAGAATTGGCTTTTTAACGGCTATAGACATGACTTCTGTTGAAACGATGTGTTTAATTCACCAAACTGCCTGCTGATATACAGTCAAATTATTTCTTTTTTTTTTCTTTTTTTTTTGAGAGAGAGAGAGAGAGAGAGCTGGAGCTGGGGAGAGGGAAAGAGTGGCAGAGGATAAGGAGGGAGATTCCCTGCTCAGCGTGCAACCCACAACAGGCTCAGTCCCACAACCTTGGAATCATAACCTGAGCTGAAATCAAGAGTCCAAGTCTGAACCAAGTGAGCCACCTAGGCACCCCAGGTTATTCCTAGTTAACAACAAAACAACAAATTACCAAAATTTCTATGGTTAATATAAAGAGTTTTTAACGAAGATTCTTACCATTGGAATTTATCAGTCTATAAAAAGAAGAATTTAAATTGTATGGAAAATTCTAAAGTACCTTGAAAAAAAAATATGTACAGATTATATCCTCTATTACCCCACCTCTTTTGCTTGCATAAAATAATGGATAATATTTCTTTTTTTTTTTTTAATGTTTGTTTTTTGAGAGACAGAGCATGAGCAGGGGAGGGGCAGAGAGAGAGGAAGACATAGAATCTGAAGCAGGCTCCAGGCTCTGAGCTGTCGGCAGGGAGACCTTGTCCCCTTTCAGGACTCAAACCCACAAATTGTGAGATCATGACCTGAGCCAAAGTTGGACACTTAAGTGATTGAGCTACCCAGGCGCCCCAATGGCTAATATTATTTAAGTGTGGTATTTATTTTACTTGGAAATAATGCCAAACAAGATAGTAGCATATTTGATCGTTTAATCGCCCTTAAATGCTTGGGTAGTTGGGGGAAATATTTGTGTATATTTGAAGCCTCACCCTTCCCCCTTACCTATTAGAGGGAGCCTCCTGTCCAGCACCCCTTCCCAGGCCCCTGAGGGCATCCATTTTCGCAGCTCCGCCCCCAACCGCACAGGTCCAGCTGGTCTCTGACCTACCTGATCCAGACCAGCGTTACTCATTCTCACCCCACTCATTCTCACCCGCGCTGGCCCCATTCTCAAGTTTCGGCAGGACTCGAATCTCCATTCTTTGGTCCGCGGTCTGACCGCCACCCCTCCTGCATCTTGGCTTCTGCAAAACTCGAAGGTCATGGAATGGCCTCTAGCCCGTAGCTGCTAGTGGCTTCTCCGCCCAGAGGAACTGCACTTCCTGACTGGGAGTGCTCCTACCTAGTCCGCAGGGGCGCCGCCATCTTCCCAAAAGGACAGGTAGAGAACCGTAGAACCAGCGCCGGCCCTGAAAACTTACTCATCACAGCCCCGCTAGCCAACAAGAAGGCAGGAAAGGCAAGGAGACACTCCTAAAGCGATTTCAATTTCTTTGGGCAACTGCCCAGCGGGCAGCTTAGACCTAGTTCACCAAGGTGGGCGTGGCCACTTAGGTGTAGAAGAGCATCTGGGGGATGAATGGGAACCGTTGTGAAGGTTCCAGCTCCACCTGAAGCGTCCCTAACCACCATGAGGTGTGGGGGGCGCGAAAAAGGGGGTCATTTCAGAGGGGGTCCAGCCTTTGGTATATGCAGGTGGAGTGTGGAGAAGTTCAGCGTCAAGTGGGTAGGGCTCTGCACGTGTCTCTGGAGTGAAGTGCCTGCGAGGCCAGTGAAGGGTCCTTCTGGGAATTTCTTTTGTCTCAGTCACTGGAGAATGTGGGGTTTAGTAATTGACTCGGAGTGTATTATGCTAAATGAAATAAGTGAATCAGAGAAAGATAAATACCATATGATTTCACTAATGTGAAATGTAAGAAATAAAACATGATCGTATGGGAAGGGGGGAGAGAAGAGGAGGAAACAAACCAGAAGACTCTTAAAAAATTTTTTTAATGTTTATTTATTTTTTAGAGAAAGAGACAGAGCGTGAGCGGTAGAGAGGCAGAAAGAGAGAGAGAGCCTGACACAGGGCTCAAACCCATGAACCGTGAGATCATGACCTGAGCCGAAGTCAGATGCTTAACCAATCAAGCCACCCAGGCATCCCAGTACTGGAATTACTTAAAAAGTTTAATTTATTTAAGTAATTTTTAAAAAGATTTTATTTTTTGGGGCATCTGGGTGACTCAGTTGGGTAAGCGTCCAGCTTCAGCTCAGGTCATGATCTCAGGGTCCGTGGGTTGAGCCCCGCCTTGGGCTCTCTGCTGTCAGCGTAGAGCCCGCTTCAAGATCTTCTGTCCCCCTGTCTCTGCCCTCTCTCTCCACCCCCCCAAAGATAAATAAACTTAAAAAAAGAAAAGAAAAAAATGGGGGCACCTGGATGGCTCAGTGGGTTGAGCATTCAGCTTCAGCTCAGGTCACCATCTCACAGTTCGTGTGTTCAAGCCCTGCATTGGGATCTGTGCTGGCAGCTCAGAGCCTGGAGCCTGCTTCGGATTCTGTATCTCCCTCTCTCTCTGCCCCTTTCCCTGCTCATGCTCTGTCCCACTTTCTGTCAAAAACAATTTTTTTATTTTTATTTTTAAGTAATGTCTGCACCCAACGTGGGTCTGGCACTTACAACCTTGCGATGAAGCGTTGCATGCTCTACCCGCTGTGCCAGCCAGGTGCCCCTGAAGTATTGGGATTTTATGGTAGGGACACGTATATTAGTTTTCTATTGGTTCTGTAATAAATTAACATAACCTTCGTGGCTTAAACAACGCAAGTTTATTACCCTACAGTTCTGTAGATTATAAACTCAACATGGATTTTCCTGTGCTAAAGTTAAGGATTTTCCCATCAGTAGGAGTACATTCTTTTCTGTAGGCTCTAAGGGAGAATCTGTTTCTTTGCCTTTTCCAGCTTCCGGAGGCAGTCCCCACTCCTTGGCTCCTGTCTCCCTGTCCCCTCATCTTCAGAGCCAGCAATGGTGTGTGGATTTTTTGTCACATCACATCTCTCTGGACTCTTGCTTTTCACTTATGGGGACTCTTGTGATTACGTTGCGCTCACCCGAATAATCCAGGAAATCTCCCTATTTTTAGGTTATCTGATTAGCAACTCTAATTTTTTCGTCAGCAGCCTGAATCTCCCTCTGCCATGTGATGTAGCATATTCACAGGTTCTGGGTATTAGAAAGTGGATATCATCCGGGGGGCGGGGCATGATTCTGCCTATTACAGCACCTGTGGTACCGCTGACAAGGTGTGTGGCTCAAAGGAATATACTGCTTAAAGTGAATTTGCTTTTGAGTTCTTAGAATCAAGTGAAGTCAGGAGTGGGAAGTTCCAGGACCAGGGGAGCATTATTTCCGGGGACATCATTAACATGACATGTGAAGTCTGTGACCAGAATTTGAGTGACAATCTAGAAGAATAAAAAGACAAAGATCCCAGTTCTGGCTGTTTTCTAAGAGCAGAAGGAAAGGACTGAGGTCCAATTGAGTTTTACAGATTTCTTTATCCCCTTTTGCTTTCCTGTTGTATTTGTGGAGGTTTATACAAGTTGATTTGATTAATGGGAAAAATGCACATTGATAAAGGCCTGAATTTGAAGAAAAATAAATATTGACCATAATGTCAAAATCAAGGCAAACATGGAATGATGGAAATGTGGGTCATAGAATCTGCTCAGAATTTTAGAAGTCAGAATATTAATTAAGAATATAAACTATAAGACTCTGAGTTATTTATTTTAAGCTACCCAGATTATCTCTAGTATTTTTGGCAGCCATTTCCAGAAATGTTACATGATTTGCAGTTTTGTACAGAGAAAGTAGATGCTTTACTCAGAGATGTAAATATTTCCTGGCAATGAAATTTTAATAAATTTCTCGATGGCCCTACAGGGGACAGTGGCCTCAATAGCAGCTTTCTGGTGTACTCAAGAAGAGGCTTTCTGTGGTTGTTTCTCTATTTTTTCTGTGTGCGTGTGGCCACACATATGCATGTTTGTGCTTTCGTATTGGGATATAACATATACATAATAAAGTGAATTTTTATATATTTGTACACCTAGCCAGCATAAAACATTTATTGAACAAGTTGTTGTTTCCTCTAGAGTTCCTTCCATACCTGTTATCCCATCCTTTTCAAGGTTTAAAACCTATATTTATTGAGATGAATTAAGGTTGAAATGGTCTCTCAAAACATTTTGCTGAATTGGATTTTGAGTATAGATCTACCAGTAGAGTTTGTTTATTTATTTTATACATTTTCTTTCTTTTTTAAAAGCATATTTATTTATTCATTTGGAGAGAGTGAGCAAGTGAGCAGAGGAGGTGCAGAGAGAGGGACAGAGAGAGAATCCCAAGCAGGCTCCACACTGTCAGCACAGAGCCTGATGTGGGGCTCGAACCCATGAACTGTGAGATCATGACCTGAGCTGAAACCAAGACTTGGATGCTTAACCGCCTGAGCCATCCAGGCACCCCTTTAATTTAGAAAACCTTTTGAATTATTGAGTGAATGGATGACTGAATTATAGTAGCAGGATGTCAATATAAGACTTCCCTCTCCTCCACGGTATATAATGTAAAGTTACATATATAGATACAGCCTATACATTAGGAATGATTAGATTTCTACACATCTCTTCCAAACTGTCAAATAATCACCTCAGATGAAAGAAGAACTTATATTGCTGGGCACCTGGGCGACTCAGTCGGTCAATCATCTGAGTCTTGATTTCACCTCAGGTCATGATCCCAGGGTCATAGAATTGAGCCCTACATTGGGCTCCATGGTGAGCAGCTTAAGATTCTCCCCCTATGCTCCTCCCCTGCTCATTCATGCTCTTTCTCAAATAAATAACATAACATAACTTAAAAAAAAAGAATTTATTACTGCAGGGATCATTGTTATTTGAAAACGTAGCTGTAGAGTTCATCTGGGAGGAGTGTGAGCTCCTAGCAATGTGGTGTCATGGGGAAAGGACTGGTTCCCTATGTCATTGAAGGTGTCCAATTGACATCTCGTCTTTCTCAATTGTGAACTGATTTTTGGGGGTATCTGAAGTGCTGAATAATGTAAGAGAGGTTGCAAAACTTTTTATGCAGAGGACCAGATAGTAAATACTAAGGGCTACTAACTGTCTCTGTATCATATTCTCCTTTTTTCTTTATAACCTAAAAAATGTAGAAACTCTTCTTAGTTACAGCCATGGACCATAGTCTGCTGACCCCTACATAAGACTTGGAGTTTGTAAGTGGTAGATTCTCAGTCTCCTAGATGGATGGCGGAGTGTTCTCCCCAACTCTTGAGGCTAAGCCCTTGTCCAAGATGTACTTGCTCAATCTGTAAAAGGTACTATGTAACAGTGTCTGCATTTTGTGCCCAAAGATATTTTTCCAAGTATTCTGTGATTTTTCCTAATATGGTACCAAACTACCAGACCAATGGAAATCTTCAAATTGAAGCTAGGAGATAAACCATAGATGGAAAAGGAAAACCATGCTTGGAGCTTTCCAGGTAAGTAAATGAGAAGCATCCAGGTAGAAGAAAATAGAAGTAAATTCCTTGATTTGTGAAGGCCTCACACCTTTTAAATACTGTGAACGTGTCTCATCTACTAGTTTCTAAACTTTTGATGGTTGCTAAGGATATCTAAATGGAGCCTCCAGTTATTACTCTCCTATGTTATTTATTGCTTATGCATTTAGAGGAAAATATTCCTGTGTTCTCACCTCTGGATTTGGTCCTGATTTACTTCATCTAGGATCTCATCTTGTTTTGCTTAGATGTTTTTTGTACTGAGGATTCTCAAATCTTTCCCTTTTCGTTGCCAGATATAGGGCCATTGTATGTTCCTTCTTCTCTTGCTGTTGGAAATCCAATCTTCCATGACTCTGTGCAAAGAGAATACTTCAGATTCATCGCTGTCTTCTGACTAGTGAATCTTCCTTATTGGGCAATACTGATTTCCCTTCCTGACATTCAACCAACTTTGAGTGCTATGTTTCCATGACAACTTGGTCTTTTGATGTGTATGTATTTCGTTCCTCATTCTGGGTGGGTAAATATGAGCAAGACTATCAAAATACTAATTATAGAATCAGGGAGGTGGGTATATGGCTGTTCACCATACAATTCTTTCAATTTGTGTGTGTGTTTGAAAATTTTTATAGTGAATTGGTAAGGGAGGAGCTATAAATATTGTAATTTTCAGAATGAATTATAGCTTCCAAATGTACTGAAATAATGGAATTCACTTAAATGAAAAAACAAAACCAAGAAATTCACAATCTTAGATTTCACCTGAAATCAAACTGTAACACTCTTGGATGCTTTGCTGATTTCCACGTATATTTACTGGTTCAGATCTTTCTCTTGATTCATCTTAGTTGTTACTCTTGGTTTAATTTCCCTAGTCTAAAAGATCCTGGTTAGCACCCTGTTACCAACTATATGATATTTAAGTCCCTCTGTAATCCAGAGATTCCAGGACACAATATTTTGCTTACATTTAGTTTTCTCTCTATTCCTTGAATTCCCGGTTAGCTTCGTTTAAACCAATCTCTACAACAAGTGGAAAATTAGGTGCTCCAGTTTGCTGATCTGGAACGAGGACCCCTTAATTGATGAATTCCAGATCTATGACAACTGAGGTATAATTCAGGAAGATTTGGGAGTATCATTGGCAAGAAGAGGGCTTGGGGAATAAAACAGGAGGAAGCCAGCCATTATAGTCTGTAGTTCCGTTATTTAAGGGACTTGAAAGGAAACAGTGACAGTTCAGCAGTGCTCTGCTAATCGGTGCTTAGATGGTTTAGATGGTTTTCTGGCCTAATTTTATTTTGTATGTATGTATGTATGTATGTATTTAATGTTTATTTATTTTGAGAGAGAGAGAGCACAAGCAGGAAGGGGCAGAGAGAGAGAGAGAGGGAGACTGAACCCCAAGCAGGCTCTGCACTGTCAGTGCAGAGCCCAAAGCGGGCCTCGAACCCATGACGGTGAGATCATGGCTTGAGCTGAAATCAAGAGTCTCAAGAGTTGGACGCCCAACTGACCCAGGCGTAATTTTAAAATCCACATGGATGATCCTCTTTCTCGTCCTTACATGAGAATAATCTCAGCTAGACAGAAAGGTAGAGCATTGACTACAGGAATCTTCCCCACATTTTAAGAGAAGGGCACTTTAGGGAAATTAACTTGGTTGCAGTATTACTGAATTAAGAAGAGAGACAAGATTCAGGAGCAGGATGCCCAGTGAAAGAAAGTTTGCTTTCTGACCGGCCTCTTCCAGAATTTGTTTTAAGTAGATACATTTACCTGCTTATTTACCTGCTTATTTCCCTGGTCACGAGCCACTTTACTTTTGCCTCTGGAAGGGCCTCCCCTCATTCTCTGGCATTACCACTTTACAAAACCCTAAAAGTCAGAATGCATAAAGATGAGCCTGAGTCATCATTTTCCTGGTTTTAACTCTCCCAGAGTGACCTCACCTGGTCAGGATATAGTTCTTGTCAGACAACCTGTTGTTAGATGTGCGCCTTTAGGAGACAACAGAGAATCTGCACAGAAGAGGAACCTTAAGGATGCTGTCAATGTGGTAGTGCCTGCAGTTAGCAATTATGTCTTATTTTATGTCACAGTAAACTCGTAAGGAAAGTTCGATACACTCATTGTGGTGAAAGCCTTTTAATAAAAGTTTTAGCTTTTTATGCAGTCGAAAACTTTCACTGAGAGTACCCTAATGAAGCACTGATCATGGAAAGATAAACCTCATTAAATATCAGTGGCTCTTAGAAGGTTGAATTGTAGTGAGCTTGACTTCCTTGATTATTCTCAAAAAGGACTGAGCTGCTATGCTTATGGTTATAGTTTATTATAGTGAAAAGTTACAGGTTAGATTAGCAAATGTAAAAAGCATAGGGCAGAATCCAGAAGAAACCAGGCATATATTTCCAGTTGTCTTTTTTCAGTGGAATTGTATGGACAGTGCTTAATTCTTCCACCACAATGTGACACCACATATGGAATATTGCCAACCAGGGAAGCTCACCTTTGCCTTAGTGCCCAGGGTGTTTACTGGTGGTTAATTATGTAGGAATGGAGTAACCGTATGTCTGACCTGAACTTCTCACACTCCACACTCCTGAAGGTCAAACTGATACATCTTGGCCCAGATCTGCAGGCGAACAAAAGCAGGTGTTTACCAAAAACATTGCTAGGATAGACAATATAGTATGGCCCAAACCCCAAGTATACAAAGACACTCTTCTCAGGAAGTATATTCCAGGGGCTGAGAGATTCTCTCCAAGGTGCTAGAAAGTCAATCGTTTGGGGGCGCCTGGGAGGCTCAGTTGGTTAAGTGTCTGACTCTTGATTTCTGCTCATGATCAGAGCAGATTTCTGGTCATGATTTCTGATCATGAGGTCATGATCTCACAGTTTGTGGGATCGAGCTTCACATTGGGCTCGTGCTGACAGCGTGGAGTCTGCTTGAGATTCTCTCTCTCTCTCTCTCTCTCTCTCTCAGCCTCTCCCCTGCTCATGTGCTCATGCACTCTCTCTCTTAAATGATAAACTTAAAAAGGAAAAAAACTCAGTCCTTTGGAATGTGCCGGGTTTGAACACCCCAAACCTGCCAAGTTATAGGGGTGAATAGAACAAGGTTTTCAGTTACATTCTGCAGCCTTGTTTCAGAAATGTCTGTGGGTACATTAAGTGTGTGGAATCTTTAAAGTCACAGAGAGGGAGGGAGGCAAAACATAAGAGACTCTTAAATACTAAGAACAAATTGAGGGTTGATGGGGGGTGGGTATGGGAGAGGGGAGAGTAGGTGATGGGCATTGAGGAGGGCACTTGTTGGGATGAGCACGGGGTGTTATATGAAAACCAATTCGACAATAAATTATATTTAAAAGAATAAATAAGTGTGAGGAACCTTCAGCAAAATGGCAGAGATCTCACAAAGGAGAACCTATGGTTGCAATAGATATTTGGACACTGGTCAAGTCTATCCTCATTGTCAGCAGATAATACTCCTAAATGTGTATTTCGAGATAGAATGCCTTGAACTCTTCCTTATTGCTATGTGAACGACTCATAACTCATTTGAAGATGGTTTATTGACGGCATCACATTGTGCATATTATATCTAAATCTTCCACAGCCTTTGCTATCATCTGTCTCAGAAGCAGATTGCTGGGCCAGCAAATGCTGAAGGGGAGAGTTTTACAGAAGATCGTGAATATCACAAGCTGGGAATCATGGAGGGCCTTCTTGGAGTCAGCCTGCCAGAATAGTGATTTTCAGGAAAGAAAAAAAAAAAAAAGATTCTTTGCCAAGACCTGCCATGGTTTCCGGTTTGAACAGCGCTTGGATAGGACCTATGGCTTGCCTCCTCGCCTTTCTCAATAATTTCATCCCTATGAAAGTGGATGGTATTGGTTCCATGCTAGTGTTTCCCAAATTGACAAGTATTGTCACATTTGGCCTCTACTCCCATTTTTGCTTGCCTCCAGAACACCTCCCCTCCCCTGTGATGTTCTTCCTTCATCATAAAGATCAGACATTGAAGTTATCTCCTCTCCTCTAAAATTCCTTTGTCCTTCCTTTTTTTTTTAATTATTCTTTTTAAAAATTTATTTATTTTGAGAGAGAGAGTGTGAGTGCACACATGTGGGGGAGGGGCAGAGAGAGAGGGAGTCTGTGGAGCAGCTCAATGTGGGGCTCCAACTCACAATACGTGAGATCATGACCTGAGCCAAGATGGCTCCCCTCCTGAGGAGGCCAAATGAGCCACCCAGGCACCCCTCCTTCCTCTCTTATGCTAGCTACTCTTGTACTATTTATATATATATGCAAAGTAAATAATAACATATATAATATTTATATAATTATTAATATATAATATAATATATAATATATATATTATTATTACTTTTCTTAATGTTTGTTTTTTGAGAAAGAGAGAGTGTCGTAGACTCTGGGTCTAGAGTTCTTTCTTGTCTAGCAAGAAAATGGAACCCAGGATTAAAACACAAGAGATGGCTAATGTCTGGGAGAAGACAAGAGCCCCGAGGAAGGATCCTTGGTCTATTTTTATTAGGATCAGAAGGCTTACAAACAGGGTGATGGACATGCACAAAGATACAGTGAAACTTGAACATTAACTCATGGGATGAGGGAAAGGAGGTCTTGAAGATATGCAGAGTTAGGGGTTTGGTTAATACAAAACAAAATCCTGGTGCCAGGCAGGTTGTTTACAGCAGACATGAGGCACCACCTCTGTTTACCTAAACTGGTCTAGGGAACAAGAAAGACAGAGCAAGCTACCTCAAGATCAACAAGGCACCTTTCTTTTGTTAATTATCGCCCTTCAGTAGTCTATAACCCTATTTACCTGTTTACCTAATTGGGTCCTTCCTTCCTGTGAAAGCAGCTTTCTGCTACAGTACTAAGTTGGGGGGGGGGCTTTCCCCCTGAACACCTAATCTTGTTTATTTCATATACCTTTGTTCTGTATTGGGGCCTTTGCCTCGCCCTCTCTAAACCTATTCACCCAATCTTGTTTACCCAAACTTGGGTGTGAGCAACTTATGGCTTTCTAGTTCTTTATGCCTTGTTAACCCATCAGTGCAAGCCCGGGATTCCTAAGCTTATTCCCCACAACAGAGCATAATTGGGGAGGGGCAGAGAGAGAGGGAGACACAGAATCTGAAGCAGGCTCCAGGCTCTGAGCTGTCAGCATAGACTGACTGAGCTGAAGTCGATGCTTAACCAGCCGAACCACCCAGGCCCCCCACTCTTGTACTATTTGCCTGGCTATATTAATTTTTTTCTCCCCTGAACTATGTTTTTTAGACCAGCTTTAGATTTATGGATAAGAAAAATTGCTTAGGTGATACAATGAGTTCCCATATATCCCACATCCAGTTTCTCTGTTACTAACATCTAAAGTTAGTGTGGTACATTTGTTACAATGCATGAATCAATATTGTTACATTATTGTTAGCTAAAGTCCATACTAATGCATCTATATGCCTAATGTCCCTTTCTGTTCTAGGATTCCATTCGGGATACCATATTACGTTTTGTTGTAATATCTCCTTAGGCCCTTCTTGGCTATGACAATCTCTCAGACGTTCCTTGCTTTTAATGATGATGGCAGTTTTGAGAAGTGCTGGGCAGGTATTTTGTAAAATGTCCCTCTATTGGGATTCGCCTAATATTTTTTCATTATATGACAGGTGTTCTATGTTTTGGGGGAAGAAGACCACAGAAGTAAAATGTCGTATCATGCTATGGGTCCATACCGTCAACATCCTTGAACCTGGATGAGGTGCATTTGTCAGGTTTCTCCATTATGAGGTCATTCTTCCCCACTTTCCCCCCTCCCTGCCCCTTTCTGTACTATGTTGTTTGGAAAGCATTCCCTGTGCATGATAGACCACAATTACAGAGTAGAGAGTTACTTCTTCATCTCCTTGAAGATAAGGTATCTACATAAATTATTAGGAATTCTGCATAGGAGATTTATCTGTTTTACCTTATTTAATCATTTATATCAGTATGGATTCCTGGACACTTATTTTATACTTTGGGTTATAATAGTTTATTTTATTCCTCAGATTTTTTTCCAATTGTGGCCATTGGAATTGTTTTTAGTTGATTCCTATGGCCCTTTAAAATACCCCCATCACTGGGGATTTTTTGTTGTTGTTGAGCACTCTCTTCTTCTTCTTCTTCTTCTTCTTCTTCTTCTTCTTCTTCTTCTTCTTATTCTTATTATTATTATTATTTTTGGTGCTACAGGGTGCACCAGGCTCAACTTATATGTATCTTCAGTCCTCCAGTCAGTCATTTCTCCAAGAACCTTGCTTCATTTTACTGAAGAATGGTATTAGAAAACAAGATCTGGGTCCCAAGTGCCATGCCGTTATTTTGAATTTTCTGTAAACAAGAAACATTCCCTCTTTGAAGCCAGACACATAGCATCTTCAAATCTTTTTGACTCTGGTTTCTGGTTCCATTGTCTCCTACTCTGACTCTGACCTTCCTGCCTTCCTCTTATAAAGCCCCAGTGATTACATTGGGCCCACCACATAGTCCAGGATTATTTCCCCATCTTCAGATCCTCAACTTAGTTACATCTGCAAAGTCCCTTTTGTCATATAAGGTAACATGTTCACAGGTTCTGGGGGGTAGGACATGGGCATCTTTGGGGGCCATTATTCTATCTTTTAAAGCCACAGCTTTTAAAACATTTTTAATTTATGAGAGAGAGAGAGAGAGAGAGAGTGGGAAGGGGCAGAGAGAGAGGGGGGACAGAGAATCTGAAGCGGGCTTTGTACTGACAGCAGCGAGCCTGATATGGGGCTTGAACTCAGGAACCGAGAGATCATGACCTGAGCTGAAGTTGGATGCTCAACCAACTGAGCCACCCAGGTGCCCCTCTTATGAGGTTTAAATAACTTGATGTTTGCAAAGCATTTAGAGCTGTGCCTGGAGCATTGTGCAAGTGGTAGATTGAATTATCATTATCATCTTTTGTCCTAAGGTGGTTTTTGGTGGTCCAAAGCTACTGTTTTGGACTCTGTTCTTTGGAAACCACAGGTAGTTCATGACAATTAGCAAAATCAACTTGGTGGCTTAGAAGAGTGTCCATTAATTTCCTCTCTAAAATTGCTGAACAGATATTAAAAGAGAATGGGTAGACTGAGTACTATCCCAGTATTTAATGGTCAGATATTATCATACGCACCCCCCCCAAATGCAGCCATTTTGTAAGCAGAAAGAAGTGTCCACAGAAAAAGACCAGATACTGGTGGGGTTTTTTTTGGTTTTTTTTGTTTTGTTTTTTTAATTTTCATTTTCTAAAATGACAAAGAAGTCATGTCAGGCCCCCAGCTATTTTCTGTAGTCTATGCCCTACTTGCCCTACTTAGTACACTTCTTGCAGAACTTCCTAGGAGGTGTCCGGATTACAAAGAAATGCAAGAACCTTAGTAGTTAAAGATTTTTAGGGAACGAGGGCAGTGCAAAAAAACTAAGTCTCTAGCCAAACCATATAAGAGGAAATCAGTGGTAAAAAACTCCAAGTTGCTGTTTCAGAAGTAAGCTAGCCCTGCACTCTTTGCCCAAGATGATGAGGCCAAGACTCCATCCAGTTTATACTGGGCCTTGAAGCATGCAGATAGCTCCTTCTACATGTCTGACATTTACTTCTCCTTCATTATATTGATAAAATCTCGGGGGTCCTGGGTGGCTCAGTTGATTAAGCATCTGACTCTTGATTTTGAGTCAGGTCATGATCCCAGGGCCGTGGGATCCAGTCCTGCAATGGGCTCTGTGCTGAGCTTGGAATCTGCTTAAGACTCTCTCTTTCTCTCCCCCTCTCCCACTCCCCCTCTGTCTCAGTCCCTCGTTTGTGCTCTATCTAAAATACAAAAATATATATTAAAAAATAAAATCTCTGCCTAAGGAAGAGCGCAAACCTCATTAAAATAACACACAATGTATGTATAGGCCAATTGCCTTAAGATGCACGCATGCTCTATTTCCACCTCTACATAGGATGACAAAACTCTCTTTTCTAAACATTCGTCCTAACCTTAAATAAAAGAAATCCACTCACTGCTTCTTGGGAATTCAGGGCTTTGGGAATTAATCCCTGTGATCTCCGTGTTTGCTGAAAATAAAACTTCCTTTGTGACAATCCCACGTGGAATTGTCTGGTTCTTTTTTTCTTTTAAGTGTATTTTGAGGGGAGCCTGGGTAGCTCAGTTGGTTAAGCATCTGACTTCGGCTCAGGTCATGATCTCAAGTTTGTGAGTTTGAGCCCCCCTCCCCCCATCCGGCTCTGTGCTGACAGCTCAGAGCCTGGAGCCTCCTTCAGATTCAGTGTCTCCCCCTCTCTCTGCCCCTCCCATGCTCATGCTCTGTCTCTCTCTGTCTCTCAATAATAAATAAAGTTTTTTAAAAAAGTGTATTTTGGGAGAGCATGAGAGCATGACAGGGTAGGGGCAGAGAAAGGGAAAGAGAGAATCCTAAGCAGGCTCTGCGCCATCAGTGCAGAGCCCTGTGAGGGACTCCAACTCACAAACCATGAGATCAAAACCTGAGCAGAAGTCAGAAGCTTAACCCACCGATCCACCCAAGCCCTCCTTAGGTAGTTTGTATCTGTAACTCACCAAGGAGCAAATGCACTAGTTCAGTTACAACTGGAGGTTTGGGGAATCAGTGCTTGTGGAGTATTTGGGGGGATATCACTGATGATGGGGGTTTATGTGAGAGGACATTCATGAAGAGGTCTGTGAAGGGATGGCTTTGTCTTCCTCATACACCCCACAAATATGAACCACCTCCATGGCCAGGCGGAGCATGCGGCTCAGCTGGGTAGGTGGTGGTGCTCCGCTGATAACAAGAGCTAGTGACAGGTGGCCGGTTACAATCGTTTCGGCCCAAGTGGAACAGCTTTGGACTCTGGGCAAGGCAAAAAGTGGATTTACCAAAGCTGAAACATTTCTTAAAGCGTCTGCCTCCAAGAGCAAGTAGCAGCCAGGCCTCGGCCATGTTGCCTCACAGGTGTAGGTGAGAAATCCGGGACCCACTGGCTCTTCCGCCAGCTGCTGCGCCTGCGCGTCAGGGGTGCTGGAGACAGCGGAAGCGGGGCGGCGGGCCGAGGGCGCGTGGGGGAGCCCGGAGCTTCTGTCTTTGACCTTTGGTCCGGCGGTCAGGCAGAATCCCCGGAAGCCCTGTGGTGAGGCCCGAGGTCAGCTGGGGACTGGGTCCTGAGGAGGAGGCTGGGTAGGCACAGCGACCCTGGGCTCGAAGTGCCCCGGGTGGTCTCTGGTTCAGGGTCTGAGGTAGATGAGGGACAGAGCCCCGGATTGGAGCGTGGTTTGTTGGAAGTTTTTGTGGGGACGGGAGGGGGGGTCTCAGTGAGTCTGGGGGACAAGGCGTGTGACTATAAAAGGAGAATACGTTTTTCTAAATAATCAATTTCTTTTGAGTCGGGAGGGGGCAGAGGGAGAGAGAGCGCGCGCGAAGAGAATCCCAAGCTGGCTCTGTAGGGTTAGCACAGAACCCGATTTGGGGTTCGAACTCCCTAACCGCCTTGATAAAGGGAGAATTTCTGGCAGGGGGATGAGAGAACTGCTTGACAAATGCTAGACCTGTACACTGGACGGTAACATTTGCTTTATGTGTTGTATTAAACTACATTTTTTAAAACTTTTCAAAAAGATACAGTAGGGGGCGCTTGGGTGGCTCAGTCACTTAAGCATGGGACTCATCTTTCTTCTTTTTTTTTTAATGTTTATTTATTTTTTAGAGAGAAAGAGAGAACATGAGTGGGGGAGGGTCAGAGAGAGAGAGGAAGACACAGAATGTGAAGCAGGCTCCAGGCTCTGAGCTGTCAGCACAGAGCCCGAGGCGGGGCTCGAACTCACGAGCCATGAGATCATGACCTGAGCCAAAGTCGGACACTTAACGACCGAGCCACCCAGGTGCCCCGGGACTCTTATTTCAGATCAGGTCATGATCTCCCTGGCTGGTGAAGAGAGCCCATTTGGGGGTCCTGTATACCTCTGTGCGATATCTCACACTCTCTCAAAATAAATAAACTTTAAAAAACGGAATAAAGTACTGATACATGGCACAATCCAGATGCACCTTGAAAACACTGTGCCAAGTAAAGTTCAGTCCCAACAGATGATAGATTCCATTTCTAGAAAATGTCGTGAGTGAGCAAATGTATGGAAACAGAAAGTAGGTTCCTGTTGCCCAGAGATGGGTGGGATGAGGCTACTTAGGGTATGGCTGAAGGCTACAAGTTTGTTTCTTTTTTGTTTTTTTATGGTGATAGAAATAATAAAAAAATGGTGTGTTAATACGTGCACAGCTATATGATAAAAACCCTGAAACCACTGTGCACTGTAGGTGGTGAATTGTACCACAGTGCTGTCCCACAGCTGTTAAAAAAAGATAATGCTGCAGTACCTAGTTTAAAATCTTTCAAAGTGGGGTGTCTGGGTGGCTCAGTCCATTAACTTCAGCTCAGGTCATGGTCTCTCAGTTTGTGGGTTTGAGCCTCATGTCAGGTTTAGTGCTGACAGCTCAGAGCCTGGAGTCTGCTTTGGACTCTGTGTGACTCTCTCTACCCCTCCCCTGCTCGGACTCTTTCTCTCTCTCAAAAATAAATAAACATAAAAAAAATTAAAATCTTACAGAGTAGGGGTATCTGGGTGGCTCAGTTGGTTAAGCATTTGACTCTTGATCTCAGCTCAGGCCTTGACCTCAGGGTCGTAAGTTCAAGTCCCGCCTTCGGCTCCACATTGGGTATGGAAAATACCCAATAAGAAAAAAATCTTACAAAGTAGACTTCAGAAAACGTAGTATGTACAAAGAGGGGTTGTATACTTTGAGAAAAGGATCAGCTTACCAGGAAGTGATAACAGTTCTGAAGGTCTGTGCAGCTACCATCAGAGCTTTAAAATTTGTGACACAGAATATTGACAGCAGTGAAAAGAGAAATAAGGAAACCCACAATTATGTATGGAGGTATCAACACTCTTCTCTCAGTCATTTACAGAATGTGCACAAAAGATCAGCAAGGTTATGGAAAACTTCAACAACGCTACTAATCATGGTGACCTAAATGGAACATCATACTCCACAATAGCAGATACACATTCTTTATGATCACACGTGAAATATGCAACCAGCTAAACCAAATTCTGAGACATAAAACAAATCTAAACCTAGGAAAGAAATTATGCAGTCTTTGATCATAATGGAATGCAGCCAGAAGTCAGTAGCAAAAGATATTAGGACATTCTTCTAAATAATCTGAACTAAGAAAACACACTTCCAAATAAACATGAGTCCAAGTGGAAGTCTCCCACCGGCGCCATCTTGAACAGATTTAATAAAAGTGTTACATGTCCAACTTTGAGGGATGCAGCTAAGGCTGTGTTTACAGGGAAAAAGGCATGAAATGCTTCTGCGGATCATGTTTTGTGTAACTTTGCCAAACTCCTTTATTAATGTTAGGAGCTCTTGTTATTTTTTTATTTTTCAAAGAAGCCATCTATTTTCCATCAATCTTATTTCATTTTTGTTCCACAGATTGTACCGAAACAGTTTAAGACCACTCAGTGGTCATTATTACCCATTCGGTGGCTGGAGCAGTGGGAGCCGCACCCCAGTCTTCAGCGGGGTGCTGAGGACTGCAGTCTTCGGTGGGGAACTGCTGAAAAGGCACAGAGGCACGTGCCCACCTGCAGAGCAGGTCTGAGACCGCAGGTGCAGCAGCCATGAACTCCGGAGCCGGAGCAGTCCGTTCACCCTGAAATTCTTGCTTGGTCAGTAGGTTTATTTTTAAATTCCATCCAGTTTCTTAGTAGATGACCTTGTCATTTGTGAGGGAAGTGAGCTTTCCTTCTTTTCCCAACTAGAGGCCTTTTATTTCTTTTTCTTCCTGATTGCCCTGACTTAGCACCACCAGAACTATGTAGACTAGAAGTGGAGAGGAATCCTAATTTGATCCTGGTGTCAGAGCAGAGCGTCGAGTATTTCATTATTAAGTAAATCATTAGCTGTAGGGGCACCTGCGTGGCTCAGTCAGTTAAGCGTCTTCCTCTTGGTTTTGGTTCGGGTCTTAATCCCACAGTTTTGTGAGTTTGAGCCCTGCGTGGGGTTCTGTGCTGGCAGCGAGGAGCTTCCTTGGAATTCTCTCTCCCTCTCTCTCTCTGCCCCTCTCCAACTCACACTGTCCCTGTCTCCCTGAAAATAAATAACTAAACTTAAATATATAATGTTAGCTGTAGGTTTTCATTGATCTTTTTAATGAGGTTGAGGTTGAGGAAGTTCCATTCTGTTACTAGTTTGCTCGGAGTTGTTTTTTTTTTTTTTTTTTTTTTTCCCCAGAAACGGATGCTGGCGTTTGTCTAAAGCTTTTTGTGTGTCTATCGAGATGATTATGAGACAGTGCATTTTAGGTTCTTAATGTGGTCAGTTAGATACATGGCTTGAGTTTTGAATGTTCAACAAATCTTGCATTGAATCTTGTAGGATCAAGTACTGTAAAACCTTGGATTGAGAGTAACTTGTTCTGCGAGTGTTCCAGAAGAGGAGCAAACATTTCTAATAAACTTTAACTTGGTAAACGAGCGGTGTCTTGCAATACGACTAGTACTTGATGGCAGATGTCACATGATCACTGGCGGCTCTTCTCTCTCTCTCTCTGTCTCACTGCGTGATTGTGGATGATTGTCAATGCAATGTCACATTTCCACGAAACTCCGCAAAAAGAGGCAAAAGCAAGCGTCTTTCGATAGGTTCCTTGTCAAAGTTGCACGAAAAGGAAAAGATTCCAGTGAGCCAATAGATGGCAGTGATTCCATTAGTGATTGTGAAAGTTGTCCTACACAATAACCTTTCTCTGTCTCTTCTCCCTCACATCAGCTGTGAAGGTTTTCAAAGGTAAGTGCATGATAATTTATTTATTTTACTTTGTATTTTCTTTATTGTTTTCTATTATGTTACAGTATTGTAATCCTGTTTATATGATAGGTTTGGGATGTGGAACAAATTATCTGAGTTTCCATTATTTCTTATGGGGAAATTTGCTTTGATATACAAGTGCTTTGGATTACAAGCCTATTTCTGGAACAAAATATGCTCCCACACC
The DNA here is from genome assembly GCA_030068075.1 of Paguma larvata. Lineage (NCBI taxonomy): Eukaryota > Metazoa > Chordata > Mammalia > Carnivora > Viverridae > Paguma > Paguma larvata. The sequence goes on along the minus strand of CM057841.1, from coordinate 7,146,244 downwards.
AAGGTTTTGCTGTATCTTTCATCAAAAATGTCTTATCCTTTAAAATATATTGTGGCATTTTATTTGCTAATGTTTGGTTAATGAGAGGTGCTAATGTATAGATTTCTTGTAATGGTTTTGTGTCAGAGGAATGCTACATTCATAGAGTAAGTTGGGATGTATCCCTTCCTCTTTAAATTTGGTTAGAGTTTCATAGAATTGGTTCGAATCTCATTCTCCCTTTCCCCACCTGGTCCTGCAGTGGCATCTGCACTCCCTGGGCCGGCCAGGATAGTCTCCCAGATCAGGTGAACATGATCTGAGGCCTCAGAGTCCCTGGTGGGACCACCCACACATACCAAGTGACCCTTCTCTGACCTCTGTGGACCAGGGCCAGTTCCCAGACCTCACCCTGGACACCCTGGAGAAACATGACCAGAGAGTCTGGTTAAGAGGAAGTGGAGGGTCATACTTTGTGCATATGGGGCCCTAGAATCTGTTTCAGGAGGATCCACAGGTGATTGGTGTGTACATAAAAGTGTGAGAAGCCATGCTTGACAAAGCGGTTCTTAGCGCTGACTTCCCATCGTGATCCCCTGAGTAGAGTTAGGAACTGTCATCACCTGTGTGGCTCCTCCAGCGATTCTGTCATTTGGCCTTGGCAAGGCCCAGAGTCAGCATTGGTTTAATGAAGTAGCCCTGATAACCCTACTGTGAGGTTAGGGCCAATCATTACTGTGAAACTCCCAAGGAGGCAGGGTTCTTGGTATTGAGTCCAGATTATAGTCTATGGGAGATAAGGGGGGCCCTGCTCTCCATGGGCTTTTTAAAAACGTGTTCTGCTATTGTGATTTTTATTTTTGTTTTACAATCAGAAGATATCACTTTGTGTATTATTTCGCAACTTGCTCATTTCAGTTCGGAATGTATCGTGATCTTTTCACACCAAATAGCATTTAATGGCTGTAATGCAAAGTCAGTTACTCTTATCTGGTAGGCGCCAGGTTGTTCCTAGTATTCCCCTACTGTAAAAAATAGACAACCTTCTCCAGCAAATAAAAGCCCTGGACCAGATGGCTTTCCTGTGGATTTTTTTTTTTTTAATTTTTTTACCGTTTATTTTTGAGAGACATAGAGACAGAGCGTGAGCGGGGGAAGGGAAGAGAGAGAGGGAGACACAGAATCCAAAGCAGGCTCTAGGCTCTGAGCCATCAGCACAGAGTCCAACGCGGGGCTCGAACTCACAAATCGTGAGATCATGACCTGAGCTGAAGTCGGCCGCTTAACCGACTGAGCCACCCAGGCGCCCCTTTCCTGTGGAATTTTACCAGACATTTAAAACAGAGTTAATTCCTATCCTCCTCAAGCTGCTCCAAAAAACTGAAACGGAAGGAAAACTCCCGGACTCATTCTATGAAGCCAGCATCACTTTGATTCCCAAACCAGATAGAGACCCAGCAAAGAAAGAGAATTACAGGCCAATATCCCTGATGAACATGGATGCAAAAATTTTCAACAAGATACTAGCAAATCGAATCCAACAGCATATAAAGAGAATTATCCACCATGATCAAGTAGGATTCATCCCTGGGTTGCAGGGCTGGTTCAATATTCGCAAATCAATCAATGTGATAAATCACATTAACAAAAGAAAAGATAAGAACCATATGATCCTGTCAATAGATGCAGAAAAAGCATTTGACAAAATACAGCACCCTTTCCTAATAAAAACTCTCAAGAAAGTCGGGATAGAAGGAACATACTTACACATCATAAAAGCCATATATGAAAAGCCCACAGCTAATATCCTCAATGGGGAAAAATTGGGAGCCTTCCCCCTGAGATCAAGAACACGACAGGGGTGTCCACTCTTGCCACTGCTATTTAACATAGTGTTGGAAGTCTTAGCATCAGCAATCAGACAACAAAACAGAATAAAAGGCGTCAATATTGGCAAGGAGGAAGTCATACTTACACTTTTTCCAGATGACATGATACTTTACATGGAAAACCTGACGGAATCCACCTAAGGCCTACTAGAAATGATCCATGATTTCAGCAAAGTTGCAGGTTACAAAATCAATGTACAGAAATCGGTGGCATTTCTATACACCAACAATGAAGCAGCAGAGAGAGAAATAAAGAAGCTAATCCCTTTCACAATTGCACCAAAACCCATAAAATACTTAGGAATAAACCTAACCAAAGAGGTGAAAGACCTCTACACTGAAAACTATAAAAAACTTATGAAGGAAATTGAGGAAGACACAAGGAAATGGAAAAACATCCCACGCTCATGGATTGGAAGAATAAATATCATTAAAATGGCAATACTACCCAAAGCAATCTACACATTCAATGCAATCCCAATCAAAATTGCACCAGCATTCTTCTCAAAGGTAGAGCAAACAATCCTAAAATTTGTATGGAACCACAAAAGACCCCGAATAGCCAAAATAATACTAAAGAATAAAACCAAGGCGGGAGGCATCACAATCCCAGACCTCTACTACAAAGCGGTAGTCATCAAGACTGTATGGTATTGGCACAAAAACAGACACATAGACCAATGGAATAGAATAGAAAACTCAGAAATGGACCCGCAAGTATATGGCCAACTAATCTTTGACAAAGCGGGAAAATGTATCCAATGGAAAAGAGACAGCCTCTTTAATAAATGGTGCTGGGAGACCTGGACAGCAACATGCAAAAGAATGAAACTAGACCACTTTCTTACACCACTCACAAAAATAAACTCTAAATGGATAAAGGATCTGAATGTGAGACAGGAAACCGTCAAAATCCTAGAGAAGAAAGCAGGAAAAAACCTCTTTGACCTAAGACGCACCAATTTCTTACTCTACACGTCTCCAAAGGCAAGGGAATTAAAAGCAAAGATGAACTACTGGGACCTCATCAAGATAAAAAGCTTCTGCACGGCAAAAGAAACCACCAACGAAATGAATAGGCAACCAACGGAATGGGAAAAAGATCATCGCAAATGACATATCGGATAAAGGACTAGTATCTAAAGTCTACGAAACTCCACACCCGAAAAACGAATAATCCAGTGAAGAAATGGGCGGAAGATATGAATAGACACTTCTCCAAAGAAGACATCCAAATGGCAAACAGACACATGAAACGATGCTCAAGGTCACTCATCATCAGGGAAATACAAATCAAAACCACACTGAGATACCACCTCACACCAGTTAGAGTGGCTAAAATGAACAAATCAGGAAACTATAGATGCTGGCGGAGATGTGGAGAAGAAGGCACCCTCCTACACTGTTGGTGGGAATTGAAACTGGTGCAGCCACTCTGGAAAGCAGTGTGGAGGTTCCTCAAAAAAAATGAAAATAGAGCTACCCTATGACCCAGCAATAGTACTGCTAGGAATCTACCCAAGAGACACAAGACTGCTGATACATAGGGCCACGTGTACCCCAATGTTCATAGCAGCACTTTCGACAATAGCCAAATCATGGAAAGAGACCAAGTGCCCATCAACGGACGAATGGATAAAGAAGATGTGGTACATATATACAATGGACAATGGTATATATGTGGTACATATATACAATGGACATCAACATGGATGGAACTGGGGGGTATTATGTTAAGTGAAATAAGTCAGTCAGAAAAAGACAGGTACCATATGTTTCCACGAATAGGTGGACTTTGTGAGACTAAGCAAAAACCAGGGGGAGGGGAAGAGGGGAAAGGAAAAAAAGACACAGAGAGGGAGGGAGATAAAACATAAGAGACTCTCAAAGACTAAGAACAAACTGAGGGTGAGGGGGGTGAGGGAGGGGGCAGAGGAGGTGACAGGCATTAAAGAGGGCACGTGTTGGGATGTCTACTCATACCAATGTGACGCCATCACCATTATCTTGGTCCATGACATTTCTATCACTGCAAAAGGACCTCCCATACTCAATAATCAATTCACTCATATTCCCTCCTTACCCAACCACGGGAGGTCCTAATATGCTTTCTGTCTCTATGAATGTGAATAGTCTGTATATTTCCTATAAATGGAGGCATGTAAAATGTGGCATTTTGTTTCTGGCTTCTTTCCTTAGCATACTGTTTTTCAGATTCATCATGTTGTACTGTGTATCAGTCTTTTATTCCTTTTTATAGCTGAACAACTTTCTCATTGTATGTTTATGAGATGTTTTCTTTCCACCTTTGGGTATTATGAATAATGCTGCTGTGAACCTTCTTGTATACTTTTTGTTTGAACATCTGTTTCAGTTCTTTTTTTCATGGAGGTATAATTGACATACAATGTCAATTGGATAACATAATGATTCGATATTTGTATATATTGCAAAGTGGTCACCACAATAAGTCTGGTTAACATCTTTCATCCTGTTGTTTACAAATATTGTTGTGTGTTATGATAACTTCTAAGATCCACTGTCTTAGGCACTTGTAAATGTTCAATATGGTATTATTAACGATAATTACCATGCTGTACTTTACATGTCCATGTCTTATTTATTTTATACCTGGAAGTTTGTATCTTTGATGACCTTCATCTCATTCTCTCTTTCTTTCTTTTTTATTTTAGAGAGAGAGAGAGAGCAAGCAGAGAAGAGGGGTAGAGGGAGAGAGAGAGAGAGAGAGAGAGAGAGAGAGAATCTTAAGCAGGCTCCATGCTCAGTGTGGAACCCGATGTGGGGCTCAATCCCATGAACCTGGGATCATGACTTGAGCCGAAATCAAGCATTGGATGATTAAAGGATTCAACCACCCAAGCAACCCTCACCCCTTTATTTCTTTAGAGTACATACCTAGGGGTGGAATTGTTTGGTCACATTTAGCTTACAGAATAACCATAGTGGCTGCACCATTTTCCATCCCCACCACTAATGTCTGAGGACTCCATATTCTTCACATCCTCACCAAAATGTCTTATTTTTATTATTTCTTTTTCTTTTTTTCCTAAGTTTTTAATTTCTTTAAGGAAGTTCTATACCGAACCTGGAACTCGAACTGATGACCCTAAGATCAGGAGTCGCATACTCCTCTGACTGAGTCAGCCAGACACCCTTAAGGTTTCTTTTTCTAGAATGCCGCTTGTAGTGGGTTTAAGTGGTGTTTCATTGTGGTTAGTTAGTGCCTTTTTTAAAGTTATGGTAAAATATACATTACGTAAAATTTACCACTTTTATACTGTTGTGTAAAGTAAGTCTATGCTCAAATTTGATTCTAAGTCCTAAACCACAGATCAAGAGTCCACGCTATACCTACTGAGCCAGTCTGACACCTCACCATTCTTATCCTTTACAAGTATACAATTCAGTGGCATTAAGTACATGTCCATTGTTTATTGTGCACCCTCATCACCATCCATTTATAGACCTTTCCCCAGCATCTCGGGAAACAATAACTTGCCTTTTCCCTCCCCCTAGTTCCTGACAACCATGATTTTATGTTGTATGAATTTGATCTCTCTAGGTATTTCATTTAAGCGGAATCATCCAGTTATTGTTGTTTGTGTCTGACTTCTTCGATGTAGCATAATGTCTTCTAGGTTCATCCACATTGTGACCTATATCAGAATTTTGTTCTTTTATAAGGATAATAATATTCCTTGTGTGTGTGTGTGTGTGTGTGTGTGTGTGTGTGTGTGTGTGTACACTCCATATTTTGCTCATTCATCCATAGACATTTGGTTTGTTTCCATGTTTTGGCTTTTGTGAATAATGCTGTTTTGAGCATTGGTGTAAAATATGCTTGAATTCCTGCTTTCCGTTCTTTTGGGTATATACCCAGAAATGAAATTGCTGAATCATGTGGTAATTTTATGCTTACTTTTGTGAGGAGCCGCGATGCTGTTTTCTATAGCAGCTGCGCCATTTTACATTTCCACAAGCAATGTTCAAGTGTTCAAATTTCCCTGCATTCTCACCAGAACTTTTTTTAAATTAGCAGTTCTAATGGATATGACTTATTGTTTTGATTTGCATTTCCTTGGTGACTACTGTCATTGAGTATGATTTTATGTGCTTGTTGGCCCTCTGTAGATTGTTTTGTGAAATATATATTTAATCCTTTTAGGATTCAAAAAATATTCTAATGATCATTTATATTTGAAAGAGAGAGAGAGAGACAGAGCATGAGCTAGGGAGGTGCAGAGATAGAGGGAGACACAGAATCTGAGGCAGGCTCCAGGCTCTGAGCTGTCAGCACAGGGCTTGAATCCACAGACCATGAGATCATGACCTGAGCCGACGTCAGACACTTAACTGCGTGAGCAACGCTGACAACCCTAGCCATTTTTAAATTGTATTTCTGTCTTGTTGTTCAGTTATAAGAGTTCTTTGTGTTCTGGATGCTACCTTCTGATCAGACGTATGAGTGGCAAGTGTGTTTTTCCTTCCTGTTGAGTGTCTTTCACGCTCTTGACAGTGTTTTTGATGTACAAAGGTTTTTAATCACGATGAAGTGCAGTTTATGTATGTTTTCTTCTGTTGCTTGTGCTTTTGCTGTCATGGCTATGAAACCATGAACAAATCCAGAATCATCAAGATGAACCCTTATATTTTGTTTTGAAATTCATAGATTTAGATCTTACGTTTTCCCATGTTTGCCCATCACTTCACCATTCCCATTATTCTCTTTGTTCCCATTGCATCCCAGATCCTAATAACTCCCTTACACTTAACTTCCCTGCACACTTTATCCCCTCGTAATCTTAAGCCTGACCTTGCACTTTAACTGCTGAGCAACATTTAACACCCTTTTGCCTTTTGTCCTCCTGCCTTATCTCTTCCTGCGTGCTCTCTGAACCCCACACGTCCGGGTCCTCACATCACCCTCCTATCCTATTCTCCCACTTCCGTGTACCGTCTTCTTTTAAATATTTTTTTTAATGTTTATTTATTTATGAGACAGAGAGAGACAGAGCGTGAGTCGGGGAGGGGCATAGAGATGAGGGAGACACAGAATCTGAAGCAGGCGCCAGGCTCTGAGCTGTCAGCACAGAGCCCGATGCGGGGCTCAAACTCACAGACCGCGAGATGATGACCTGAGCCGAAGTCGGACGCTCAACCGACTGAGCCACCCAGGCACCCCTCATATACCTTCTTCTTATCTTACTATACCATGTGCCCACATGCTGTCACTTTCCAAACCCTGCAGTTGTAAACATTTGCCACTGATTGTTTCTAATGAATGCCCAAAAGTAGGAGTGTTCGCAGATGAAATCAATGATCTGAGATCAGAGATCTGAGTCAAATCAAATAGAGAAAAACCGTGAGGATGTATGTTTCCAGCAAGTTAACAGAACGGTAAACAGTGAAAAATCTCTGGGCTTGGGCTTTTGAGGAGTTCCAGAGCGATTCTTGCCCCCTCCAGTGGCTGCTAGGTTGCTGATTTTCACTGTTACAATAGTTGCATGGTGGTTGGTTTTCAAGACTACTGTGGAACCGAAGAGATGGGGTTAGGTTGGGACAAGTTACAGTGCCACAAATCTTACTGTGGTTTGACTTGTGGATTTAATCAGCTGCTCAGCAAGGGGAAAATGATTATCTTCTAACCAGGGCCTCCCACCTGGGTCAGGACAGAACACAAAATATTACATCAGCGTCCCCACTGTTCAACATAACTGAATAAACCTTGTGCAGCCAACTTGATCTCTTTCATCATCTCTGGACATGCATTTATTTCACTTCTCTTCTCTCATCATATAAACATTATGCTTGGGATAACTCCATCTATTCTACACATGAGCCAGATATTAGTGGGGTCTACAATCATCCCTTGGAGTCTTGACTTTTACCTGACCAATTCCACAGCCTTGAAAGGCTAAAGCATTCCCAGGAATTTGTGCTTATTTCCAGTTCACACTATCAGGATCATCTGTGATCTCACCTCAGCTTTCCTCCTAAGTGTAGACATTGCTGTGTATAAAGACAGGCATCTAACTGAAGCCTCAGTGAACATTCGTAAGGAATCCACTTACACAGAAAAACATCTGTGACCTGTGTGGATTTTAAAAGGATGTTGTAAGAATGAGAGAAAGGTACTATGGTACACTATGGCAAAGAATTGGTATCTTTTAATTGAAAAAATTTTCTTAATGTTCATTTTTGAGAGACGGAGACACAGCATGAGCAGGAGAGGGGCAGAGAGAGAGGGAGACACAGAATAAGAAGCTGTCAGCATAGAGCATGTCACAGGGCTTGAACCGATGAACTGTGAAATCATGCCCTGAGCTGAAGTTGGCCGCTTAGCCAACTGAGCCCCTCAAGTGCCCCGGTATTATCTTTTAATAGTTGTTTTTCTTCCATGTTCCCTCTGGGCCGCTCTGCCTATGGGCCTCTTAGATCTTTGCCCTCTTTCTATGCAGTATCTCCACCTGCTAGGTCCTACTCTTCTGTCGGCCATGTCTTCAACCTGCCCAAACAACTTGCCTTCTTCTACGTTAGGAGAGGGTTCAGTTGGCCCTTTCAAGTATCTGCCCTAACTGAACACCTCAATTTATTGTGATTTAGAGAGTAGGTGAGGTTTTGCTTCAGTATAACAACTTTTAAAGAGTTCTATTTATCTTCTTTTTTTAATTTATTTATAATAGTTTATTTTCAAATTGGTTTACATATAACACCCAGTGTTCATCCCAACATGTGCCCTCTTTAATGCCCGTCACCCCCTCTCCCCCCTCCCTCACCCCCCTCACCTTGAGTTTGTTCTTAGTCTTTGAGAGTCTCTTATGTTTTATCTCCCTCCCTCTCTGTGTCTTTTTCCTTTCCCCTCTTCCCCTCCCCCTGGTTTTTGCTTAGTCACACAAAGTCCACCTATTCGTGGAAACATATGGTATCTGTCTTTTTCTGACTGACTTGTGTCATCTGAGTGTTTCTCTCTGGATCTGTCTTTCTGTTTGTTTTTTTCACAGCTATGGTTATTTCAGGAATGGTGAGTGTTTGAGAGTGGACTGCAACTCATTTTCTTTTCTTCCATTACATTACATTCCCTTCCATTGCCTTCCATTCTATTCCATCCCATTCCTTCCGATTCCATCCCATTCTGCATATAGAGAGAGACCATAAGCAAGAGAGAGGGCAGAGGGAGATGGAAAGAGAATCCTAAGCAGCTCCATGTTCAGTGCCAAGCTTGACCTGGGCCTCAATCCTCTGACTCTGGGATCATCAAGAGTTGGACACTTAACAGATTGTGACCCCCAGCCTGCAACTCTTATAGCTACTGGCAAAAGACATGAGATTTATAGATGAAAACACGACACTTTGTCACTCAAAGCCCAAGAGGCAGCCTGAACATCCTGATTACAAGTTGCCTTTGATTCCCTTCCTCGTCCTGACCGTATTCCGATCATGGTGCTGCTGAGGGGCCCAGATGAGTGCTACACATCCAGTGTGTTTGCATCACACCCTGGGATCCCTGAGTACAGGAAAATGAGATCTTTTAAAGAGGACTGCTAACACACCTATTGTACTTTTTTCCATGAGGAAGACATTATCTTTGTTCCACGTACAGCAAATAAGTCAGTCTCGTGTTCCAGAGAGTGACATGGTCCCTGTCTTCCAGGGACCTTTCCTAAACACACGTAAGGAAACAGTCTGAAGAAAAGCTGTCCATGCTTGTGTTCATAAGACAGGAACATAATGAGAAACCCACAGTAGACCTGTCTTCTAACAATATCCAGCAATCATTTCTGGACTGTATTATCTCCTGGTACAATTTCCCGTGAATTCATCACTTGTTCAAATGCTCTGATTAATCAGAACAAAGCTGTTGTCCACTTTGAGACTGGAGTTCTCTCTTGTCCAACAAGGGTGTGGTTGCAGAATTGACTACGAGAGAGGCTCGTGTTAGGGTTAGAGTCAGGGAGAAGGCGACAGCCCAGAGTAAGGGTCCTTGCTCTGTAATTCTTAGGATCAGAAGGCTTACGAACATGATGGACATGCAGGAAGGGACAATAAAACAGTAATATTAATTCAGATGTGTGAGAGAAAGTGGGTTTCGAAGGTATGCGGTGTTAGGGGATTATGTCCAGACAAATCAAAGAGGCAGGACCAAGTGGACAGGCTGCTTATTGCAGGTACCAGGAACCCTGTCTGTTTACCTTAACTTTTCTATGGGCTAAGATAGAGCATGCTACCTGAGGGTTAACAAGGCATTTTCCTCGCTAGTTAGCTCTGCTGCAGTGGCTTTCTGCCTCTACCTGTTCTCTGACACTTCCTTCCTGGGGAGGTAGCTTTCTGCTCTACGCTTTGTTCTATGCTGGGGGTGCTTTTGTCCTATGGCGGCGCTCCACCTTAAGCCTTGTTAACCCATCGTGCAAGCTCAGAGAATTCTTAAACTTATTGCCCCCACGAGGCTAACCTGATTCATTCACCTTGACTATGCCCATGTAGTTTTCACATTTAGGCATCTGAGGAAATCCCAAATACTTATATGCTTCACCTTGGAAAGATATGTGGCTTCTCTTTAAGATTCTGTATTACCTTTTTGAGTCTGGCGAGAATAAACAATTGAGGTTTATGCAAAAACATACCATTTACATTTTTCTGGTAAGAGCAGGGGATTTTGTGTTTCTTACCCTCACAAAGCAGATGCTCTACCCTTATAGTAGAGTCTCGGCTCATAAACGGAAAGGGGCTGACAGTTGGAAACATAGAGAAGTTAGGGCCGAGGTGTTCGCTAACCACTAAATGGGATTATAAGAGCAATTTCAACATGAAAGATGGAGAAGAGGATGTAAAAAGACACAAAGGTGCTCACCAGGACGAGGATGCTCTAGGTGGCTCTGGACTCAGCAGAGGATCTGGGGGAGACATTAGTGCTGTGAATGTGTTGGACCCGCTGCTTATGTGTGTGCAGGGAGAAAATCATGGAGCCGCTGGGCCAGATTGTGAGCCTTGTAAGGGAAACTTCAGGGAATACTATCAGTGCCGCAAATAGTAACTCTGTGATTATCTCATGGTTGAAAGTAGAACAGTACCTAAAATCCTTTTTCCTTGTGATGTTTCTGCTCCTCTGTTTCCCAGACACATACAACACATACAGAGGAATGATAAACTTGCTATCATGCACATGATCCAGCAGAGGGAAATGGAGAAGCCAATGTACTTTGGAGCTTTGACTTTAAGATCCTTCCAACAGGAGTTCATGGGGCTGATCATGATGGTCTGGAAGACACTCAAGAGGCAGGTGCTGCTAATGGACACTCCCCTGCCCACTCTCTGAACATACAAAAGAAGTTTGCATCCCAAATCGTTAAAGAAATATTTCAACCCCAAAGCTGCCGGTGTATGGGGGACTCCTTTAGAGAGAATAAACAAGGAGTTGGATACAATCGGGTGCTTCAGCACCAATTCTATGGGTCTCAACCAGCCTTCAGTGGGGTAATAGAAGAGATACTGGTGAAGAAGAGAGAAATTGCCCAGGATTCCAAATATTGTCTGTGATAAGAACAGTATTGCTATGGCCAAATCCCTAGAAGCTATTTGCCATTCAGCACTTTTTCCTTTATATTAGAGCAACAATCAATCCTGTGAACAAAAGGTTTCATTGAAAATATTGACATCAAGAGCAACTTTGGTGGTTTGTTCCTGTGGGATCACCAGAGATTTGAAGAGCCAGGAGGAGATGGAGAGAAGTACCAGGATATTCCATGAAAAGACAGCACTAATAATGAGGTGGTTTCACCTGGAAGAAGCAATGAAAAGTGATAGCAAGTGGAAAGAATGCTTAATACAACATTTTCAGAAAACTGAAATTTGCTATCCACATTGGAAAAAACACAATGTGAATCATTACATACATCACGGGAAAAATTAATTCCAAATGCATTACTGATTTAAGTATTAAAGAGAAAATGTGAAGCCTGTCATTACATGAGCTCATCAGAATGGCTGGAGATGCTTTCGAGAACAGTGGTGCCATTGGACACACCCTGCCAACACCTCGTGGATAGAAAACAAAGTTACATTCCAAATCATTGGGGAAATGTTTTGTTATTTTTGTCTTGCGGATACCTTTAAGCAGAATGACCAGGAAGTGGGTGTCAACAGGTACTTGAAAATGAGAACTGTCGACCTGAACCTGTAATTAGGGTGGAAAAGGAAGAGGTGATGGTAAGGAAGAGAGAAAGTGCTTGGAATCGCTGTATGGTCTGTGCTGATGGCTTTCAGTCAGTTTCCAGTGACCGATCATCATCCTGAGGGCTAGAGGAGTCTTCTCTGTCACACTCCTAGTGTGGACAATATTAATCATATCAAGTAAAGTCCAAGATTTTCACTGAGAAAGAATTAAGTTTTTATGGTTATTGTTAAGAAGTTTCCCAGAGTTTAAGTAAAAACGTTTATTATAACGTTACTTTGCATGAATCGTGTTATCATGCTTTATTACCTCTGGTATTTTGATAGGTCTTATTACCTGTATGAGACAGGCACTTGGCATTGCATTATTTTCATTGTAAAGACAAGGAGAATCTTGATACGCAGAGATTGAAAGATCAAGCGATCGTCTAAATTCACCCCAGAGTGGGGACATGAAGTTGACTATGAAGTTTTCATAGACCGTGCTCTGACCACTGTGCTCTGCTAACCAACCCTGATAGCTGTGCCGTCACTTAATTCACCCCTCTGTTTAGTTTTAGACCTTGATATTGTAGACTACATCGTTGGGAGTTTATTATACAGTTTTGTTTGTAACCAGTTTCCATTTTTTTTATATTTTGTTGTAGAATTCAATATGAAATATGAATGAAGTTTCAAGGGTCTACTAAATACAGATCCATTAATCCATTAATCACAGCAGCATCCTAAAGTAAGCTGCCTTTGTATAAGTTGGATTTTATCAAGACAAGATTGTGTCACGATTACTTTGGCAGCAGAAAGCCTTGTTTGCTACCCTGCTGGGGCACAGATACAATGGACGTTAGGGAACAATGTCACTTTGTTCCTAAATCATGACACATGAAACACTAATATGTGATAAAATACGGCAAGCCAGACACCAAATGATTTCTTATTTTAGATCACAGACTCCTTAGTTTTGAAATGCACAAGTTAGTGTAAGTATTAGCTGTGGGGCAGCATGTGTGCAGTGCAGTAAAATACAAGAGACATACACAACATGGAGTGTGGACAACGTGACATCATATGCACAGTAGAAGTTGATCAAGTGAGGTGTGTAGTGAGCTTGGGATTGAGGTTAGCATATAATGAAATCAGAGAGGATAACATACCTGCATTAGGTTCTCACAAGTGTTTCCCGAAACCATAATAAGTGAGTTCACTTTTCCTTAAATGCTGCTTCCCTAACTTGAAGCAGGAAAGCAGTCTCAGGGCAGCCTTTAGAGCACCAAACTGCAGATGTTTTCAGTAGAGACACAATAACTATTTCAAATGCCTCACAAAGCCGAAACTAGAGTTTTACAAGTTGATTTGGAAATGATGATAGAGAAGTTTTATAGGAAAATATTCTCTCGATCCCAGCTGTGTGAGGAAGTCCAAACAAACAAACAAACAAGGAAACAGAACGAGGACCTAGGTCAGCCTAGAGCATGCTTGGGATTCTGTCTTTCTTTCTCTCTGCTCCTCCCCGACTTGCTCTCTTTCCCTCTCTTGCTCCCTCAAAATAAATAAATAAGTAAAAAAAGAAAAGAAAAAAAAGGGAAAAAGTCTTTCTCAGACTAATACTGATTAGCAGGTCAGATGCCATGTCCTTTCTTCCTCCTGAGAGGCCTTGTGTTTATAAATTGCAAACCTTTACTTCTCTCTCTCTGAACCCTGTCAGCTTAGCCCCTTGTCCCGGAGTCTGTGTCTCACTCTCGCTCACTCTCCTCTCCAGTACTCTGTGTCCTGGGCCCATGTTGCCTCCTGCCCAGTCTTCTCTTTCCCCATAGATTTGTGTCCTTTTCCCACACGCCAGTGGTCTCTGGAGGTGCTAGCTCCAAACTTGTAGTTGTTCTTGGTAATTGGCAAGTTGGGAGAAAGTTTGCAAAAATATTCTCAGGTCCCAAGGCTGTCACTGCCAGTGCTGCTTCAGGTGAAACACTAATTGCAGTTGGGAGGGGAGGGAGGTGACAAAGTCATAAGCACACATCCCAGGGCCAGGGTGCCTGTTTTGCACACGTACTCACTGCTGTGTCACACGGAGCCCATCATGCAGGCAGCAGGAAGAATTTGGTGGGTTTTTTCTGTGTTCATCTGAGAGGTAGAATCTGTAAGGGAAGGAGTTGGGTCAGGAGACCAGGTAAGTGAACAGAGTGAACAAAGGGGGTTTTCTGCATTTGATTCTAGTTCAGTGACAAAGCCATCCAAGGAAGGTGGAATACCTGAGCTCAGCTCAAGAGCTGAGCTGGTACAGAAATGGGGTCCTAGACCCACACCCATCCCTGATGGCTCCTAAGGCACGTAGTGTAATCCTCCCTGACAGTGACTATGTGGTTTCACCCAAGTGGTCATGAAGTCTTTTAATGTGCCTAAGGACTGTTCTGGAAGTGAGGGCATGATCCATGAACGTAATTGTCAGGTTCTAAGGTGCTAAGGTTCTAAGGTTCATAATTGTCAGGTTCTAAGGTCATGAAGTCTTTTAATGTGCCTAAGGACTGTTCTGGAAGTGAGGGCATGATCCATGAACATAATTGTCAGTTTCTAAGGTGCACTTACAACACGTCCATGTTCGTGCTAAATAGTCGGATGAATGTATGGTAATCATCTGCTTGTGTACTATCTGATCGCAGTTGCTGAAGGAGAAATGTTTTCTCTACCTGCATCTATGATGCCCTTAACAGATTAAAGACTTGTATCTCAATTGATTATGGAGAGACTTTTCCACTAATGTCAGGGAAACAGCTTTTAAGGAAAATATAACTTAGGTTTGGGGCAAGATTTTTAGGGTTAAATGCATTTTGTGATACTTCTGCTGCTTTAAAATATTAAAAACCCAGCTGGGTAGCTCAGTTGGTTGAGTGTCTAACTCCTGGTTTCAATTCAGGTCATGATCCTCGGGTTATGAATGGCAGCCCCCATTAGGCTCTGGGCTTGGACCATGCTTAAGATTCTCTCTCTCTGTGTCTCTCACCCTTTGCCCTCTCTCCCATACTTATGCTCTTTTTCTCTAAAATTAAAAACATGAATTTTAAATAATAGTATAATACCAATATAATACCAATCCAGATTCCTGATTATTTCACTTATGCAGTATTCAAAGTTCTTGCCTTAACATTCTATTTTGCACCTGTCTTGTGTATGTGTTTTTTTTTCCTATATTTTTAAACGTTTTTATTTTATTTTTGAGAGACATAGAGACAAACTGTGAGCAAGGGAAGGGCCAGAGAGAGAGGGAGATACAGAATCCGAAGCAGGCTCCAGGCTGTGAGCCATCAACACAGAGCCCGACTCGGGGCTCGAACTCAGAGACCACAAGATCATGACCTGAGCCGAAGTCGGCCACCCACTGAGCCACCCAGGCGCACCCTGACTTGTGTTTCAGTGATCTATATTGCAACTAACTTTATTTAACTCAGGCATTAATTGCGTGTGTCTATGTGTGTGTGTGTGTGTATACAAACATCAAAGACAGTACTAATTTTGTTTCTAATGTACAAAATTTAATCAGACACAACACTTCCAGAATTCCCTTGTCTTTTGGTATCGCACTGTTGTTTTTGGACTATAACAAATGATTCCTTCTGTTGTCATCCTAATATTGAGCCCTTCTCATATTCATTAAGTCCTGGTTGTCACAGGGGAGGACCCTACAGTTTTGTAGTCCTGCAGTCAGTGTGTCGACAGTGTACTGAGATATCTAGAGTGGGATTCACAGTTAATATTTGCCTATCCAAACAATTTTCCTAAATAAGTGGAAACTTGTCATTAGCAAAAAATGGAAATAAAATAGCACCATTCTAAATTGATATGACCAAGTGGAAACATAAAGTTAAATTTAGATGTGGTTTATTTGAAGAGCACAGCTAAGTAGTTATTTTTGTATATTATGGTTTAAATACACTAGCTTTGTTACTGGCCCCCTAAGTTCCAGTTCCTACTCTGCCTCTCAACTGTGAATGAATTCAGAAAGCACCTAACGTCTCTGTGCTTCTGTGGTCCTCATGTTTCTAGGGTTGCAGTAATGTCTGCCTCACGTATTTTGAGAAATAAGTTACTTCATGGTGGCCCTTGTAGCACTGATTCACACATTGCACGGTTGAGTACTGGTTGTGCATGGAACACTTGGAAGGCCCTGAATGATGGAAGAACTGTAAGTAATTATTTGAAAGTAGGGAGTGTTGGTAAGTGGAGAATATCAGATACCAGCTGACGTGATTCCTGTGGTTCCTGCCTCCTATTCCCATGCAGGATCCTCTAGCCTGGAAGACAAGTATCAGTCACTGAGGACTGACAGGATGGCCACCAGGGATCTGGCAGTAGGAGTGATCTTCTTAATCCAGAGTGTGCTTGGAATCCTGGGGAACTTGTCTCTTCTTTACCTTTATATCCTCCTTTCGCTCACTGGGTTTAGGCCAAGGCCCACAGATTTGATTGTCAAGAATCTGATCGTAGCCAACCTTTTGGTCCTGGTCTCCATTGGAATACACCATACAGTGTCATCTTTTGGGTGGTATTACATATTGGGTGATTTTGGATGTAAAGTTTTTCCCTATGTTCGTGGAGTAGGCCGGGGGGTGTCATTTGGCGCAACCTGTCTGTTGAGTGTCTTCCAGGCCATCACGATCAGCCCCTGGAGCTCTAGGGGGGCATCGCTTAAAGCGAAAGCTCTCAAGTGCCTTATGCCTTCACTTGTCCTATGCTGGGTCTTGCAAATACTGGAAAACATGCCATATCTGATATTTTTGAATAGCATTTTGAGTCACAAAAACATCACAAACAGGAAAAGGTTTGGATACTGTTCGTCTGTTCGTCATGACAAAGCCTGGAACTCTGTGTATACAATGTTGTTATCATTCCCTGATGTGCTATACTTGGGGCTCATGCTGTGGGCCAGCGGCTGCGTGGTTTTCATCCTGTACAGGCACAAGCAGGAGGTCCAACACGTTCGTCGAACCAGCATCTCCTCCACATCTCCTGAGTCCAAGGCCACCAAAACCATTTTTCTCCTGATGAGCCCCTTTGTCTGCTTAAACACCCTTTCTTCTGTCATTAATATTATTTTAGGTTTTGTTGAAAATCCCAGGTGGGTTCTCTGGATCACTGCTTCAGGATTCATTCTCTGTTTCCCAGTCATCAGCCCCTTTCTGCTCATGAGTCGCGACCCCAGGGTATCCACAGTTTGCTTCTCCGGCCAAGGAATAAAAAGTCCCCTCATTATTCTATGAGTAAGATGTAAATTATAAGTGTTTGGTAATATTCATTTGGTAGTTCATTCCTCACTTTCAGGGTCTCTCGTACAATGATGAGAGGCTAACCAGAGAATGGTAAACATTACATGTTGAGCCTCTTTTTCAAAGTAAACAAGCTACAATAGTCGTTGTAATGAAATATAATTATCTTTAAGTATTCATGTGATTAAAGTTTTGCTAAATGCATTCATTTGAGGAGTTCAGAAATTATGCAGTATAATCTCCAAATCCTGAAACCATCTGGAAATCATAGAGAAAGTTTTGAGCGTGTCTATTAAATTTGTCACAGTAAATTTCCCAGAAGTGAAGTAGGCATGGAATTATAAGGACAGGAGCATGAGTGGGTGCCTGGCTGGCTCAAGCAGTAGAGCATGTGACTCTTGATCTCTGGGTTGTAAGTTTGAGTCCCATGTTTTTTGTAGAGGTTACTTAAATTTTTTTTAATCATTAAAAATAAAAACAGAAAGGAGCATGAAAATGGATCACTATGCTTCAGGTCATCATGGAAATGAAATAGAATATTGCTGGAGGGAAAATAAAGTCAGCGAATAAAGCTTTGGGGAGCCAGGTATAATTTTGTACATGTCGCATTAGAGAGGCGGTAGTCAGTCCTCTGAAGTATGATGTTTGGGAGCACGGGAGATGAGCTCGTGGAAACATTTTCAGGGAGAAACGGACTGCTTGGACTAGAGTGTCAAGTGGACACCACAGAGTTACATTTTAGCTGATTCTTTTACACCGTTAGGTGATTGTGACATCTTTAAAGCTAGGAGTTCCCTGGAATTGGCATCTGGAGAAGATAGATGTTCTCTCCTTGTGAATTCACGATGATTTGACTGTGATGGCATGAAAGAAGTTTGGAGGTGCATACCTGAGTCTCTGAAGTGAAGAGAATAGTTTATGGTGGAGACTTCCACTCCACTGGGAGCTCTGAAGGGAGAGCCATTTGAAAGGGAGGGACCTCAATCCTTTCTATTTATGTGGACTTTGTGTCTCCTTGATTTTCAGTTTTCCTCAGTTGGAGGAGAGGTTTTTATACAGTTTTCTCTACATCTACATTCTAAAGGTGAGGGAAAGTTTTGAGAAATTAGTAATTTTAGACAGAAAATAATGATTTGACCCAAAAGGTATATACATGTGTATGTAAATTTTTATATATATGTATATTTATAGATTATAGATAGAACCTCATATGATACAATGGAACCCTATTTGTAGCTCAGATGAGGCCCTTAAATATTTACCACAAATTAGATCACAAAGGAAGGAGAAGAATAAGATATAGATATAGTCACACCTACAATTGTGTGTGTAGGGCTCTATATCTGTATCTATATCTGCGTGTGATCTGGACATATACATAGAGATGTCAAGTTAAGATGTCTGTTACTCAGTCGTCAGTGTATTGGAACTTTGTAGCTTGGGAAAATCCTCAATAGTATCACTTATAATGGTGACAAATCTCAAGGTGTATGTGATCCGATGTGTATATTGCCATGCTAATTGTTCGATGATAAAAATCCCATGAAATGAATTTTTTGTTTTCCTACATTAATGCTACGGTTTTGCCTTATGTCTTGTAATAACGCTCAGCGAACATCAGGAAAAAAAGTTTGCTTTTGAAAGGTGGTAATTAGACTGCAGATGGCATCACCAGGTGATATTCCAGAGGTAAACGACTGTCCTCCACCCCCTTGGAAAATCCTGTTCTTCCCTAGCAGGTGGTATTATGCTACCTGTTCCTGCTGGCAGTGTTGATATTTCTGCACCCAGCTCTCCTGCTACCATGTCCAGCAGCTGGCTGATCTAGTAGTGGATGTGGTGATGCTTCTCCTTTCCCTTGGAATTAAAGGAATTTGTTTCTCTTTTGGAACAAAGGGAAACCTCTGACAACGAGACATGCTCCTTGGTGTTAGTGTGGCCTTGCCCTTCCCATCTGCCATGATGGCCTCCAGTTGCCTGCTGCTGGCGACCTCTGTGCTCTGCCTGGAACTGATCATGAATAGCATCTTACTCTTCTTCTGTGCTTCTGAGCTGCTGCTTGAGGTGCTCCCCCTGGCTGCTTTCTCCAGTATGGACAGGATTTGACGTACAAAGATTCAGCCAGCAGCCTTCAGGGGCTGAGACCATAGATCCTTCTGGATTTTGGCCACACCAGTGAGAATTGGTGGGTTGGGTTGTCCTGGGAAGGGGCTCAGCCTTTCGTCAGCAGAGACATTTGGGCATCAAACGGAGCCTGAGACCAGTGGGCGTTCACTCCTCCAGCAGGACCATGAATCTAAGAGACTGGTCTACCCTCCGGTGTTGGGCAGGACAAGGCTGTCCCCTGCTGGCCCTTTTCAGAAGCAGTTCCCCGCTGCCCTCAAGTTCTCTGTGATGCTCATGGCCAGAGGATCTTGCGTGGACCACGGAGGCTCCTGGGGTTTCCAGGAGGACTAGAGCCACGTACTGCCCATATGTGCTGTGTCACAGCTGTCACAGGAGTGCAGAGATCCTGAGGATGGTCAGCTCCCAGGGTGACACAGAAGCCCCTCAGCTATTTCCTTACAGACCCAGCGCCAGAAGGTTTTACATTGGTCATGGTGTTACTTTTTTTTAATGTTTATTTTACTTTTGACGGAGAGATAGAGTGTGAGCAGGGGAGGGGCAGAGAGAGAGGGAGACACAGAATCGGAAGCAGGCTCCAGGCCCTAACCCATCAACACAGAGCCCGACGCGGGGCTCGAACTTACAAACCGTGAGCCGAAGTCGGCGCTCAACTGACTGAGCGCCCCAGGTGCCCCCATGGTGTTACTTTTTGACTCTCATCATGAAACAAACATTATTTTTCCAATAAATGTGTATTTTCTGTGAAAGAAAAGAAAGGGAGAAATTCGTCTATTTAAGATTAATATAACAGTTTATTTTCTCTTTTTATATGTACTTTTGTATGAACTTTTAAATATAATTTGACATTGTAATTCTATAGAATAATAGAGCCCTGCTTGTGAAGTCGTATCATCATTCCTTAGTTTTACCTAGAAATTTTAGCCTACATGTAAAGCCAAGCACAGTGTCGTTGCATTATGTAGTGTGCACGACTGCCTTTCCAATACGACAACACTGTTCTATGTGGCATATATCGTCTTTTTTGATTGGTGAGATATATTTATTTATTTATTATTTTTAAAAATCAGTTTATTGTCAAATTGGTTTCCATACAACACCCAGTGCTCATCCCAACAAGTGCCCTCCTCTGTATGCATCAGCCACTCTCCGCCCTCCCATATCCCCCATAACCCTCAGTTTGTTCTTAGTGTTTAAGAGTCTCTTATGTTTGGTCTCCCTCCCTCTTTTTGGCTTCCCCCCTTTCTCCTCCCCCATGGTTTTCTGTTAGGTCTCTCAAAATCCACTTGTGCGTGGAAACATATGGTCTATGTCTTTCTCTAACTGACTTATTTCACTCAGCATAATACCCTCCAGTTCCATCCATGTTGCTACACATGGCCAGATTTCATTCTTCCTCGCTGCTGCATAGTATTCCATTGTATATATAATATCACCTTTTCTTTATCATTTAAAAAATAAAAAGGGCAGGGGTGTGTGGGTGGCTCAGTTGGTAGAGTGGCTGACTCTTGATTTTGACTCAGGTCCTGATCCCAGGGTTGTGGGATCAAGTCCCCCATTGCGCTCCACACTGACTGTGGATCCTCCTTGGGATTTTCTGTCTTTCTCGCTCTCTCTCCCCATCTGTCCCTCTCCCTGGCTTGTGAGCTCTGTCTCTCTCTTTCTCTGTTTCTGTAAAAAAAAAAAATTTACAAAAAAATCTTTTAAAAAATAGACACCGTCACTGGTCCTAAGTGTGTGGCTCAAGGGAAGTTCACAAGTAATCACAGCTGTATACTCGGTATTTAGTTCAATAAATAGACTGTCGTCAGACCCCACATGCCCTTGTGCTCCTTACCATCCCTCCTCCTCAGGGTCATATCTGCTGTGACCTGGAACAGCCTAGGTCACTGTAGGCTGTTTAGCATTGATATAAAGGAGGTAATAGAGCATGGACTCTTTCGTGTTTGGCTCTTGTCATAGTTTCTGTCTTTTGTGATTTTACTGCTGCGTGCCGTCAGGGATCACTCATTGGCGTTGCCGTAGAGAGGATTCTGTTGCATGAATAGGAAACAACATAATCATTCCGCTTTTAATTAACATATCAGTGGTTTTCAGTTTGGGACTCTTAGGAGTAATGCTGGTATATAAAATTTCTACTATGCTTCGTTGACACACATGATTCTGTTGGCTATATAAGTAACAGTGGGATTGGTGGTAACTATTTACATCTTTGCAGCTTTAGGAAATAGTGCTCAAGGGGTTTGATAAAAGTCTGTACAAACTTTCACACCTACCAACAGTGTAGGAGTTTTTTGTTTTGGGCACATGCTTGTCAGCCATTTTTTTGTTTTTTCCTTTTTCCTTGTTGAATTTCATTCACTTCAGTCGGAAGTGTGGAGAGCTCAAGATTAAAGGAAAGACAGAGGACTCAGATATCAGTGTATCTTGAGTGCCTTTCATCAGCAAAGGCAGGTCTTTTATTTCAACAGCAAACAATGTAATCTTTAGGCAGGACAATGAGAGTCATCTTTTTTGCTATCTGCAAAGCTAGTGGCCTGTAGGTAGGGATAACTTCAGAGAAGTAAATACATTCCTTCATTGTTTATCCATAATGATCATTGCATGGCTGCAGGGTTAATGTTTTATAATGACCATAAACTTTGGAATTCATAGTTTTGACAAACACGTAGCCTCGGGCCATCGCATACAGAGCAGAGTGCTGTCCTGTATATCCTAGCTCTCCTTGTGTGCAAGGGGTGTCAGGGGTCACCTGGCGGCTGTCAGCTAACTCCTTGTCTCCATATACCTTCCTTTATTTCATTTTACTTTTTGATCTCTGGTTGGTGTGCGATAGTAGCATGTAGTGATTTTCTTTAAATTTCCTTGATTACTCTGGAAGTTGTGCATCCAGTCATATATTGATGAGACACTGGGAAAAAGCTTTTGAAGTATGCCTTAGTTTATTTTGTCCATTTTTTCTATCATGCTGTCTTTTCCTTTATGATTTGTTGTAGTACTGTATGTGTGTTGCATATGTTTCCCCTGTTGGTCTCTCTTTCCTGTGCTGCCTCTGCGCCTGTCTTTCATCTTTGCACGCTTTCTAAATTTTTTTTTTGTCAAAGTTTATTTATATATTTTGAGAGAGAGAAAGAGAGAGAGCACATGAGTGGGAGAGGGGCAGAGAGTGGGAGATAGAATCCCAAGCAAGCTCAGGACTGTCAACTCAGAACCTGAGGCAGGGCTCGAATGCAGGAACTGTGAGATCGCGACATGAGCTGAAATCAAGAGTCGGATGCTTAACTCACTGAGCCACCCAGGTGTCCCTGTTTTTGTATGTTCTGATGAGAAGAAAGTCTTAATCTTAATAGAACCCTTTACTCCTTTATATATGATGTTTATTTGTATTCAAGAATACTTTCCTTTTTTTAAAGTTATGTTTTGTTTTCATTTTAGAGACAGATAGAAAGTGTGAGTAGGGGACAGAGACAGTGATTGAGAGAGAGAGAGAGAGAGAGAGAGAGAATCCTAAGCAGGCTGTATGCTCAGCGAGGATCTCAAGGTGGGGCTGGACCCGTAACTGAGCTGAAACCAAGAGTTGATGCTCAACCAACGGAGCCATCCATGTGGCCCTATAAACTTTATATCACTTTAACCTTAGAATGGCAGTCCTTCCAGAATGGAATTTTTGTATGTGTGGATGGTGAATTCTATTTTTTTTTCTGATAAGCTAACAAATTGCAATTCTTTCAGAATACATGATACTATATGTGGAAGCAAAAGGAACAGATGTGAGCACGAAGCTCTTGCTGCCTGTTGTGCATGAATAATATTGCCTTTTGTCTCGGTCCCTGGAGTCTCGTGTCTCATGTCTTCTACCAGCATCCTTGCAACTAGCAGGCTCACTTACTGGTTTGCAAATGGGATAAAATCTTATACCCTTTATATTTCTTGAAGTCTTGGCAATGAAGATGGGGTAACAATTGAACTGTACAAGGACTAGCCTTTGTGTGTTGCCAAAGTTGCAGAGGGAAGCAAAGTTGCTGTGGTAATTGGAGCCTCTCTCAGTCAGTCTGCATGGACGGGTATGGGGCTTCTAAAGGAGTTCATATCTCTCAGTTTTGGAGGCTGGAAATCTGAGGTCAGGGTCTCAGGTGGTCGGTGCAGACTGTCTTCTGGGTTACAGTTCTGGTATCTTCACAAGGTCAGAGGTGTGAGGGAGCTCTGAGGTCTCTTTGGAAAGGGCACTGATAACTTTCATGAGGGCACAGCCTCCCAATCACGTCCTAAAGGCCTCACGTCCAAATGCTGTCACCTTGGGGGTTGAGTTTCAATATATGAAACTTGAGGGGACCCAAAGAGACCATAGCTGGATCCTCTGGAAAAAGTTCAACAACAACTTTTTTGTTTCTACATCAGAATGTAATAGCAATTGTTTTTAAGGTGTTCCTAAGATGCGAGTGGTAAGCTGTGTTCAGTGAAGCGTGGAGCAGAGATTAGAACCAACACCGCTCCCCCTATTTGAGAGGAGACAGACTCCAGCATGTAGTCAGATTGCCACCCAGGAATGGAAATTCTTAGAGAGACAGACACATGGGGGTGGGATGTGGTGGCAGCGTGTGGCTCTGGGGTTTCTTGACCCAAGCCTGAACAGAGGCAGGGAGAGGGAGACATCTATGCAAATATGTAGAATCGAACAGGAACTGCTCTCCAAGAGAAGAAATGGTTTGGTCAAAGGCCTCTTTGGTGTGAGAAAGCGTGATGTACTGAGGGGGGGGGCGGTTTCCAGGACTGCTGTTGTTTCCTGATGGAAGTGACATGGGGTGCAGTAGCCCTTGTGGCGCTCCCTATGGGCCTGGAGCTTCAGACTGTGTCCTCAGCAGGATGCCTGAGGGGGTGTAGTGACTCTGGGCTCTAGAGATTCATATCTGACGGTCCTGGTGGGCTCTGATTTGGAGTCTGAAGTGGATGAAAAATAGACAGTACCCTGATTAGAGTGTTGGTTGTTGGAAGTTTTTGTGGGAGGGTCTCAGTGAGTCTAGGGGTCAGGGAATGTGATGTTAAAGGGAGAATTTAATGGCAGGGGGATAAGAGATCTGTTTGTCGGGTGTTAGCAGTCTATATTGGAGAGTGAATTTTGAGTATGTACATTAAATGCCAATGTTAAAGTTTTTTTCCCCAATTTTTATTGAAACTTCACTCTGTTAAAATACAGTGCAATATTTATTTCAGGTGTAGACTTTAGTGATTCATCACTTACATACACCATCCAGTTCTCATCACAACAAGTGTCTTCCTTAATGCCCATCCCCCACTAACCTCCTTCCATCATCCCTCAGTTTGTTCTCTATCATTAAGGGTCAAAAAATGCAATAAGTCAGTCAGAGAAAGTCAGATATCATGTGTTTTCAGTCATATGTGGAAGTTGAGAAACTTAACAGAAGACAATGGGGGAGGGGAAGGGGAGAAATTCTTTCAAACAGAGAGAGGTAAACCATAAGAGACTCTTAAATACAGAGAACAAACTGAGGGTTGATGGAGGGGTGGCAAGAGAGGGGACAAAGGGTGATGGATATTGAGGAGGGCACTTGCTGGGATGAGCGTTGGGTGTTGTATGTAACCGATGAATCATTGGAATATACTCCTGAAGCCAAGAGCACACTGCATACACGGTATGTTAGCCAACTCGACAAAATTTTATATTTTTAAAAGAAGAGTCCAAAATTTCTTTGTGGTTATTATTTTTGTTTTGGATTTATAATCCTGGGAGAAGACATTTTGTATTATTTTGCAACTTGCTTATTTCACTACAGAACCTATCATGTGATCTTTCCACACCAAATGGTGCTTACTACGCGCAATTCATAGTCAGTCACTCTCTTCTGGTCTGCGGTCACGTCGGTCACGTCGTTCTCAGGTTTCCACTACTATAAACAGTAACCATGGTTACGTACCTGCCCTCCAGTGGAGAGGTGCTTAGACTGTAATACAGTAGAGCCCAGAAGCAGGATTGCTGAGCTAAAGTGTCTACATGGTTTGAAATTGAATGTAAAACTCATATATCATAACATTGACCCTTTTAACCACGATAAGGGTACAATGCTGTGGCATTCAGTCCATTTCTGACACTGCGCTGCCATCACTGTTATCTACATACATGACACTATTTTAAATTTAAATTTTAGTTAGGGCACATACTATGCAATACTGGTTTCAGGAGTAGGATTCAGTAATTCATCATTTTTATACAGCACCCAGTGTTCATCACAAGTGCCCTCCTTTGTACCCTTCACCCATCTAGCCCATCTCCCACCATCCTGCCTCCATCAACTCGATCATTCAGTTTGTTCTCGATCATTTGGAGTCTCTTGTGATTTGTTTCTTTCTCTTCTCTTCCCCCACTTTCCATATTTTCAACTGTTTTATTTCTTTTAATGTTCATTTGTTTTTGAGAGAGAGAGAAAAAAAAACAGGAGCATGGAGGGGCAGAGACTGAAGGAGATACTGAATCTGCAGCCGGCTCCAAGCAAATGAGCTGTCAGTGCAGAGCCTGATGAGCGGCTCAAACCCATGAACTGTGAGATCATGACCTGACCCAAAGTCAGACGCTTCACCAACAGACCCGCTCAGAGGTCCTTCATCTGTGTTTTGTCTTAATTTCCATATTTGATTGAAATCATATGGTATTTGTCTTTCTCTGATTGGCTTATTTCACTTAGCATTACACATTCTACCTCCATCTGTGTGCATGACTTTTTAAAAAAGTTTTTATTTTAATTCTAGTTAGTCAACATACAGTGATATTTTAATATTATGTGTACAACACTTTCATACGTCATCTGGTGCCCATCAGACCAGTTTACTCCTTAATCCCCATGACCTATTTCATGCATTCCCCATCACCTCCCCTCTGGTAACCATCACTTTGCTCTGTACGGTAAAGAATCTGTTTCGTCCTTTGTCTCTCTTTATCTTTTTTCCCATTTGCCTATTTGTTTTGTTTCTCAAATTCCACATATTAATTCAATTGTGTATTGTTTGTCTTTCCTTGACTGACTTCGTTTGCTTAGCATTTTCCTCTATGGCTCCATCCATCTTTGCAAGTGGCAAGATTTCATTCTTGTGTTGGCTGATTAATATTCCTTTGTGCATATATAGATTGTACCTCTCTTTCCATTGATCAGTTGATGGACACTGAGGCTATTTCCATATCTTGGCTATTGTCAATAGTGCTGTTATAAACATCATGGTGTATGCATCCCTTTGAATTAATGTTTTGTATTCTTTGTACAAATATCCAGTAGTGCAAATGCTGGGTCATAGGGTAGATCTATTTTTACGTTTTTGAGGAACCTCATGCTATTTTCCAGAGTGGGTTCACTAGTTTGCATTCACTCCCACCTAGCACGAGGGTGCCCTCTTCTGCACAGCCACACCAATATCTGTTGTTTATTGTTATGGATTTTAGCTATTCTGACAAGTGTTAGGCAATATCTCATTGTAGTTTCGATTTGTGTTTCTCTGACAATGTGTGATATTGAGGATCTTTTCACGTGTCTGATGGCCATCTGGATGTCTTCTTTGGAGGAATGGGTGTTCACATCTTCTGCCAGTTTTTTTAAATTTTATTATTTGTGTTCTGGGTGTTGTGTTTTATGAGTTCATATATTTGGATACTATTTGTCAGATATGGCATTTTCAAACATCTTCTTCGATTTCATAGGTTGCCTTTTTATTTTTGCTGATTGATTTCTTCATTCTGCTAAAGCAGTTTATTTTGATGAGGTCTCAATAGTTTATTTTTGCTCTTGTTTCCCTTGCCTCTGGAGACATATCTAGAAGAAAGTGCTAAGGCCAATGTCAAAGATATTGGCCCCTGGGTGCCTCAGTTGGTTAAGGGTTCAGCTCAGACCTTCAGCTCAGGTCAGGTCTGTGAGTTAAAGCCCCATGTCGGGCTCTGTTCTGACAGCTTAGAGCCTGGAGCCTGCTTTGGATTCTGTGTCTTCTTCTCTCTCTGCCCCTTCCCTGCTCACACTGTTTCTCTCTCAAAAATAAGCATGAAAGAAAAACAGAAAAGATATACAGCCTGTGTTCTCTTCCAGGATTTTTAGGGTTTCAAGTCTCAAAGGTTGGTCTTTAATCCATTTTGAATTTATTTTTGTGTTTGGTGTAAAGAAGCGGACCAGTTTCATTCTTTTGTATGTTGCTGTCCAGTTCCTTCAACACCATTTATGGAACAGACTGTCCTTTTCCCATTGGGTATTCTTTCCTGCTTTGTCAACGAATAAGTGAGCATATTGCTGTCAGTTTATTTGTGGGTTTTCTATTCTCTTCTATTGACACACGTGTCTGTTTGGGGGCTAGTACCATACTGGTGCCGTTCATGTTTGTGTTTTTTGTTTTGTTTTCAGTACCATACTATTTTGATTACTACTGCTTTGTACACTAAATTGAACTCCAGAATTGTGATGCCTCCAGCTTTGCCTTTTATTGTCCAGGTGGCTTTGCATATTTCAGGTCTTTTGTGGTTCCACACAAATATTAGGATTGTTTTATCTTTGTGAAACTGCAGTTGGTATTTTGATAGGGATTTCATTAGATGTGTTGATTGCTTTGGGCAGAATAGACATTTTAATAATATTTGTTCTTCCAAGCTGGGAGCCCTGGATGTCTTTGCGTCCTCTTCAGATTCTTTCATCAGCGGTTTCTAGTTTTCAGAGTAATGATCTTTCAACTCTGGTTAGATTTTCTTCTAGCTTATCTTACAAATTTGGTGCATTTGTAAATGGGGTTGTCTCTATAATTTCTCCTTCTTCTGCTTCATTATTAGTGTATAGAAATGCAACATATTTCTGTATATTGATTTTGTAATCTGGAATTTACCGAATTTGTTTATCAGCTCTAGCAGGTTTTTGGTGGAGTCTTCGGGTTTTCTATATAGAGTATCATGTCATGTGTCAATAGTGAGAGTATTGCTTCTTCCTTACCGATTTGGATTCCTTTTATTTCTTTTTGTTGTTTGCTTGCTATGGTTTGGACTTCCAGGTTTTTCCATGTACATTTTTATTTCCTCTTTTGTTTCCTGGTTTACCCACTCTTTGTTTAGCAATATGTAATTCAAGCTTATGTTTTTGTGATCTTTCCTACTTTTTCTTCTTGTGGCTGACTTCTAGTTTCATCGTGTTGTGGTCAGAAAAGATGCATGGTATGTCATTGATCTTCTTGAATATTTTGAGTCCAGTTCGATGGGCTAATATGTGATCATCCAGGAGAATGTTCCATATACACTTGAGAACAATGTGTATCCCACTTTTTTAGGATGAGATGTTCTGAATATAACTATTAAATCTATCCGGTCTGGTGTGTCATTGAAAGCCATTGTCTCCTTGTTGATTTTCTGTTTTGATGATCTTTCCATTGATGGAAGTGGGTGTTACAGTCCTCTACTATTACTGTATTATTATTGATCATTTCCTTTATGTTTGTGAACTGTTTTTGTATGCGTGTGCTCCTATGTTGGATAGAGCAATATTTACACTTGTTATAGCTTCTTGTTGGATTGTCCCCTTTATTATTACATAGCGTCCTTTGTCACCTGTTAGGGTGTTTGTTTTAAAGTCTAGTTTTTCTGATATAAGCATTGCTAGTCTGACTTTTCTTTGACACCCATTCTCATGGTAGATGTTCCTCTGTTCCCTCATGTTCAATCTGCATGTGCCTTTATATCTAAAATGAATGTCTGGGGCACCTGGGTAGCTCACCAGTGAAGCATCTGTTTCTTGATTTCGGCTCTGGTCATGATCTCACTGTTCTTGGGTTCGAGCTCCAAGTTAGGTGCTGTGCTGACAGCGTGGAGTCTGCTTGGGATTCTCTGTCTGTCTCTTTCTCTCTCTAACCCTCCGCACCTCTCAAAAATAAATACACATAAATGAGTGTCTTGTATGCAGCATATAGTTGGGTCTTAATTTTCTTTATCCATTCTGTCACACTGTGACTTTATATTGGATCATTTAGTCCATTTACAGTGAAAGTAATTACTGATAGAAATGTTTTACTGTCATGTTATCATTTGTTATGTATTGTTTCTGAAGAGTTTCTCTGATCCTTTCTTTCTCCCTTTCATTTTTTGCTGATGTTCTTAGGTGATATTTTTAATTTTCTTTCTGTTTATTCTTTGCATGCTTTTAATGGTTTTTATATATGGTTATCATTAGGTTTGTATGTAATCTCTTCTGTGTGTTAAGTTGATGGTCATTTAAGTTTCATCTCTTTCTTTTCTTCTGTTCTCCACAGACTTTACACATATGTTATTATTATTGATATCTTTTTGTTTGAGCGTTGTTTGATTGACTTTTTACAGAAATGTTCATTTTTACTGCTTTTGTGTTCCCTACATTTATACTGTCACTTATGATCTCTCCTTTTCTCTCAGTGTTCCCCTTTTATATTTTTTTGCAGGACTGGTTTAGTGATCACAAATTCCTTTGGTTTTTGTTTGGGAAATATTCTCTCTCCTTTTATTTTGAATGATAGCCTTTTGATATAATTTTTCGCCATGGACTTTTCCAGTTCAGCACATGGAAGATAGCCTGCCACTCCCTTCTGGCTTGCAGTTTCTGTTGAAAAGTCTCCTGCTGCCCTAAGCATAACCTGTCATAAATTAATGACTTGTCTTGTGGCCCTTTAGATAAGATTTTTTTCTTTATCAGTATATTTGACAATTTTAATTACAACATGTCTTGGGGTGGATCTACTTTTATTGCCTCTTTAAAAAAATTTGTTCATTTGTATTGAGAGAGAGAACAAGGGAGAGCAAGTGAGGTACAGAGAAAGGAAGAGACAGAATCCCAAGAAGGCTCCATGCTGTCAGTGAGGAGCTCAACGTGCGTCCCGACCTCATGAACCATGATATCATGAACTGAATTAAGATCCAGAGTTGGATGCTTAGCCAACTGAGTCACGCAGTCCTCCCTCCTTTATTTATTTTGATGAGAATTCCCTGTGCCTCCTGGATCTGGATGACTGTTTCCTTCCCCAGATTAGGGAAATGTTCAGTAATTATTTCTTCAAATAAAGTTTCTACTCCCTTTTCTGTCTTCTTCTTCTGGGAGTCCTATAATACAAATATTATTACATTTGATGGAGTCACTGAGTTGCTAAGTCTGCTCTTGTTTTGACCTAATAATGCACGTGGGTTATTCTCTCTGGTTGGATAATATTCTGTGTGTAAGCAGGGAAGGGTCAGAATCGGAGAGAGTCCCCTAGCAGGCTCCCTTCTGTCAGCACAGAGCCCGATGTGGTCCTTGAATTGACAAACTGTGAGATCATGTCCTGAGTCAATATCAAGAGCCTGAGGCTCACTCGACTGAGCTCCCCAAGTGCTCCTCATATGTGAAATTGAAGAAACAAAATAAATGAGCAAAAGGGGGAAAAAAGAGAGAGAGAAGTACACCGAGAAATAGCCTCTTAATTATTGAGTACAATCTGATGGTTACCAGAGGGAAGTGGGTGGGGGATGGGTTAAATAGGTGATGAGGAGCAAGATGTGCAATTTTGTGATCAGCACCAGGTGTTGTATGGAAGTGTTGAATCAGTACATGTACACCTGAAACTAATATTGCATTGTGTGTTAACTAACTGGAAGTTAAATACAAACTTTCAAGTTTTATTTATTTATTTGGAGAGAGAGAGAGAGCGCGCGCACATGTGCACATGTGAGCCAACACAAGTGGGGGAGGGGCAGAGAGAGAGAGAGAGAGCATAAGAGAGAGAGAATCCCAAGCAGGTTCTCTGCTGACAGCGCAAAGCCTGATGTGGGGCTAGATCAAATGAAGCATGAGGTCATGACCTGATTCGAATTCAGGAGTCAGAGGGTTAACCGATTGAGCGACCTATGCGTCCCATTCAATACAAACCTTATAAATGAAAGGATTCCCATTTACAGTTGTACACAAAACAATAAGACACCTAGCAATAAACCTAACCAGAGGCAAAAGTCTTGCACTCTGAAAAGTGTAAAACGTTGATGAAAGAAATAGAAGATAGCCCAAACAAAAGGAAAGATATTCCATGCTCATTGATAGGAAGAACAAAGACTGTTAAGGTGTCTGTACACAGGGTCTACCATAGAAAGACATGTGGCTATGCTTTAAGAAAATGTATTGACTTTATGGAGTGCTTGGGTGGCTCAGTCAGTTGAGCGTCCAACTCTTGATTTCAGCTCAAGTCACGATTTCATGGTTTATGAGTTCAAGCCCTGGATCTGGCTCTGTGCCGACAATGCAGAACCTGCTTGAGGCTAGCGAATATCTCTCTCCCATTCTCCTTGCCCCTCCCAAACTGTTACTGGTGCTCTCTCTCTCTCTCTGTCTCTTTCTCTCTCTTTCTCAGGAAAAAAGTGGATAAACTAGAAAATGATTTTTAGAACAATAGTTTATTGACATTTCAATTCTTAGGAGAATAAACAACTAAGATATGTGCAAAAAAAATACAATTTATGCTTTTTGGTAAGATTAGGAGATTTTGTGTTCCTTATGCAAGGAAAGCATAGCCTGGATACTGTGGAGTCTCGTATCACGATCAGAAAGGGACTGACAGTTGGAAAACACAGAGAAGTTAGGGCAGAGGTGGTTACTAACAACCGAGTGGGATTATAAATAAGAGCAACGCCAGTATGACAGAGAGAGGAGAGGAAGGAAGAAGACACAAAGGTGCTCACCAGGACAAGGATGCTCTGATTGGTTCTGGACTCAGGAGAAGTTCTGGGGAGACACTAGTACTGCGAATGTGTTGCACCTGCTGCTTGTGTCTGTGCAGGATGAAGACCATGGAGCCACTGGCCCAGATCAATAGTCCAGAAAATGAAACTTCAGAGAATACTATCAGTAGTACAAAGGGTGACCCTGTGATTGTGTCAGGATCAGAAGTAGAACAGTGTCCATAATCCCTGTCCTTGCTGATGTTTTGGTTGCTCTGTTTCCCAGGCACATATAACACGTAAACAAGAATGATAAAATTTACCATGACATGCAGGATCTAGCAGAGGGTAATGGAGAAGTCAATGTACTTTGGGGCTTTCGCTTTAAGATCCTTCCAACAGGAGTTCATGGGGCTGATCGTGATGTCCTAGAAGACACTCAAGAGGCAGAAGCTGCTAATGGACACCCCCCTGCCCACACTCTGAACATACAAAAGAAGTTTGCATCCATGCTCATTGCGGAAATATTTCAACCCCAAAGCTGCCAATGTCTGGGGGACACCTTTTGAGAGCATTACCAAGGAGTTGGCTATAATCAGTGCATGAGAGTCAACTCTGTGGGTCTCCACCTCCCTTCAGTGTGGTAATGGAAGACATAGTGGTGAAGAAGAGAGAAATTGCCCAGGATTCCAACTATCATCTGTGATAAGAAGATGATTGCTCTTGCCAGATCCCTGGAACCTATTCTATCATTCATTACGGTTTCCTTTAAATTATAGAAACTATCATCCTGTGAACAAAAGTTTCATTGAAGATTTTGACATGAACAGCAACTTGTTTTGGTTTGCTTTCAAGGATTGCCAGAGACATGAAAAAGCAAGAGGACATAGAAACACCAGGATATTCCATGGAAATATCAGCACTAAAGATGAGGTGGTTTAACCTGGAAAAGGCAATGATAAGTGAGAGCAAATAGAAGGAATGCTTAATAGAGTATTTTCAGAAAAGTGACATTTGTTATCCACCTTGGAAAAAAGACAACCTCAATGAAGACCTACATGATGGAATAAATCAATTCTTATGGTGTTATTTCTTTAAATATTAAAAATCAAAGCCTGTCGTTTCATGAGCTGATGGAAATGGTCAGAGATGCTTAAGAGGCCAGTGGTGCCATTGGACACACACTGCCTACATTGCGTGGGTAGAAAGCAAAGTTCCATTCCAAAACGTTGAGGAAATGTTTCAAGTAAACTCTGTTTTTGTGTTGTGGATACCTTCAAGGAGGATGATCAGGACGTGGGAAGAAACAGGAGCTTGAGAATCCAAACTGTGGACCTGAATCTGTAATGTGGATAGAAAGGAAGAGATGAGAGTAAGGAAGAAGGAAAGTGCCTGGAATCCCTGCATGGTGTGTGCTAAGTAGACCAATTCCTATTGGTAAATGCTTTGACGCCAGTCAGTTCCCGGTGACCGATCATCATCTTGAGAGCCTGAGGAACCTGCCTGAACACATCTGGTGTGGACAATATTAATCATAGCAAATAAAATCCAAGTACTCGCGGAAACATAATTAAGATTTTTGTTATTGCTGTTAAGAAGCTTCCCTGAGTTTCACTTAGCATAATACCCTCCAGTTCCATCCATGTTCATTCTTTCTCATTGCCGCATTGAAAACCATGGTGGAGGGGAAGAGGGGGAAAGAAAAAAGACACAGAGAAGAGACTCTTTAATACTGAGAACAATCTGAGGGTTGAGGAGAGTATGGGAGGGGGGAGATTTGGTGACCGGCACTGAGGAGGGCACTGGTTAGGATGAGCACTGGGTGTTGTATGGAAACCTAGTTGAACGATAAAAGTTTAAAAACAAAAACTAAAACAGAAGCTTCCCTGAGTTGAAGTTACAACTTTTAAATAACACCTTGCATTAATCGGTGCTATCATCCTATACCTCTGGTATTTTCATAGGTCTTCATACCTGCATGAGGTAGGTACTGGCATTGTTTTATAGTCATTGCAAAGACAAGGAGAACTTGGGACACAGAGGTTGAGCAATCTGTCTAAATTCACATGCAGGTTTGAGGGCAGAGCGGGGACCAGAAACTGGCTGGACTGTTTTCAAAGTCTGTGCTCGGGCCACCACACACCACTAACAAACCATGTCAGCAGTGCCTTCACATAGGTCACCTCTCTGTTTAGTTTAGGGTTTAGACCTTGTTATTGTTTATTTTGGTAGTTTATTTAAACATTGGTATGTAACAAGTTTCCATTTGTATTGAAAGATTTGTTGTATACTTCAATATGTAATATGAACAAAGTTTTACAGATCCTCATAAAACACAGAGCCAGTAACTACAGTGTCATCCTAAAGTAAACTACCATTGCACAAATTGAATTTTATCAACACAAGATTGTGTCAGTGTTACTTTGACAGGAGAAAGTGTTGTTTGCCGTCCAGCTGGAGCATAGTTACAAATGTCACATTTTTCATAAATCATGACACACGAAACTAATATGCGATAACATTGTGTAGCCAGAAACCCTATACTAATAGGGTTTAAATAATTACTAATCCTGGTCATATCCTTCTCAGTAATTAATCACAAGTTAGTGTAACTATTAGCTATGGGGTAGGATTTGTACAGTGCAATGTAGTACAAGAGACATACATGAAAAGGAATCTGGAGAATGTGACATCTTTTGAACAGGAGAAGTTGATCATAGTGACATGAGTAGTAACCCTTGGGCCAGGGTCAGAATATTATCCAACCAGAGAGAATAACCCACGTGCATTATTTTCTGAAACCGTGATGATCTAGTAACCTTTTGCTCAAAGATTGCTTCCCTAACTTGAAGCAGGAACAAGACTGGCATAACATTTAGTGCATGGAACCATAGATGATTTCAGTAGAGACACACTTACTCTCTCAAATGCATCACAAACCCAGAGGTAGACCTTTACCACACACTTTCATTGTTCTAGAAATAAAATCAGACACATGGTTTCTGCACAAAGTTATTCAATAGTTACATCCTGCTCTTTATTATAAGCATGAAGGTATTACAAGCCCATGTCTCATAATGCAGTGAATGGAGCCTTTAGTTCTTGTAAGGAAATGTGAGGAAAACATCGGTTTCTTTACTAAGGTATTTCAGTGGCCAGGAAAACCCCTCTTCCTATCACTGGCATTCCACACCAACAGTCATCCTTAGGATATTATAAGATTATTTTAGGAATCATTGAGAGTCTGCCTTCACTTGCTCAGCTCACAACTGAGGAAGTTTTCCTCCCCCTTCTCTAGCTTTGCCATTAGGTCTATTTCTACCATAGGAGAATCCTTCTGGACACACAGGTACTTACTCAGATTTCATTTGCTTTAAAACTGTCCCTCTCGGTCTAAAGTAGATATACTCACTGGACCCTTTTCTGTCAGGACTGTTGACTCTGTGTGAAGGTCACAACATCTAGTACATGTAGGCGGCAGACAACCAGACTCAGATAAATGTCTGTGAATCTGTGACCTCCCCTTCCCTGAAAGTGCAATTATCATTTCTCCTGCACAAGCAGTGACACTTCAGTCGTATGCAGCTGAGGACACTCATGTCTAAGTTGTTTCCCAGTTGTCAATCATAAATATCAATTAAAAGTACCTTCTGAAGTATTTTTAAAGAGACCCCTGGGGTGTTTCATAGAGTCTCTTCCTTTTTTATGACCCCTGTGGCAGGCAGAGTCTCTTAGGAAAGGAGCAGGAATTACTGAAGTCTGACTCATGGGGGACTGTAGCCAAACGGTGTATCTCACTGGATTCCCTGCTTCCTTGAGAAGGTCTACTCCAAATAAATACAATTCTTCATTTTCAGTCCCTCAGTTGTACTATTATTGAAGGATAAGTGATATCAGACAAGCTAATTGAAAAATTTTCTAATGAGAATAGAGTAAAAGCAAAAACTTGATGTCCCTCATTTACATTAGAAACTATTGGGCACATTAATAGAGCTAAATGCTAATGGATCTGGAAATGATGATATAGAAATTTCTGGGAAAATATAACAATATCAATTTAGCTGTGCTCATAAGTCTAAACAAACAAACAAAATCCATAGAAATAAATGTTGAAGAAAAGTCCGCCACAAGTAAAAACATCAGGATCAGATGGTTTCACAGGCAGAGTGTGTCCATCTCCGAATGTCATTGAAGTCAAAGCTACTTTCTTCATTCTTCTAGAGCGAATGGTTAGCAGAGTTCTCTAGACTTACTTATTCTGAAATTTCCTAGGGGCACTCACCAATCATGTAATTAGAGAAGAAACATAAAGTCCAAGAGTCAAAATGATTCTTTGAATTTTGCAAAGAGAAATCTACCATTTTGGTATGTCTACCATCCCTTCCCCCTGAGAGATTTGTTTTGATGGAGGAGTTAAAGGGACTGCTGTGTCCACAAGACCACATGCAATGCTGACACCAAGAGTAAGTTTGGAGCTTCCCCAAACCATGCTGAGTTTCCTGGGTCGTCTAGAGGGACCCACAGAACTCACTGACAGCAGTTCTACTCACTGTTACGGTTTATTACAGGGAAAGTGAACAGGTGAATATCAGACAGGGAAGAGATGCATGGGGCAGAGTCCAGGAAATGTACCCAGTGTGGATCCCTTAGTTGTCCCCTCTCTGTGGAGTTATGAAGTATTACCTTCTGGGGTCCATATGGGATAAAAACTCATGGGCTATTGCCAACAACGGTGGCTCTCACAAGCCTTAGTGCCCAGAGGTCTTAATACAACTGTACCACTTTCTGCATAGATGTCCTCACTTGTCATTCTATCTCCAAAGTGAACTGGGGACAGCCCCAGCCTCCAGCCCTTCCAGAGACAGACAGCATACTTTGGGCCCAAAGGTTGTCATAAGCCTCATTGTTAGATAGCCTGGCGATTAAAATTTCAAGCAGAGAAAGACACTGCTATTAGCCATGAGTTTCAAATTATTGAAGGTCCACTCCAGTAGCAGAGGGCAAAGGCCAAACCTCCCTTAGGGTGAGACTATTTCTTCTCTACACAGGTCACTTCCTGGACTCTGCCCAGGCATCTTTGACAACAAAACACACGTGTTTGTCCGGGCGTGTACCTAATGGCAAGTATATGATCATCTGCAACAGTATAACTGGGAGGAACCCCATCACTGGAAGAAGCAGTGTGAGGTAGGGATGGTTTAAAAGAAACAGCTAATCTGTCTTCAAAAATCAATATGTACATTTTTCATAATTTTGTAGTAAATTGCTTATTTTCCTTCTTGATTCATCGACCTCCCTTGGTAAGAGACAAATTCTTCTTTACTTACACCCTAGTTGCCACATCAGGGAAAACAGCTATATGGCTCACAACCCATTCATCAACCACAGAAATGTACACACAGAGGAGATTCACACATATGTGCAAATCCATGTTTGCACACTCACTGACTGAAACACGCTGACATGTGTACTGAGATAAGTCCTTCTCATACTCACACATACACTGACTTCACGCAAATGTCTACGTTCTGACACACTCATGGTGCATCCACCCACACAGATGCCACTGTCCCACTCACTTGCCCACAGTCCCTAAGTCACCAGGTGGGTATGTATTCCAGTAACGTGTTCATAGAGGGAAGTCATGCATATCTACAAACCTGTGAGGCAAGATAAGAGGATCCTAACTGCCCTTGAGACTCGTTGTCACCAAACCCACAATGGCAACTTGTGTCGTCTTTGACATTTAGACAGTGATCAGAACCTTGGAACTTGAGGCATGGAGTGTGGTGAGAAACTTTTAGCGTGCGGGGTCTGTGAGCTGGGATGTGGTTATGAGAGATCAGGAGGTAAATATGACAGGAATCAACTGTATGGCATGGTTTAAGGACATCGCCAGTCCGTATGGTACAGTGGGACAAGGTGTGTGGAAAATTTAGTGTGTAGCACATGTTGGTGTCTCTGAGGAAGGGCATACAGATATTGTAAAAACAAAAGATAACTGGGAGAAAAAGTGCGCACAAGTGAGTGAGGAGTATTACTGAGTAAGAGGCACAGAGCTCCTGTCCACAGTAGGTTAAGGAGTACAGCAAGGAAGGGGAATCTATTTATAAGATTGAAAGATTCTTTTGTTTTACTTTGTTTTATTTAACTGATTTTTTATTTTATTAATGTTTTATTTCATTTCTTTTCATAAGAAATGCAGACTGCCCATGCCGAACCTCATTTGAGTGTATCTGGAGTCTTTGACCCTTGACCCCCTGTACATCTATGACTAATTGACCTTGAGAGCTTGTGTTGAGGCTCCAGCAGA
This sequence comes from Paguma larvata, assembly GCA_030068075.1. Classification (NCBI taxonomy): domain Eukaryota; kingdom Metazoa; phylum Chordata; class Mammalia; order Carnivora; family Viverridae; genus Paguma; species Paguma larvata. Next base: position 7,107,823 of record CM057841.1, on the reverse strand, counting down.
GTGCAGCTACTTGCATCATGTCCACCAAAGAGAGTTCCTCCTTTATCAGGGAAGGTCGTCCTCATCTGCCCATTATATAGCTTTGGGGGGGATTCACATGCAGTGGAGAGGAAGGAAGGGTCACCAGCGTAGCCAGTCAGAGGAATGGAATCAACTCTGGGGACCAATGGGGTGCAGATGTAGCAGCCCCATGCCCTTAAATCTGAAAGATTGTTTTGGTATTTGGACAGAACACATTGATACTTGGAGAAAAGGCAACTCGGCTCCAGATGACAGGGAGGCCACACATGTCTACCCTCGAGGTAGGGGGCAGCTTATGTATGGTAAAGAGAGTGGGACTAGCTGGGTTTCTGGACTCTCTGACCATTGGCTCATTGAATAATGCCTTAAGTCCTAGAGCATAAGGATGGTTCCTCATCTGCTGGTAGTTGGCCCCAGTCTGATTACAGGTGACTCATGGTGGCCAGAAGTAGGAGAGCTCCATGAGAGTGGTGGTGGTTGTGTGGACCTGACTAGTTGCTGAAGAAGGAGAGACTATTGTCCCCCAGGCTGGGGCTCCAAACTGGGCCAAGGCAGCATAAAACAGGAAACTGAAACTCTTATTACAGTGTGTCTTGGGATGTGAATTTCCTGGATAGTTAGTGATGAGAGAGTTAGAGCTGAAAGAGAGCTAGAGCATTACGGGGGGGATAATGGGCTCCAGCACACAAGATGATTGTGGGTAATGAAATCGGTGGGAAATGGTAGTGTGTTTTTTAGTACACTAAGGGCCCAAAGGAGAATAGCAGATATAGGGTTGCAAATCGCATAATACAGGGAGGTAATAGCACCCAATATTTGAAAGCTGGGATTTTGAGGGCAGGGTAAGAATGGTATGGAACTGTGCTGAGGTCACTGGAAGAGGGGAAAGGTGTCTAGGGGAAGGCAGAGGCAGTGGAAGTCAGGAGTGTTTGGCTGAAGTCAGAGCAATGGCATGAGGCAGAGGGAAGCTATTCTAAGTGGGTGAGAGTTGGTGGTGGGATATGGAGGTAGAAGGGTCTGGTGGAGATGGAGGGAAAAATGCAAATTAAGGAAGTTGACCTTGATGGGCTATGATCTTAAGTATGAACAAGACCTAAGGAATTGTCAGATGACATTCTCAAGGACAATAGAGATACAAGAGAATTGGTATGGAGATTCAGGGAATGGTTTGTGGCACCTTGGAGATCACTGATTCATTTCCCCACTGGTTAATAGTCTCCTTTATTTTTTTTTAAAGAAATTTTTTTATTTTTAATTTTTTTTTAATTTTTTAACGTGTATTTATTTTTGAGATGTAGAGACAGAGCGTGAGCAGGAGAAGGGCAGAGAGAGAGGGAGACACAGACTTCAAAGCAGGCTCCAGGCTCTGAGCTGTCAGCACAGAGCCCGATGCGGGGCTCGAACTCATGAACCATGAGATCATGACCTGAGCCGAAGTCGGCCGCTTAACCGACTGAGCCACCCAGGCGCCCCTAATAGTCTCCTTTACATGGAGTGACACAATACTTTGGATGGTTTTTTCTTTGATCCCATGAAGGAAAAGTTGTGCTTGTGTAAGATGCCTCTACCCAATTTTTACCATATGGCTAAGGTCACAGGTAGATGTTGAGAGATCTGCACTCATCCTTATTTAAGTCCTGTGTGGGATATTCAGGTGGAGTGTGTCTGTGGTGTGTCCGGCAGGAGAGTCTGTTCGCTGGTACCAGGCACTCCGTGTTGACAACAGGTGGCAGGCTTGACCCTTCCCAGTACTTCCATCTTCAAGAACATTGAGTGTCCAAAACTGATTTGACCAAGTTTTTCTTCTTTAGTGGAATATATCTGAAATGTAACACATGCTTTATGGAAGAAATAAAACATAAAACAATTCAAAAATTGTAACTAATGTTTATTTCTTGTGTGAAACCATCTCAAAGTAACCTCTGGTAGCAGGTTTGTGGTGATGATTATAATGAAGAATATTTTGATTTGTGTCCTAAGGAAGTAGGATATTCCTGGTGTTATCCCTTTGTTTAATTGGCTTCCATGGCAAAAGAGACTTTGCAGATGTAAGTAAGAGACTCATCATCCTACTTTGAACAGGTAGTTGATCCTGGATTGTCTGGGTGGTCCAGATTAAGGCCCGGAAGCAGAAGAAATCAGGTAGATGTAGGAGAAGAGGAAGGGATTTGAAACAGGAGGGGGATTCATTTTGCTGTTTCTGGCTGTCAGGTTGGGGGAGCCTCATGGCGATTGTCCACGGGAAGGACCTCTGGCAACAACGTGAATCAGTGTGGAGGTGAATCTTCTTCAGAGGCTCCAGGTAAGAGCCCAGGAGAGCCGGCATCTGCCTTCAGGCTTCCTGACCTACTGACCTGTGAGAAAATCATCGTGCGATGCTTGAAGCTGCTGATTTCATGGAAATTTGTTCCAGCAACAACAGAAACCTAACACAGCCACGCTCTTTTGTTGGGCTTTGCTTTATGGCTGCAGAATCTGTGGTTTTTACAAACTGAAAGTTTGTGGCAACCCTGCCTCGGCAAGTCTATCACCACCGATTTTTCACAGCATTTGCTCCCATGTGTCTCCGTGTCACATTTTGCCAATTGTTGCAATAGTTCAGACTTTTCTTGTGGTATTTTTTCTCATCATTACCTATGTTTCGTGATCTTTGATGTCAGTAATGCAGTTGTTTTGGGGCACCCTGAACCATGCCCATGTAAGATGGCAAGTATAATGAGTGAATGTGGACTGCGGATGTGGTAGAAGAAGCAAGAGACCCTGAATTAGATGTAGAGTCTCAGTGGCACTGAGTTGCTCCAATCTCACGATCAAACTTGAGCCCACGAGGAGCTGCTTTTTCTGGAAGGGCAAAGAAAATCATGTCCTGAAATGGAATCGACTCCTGGTGAAGATGCTGTGAGGAATGTAGAAATGACAGCCAAGGATTTGAAAGAGTCCATAGTCCTAGTTCATAGAGCAGCAGCAGAGTTGGAGAGGATCGACTCCAGTTCTGAAAGCAGTTCTGTGGCTAAAATGCAATGAGACAGCATTGCACGATCAAGGGAAATCGCTGTGAAAAGAAACCTCAATCAATGCAGCAAACTTTACTGTTGTCTTTTTAAAAGGAATTGCCACCTCCACCCCAAACTTTGGTGACGCCCACCCTGACCAGTCAGCAGCCTTCCACATGGAGACAAGACCCTCCACCAGCAAAAAGTTTCTGACTCACTAAAAACTCAGATGATGGTTAGCATTATCCTGAAATTAATTAAAGTTGAAACCTCATGCACATTATTTTTTCAGACATAATGCTAGGGCACACTCAAAATAGTGCAGTACACGGAGGACATGACTTCTTTGCACTGTGGAGGTGAAAAATTCCTTTTAATTCTTTTGGAGATATTAGCTTTTTCAGTGTGGTCTGGAACCAAGCATGCACTATGTCCAAGGTGTGCCTGCAAGTGTGGAAACATACTTAATGATAATCAATACCATGAGGTGTTGATACTCAAAACTGATGCGATTTCCATCTCCAAATGGAATTATTTTCTTCCTATTTAGATTTATTCTGGTTTCAATGTAACATTGGAGTATATATGATATTATAACAGAAATGACATAAAAATAAATAAATACCTTTGAACATATTGTGTTTTGATTCAGTGTGTACATGAATATTATTATACTGGCCATATTTTATAATCAAATAGTTTTTCTTGGTCATTTTATTCTGTGAGGAGATACTATTATGCAATAGAAATAGTTCTGCAATATTCCCTGAAACAGTTCCATTTATTCCATAATGATTATTAATGAGTCATTTTCTCTAAAGGCAGGCAAAAAAGTTTATGCATTTAAAGAGTTGAATGAAAAAAATTCTTTTGGGATGCTTGGGTGGCTCAGTTGGTTAAGCGCCCCCCTCCTCCACTCACACTCTGTCTCTGTGTCTCAAAAGTAAATAAAGATTAAAATTTTTTTAAACAAAAAGAAAAACTTCTTGATAGTGAATATCTGGTTAATATTAAAAGAACTTTAATTTTCTCTCTTTTTTTATTAAAAGTTTTTTTTCAATGTTTGTTTATTTTTGAGAAATAGTGCAGAAGCTGGGGAGGCACAGAGAGAGAGGGAGACATAGAACTGGAAGCTGTCTCCAGGCCCCGAGCTTCAGCACAGAGCCTGACAGTGGGCTCTTTCCATGCACTATGAGATCATGTCCTGAGCCAAAGTCAGATGCTTCACCGACTGAGCCACCCAGGTGCCCCTCACTGATTCTTTAAGTATAGAGAACACACTGATGGTTACCACAGAGGAGCTTCATGGGGGGCATGGTTTATATAGCTGATGGGTATTAAAAGGTGCACTTGAGGTTATGTGCACCATGTATTTGTTGGAAGTGTTGAATCACCATATTGTCCACCTGAAACTGATATAACAGTATATGTATGCCAACTGGAATTAAAAGAAAAACCAAAAACTTAACTTTCTCTATATCATTTGAAATAATATACAATATTCCTATAGTATTAGGAAGAAGGCATGGTATTTCATAATTTAAAAAAAGGTTTAAATGTTGTCTTTCTCACACATCATGAGGTATCGATAGTTGGTCCAGTTGCTCTGTGCACATAGGGCTGGTCTCAGTGGTTCTTGAGATGGGATGATCCCTCCACCATTTTGACATGGTCTCACACGGGGTGCATACTTGCAAACTTGCCCTTGCAAGGACTGTAAAATGCAGTATGCCACGATCGGTGTACTGTCATGCCACGACTTTTCATTAAATGTTCACTTACTAGTTGAGCAAGTTAACAGAAAATGTAAAGGAGAAAATGTAATCCGAGAGGAAATGTAAACTTACAGACGGCTCTTTAGCTAAAGTCACCAACCATTACTGTTTTATCACCAGTTCTTTTTCATCCAATGACATGTTACACCTAGGATCAGCAGGAGGTTTTAGAAACACCATAACTAGTGCTTCACACCTCCCCCGCCACCATTCTATGTGGTGTCTCATCCCAGGACTCATTTCTGAGAGTGGAGCCCAAGCTCTGGCCCATGGGGAGGTAAGGGGAGTCTGCTCTGCCTGGGTTTTGTAGGAGGATCTCGGTGCAGTCCATCCCCAGTGCTGTGGCAGGATTTGAGATGTTTCTAGGAGGGTAATGTCTCTGAACAGGGGAGGAGAAACTCGTGGTATAACCTTCAGATCAGAGCTGTTTGTCTTGGTCTTTGAATTCCTCGTGTGGAAAAGGACTGGACTTTTCTGCATTTGAAGCTGCTTCTGCCTGTGGGGAGGCAGGTGGAAGGGAAGGTGGGACATTTGCATGGGTGACATAACAAGGATCCTACATGGAGTGGCTGGAACAGAGATTTATCGTGTGGCAGTTCTGGAAGCTAAAAGTCCAAGGTTAAGGTGTCCTCGGGGCCGTGCTCCCTCTGAATGTCCTCAGGGAATCTTTCCAGGCCACTAGCCAGCTTCTACCTCTGTGGATTTTGGCAGCATAAATTCATGTAGTGTTCACCCTGTGTGCATTTGTTATTCCAACTTTCCTCCTATTTCTGTAAGGACACCAGTCATGTTAGATTAGGAGACTGCCTACTCTAGACCTCATCTTAAGTAATTCCATCTGCAATGACCGTTTTTCCAAAAAGGGGACATTCTGAAGTATGGGAGGTGACTTCAGCATTTTCAGTGTGATGGGACACAGTGCAAATTATAAAAGAAGGGGTATGTTGATGCCGTAAAAAAATGCATGTTTACAAAACATGTTTTTCCAGAGAGTGAGAACGTGGGTGGAGAATTGAAGAGTAAAGGGGAAAACATCTTTCTCAGACTAATAGTAATATCCAGGTCAAATGCTGAGTCCTTTCTTCCCCCCAAGAGGCCCTGTGTTTGTACCTTGAAATCTTTTACTTCTCCCCTCAATTCTGTCAGCCCGGCCCTTGACCTGGACTCTGTGTCTCACTCACGCCAGGCTCCTCTCCAGTGCTCTCTGTCCTGGGCCCATGTTGCCTCCTGCCCAGACTTCTTCTTCCCTCAGGCTTTGCATCCTTTTCCCACACGCCAGTGGTCTCTGGAGGTGCTAGCTACAAACTTGTGGTTGTTCTTGGTAACTGGCAAGTGGGGAGAAAGTTTGCAAAAATATTCTCAGGTCCCAAGCCTGTCACTGCCAGTGCTGCTTCGGGTGAAATGCTAATTGCTGTTGTGAGGGCAGGGGAGGTCACACAGTCATAAACACGCATCTCAGGGCCGGGCTGCCTGTCTTGCACACGTACTCACTGTTCTGACACTCACACAGCGCCCATCATAAAGGCAGCAGGAAGAAGTTGGTGGGTTTTCTCTCTGTTCATGTGAGAGGTAGAATCTGTAAGGGAAGGAGTTGTGTCAGGAGTCCAGGTAAGTGAACAAAGGGGGTTTTCTGTGTTTGAATCTGGTTCAGTGTCAAAGCCATATGGGAAGGTGGAATACCTGCTAAGTCAGGAGCTGGGTTGGTGTAAAGAGATGGGGTCCTAGACATACACCCATCCCTGATGGCTCTTAAGGCACATAGTGTAATTGTCCCTGACAGTGACTATGTGGTTTTACCCATGTGGTCATGAAATCTGATTTTTAAAGTTTTTATTTTAATTCTAGTTGGTTAATGTACAGTTTTATATTAGTTATAGGTGTACAATATAGTAATTCATCACTTTCTCTTAAGGAATGTGATTTTTACTGTACTTAAGAACTGTAGTTCTGGAAACAGTCTCCTGTTTGTCCTTTGTTATAGGGACCATAGACATTATTGTGAGGTTTCTAAGGTGCTCTCAGAACCTTGATTTGAAATAGTTTGAAAAAATCTAGTATCATGTGATTGTGTGTAGAAACAGTGTGTGTAAGGGGCACCTGGGTGACCCAGTTGAGGATTATGGGTCTCTTGATCTTGGGGTCCTGAGTTTGAGCCCCATGTGGTGTACAGAGATTACTTAATTATAAGTTTAAAATTCTAGAAGCATTCTGTCTGATTGCAGGTGCTAGTTTAGATATGTTTTCTCTAAATCCAAGTATTGGAAGTGTTGATAGATATAAAAAATGTGTCTGAATTAAACATGAAGGGGCTTTTCCCAGTTAACAGGAAAGCAGCACCTAAGAAAAATATAACTTATTACGTTTCTCACAAACTTCTTAGTTTCCAATGTATCTTCTGACATTCGGCTCTAGTAAATATTATAAAACCAATAAGATTAGTTCAGTTACATGTCATACAAGGCTTTTGCCTAACATTCCATTATACATGTGTGCTGTCTTTCTTTTCTGTTTTCTTTTTTTTTTTTTCTTTAAATAGGCTTCATGCCTGCCACAGACTCCAACACAAGGCTTGACTCAGGACAGAAATCAAGACCTGAGTTGAGATCAAGAGTCGGACCCTTAACTTACTGACCCAGGCCCGCCTCCTTGTTTTTCAATATCTTTCACAAATCTTGCTTAATTTTTACTAATTTTATTTAACTCAGGTATTAACAAATTGATACATATATATTCAGAAAATAGTAGTAATTTTTTGCTAGTATATGCTATTAAATATACACTATTTAAGCAGGAACCAATGTTTTTGTCGTGAGTTCCTGTGTTTAAAGGATTGTACTTTTGTTCCCGAATCAAACAAATGATCTCTCTGTTGCCATCCTAACATAGGGCCCTTCTTGCATTCATTAAATCCAGGTTATCACGGGACAGGAACCTGCAACTTGGAAGTCAAGTAGTCAGTGCGTCTGCAGGTTACTGAAATCTCTAGTGTGTTATTGACAATGTACAGTTGCTTATAGAAAGGGTGTTCATAACTAAATGGAATGTTGTCATTAGCAAAAATTGAATACACATAATGCCATCTATGTTGAAATGACAGTGTGTAAACATAAGACTAAATTTAGATCTGGTTTATTTAAAGAACACAGTAAGTAGTGTTTTCATATAGCATTAATTGAATGCACTGACTTTCTGCCCAGCCCAGCCAGGTTCTCATCACCTGTCTGCCCCTAAATGAGTGAATATAAGCAAAACACTTAACCTCTCTATTCTTCTGTGGTCCTTTTCTTTCTTAGGAAAACAGCAGTGCCTGCCAAATGTATTAATGAGAAATAAGTTACTTCATTGGTGGTCCTTATAACAGTGATTCACAGTTTGCACATATTGTGTACTGGTTGTGCCTGGAACTCTCGGATGGCCCTAAATGACTAAAGGACTGTAAGTAATTATTCGAAAGTAGGAAGTGCTGATAAGTGGAGTGTATCATATTTCAGCTGACATCATTCCTGGGGCTTCTGCCTCCTATTCCCACGCAGGATCCTCTAGCCCAGAAGACAAGTATCAGTCACTGAGGACTGCCAGGATGGCCACCAGGGATCTGGCAGTAGGAGTGATCTTCTTAATCCAGAGTGTGCTTGGAATCCTGGGGAACTTCTCTCTTCTTTACTTTTATGTCCTCCTTTCTCTCACTGGGTTTAGGCCAAGGTCCACAGATTTGATTGTCAAGAACCTGATTGTAGCCAACCTTTTGGTCCTGGTGTCTTTTGAAATACACCATACACTGTCATCTTTTGGGTGGTATCACACATTCAGTGATTTTGGATGTAAATTTTTCCCCTATGTTCACAATGTGGGCCGGGGGGTGTCCATTGGCGTGACCTGCCTGTTGAGTGTCTTCCAGGCCATCACGATCAGCCCCTGGAACTCCAGGTGGGCAGCGCTTAAAGGGAAAGCTCTCAAGGGCCTTGTCCCTTCACTTGTCCTGTGCTGGGTCATGCAGATATTGGTAAATATCATGTATCCAGTGTTTATGAGTAGCTCTTTGAACAACAAAAATATCACAAACAGAAAAAGTTTTGGATACTGTTCAGCTGTTCGTCATGACAAAGCTGGGAACTGACTGTATGCAGCGTTGTTATCATTCCCTGATGTGTTCTATGTGGGGCTCATGCTCTGGGCCAGCGGCTCCATGGTTTTCATCCTGTACAGGCACAAGCAGAGGGTCCAGCACATCCGTCGGACCAGTGTCTCCTCCACATCATCTCCTGAGTCCAAGGCCACCAAAACCATCTTTCTCCTCGTGTGCACCTTTGTCTACTTTACTACCCTTTCATCTGTCTTTCGTATTGCTTTGTCTGTTTTGGATCATCCCACCTGGTACGTCTTGAACATCAATTCAGTGATTACGCTGTGTTTCCCAACTATCTGTCCCTTTATGCTCATTAGCCGAGACCCCAGGGTGTCCATGGTCTGCTTTCCCTGGATAAGGAATATAAAATGCCCTCATCAGATGAGAAATGTGTAAAATGTAGGAATTTCCATAATGTTCCTCCTGTTGGTAATTCATTCTTTCCCTCAGGGTCCCTTGTATAATGATGAGAGGTTAACTGAACATTGGTAAACAGAACATGTTTAACTCGACTTCAACATGAACAATAAGTTTATAACTGTAATCGTGATGAAATATTATATCATTACCTTATAAATACATAGGTGATTGAAGTTTTGCTAATGATTTTAGTGGAGGAGTTCAAATTTTGCAAAATTAATAATCGAGTCCTGAAACAATCTGCGTAGTATGCAGAAGTCATTGAGTGTGTCACATAAATTTGTTACAGTAAATTTCCCTGGATTGGAGTAGCTAGGGAATTAAAGGAAAAGGAGCACGAAAATGTTGGGAGCCGTTTTGGGCTCACAGGTTGAGACCCCTCCCTGTGTGGAAAAGGTTGAAGCAAAAGCTCGCCAGCCAAACTGGCACCTAATCTTACCTCCTAGTTCTAAGCGATTTTTCAGGCCTGGATTTCTTGAACTACTCTGCTTGGCCTAAGGAATGTAATGCTCTTTTGTTTTATGGCATTTAGATAAAAGGGAAGGACCTGGAGCAGGATGCTTTGATGGATTACATCTGAATGAGAGTAGCCTGACCACCTTAAAGTTGCATCTTGGGGATGAGTTGCACAGATTGATAGCAGTTATGAGCTGGCTGAATATTGGTGTGATTTGTGTAAATGTTAGGCTCCTATTATGTAAATTCACTCATTCACGGGCAAAGGACAAGCTTTGGGAATTCTGTCCTTGCCAGATGGGGTCGTACCTCCCCCATTGTAATTGGAAGAATAGGCGATGACTCCTGGCCTGTTTATAGATAATTAACATAGGCAGGCCTAGGTAACTTCCTGTCCTCTCCCTCAGCCTTAAATTTACATGCTAACTAACTTGAAAACAACTTGCAAGATTGAGGAAATCTCCGCTTTACTGATAAAACACATTATTGTTCAAACTATGCTTCTTCCTGATGGGCTGTCAGTCATTGCTGTAATGTAACTCACTACTTTTAAGTAAAGACACTGAGGCCAGCAGGGCAGAGACGCCAGAATTGCCAGGGCCGCCTGCTTGGTCATCAGACTCCATCTCTCTCGTGGCTCTCTCACTTCCTTTCGCCTGACCGTCCGTCCTTCGTGGACCCCTAGATTTGCCGGAACAAGGACCCCGGCACAAAAATGGATCAGCATAGGCTTGATCCACACTGACACTGAAGAGAATAGTGTTGGAGGGAAAATTCAGTCAGCGAGTGAAGCTTTTGAGAGCCGGTCATGAATGTTGCACATTTCGTCCTTAGAAAGGCAGTAAGTCAGTCATGTGAAGTATGATGTTATGGGAACACGGGAGATGAGCATGAATAAGCATTTTCTGATAGAAATGGTCAGAATGGGCTGGAGCAGATAGTGGAGAGCATAGAATTGAATTTTAGCTGATATTTTAAAATTTTATTTGGGTGAGAGAGAGTGGGAGCACGATAGAGGGCCCAAGGAAGAGAGAATCGAACTCTGCACTGAACGTGGAGCCTGTTTGAGATTCTCTCTCTCCCCCTCTGCCCTTCTCCCTGGCTTGCTCACTCTCTCTCCCTTGACCCCCCACCTCTTTCTCTGTAAAATAAAAAAATTCAAAAGTATTTTAAAAGTATATAAAGGCACAATCACTGATCATAAGTGTGTAGCTTCACGAAAGTTCATAAAGTGATCACAGTTCTGTACTCAGTATTTAGTTCAATATATAGAATATTGTCAGACTCTGAAGCCCCTTGTACTCCTCACCATCCCTCCTCCTCAGGTCGTAACTGCTGTGACATGTAACAGCACAGGGCACTGTAGGCTGTTTAGGATTGATATAAAGGAAATAATACAGCATGAACTCTATTGTATTTGACTTTTGTCACATTTTCTGTTGTTTGTGAATTTGTTGCTGCGTGTTGTTACTATCATTCATTGGCACTGCTGTAGAGAGGATTCTCTTACATGAATAGGAAACAGTTAATCATTCCACTTTTAATTAGCATATTGATGGCTTGCAGTTTGTGACTGGTATATAAATGCTGGTATATAAATTTTTACCATGCTTTGTTGGCATACATAAAACTTTTTGTTGGCTATATAAGCAACAGTGGAATTGGTGGGGAAAAGGTTGCATACACCTTTGCAGCTTTAGGAAATAGTGCCCATGGGTTTTGAAAAACGTCTGTACAAACTTTCACATCCACGGGCAGTGTAGGAGATTTTTGGTTTGTGTACATGCTTGTGAACAGTTTTGATTTTTTTCATTTTTCTTTTTGACTTCTGGTTAGTGTGTGGTGGTACCAAATAGTGATTTTCTTTTAATTTCCTAGACTACTATGGAAGTTGAGCATCCTTTTCACATATTTATTAGACATTGGTGTTATGCCCAGAATTCGGGGACCCCAAGAACCACCAGGGAGCCGAGTCCGATGCAAGAACAAAGAGCCTTTAATCGAGCTAGCTCGAGCTCAATTTCCTGCACCGACGCAGCAGTGGGTCGAGAGAGAGGGCCCGTTCCAAAAACACAATAGTTTTAAAGGGGTCTAGGGGCAGTGGGAGGGGTGATGGTCGTGACCCTAGCCGATTGGCTGAGGAAGGGTCAAAGGTCCTGTTCCATAGGTCACTGGGCGTGGTTCTTTTGGAACCGGGAAGTTGCAGGTTTTGAGCAGGCACTGGGGACTCAGGGTGGAAGACAGGAAACACAATGGAGTCAGTCCCAGTTTGCCCTTAAGCAAAATGGAATCAGTCCCGTTTTGCCCTTACATTGGGAAATAATCTTTTTGAAAAAAGTATGTGTTAGTTTAGTTTTTTATTTTTAATTAAAAGTTTTTTATGTTTAATTGTTTATTTTGAGAGAGAGAGAGGGAGAGCATTTGGAGAGAGAGAGAGAGAGCGTGCTGGTATAGAGAAGAGTTGGAGAGGGGCAAAGAGTAACACAGAGAAAGAATACCAAGGAGGCTCTGCACCATCATCGCAAAGCCCACTGTGGGGCTTAATCTCACAAACCACAAGATCATGACCTGAGCCAAAATCAGGAGTCAGATGCTCAACCAACTGCATCATCCTGGCACGTCTGTGGAATGTGTTAGTTTAGTTTGTCCATTTATACTATTGCATTGTATTTTTCTCAACGAATTGTACTGGTTCCGTATATGTGTTGGCATGTTTTCTTTGCTGGACTCTTTTCTCTCATGTGCTCTGCGTGTCTGTCTTTTGTCTTTATGTGTTCTTTTTTTTCCCTTAAAGTTTTTTTATTTGAGAGGGGGAGAGAGAGAGAGAGCAAGCGAGCAAGTGAACACATGTGTCTGAGGGGGGGAGGGTCAGAGGGAGAGAAGAGAGACAGAATCCCAAGCAGATTCCACACAGTCAGCGCAGAACCTGATACAGGGCTGAAACCAGTGAACCATGCAATCATGACCTGAGCTGAAATTAAGAGTTGGATCCTGAATGGACTGAGTCACCCAAGCACCTTTGTCTTTGTATGTTCTGGCGGGAAGAAAGTCTTAATGTTATTATACCTCTTTCCTCCTTTATAATGTTTATTTCTGATCAAGAAAACTTTCCTTGTTTTGTGTTACTTTTCATGTTTTTAATTTTCGAGAGATATAGCATGAATCGGGGAGAAGGGCAGAAGGAGAGAGAGAGAATCTTAAGCAGGCTCCACGTTTAGTGCAGAGTCCAAGGTGGGGCTTCATCCCATGCCTGAGCCAAAATCAAGAGTCAGTCTCAACCGACTGAGCCACGCAGGTGCCCTGAAGAACATTGTATCACTTTAATCTTTAGACTGGTAGTCCTTCCAGAATTGAATTGTTGCATGTGAGGATAGTGAATTCTATTTTGTTCTCATAAACTAACCAATTTCATCTCTTTCAGAGTACATGATATTATATGTGAAAGCAAAGGGAACAGATGTGAATACAAAGCTCTTGCTGCCTGTTGTGCATGAATCATAATATTGCCTTTGTTTCAGTCCTTGGAGTCTCATGTCTTCTCTCTGCATCCCTGCTCCTGGCAGACTAATGAACTGGTTTGCATTTCTTGAAGTCTTGGCAATGAGGATGGCATAGTGATTGAGGCATACGTCTACTAGGTTTTTCGTGTTGCCATAGGAATAGAGGGAACCTGAGTTGACGTGGTAGGTGGCTCCCTCTCACTTATGTGCGTGGACTGCTATGAGTAAATTCCACAAGTTGGTGGCTTATAAAAGAGTTAGTATCTCACTGTTCTGAAGGCTGGAAATCTGAGATCAGGTGCCATTGGCCAGTGAGGGCCATCTTCTGGGTTGAAATTCTGGGATGTTCACAAGGTGAAAGCGGTGAGGGAGCTCTTAGGTCTCGTACTACAGGGCACTAATCTCTTTCATGAGAGCAGATCCTCCCAATGAAGTCCCAAAGGATCTACCTCCAAATGCCATCACCTCGGGGGTTGGGTTTCAATATATGAGTTTTGAGGTGAGCAAAATAGACCATAGCAGGACCTACTGGAAAAAGTTCAGCAACCAGGTTTTGTTTCTACATCAGAGTGTAATAGGAATTGTTGTTAAGGTGGTCTTAAGATGTGGATGGGAGACTGTTGAGTGAAGATTGGAACAGGGATTAGACTCAACACTGCTCCTCCCCTATGAGCAGAGACAGACTCTAGCGCATACTCACAATGCCCCTGGGATGGGAATTCTGAGACAGAGAGACAGACAGACATCATGTGGAGGTGGGATGGTGATGGTGTGTAGCTCTGGGAGTCAGGCCTATACCTTAGAGAAGCAGGGAAGGGGAGACATGTATGCAAAGATCTGAAAATTGATTAGGACCGCTCTCCAAGAGAAGAAATGCCTTGGGCAAAGGCTTGTATGGTATGAGAAATCATGATGTGCTGAAGCAGGTTTCATTTTCCAGGACTGGGGCACGGTAGCCCTTGTGGTGCACCCTGTGGGCTTAGAGCTCCAGACCATGTCTTGAGCAGCGTGCCTGGGTGGGCAGAGTGCCTCTGAGTTCAAGGGACTCATGTCTAAGGGCCCTGGGTGGTCTCTGATTTGGAGTGTGAGGAGGATCAAAGATAGATAGTGCCCCAATGAGAACATGGGTTTTGGAAGTTTATGAGGGAGTGTCTCAGTGAGTCTGAAGGACAGGGAACATGACAATAAAGGGAGAATTTCTGGCAGGGGATTGAGAACGGTTTGTCAAATACTAGAAGTATACATTGGAAAGTGGAATTTGCTCTATGTACAGTAAATACAGACCTTAAAGTTTTTTTCCAATTTTTATTGAAATTCCACTTTGTTAACATACAGCGTACTATTGGTTTCAGATGTAAAATTTAGCAATTCATCACTTACCTACAACCTCTAGTGCTCATCACAACTAATGCCCTCCTTAGTACCCCTCACCCATCTTACCTATCCCCCCACTTACCTCCGCTCAGCAACCCTCAGTTTGTTCTTTATGGTTAAGAGTCTGTTCTTTGGTTTGCCTCTTTTATCCCCGCTACGTTCATCTGTTTGTTTTTCTAAATTTCACAAGAGTGAAATCATTTGCTTATTGTGTTTCTCTGACTTATTTCATTTAGCATAAGTTCCTTTAGCTCCATCTATACTTTGCACATGACAAGATTTCATTCTTTTTTATGGCTAAGTAATATTCCATTGTGTGTATACATATGCATATATATGCACATATATGTGTATATATATGTATATACCACATTTTTAAAATGTTTTTAATTATTTTAATGTTTTTATTATTTATTTTTGAGAGAAAGAGACATCGAGTGTAAGCAGGGGAGTGGCAGAGAGAGAGGGAAACAGAGAACCCGAAGCGAGCTCCAGGCTCTGAGCTGTCAGCACAGAGCCTGACAAAGGGCTCAAACCCAGGAACCACAAGATCATGACTTGAGCCGAAGTCAGATGCTTAACCGACCGAGGCACCCAGGTGCCCCAAAGTATTTTTAAAAAGGAATAAAGTACTGAAATCCTACGGGGTAGATACACCTTAAAAACATTATGCTAAGTAAAATAATTCAGTCACAAATGATAATATATTCCATTTGTATGATTCCATTCATAAGAAATGTCCCAAGTGGGCAAATGTATGGTAACAAAAAGTAGGTTCATGATGCCCAGAGTTGGGAGAGATGAGACTACTTTGGGTGATGACCGAAGGCTATAAGGTTTTTTAGTGTGGTGATCAAAATATTAGAAACTTGGTTGTGTGTTAATAAGTGCATAGCTCTGTGATCAAGCCATTGAAACCATTGTGCAGTGTCGGTGGTGGATTGTATGTGAATTGTACCACAGTGCTGTTGTGGAGCGGTTACAAAATGGTAAGCAAGCTAGATCGCCTCATTTAAGATTTGACAAAGTGGCTTCTGGAAAAGTAGTAGGTACATGGAGGGATTTTACTCTTTGAGAAAAGGATCAACTTAGAAGGAAGTCCTATCAATCCTGAATGTCTGCATTCCAGCCATCAGAGCTGAAAAATCTGTCAGGCAGAATATCGATAGCAGTGAAAAGAGAGACACAGAGAATTCCACAGTTATATTTGGGGATATCGAAACGCTGTCCTCAGTTATTTATGTAAGAGGATCACAAAAGATCAGCAAGGATATGGAAAACTTGAGCAATGCAACATTCAAGGTAACCAAAATGAAACATGTATTCAACAATTTCAGATACACGTAGTTTTCAAGCACACTTGAAATACTCAACAAGCTAGACCAAATTCTGTCAGCACAGAGCCCGACGCGGGGCTTGAACCCGCAAACTGTGAGATCATGACCTGAGCCGAAGTCGAACACTTAACCAACTGAGCCACCCAGGTGCTCCTCACTTTTGTTGTTTTTATTTTGTTCAAGTATGAGCCAGGACAGCCAGTGTTTTCGTGTGAGGATTTTATTTGGCCCATCTGGTTATTGAGAGATGCTGATCTATAGATTTCTTGTAATGGTTTTGGTGTCAGAGGAATGCTAGATTCATATGGTATCAGAGGAAGACCCATTTGGATAATGAGAGATGCTAATCTATAGGTTTCTTGTAATGGTTTTGGTAATAGAGGAATGCTGGATTCAGAGGTGCTAGATTACTTCCTCTTTAAATTTAGCTCTTATTAAGAAAGGATGTTGTATTTTGTCAAATGCTTTTTCTGCATCTATTGACAAGGTCATATGGTTCTTATCTTTTCTTTTGTTAGTGTGATGTATCACACTGATTGATTTGCGAATATTAAACCAGCCCTGAAACCCAGGGATGAATCCTACTTGATCATGGTGAATAATTCTTTTTATATGCTGTTGAATTCGATTTGGTAGTCTCTTGTTGAGAATTTTTGCATCCATATTCATAAGGGATATTGGCCTGTAGTTCTGTTTTTTTGCTGGATCTCTATCTGGTTTGGGAATCAAAGTGAAGCTGGCTTCATAGAATGAGTCTGGGAGTTTTCCTTCTATCCCAATTTTTTGGAACAGCTTGAGAAGGATAGGTATTAACTTTGTTTTAAATGTTTGGTAAAATTCCCCAGGGAAGCCATCTAGTCCAGGACTTTTTATTTGTTGGGAGATTTTAATAACTGATTCAATTTATTCACTAGTTATGATCTCTTCAAGTTTTCTATTTCTTCCCATTTGAGTTTTGGTAGTGTGTGGCTGTTGAGGAATTTGTCCATTTCTTCCAGGTTGTCCAGTTTGGTGGCATATAATGTTTCATAGTATTCCCTGATAATTGCTTGTATTTCTGAGGGATTGGTTGTAATTACTCTCTTTTCGTTTGTGATTTTATCAATTTGGGTTTTCTCTCTTTTCTTTTGAGAAGCCTGGCTAGAGGTTTATCAAATTGTTTATTTTTTCAAAGAAACAGATCTCGGTTTCATTGATATGTTCCATTGATTTTTCAGTTTCCATATTATTAATTTCTGCCCTGATTTTTGTTATTTCTCTCTTTCTGCTGGGTTTGGGGTGTCTTAGCTGTTCTGCTTCTAGTTCCTTTAGGTGTGCTGTTAGAATTTGTGTTAGTGATTTTTCTTGTTTCTTGAGATAGGCCTGGATTGCAATATACTTCCCTCTCTGGACAGCCTTTGCCGCATCCCAAAGAGTTTGGATTGTTGTATTTTCATGTTCATTTGTTTACAGGTATTTTTAAATTTCTTCTCTGATTGCTTGGTTAACTCATTTGTTCTTTAGCCTCCATGTTTTTGGGGATTGTCCAGACTTTTTCCTGTGGTTGATTTCAAGTTTCATAGCATTGTGGTCTGAAAGTGTGCATGGTGTGATCTCAATTCTTTTATATCTATTAAGAGCTTCCTTGTGCCCCAGAATGTGGTATGTCTTGGAAAATATACCATGTGTGTTTGAGAAGAATGTAAATTCCTTTGCTTCTAGATGAAGGCCCCTGAAAATGTTAGTTAGGCCCATCTGTTCCAATGTGTCATTCAGGACCATTGTTCCTTTAGTGATTCTCTGTTTTGTGGATCCTTTCTTCATAAAAACTCTTGAGAAAGTCGGGATAGAAGGAACATATTTAAACATCATAAAAGCCATTTATGAAAAACCCACAGCTAACATCATCTTCAATGGGGAAAAACTGAGAGCCTCCCCTCTGAGATCAGGAACATGACAGGAATGTCCACTCCCATGTCTGCTATTTACCATAGTGTTGGAGGTCCTACATCAGCAATCAGACAACAGAACAAAATAAAATGCATCAAGATTGGCAAGGAGGAAGTCAAACTTTCACTTTTTGCAGACGACATGATACTTTACATGGAAAACCCGTCGGAATCCACCAAAAGCCTACTAGAACTGATCCATGATTTCAGCAAAGTGGCAGGGTACAAAATCAATGTACAGAAAGGAGTTGCATATCTATACACCAACAATGAAGCAACAGAAAGAGAAATAAAGAAGTGAATCCCATTCACAATTGTACCAAAAACCATCAAATACCTAAGAATAAACCTAACCAAAGATGTAAAAGATCTCTACACTGAAAACTGTAAAAAACTTATGAAGGAAATTGAGGAAGACACAAGGAAATGGAAAAACATCCCACGCTTATGGATTGGAAGAATAAATATTGTTAAAATGGCAATACTACCCAAAGCAATCTACACATTCAATGCAATCCCAATCAAAATTGCACCAGCATTCTTCTCAAAGCTAGAGAAAACAATCCTAAAATTTGTACGGAATCACAAAAGACCTTAATAGCCAAAGTAATACTGAAGAATAAAACCAAGGCGGGAGGCACCACAATCCCAGACTTTAACCTCTACTAAAAAGCAGT
Organism: Paguma larvata; assembly: GCA_030068075.1. NCBI lineage: Eukaryota > Metazoa > Chordata > Mammalia > Carnivora > Viverridae > Paguma > Paguma larvata. Next base: position 7,089,216 of record CM057841.1, on the reverse strand, counting down.
AATCATCAAGACAGCATGGTATTGGCACAAAATCAAACACATAGACCAATGGGATAGAATAGAGAACCCAGAAATGGACCCACAAGCATATGGCCAACTAATCTTTGATAAAGCGGGAAAGAGTATCCAATGGAAAAAAGACAGCCTCTTTAACAAATGGTGCTGGGAGAACTGGACAGCAACATGCAGAAGAATGAAACTGGACCACTTCCTTACACCACTCACAAAAATAAACTCAAAATGGAAGAAGGACCTGAATGTGAGACAGGAAACCATCAAAATCCTAGAGAGAAAGCAGGAAAAAACCTTTTTGACCTGATCTGCAGCAATTTCCTACTCCACCCATCTCCAACGGCAAGGGAAGTAAAAGCAAAAATGAACTATTGGGATCTCATCAAGATAAAAAGCTTCTGCACCGCAAAAGAAACAATCAACAAAACTAATAGGCAACCGACAGAATGGGAAAAGATAATTGCAAATGACATATCGGATAAAGGACTAGTATCTAAAATCTATAAAGAACTTACCAAACTCCACCCCTGAAAAACAAATAATCCAGTGAAGAAATGGGCAGAAGATATGAATAGACACTTCTCCAAAGAAGACATCCAGATGGCCAACAGACACATGAAACGATGCTCAATGTCAGTCATCATCAGGGAAATACAAATCAAAACCACACTGAGATATCACCGCACACCGGTCAGAGTGACTAAAATGAACAAATCAGGAAACTATAGATGCTGGCAAGGATATGGAGAAACAGGCACCCTCTTGCACTGTTGGTGGGAATGCAAACTAGTGCGGTCGCTCTGGAAAACAGTGTGGAGGTTCCTTAAAAAAGTGGACATAGAACTACCCTATGACCCAGCAATAGCACTGCTGGGAATTTACCCAAGAGGTACAGGAGTGCTGATGCATAGGGGCACGTGTACCCCAATGTTCATAGCAGCACTTTTGACAATAGCCAAATCATGGAGAGAGACTAAGTGTTCATCAACTGACGAATGGATACACACACACACACACACACACACACACACACACACACACACAATGGAATACTGTGCGCAATGCAAAAGAATGAAATCTGGCCATGTGTAGCAAGATGGATGGAACTGGAGGGTATTATGTTAAGTGAAGTAAGTCAGTCAGAGAAAGACAGATAATATATGTTTCCATGCATAGTTGGATTTTGAGAGACCTAGCAGGAAACCATGAGGGAGCGGAAGAGTGGGGAAAAAAGCCACAGAGAAGGAGGGAAACAAAACATAAGAGACTCTTAAATACCAAGAACAAACTGAGGGTTGAGGGGGATATGGGAAGGGGTGAGAGGGTGACGGGTACTAAGGAAGGCACTTGACGGGATGAGCACTGGGTGTTGTATGGAAACCAATTTGACAATAAATTGATTAAAAAAATAAATAAATTTGGCTCAGGCTTGATAGAATTGGTTTGAATCTCATTCTCCCTCTCCCCACCTGGTCATGCAATGGCATCTACACACCCTGGGTCAGCCAGGGGTGGTTCCTAGACCAGGCGAACATGATCTGAGGCCTCAGAGTCCCTGGTGGGACCACTCACACACACCAAGTGACCCTTCTCTGATCTCTGTGGACTGGGGGCAGTTCTCAGACCTCCAAGGTTGCTGCAAGAGCAGGAGCCAGCCCAGCCCCCGCCTGATTTCACATGGACGTCTTGGAGCAACATGACAAGAGAGTCTGGTTAATCAGAAGGGGAGGATCATAATTTCTGCATGTGAGGCCCCAGAATCTGTTTAAGGAGGATCCACAGGTGATTGGTGTGTACATTAAAGTGTGAGAAGCCATACTTAACAAAGTGGTTCTCAACACTGACTTCTCATCTTCATCCCCTGGGTAGTGTTAGGAACTATCATCTCCGGTGTGCCTAATCCAACAACTCTGTCAGTAGTTCTTGGCAGGTCCTAGAATCAGCATTGATTTAATAAAGTAGCCCAGGTAATCTTACTGTGAGGTAGGGTTAATCATTAATCACTGTGAGACTCCTAAGGATGAAGAGATTTCTGAGTAGTGAGTCCAGATTGTAGTCCCTGGGAAGTAATGGAGCCCTGTTCTCTATGGAGTTTTTAAAAAAAGTTTTTGTTGTTATTTTATTTTTGTTTTACACTCATGGGATAACACTTTGTTCATTACTTTGAAGCTTACTCATTTCACTTCAGAGTCTATCATGTGATCTTTCTACACCAAATGGTAATTGATAGGCATAATTCATAGTCAGTCACTCTCCTCTGGTAGGCAGGTCAGGTTGTTCTTAGGTTTCCCCTACTGTAGGCAGTAAGCAAGCTCTGGCATCTGCCCTTATGTGGAGAAGTGCTTTGACTGCAATGCAGTAGAGCCCAGAAGTGGGATTGCTGAGTTAAAGGGTCTATATCTTTGGTAAATTGGGGTAAAATGACATTGATCCTCTGAACCACTTCAAGGATACAAATCTGTGGCATTTAGTTTCATTGTGCCATCATCACCATTCTTGGGGCCCATACATTCCCATCAATGCCAGAGGACCTCCCACAGCCAGCAACCATTCCCTCCATTCCCATCTCCCCAACAATGGGAACTACTGATATGCTTTCTGTCTCTAGAAGGTTACTATCCTGTATATTTCCCATTAACGGAGTTACATAAAATGTGACCTTATGTTTCTGGTTTCTTTCCCTTAGCATACTGTTTTCCAGATTCATCCATGTTGTACTATGTGTCAGTCTTTGATTCCTTCATACGACTGAACAATATTCTGCTTGTACGTTTATGCCACATTTTGTTGCCCCTTCAGGCTATTGTCAATAGTGATGATGTAAACACTGTTTTATTTTTTATGATTGAACATCCTTTCATGTTTTTTTTTTATTGAGGTATAATTGACATCCACTGTTATATTACTTTTAAGCGTACATCAGGATTCGATATTTGTATACATTACAAAGTGATCACCAAAGGAAATCTAGTTACAATATGTCACCATACTCAGTTCCAACTTCTCTACAGTCTCAGCAACATTTTATTGTTTGTTTTTTTAACTAGCCATTCTAATGGATGTGTCTCATTGTGATCTTGATTTGCATTTCCTTGATGACTGTTGACATTGAATATCATTCATGTGTTTTTGGCCATCTCTGAATATTGTTTCAGAGAAATACCTATGTAATCCTTTCGTCATTTTCAAGTTGTGCTTCTGTCTTGTTGAGTGATATGAGTTCTTTATATTGTGGATACTACCCTTTTCTCAAATGTGTGATTGACACATGTTTTCTACCATCTTCTGAAGTGTCTTTCGCTCTCTTGATAATGTTTTTAATGGACAAAGGTTTTTAATAATGATGAAGTCCATTTTTATATATTTCCTCTATTGTTTGTACTTTTGCTATCTTGTCTGAGAAACCATGATCAAGTCCAAGGTCATAAAGATAGACTCTTGTATCTTCTTTTAAGGTCCATCGATTTACCTTTTATGTTTTTTACCATATTTGACCATCACCTCTACATGACATTATTCCTCTTGTTCCCAGTACACCCTGTATACCTTTTCCTCTCAGATCCCAATACCCCTTTGGTCTGGAAATCCCTGCATACTTTGTCCCTTTTAAATATTAAACCTGGGGGCACCTGGGTGGCTCAGTCAGTAAAGCGGCCGACTTTGGCTCAGGTCATGATCTCTCGGTCTGTGAGTTCGAGCCCCGTGTCGGGCTCTGTACTGACAGCGTAGAGCCTGGAGCCTGCTTCAGATTCTTTGTCTCCCTTTCTCTTCCCTACTCCTGCTCATACTCTGTCTCTATGTCTCAAAACTAAATAAACGTTAAGAAATATTAAAAAAATATTAAACCTGGCCTTGCACTGTAACTTATTTTTTTTACTTTGAGATTTATTTATTTTTCAAATGTAATTTATTGTCAAATTGGCTTCCATACAACACCCAGTGCTCATCCAATCAAGTGCCCTCCTCAATGTCCATCACCTACTTTCCCCTCTCCCCCACCACCCATCAATCCTCAGTTTGTTCTCTGTATTTAAGGGTCTCTTTGGGTTTCCCTTCCTCCTTCTTTGTTTGTAACTTTTTTTAGCCCATCCCTTTGCCCAAGGTCTTCTGTAAAGTATCTCAAGATCCACATATGAGTGAAAACATATGGTATCTGTCTTTCTCTGACTGACTTATTTCACGTTGCATAATACCCTCCAGTTTCATCCATGTTGCTGCAAATGGCCAGATTTCACTTTCAAATGCCAAGTAGTTTTCCATTGTGTATATAAACCACGTCTTCTTATCCATTCATCAGTGATGGACATTTAGGCTCTTTCCATAATTTGGCTGTTGTTGAAAGTGCTGCTATAAACATTGGGGTACATGTGCCCCTATGCATCAAGATTTCTGTGTCCTTTGGGTAAATTCCTAGCAGTGCTATTGCTGGGTCATAGGGCAGTTCTATTTTTAACTTTTTGAGGAACTGCCACATGGTTTTCCAGAACACAAAGAAATGGAAAAACATTCCATACTCATGGATTAGAAGAAGAAATATTGTGAAAATGTCTATAGTGGCCATCCTTTACAAACAAATAGTTTTTCTTGGTCATTAGTCTGTAAAGGAGATATCTTTATGCAATAGAAAGAGCTCTCCACGATTCCCTGAAAGACTGCAGTCTCTTCCATGATGATTATTAATGAGTCATTTTATCTAAACACAGGCAAAAAGTTTTTATGCATTTAAAGAGTTAAATGAGGGGCGGCGGGGTGGCTCAGTTGGGTAAGCGGCCAACTTTGGCTCAGGTCATGATCTCACGGTCTGTGAGTTCAAGCCCCGTGTCGGGCTCTGTGCTGACGGCTCAGAACCTGGAGCCTGCTTCAGATTCTGTATCTCCCTCTCTCTGTGCCCTTCCCTTGCTCATACTCTGTCTCTATGTCTCTCAAAAATAAATGTTAAAAAAAAATAAAGAGTTAAATGAAAAAAATTCTTGATAGTGACTATCTGGGTAAGACTAACAGACTTTTAACTTTCTCTCTTTTTTTAATTAAAAACTTTTTAATGTTTGTTTATTTTTGTGAAATAGAGAGACAGGGCACAAGCCGGGGAGAAGCAGAGAGAGAGGGAGACATAGAATCTGAAGCAGGCTCCAGGCTCTGCACTGTCAGCATAGAGCCTGACAGCGGACTCGAACCGACAAACTGTGAGATCATTTCTTGAGTCAAAGTCAAATGCTTCACTGATGGAGCGACCCAGGTGCCCCTCACTGATTCTTTAAGTATAGAAAGCACACTGATGGTTACCAGAGGGGAGCTGGATAGGAAGCATGGGTTATATAGCTGATGGGGATTAAAGGGTGCACTTGAGGTTATGTGCACCATGTTTTTGATGGAAGTGTTGAACCACTATATTGTCCAACTGAAATTAATATAACAGTATATGTTGACTGACTTGGATTAAAAGAAAAGCCAAAAAATAACTTTCTCTATATTGTTTGAAATAATATACAACATTCCTATAGTCTTAAGAAGAAATAATGATATTTTTTAATTTAAAAAATAGGGTTAAATATTGGCTTTCCCACACATCATGGGGATATTGATAGTTGGTCCAGTTGCTCTGTGCACATAGGGCTGGTCTCAGTGGTTCTTGAGATGGGATGATCCCTCCACCATTTTTGGCATGGTCTCACACGGGGTGCATACTTGCAAACTTGCCCTTGCAATGACTGTAAAATGCAGTATGCCACGACCTGCGTACTGTCGTGCCACGACTTTGCATTAAATGTTCGCTTATCATGTTGAACAATTTAGCAGTAAATGTAAAGGAGAAAATGCAATCTGATAGCAAATGTAAGCCTACAGAAGGCTCTTTATCTAAACCCACCAACCATTACTGTTGTGTCACTTTAGGATCAGCAGTGGGTTTCAGAAACACCATTACTTGTGCTTCACACACACACACACCCGTTTTCATTCTGTGAGTTATGTCATGAGGACACATTTCTGAGAGTGGAGCCCAAGCTCTGGCTCATGGGGAGGTAACGGGGGTCTGCTCTGCCTGGGTTTTATTGGAGGATCATGGTATAGTTTCGTCTCCATTGCTGTAGCATGATTTGAGTTGTTTCTAGGAGGGCAATGTCTCTGAATACAGGGGAGGAGAAATTCATGGTATGACCTTTAGATCAGACCTGTTTGGTTTGGTCTTCGATTCCCTCATGTGAAAAAGGACATGGAAGGGTGGACATTTCTGCATTCGAAGGTGCTTCTGCGGTGAGGAGGCAAGTGGAAGAGAAGGTGTGAAAGTTGCAGGGGTTGCCATAACAGAGCCTATATGGAGTGGCTGGAAAAACAGAATTTATCATCTGGTAGTTCGGGAAGCTGAAGTCCAAGATTAAGGTGTCCTCAGGGCCGTGCTCCCTCTGAATGTCCTCGGGGAATCTTTCCAGGCCACCAGCCAGCTGCTGCTTCTATTGATCATGGCAGCATCAATTGATGTGGTGTTCACTCCGTGAGCATTTGTTTCTTCAAATTTCCCCCACCCCTTTTTTTTTAAGGAAGCCAGTCATGGTAGATTAGGAAACTCCCTAGTCTATTATGACCTCATTTTAAGTAATTCCATCTGCAATGACCCTGTTATGAAAAAGGGGACAATCTGAAGTCCTGGAGGTTAAGAGTTCAACGTATTCAATTTGATGGGACACAGCGCAAACCATAAAAGAAGGGGTTTGTTAATACCATAAAAAAATGCCTATTTACAAAATACGTTTTCCCAGAGAATGAGGAAGTGGGTGGAGAATTGAAGAGCAAAAGGGAAAAAGTCTCTCTCAGACTAAGGCTGATATCCAGGTTAAATGCTCTGTCCTTTCTTCTCCCTGAGAGGCCTTGTGTTTCTAACCTGAAGTCTTTTATTTCTAGCCCCTCTATTGTGTCACCCCAGCCCTTTTCCTGGACTCTGCGTCTCACTCACATCCCCTCTCCTCTCCAGCACTCTTTCTTGGGCCATGTTGCCCTCCTGCCCAGACTTCTTCTTCCCTCAGGCTTTGCATCCTTATCCCACACTCCAGTGGTCTCTAGGGGTGCAAGCAAGAAACTTGTAGTTGTTCTTGGTAATTGGTAAGTGGGGAGAAAGTTTGCAAAAATATTCTCATGTCCCAAGGCTGTCATTGCCAGTGCTACTTAAGGTGAAATGCTAATTGCTATTGTGAGGGCAGGGGAGGTCACACAGTAATAAATTCACATCTCAGGGCCTGGCTACCCATTTTGCACACATATTCACTGCTCTGACTATCACACGGAGCCCATCATGCAGGCAGCATGAAGAATTTGGTGGGTTTTCTTTGTGTTCATCTGAGAGGTAGAATCTGTAAGGGAAGGAGTTGTGTCAGGAGTCCAGGTAAGTGAACAGAGTGAACAAAGGGGGTTTTCTGTGTTTGACTCTGGTTCAAGTGCCAAAGCCACATGGGAAGGGGAATACCTCAGCTAAAGAGTTGGGGTCCTAGACCCATGCCCATCCCTGATGGCTCCTAAGGCACATAGTGTAATCCTCTGTGACCGTGACTATGTGGTTTCACCCAAGTGGTCATGAAATCTGACTTTCAATGTGCTTAAGTGCTGTATTTGTGGAGTCAGTTTGCTGTTCAGCCTACTTTGCAGGAACCATAGACATAACAGTCAGTTTTCTAAGGTGCACTCATTAACACCTCCATACTTACACTAAAGGGTCAGATGAATGTATAGGAATCATCTGACCATGGGCAGAAAACGTGTGTCCGATCGCAGTTGCTGGATCGCAGTTGCTGGACTAGAAATGTTTTCTCTAACTCTACATCTATGACGCACTTAACAGATTAAATAATTGTGTCTCAATTGATTATGGAGAGACTTTTCCCAGTAATGTCAGGGAAACAGCTTTTAAGTAAAATGTAACCTAGGTTTCAGGGAGACATTTTTAGGCTGAAATGTATCTTGTGATATTTCTGGTGCTTTAAAATATTATAATAGCAATCCAAAAGGTTATGTCACTTATAGAATATACAAAGTTCTTGCCTTAATATTCTGTTTTGCATATTTCTTGTACTTCAGTATCTTTCACAAATCTTGCTTTATTGCTACTAATTTTATTTAACTCAAGTATTAATAAAATTGATATCCATAATTAATTTCATTTAACTCAAGTGTTAATAAAAGTGACATATATGTACATATATGTATATATATATATATGATCTGAATAATTTTGTTTCTAATGAACACAATTTATTCAGACACAGTGCTTCCAGAATTCCTGTGTCTTTTGGTATTGCACTGTTGTTTTTGGACTAAAACAAATGAATCCTTCTGTTGCCATCCTAATATGGAGCCATTAAGTCCAGGTTGTCATGGGGCAGGACCCTGCAGCTTTGTAGTCCTGCAGAAAGTGCATCTACAGTGTCCTGAGATCTCTAGGACATTATTCACAGTTTATATTTGCCTATAAAAAAAGTCTTCCTAAATAAGTGGAAACTTGTTATTAGCAAAAATTCAAATTAAATAGCACTAATCTAAATCGAAATGACAAGGTACAAACAGAAATCTAAATTTAGATCTTGGTTTATTTAAAGAACACACCCGGAACAGCTGTGTGACTCAGTTGGTTAAGCATCTGACTCTTGATTTCGGCTCAGGTCATGAGATCACAGTTCCTGAATTCAAGCCCCACGTTGGGCTCTGAGTTGGGATTTTCTCTCTCCCTCTCTCTTCCGCCCCTCCTCTGCTTGCTTTCCCTCTCTCAAAATAAATAAATAAATACAGAAATAAATAAAATATTAAAAATAAAGAAAAAATAAAGAACACAGCTTACTAGCATTTTCCTATATTACAGATTAAATGCACTAATTTTCTTCCCCACCCAGCCATATTCCAATCCCCACTTTGTCCCTTATTTGTGAATGAATTCAGACAAAGCAGTTAACCTCTCTGTGCTCTCGTGGTCCTCATCTTTATAAGGAATGTAATAGTGCATGCCTCATGTATTTATAAGAAATAAGAAGTTAATACATGGGTGGTCATTGTAACAGTGATTCACAGTTTGCACATATTGTGTACTGTTTGTGTCTGGAACTCTCGGATGGCCCTAAATGACTGAAGAATTGCAAGTAATTATTTGAAAGTAGGAAGTGCTAATAAGTGGAGTGTATCATATTTCAGCTGACATCATTCCTGGGGCTTCTACCTCCTATTCCCATGCAGGATCCTCTAGCCCAGAAGACAAGTATCAGTCACTGAGGACTGCCAGGATGGCCACCAGGGATCTGGCAGTAGGAGTGATCTTCTTAATCCAGAGTGTGCTTGGAATCCTGGGGAACTTCTCTCTTCTTTACCTTTATGTCCTCCATTCTCTCACCGGGTGTAGGGTAAGGCCCACAGATTTGATTGTTAAGAACCTGATCGTAGCCAACATTTTGGTCCTGGTCTCTATCGGAATACACAATACACTGTCATCTTTTAGGTGGTATCACACACTCAGTGATTTTAGATGTAAATTCTTCCCCTATGTTCGCAATGTGGGCCGGGGGGTGTCCATTGGCATGACCAGCCTGTTGAGTGTCTTCCAGGCCATCACGATCAGCCCCCGGAACTCCAGGTGGGCAGCGCTTAAAGGGAAAGCTCTCAAAGGCCTTGTGCCTTCACTTGTCCTGTGCTGGGTCGTGCAGATATTAGTAAATATCATGTATCCAGTGTTTATGAGTAGCACTTTGAAGAACAAAAATATCACAAACAGAAAAAGTTTTGGGTATTGTTCAGCTGTTCGTCATGACAAAGTCGGGGACTCACTGTATGCAGTGTTGTTATCATTCCCTGATGTGTTATGTTTGGGGCTCATGCTCTGGGCCAGCGGCTCCAAGGTTTTCATCCTGTACAGGCACAAGCAGAGGGTCCAGCACATTCATAGAACCAATGTCTCCTCCACATCTTCCCCTGAGTCCACAGCCACCAAAACCATCCTTCTCCTGGTGAGCACTTTTGTCTACTTTAACACCCTGTCCTCTATTTTTCATATTGTTTTGTCTCTTTTCGATAATCTCAACTGGTACCTCTTGAGCATTACTTCAGTAATCACTCTGTGTTTCCCAACTGTCAGCCCCTTTCTGCTCATGAGTCGTGACCCCAGGGTACCCATGCTCTGCCTTCCCTGGTTAAGGAATATAAAATCCCCTCGTCTTATGAGAAATATGTAAATTGAATATTTCCATAATGTTTCTTTGGTAATTTACTCATCCCCTTCAGAGTCTCCAATACAATTATGAAAGGCTACCCCAAGAATAGTAAACAGAACATATTGAGCATTTTCTTCAACGTTAAAAAAATTATAATAATCATAATGAAATATTGTATAATTATCTTGTCAATACTCATGTGATTGAAGTTTTACTAATGCCTGCCATGGAGGAGTGCAGAATTTACGCCTTTATAAATACCAGGTCTTGAAACAACCCAGAATTTATGGAGAAGCCTTTGAGTGTGTAACTTAAATTTGTCACAGTAAATTTTCCAAAAGTGAAGTAGGCATGGGATTACAGGAAAAGGACCATGGAAATGGATCAGCATGTGGCTGGGCATCACTGAAACAGAATAGAATAGTGCTAGAGGGAAAATTCAGTCAGTGAGTAAAGCTTTGGGGAGCCTGTTATAATTGTGTACATGTCATACCAGAGAGGCAGCAGTCAGTCATGTGAAGTATGATGTTATGAGAGCATGGGAGATGAGCTTGTGGAAACATTTTAACGTAGAAATTGACAGATTGGACTAGAGTGTGTAGTGGACAGCATACAATTACATTTTAGCTGGTTCTTAGCCAATATTGAGTGATTATGACATTTTTACAAGTCATGAATTCCATGGAGTCGATATCTGGAGAAGAAAGATTTCCTCCCCCTTTATGAAGGTGATTTGGGCACTTTGGCAAGAAAGAGATTTGGAGGTGCACACTTGAGTCTCTGAAGTTAAGCTATTAGTTTATGTTGGAAACTTCCACTTAATTTGGAGCCCTGAAGGGAGAGCCATTTGAAGGGCAGAGACATGAATCCATTCTGTTTATGTGGATTTTGTGGCTCCTTGATTTCAACTTTCTTCAATTTTAGAAGAGATTTTTATATAGCTCTCTCTGTATTTACATTTTGAAGCTGGCATAAACTGTTGAGAATTTAATAATTTGAAAAAAATTTGACCCAACGGATATATCCATTTTTATAGATTATATATAGAACCTTGTACCACAAATGGAATCCATATTTGTAGCTCACATGAGGCACACAAATATTTACCACATTTTTAGATCACAAAGCACGAAGAAGAAAAATATATAAATACATGCCTATCTTCAATTATTGTGTGTAGGGATCTATACCTGTATCTATATCTGTGTGTGATCTATGTGTGTTTATACATATTAATGTAGACTTAATTATGTTATCTATCAATTAGCATATTGGAATGTTGTACATTAAGAACAATTTTAGGGGCACCTGGGTGGCTCAGTCAGTTGAGCAGCTAACTTCGGCTCAGGTCATGATCTCATGGTCTGTGGGTTCAAGCCCTACATCGGGCTCTGTGCTGATGGCTCAGAGCCTGGAGCCTCCTTCGGATTCTGTGTCTCCCTCTCTCTCTGCCCTTCCCCTGCTCATGCACTGTCTCTCTGTCTGTCAAAAATAAATAAACATTAAAAAAATTTAAAAAAAGAACAATTTTAAATAGTACTAGTTACAATTATGACAAAACTCAAAATGTATGTTATAGTATGTGTATATTGCCATGCTAGTTGTTTGATTGTAAAATTCCATAAAACGTATTTTTAATTTTTATGCTTTAATTCATTTTCTTTGCCATACCTCTTATGAAAACATCCAATGAATGTAGTAAAAATTGCTTGATTTTTATAAGTATAATCAATTTAACTTTAATATAATAATTGATACTTTTGAATGTCAGTGGGGTTTATTTTCTTATTTAATCTATGTTAACTACTTTTCTATGGATTTCAAAATATACTTTTAATTTATAATTCTACATTATAATTGAACTTCTTTCTTTGAAGTTGTATACTCATTACTTCTCAGTTTTACCTAGAAATTTCAGCATCCATTTAAAAGCTAATCATAGTGTCATTTTATTTGATATTATTAACCCCTACTTTTATAATATTTGGACAGCTATAATCTATTTACCGTATCCCATCATTTTGAGGTTGATATGTATTTGAAAAATTTAAAGACACATGCACTGGTCATAAGTGCTCAACGAAAGTGCACAAAGTGAACACATTCTGTACTCAGTACCTAGATTAATAAATAGAATATTGTCAGACTTTCGCTCCTTACCAGTCACTATTCCTCTGGGCCATCAGTACTCTGACATGCATGGCACAACATAGATCACTTTAGCCTGTCTTGCATCTTATATAAAGGAGGTCATAGAGCATTAACTCTTTTGTATTCACTTTTGTCATTCCTTCTGCTGTTTGTGAATTTATTGTTGCAGGTTGTTATTAATCATTCATTGGCATTGCTGTATAGGATTCCATTGTGTACATATAAAACCATTTATTTAATCATTCCACCATTAATTAGCATATGGGTGGTTTTCAGTTTGTGACTGTTAGGAATACCGCTGCTATCTAAATGTAGACCATGCTTTGTTGGCACACATACATATTTCTGTTGGCTATATAAGTAATAGTGGAATTGGTGGGTGACAGGTTAACAGTTCTGTAGCTTTAGGAGATAGTGCCTAATGGGTTAGGAAACAGTACAGAGTTCCACGCCCACCAACAATGTAGGAGATTTTTGGTTTGTGTACATCCTTGTCAACAGTTTTGACATTTTTTCATTTTCCTTTTTGACTTCTGGTTGGTGTACGATGGTACCAAGTAGTGATTTTCTTTTCATTTCCTTGATTACCATGGAAGCTGAGCATCTTTTCACATATTTATTAGACATAGGGCATCCTCTTTTTAAAGTATGTGTCATTTTATTTTGTCCTTTTTTTATTGTGGTTTTTTTTCTTATTGATTTGTAGTAATTCCATATATCTGCTGGATGAGTTTCCTTTGCTAGTCTCTTTCTCTCATGCTCTCTTTGTGTCTTTTGGTTTTTCCTGTGGTGTTGTGTTTTGATGAGGAGAAAGTCTTAATGTTATAACTATTTTCTCCTTTATAGATAATGTTTACTGTTCTGTTCAAAAAATTCTTTCCTATTCTAAGCCTACAGTCATTTTCCCTTTTTTAAACCTTTATACCACTTTAAAATTTAGATTGGCAATCCATCCAGAATTGATATGCTGTTTGGGTAATGTATTCTATTTTCTTCTAATAAGCTAATAAGTTTCAATTCATTGAGAATATGTGATATTGTTCCTTCTTTTCATTTACTCTCACCTCTCCTTGCTCATGCAGGTTGACATCACCGCTCCTTTGGATCTGTCTTTCCTGTGAAGTCTCCTGGTAAATCTGTGTCTCTTCCTGCCCCTTTAGTCTTTCACAGTCCCACAGCACCACATAACCAAGGGCAGTCTTGGTATCAAAAATCTTCAATTGATCTTTTTACTCAATCAAACATCACCACATTTTTAAAGGAAAGGTATACCCTACTGGGAAACATTCTCCATGATCCTCTCAATTTTTTTCTTTTCTTATCTTGTTTCACCTTCTGTCCTGGACTAGCTTGCAAAGATTTTTGTTTAACAGCCTCTGAGGATGCCAATACTGTCTTTCTTGGGGAAAAGGGCAGATTAACTACCTAGCCAATGTACTAGAGATAATGCCTTCCTCAGAGGCAAATGTTGGACAGGTGCATTTCTAATTCCACTGAGTTGGGTTTTCTGAACTTAATTTTCTCCAGCTGTGATATGAACCTGCTGTGTGTGTAGCATCTGCCCGGACCTCTTTGCATGGCCCTCATGAGGCTTGTGAAAGCAAAGGGAAGAGATGTAAACACAAAGCTCTTACTGCCTGTTGTGCATGAATAATACTGCCTTTGTCTCAGTCCCTGGCATCTCATGTCTTCCACCAGCATCCATGAAACTGGCAGGCTAACTTACTGGTTTGTAAATGGGGTAAAATCTCACACCCTTTACATTTCTTGACAGTCTTAGCAATGAGGATGGGATAGCTATTGAGTCATACAACCACCAGCCTTAATATGTTGCCATAGTAGCAGACAAAAGCTAAGTTGATGAGGTAGTTGGGCCTCTCTCAATCTGTGTGGACTGCCGTAAGAAAATTCCACAGGCTGGGTACCTTATAAATTAATTTATATCTCACAGTTTTGGAGGCTGAAAATCTGAAATCAGGCTGCCAGTGTAGTTGGCAATGGACCTCCTCTCCGTTGCAGCCTTCTCGTACCTTATCTTCACAGGGTGGAAGGGATGAGGGATCTCTCAGGTCTCTTTACAAAGGGCACCAATCCTGTTCATGAGGGCAGAGCCTCCCAATCATGTCTCAAAGGCTCCACCTCAAAATGCCACCACCTTGGGGGTTAGGTTTCAATATATGAATTTTGAGGGGACACAAACAGACCATAGCTGGACCCTTTGGAACAAGTTCAACAACCAGTTGTTGTTTCTACTATTAGAACGTAATAGGAATTATTGTGTTAGAAGCTTGTGCTTCCCCATCCCAGAAGTTCCAGAGGGGATTATCCCAGTCAGGATGAGGTGCAGGTAGAGAAGTGTTACTGGGACACACAGCCTTTCATTTGCCATCAGTGTGTGTGTGTAAGGGCTAAGGATTTAGGTCAACCTCTGATGTACCAGGTTTTCATGATATACATGATATACTGTCTGTTTTCAAGTTAGAGGCCTCAGTCTCAATTGCTCTGTCTTATGTGCTATCACCTCTCTGCCAGTAGGGGTGACTGATACCACTTGATCAAATTCAGGTCCTGTTTTCCAATGTGAATACATTAGAGCTCTATGGGCAGGTTTATAGTGCTCGATCCCTCCAGCAGTGAAGAAAAAACCCTTGTTTCTTGCCTTCCCATCACCAAAAAGGAGGTCCAGCCCTTACTGGACCTTACTGGCGTATAGGAGACAGCACACGTTTCTGCGAGTGAGAGTCTGTCATTTGGAGCCTTTGGCAAAGAGAGGCAGCCTCCACCTAAAGCTCCCCGTGGGGTGTGAACTCGGGGCTTCTGCAACACAACTCACGGGTGTGCTCTTTTAAAATAGCAGTGATTAAAAACTAAATTAAATAAATAAAGATTTTTTAAAAGATTGATTAGCTTATTAGTGAGCTCTCCTCAAAACTGACCCTTAGATGCATTTTGACTGTGTGCCTTGATATTCCAATTTTGGAATGAGTCAACATGGACTCAACTTTTAACAGGAAGGGACCCAAAATTCCCATGTCCCGTGGAAAGTGCATATTCAAGAATGAAGGCGAGCAAACTCTTTCTAGCAACATGTCAACTTGACTGGAAAAAGTGGTACCTGTCCCTTCAGAGGACATTTTTAGCTCCATGCTTTGGTGAAAGCTACTGGCACTAGGAACCCTCAATCCTCTGAGGGTTCCCTAAAACATATCCCTGTTCACTGATGGTTTAGGTAGTGTGAACCCTAATGGTGGTCTCCCTGGACCGCTGGATCTGGTTAGTCTCAGTGCTGGTTCTGCAAATCCAAAATCAGAGGCAGTGGTTTCCTTCATTGGTCAAATGTCAGATTCCTGGGCAGCTGCCAGGGGTCTTGCTCTTGAGTATGCGACTTGGAAAACTATGGATGGCAAATTAAGGACCACCCTGCCTTTCTTGGGCTGTGACCTGTGGAAACCAACTGCATTGCTTAAATACTTATCTGGGTCACTCATTCAGATGCCCATGGTGAGGCCTGTTCTTTAGAGACTGCCCAGAATCAAGTTGCTGTTTGAGACTGTTTTTGACTCAGAGATATGTTTGTATATAACACATCTGTGACACCCTCACCCCCACCCCAGCTTTAGTGAGGTATATTTGAGAAATAAAATTGTGTATTTAAAGTGCACCCTTCCCTATGAAGACCCACAGTTTCGGTGAGCTGTTGGAGTGGTGGGGAGATCCTGGGCACACGCAGGGCAAGGACTGTAGTATGTAATTCTGCCGGCATCTCCGTGTATGAGAGTAAGTTGCCTAACTGCAGTGGGGAGGGGTGTTTGGAAAAGAAGCTTGGGCTATTCAGACGTGTCCAGGAGTCCTAGCTCAGCGCTGTCTTTCAGAAAGCAGGCAGTGAAGGGGGGAAAAGCATCTCAGGCCTTCCCTTCCCCATCCCCCACCCCCCTGCATTAAGGTGGTCCTAACATGTGGGTGGGGGGCTGTGTTGAGTGAAGCTTGGAACAGAGATTAGTAAAACCCAACACTACTCCTACTCTGTGAGAGGAGAGACTCCAGCGCATAGTCACAGTGCCAGCCCAGAGATGGAAATTCTGGGACCGAGACAGATGAGAGACTGAGAAAACGTGGGTTTGGATGGGGTGGTGGTCGTATGTGGTTCTGGGGGTTGGAGGACCAAGTCTGAAGAGAGGCAGGGAAGGGGAGACATTTATGCAGAGATCTGAGCATTAAACAGGAACTGCTCTCCAAGAAGATGAGATGGTTTGGGCAAATGCTGTTTGACGTGAAAAAGCATGATGTCCGGAGAAGGCTCTAATTTTCCAGAACCGCTTAAGTGCATATCGGAGAGTGGAAGATGTGCCTAAACACTGCTTTGGGAACCGGGACCACACGGGGCTTGAGTTTCATCCACAAAGTAAGCCAAGTCGCCACCGTTCTCTGGGCCTTCGCAAAATAAAGTATAAAACCAAAGGCTCAACCCCTACTCCTCCCTCACAAAGTTGCTGGGAATAGATCCATCAGCCACCAGAGCCACTGGCTCACAAGCCAAAATCCGCAACCTGGCCTGCTCTCCGCATGACGTCGTGCAATCCTAGCGACGCCTGCGCAGAAGCTTTGTCCCGGACTCGCCAGAAGGCAGGTTTTGCCTCCTTTCATTCCGCCGTTCATTGGCTAGAAACAACTGCTCGTCCGGTCCGTTGTTAGTGGCGACGTAGGCGGGTACAATCTTGGTCGCTAAGATACCGCGTACTTCCGTTTCCTTCCCCTCCCAGCTATACTTAGGCAGCCTCATCTCGTTCCTTTGACCAATGGCAAATGGGAAGTGGGCGGGGCTTTGTTTGTCCGGACCAACGAAATGCGGACTTGGCCTGGCGTAGCGCGGCCAATGACCGTGGGGCAGCCCCTGTAAAGTGGCTCGGGCGCCCCCACGCTCGTCTTTCGTCCTCTTTCCATCCCTGCCCCTCCCTACCCCGGATTCAGCACGGCGTCGGCCGCAGTCTGACAGGAACGGGACGGAGCCAAGATGGCGGCGGCCGACGGCGACGACTCGCTCTACCCCATCGCGGTGCTGATAGACGAGCTCCGCAACGAGGATGTTCAGGTCCGGAGGCCTGGGGGTACTTGGGGAAGACGGGAAGGGGTAATAGGGGCACGGATGGCCCTCGCAGAGAAGGCTTAGTGTTCACTGGGAGTGGCGGAAGGGGGTCGCGGCCAATCAGCGTCCAGCTCTCACGTCTCCAGGTCCCGGGACTGGATGAGACGGCTCCCGGGATTGGGTGTCGGCCCACCTGAGGGCGGGAGGCAGGCCAGCCTGGAGTGCGCGCGGCTGCCGGGGTCCTGGGAAGCCTTGACCGGGGAGGGTGTCGGGCCACTGCGTGGGGGCAGAGGGAAAGATTCGGTGATTGGCAGCAGCCCCTGAGTGGACCCTTGGGGATGGGGATGGCGCGCGACTTGTGCCGAGTGGGGGAGGGGCGCCTGGTGGCTCGGGACCCGGGTAGGTGTTCCCGTTCCTGTGAGATCCGGCGGCTAGGCCTTAGCGTGGTGGGGGTAAACTCTCTAAATGGGGACTGAGAGATGACGGCTGCCTTTCCAATTCCTGCTCTCCTTCCCTCTTCAGTTTTGGTGTAGATTCCCGAAGGGGAGGGGCGGAGAAAACCCCACTCCCAAGGAGGCAACTTGCTAAATATAAGAGCGGATTTCGAGGTAGAAATTCACACCCCCTTCTCCCCCTCCGGCTTTTGGGATCCTGCCGAACTGTGGATGGGCAGTTTACTAAACAGGCTAGCACATTTCTGGTGAATGGGATGGCGGCCCGGCTGAGCCGGGCTGGCCAAGGGTCGAGAAGACTAAGGACTCCACGGTTTGCCCGTCCCAGCTCCACCTCCCACCCGCCGTGTGACCTTGTGCACGTTACTTCACCGCTCTCGGCCCGTTTTCCCTGAAACGGGCGCTAAAAATAGTTCAGGCCTCCCTGAGTGGTGGTGATGGACCGAAGGAGTTAATGTTAACAAGTAAACTAGAACGGTGCCTAGTTGTTATAAGGGCCCAATAAACGTTAGCTACAATTATTGGGAGCACTAATTGAAGAGGTCGTGTCCTCCCTTTATAGGGGCGACAATTTGTTTGTAAAATTGGGCGGATTGCATTGGGCCCGGCCTCCGAGCGATCTCCAGGTAGATCACTCTGGTTGTGGAGTCAGACCGGTTGCGGTTGTACTCCTGGCTCTTCCACTTCTTGCTCATTGACATGTGCGAGTTGGTTAATCTCCTTAAGCCTTGGCTTCCTCTTCTCTCGAATGGAGGTCATTCTCTAGTTCAGAGGGCTGTTATGTGAATTCATTTATTCAGTGAACACCTGCCACGTATCACTTACGGTGCCAAGGATATAATGGTGACACCCGTTGTTACACCGGAGGCAGATGGGAAACAGCTGAATACATTGACACGTGTGACTCGTGGGAAGGAGACAGCGTGTTGTGGTAGTGAATCGGTTAGTATTTATTGGGCCTCTCCTCTGAGTAGGGCATTGTTCTAGGCACAGGTACACAGCAGGGAACAGGATGGACAAAAACTACCCACCTCATGGAGCTTTATGTTGCCGTGTGGGGAAGCAGATAATAAAACAGTTAAGTAAAATGTGTACTCTTAAGATGGCAAAAGTGCTTTGGGGAAAAGTGAAGCAGAGATGGGGAGGACAGGCGAGTGTTACAGCTTCAGATAGAATGGCTGGGGAAGGCCTTATTGAGAAGCGGACATTTAAGCAGAGATGTGAAGTGAGGAGCAGGCCCCATGGATGTCTGGGGAATAACATGCAGCTAAAGGAAGCAAGTGCAAAGGTCCTGAGGCAGGAATGTGCAGCACGTGTTCTGGGAGCTGCAGGAAGGCCAGTGTAGCTGGAGCTGAGAGAATGAGCTGTTGGTGTTGGGAGAAGAGATGAAAGGGGTCATGACTCACAAGGCTCTTATGAGCAATCACTTAAACCAGGTGTTCCTGGATCATTGAGCGTGACAGTCAGAAAAGAATTCTTGAGATATTTTATGGTGCAGCTTAGTAAATTTATTTGTTTAAGCAGTGCGGGGACAGGACCTGTGGGCAGAAAGAGCTGCACTTTTGCTGTGTGGCGCCGGCGGTTATGTGTGCTTAGTGCTCAAGGGCGAGGGGGTTCGCAGGGAGTAGTAGATCATCAATGTTTTCTTCGAACTTCTATTTGTAAAACTACTTTCAGGTTTTTCTAGTGCTTTAGCTCGATATTAACTATGGGCGAGATTTACAGGCAGTCATAAGGCCCTTTAAGAACATAGCAACCAGGGGCGCCTGGGTGGCTCAGTCAGTTGAGCGTCTGACTTCGGCTCAGGTCATGATCTCACGGTCCGTGAGTTCGAGCCCCGCGTCGGGCTCTGTGCTGACAGCTCAGAGCCTGGAGCCTGCTTCGGATTCTGTGTCTCCCTCTCTCTCTGCCCCTCCCCAACTCATGCTCTGTCTCTCTCTGTCTCAAAAATAAATAAACATTAAAAAAAAATTAAAAAAAAAAAAAGAACATAGCAACCAGCACATATTTGGTCCTTATCGAACCCAGGCAGGCTACAGGTCAGCCTTCTGGGCTAAGGTGGTTCCATCCTTCATCGTCGCAGTCGGCCCTTCGCCTATTTATTTTTAATAAGGTTTTATTGAAAACACAGATCCAATCGTTTGCATGTTGTCCATGGCTGCTTTTGAGACACATCAGCGGGGTAGAATTGAGTAGTTACAACAGAGACAGTCTGGCCCCTTAAAGCCTAAAATATGTGCTGCCTAGTTCTTTACAGAAAAGTAAGTGCCAACCTTTGACTTAAACCAAGTCTGTATCACATCCCATCCTCTCCTCCCTGCCCCCAGAGTAATGTCGTCAGGTCCTTACAAATCTTGGTAGGCATGCGCAGTTCAGTGCGGTAGCCACTCCGTACATGGTTCTTGAACACATGAAATATGGCTAGTTTGAGTTGAGATGTCCTTGGAAGTTAAATGCATACCAGATTTCAAAGACACACTATGGAGAGTGTTAAATATCTCAGTGAAGCTTTTTGTCTTGATTACCTGCTGAAATGATAAAAATTTTGTTATACCGGGTTGAATAAAATCTATTAAGATTAATTTTGTATGCTTATTATTTTTTAATGTTACCAGAAAATATAAACGTAGATTTATGGCTTGCATTTATTGTCTGCATTAGATTTCTTTTTTTTTTTTTAATCCGCATTATATTTCTTTCGAAATTTTTTTTATGTTTGTTTATTTTTGAGAGACAGAGACAAAGCGTGATTGGGGGAGGGACAGAGAGAGAAGGAGACACAGAATCGAAAGCAGGCTCCAGGCTCTGAACTGTCAGCACAGAGCCTGATGCAGGTCTTGAACTCACAAGCCGTGAGACCACGACCTGAGCCGAAGTCAGAAGCTTACCCAACTGAGCCACCCAGGCATCCTGCATTATATTTCTTTTGGCGTGTGCTCCAGTCAAATATGGAAAAAGAAAGCAAGTGGCTTTTTATTTTTTATTTTTTTAATATTTAATACTTTGTTCTACAGCTTGCACTTTCACTTGTATTTCTTCCAAATCTTTCCATGCAGGTATGTACAGATCTGGGTTTAAGAGGAGTTTGAACATTTTCCCAAGAATCAGAAGCAGAATCTCAGAGATTGCATCTGTGTCCATGTGTATGGGCTCCCTGAGGACTGGGCTTGGCTCTGATTCATCTCAGGATTCAGTGACTCACTACAGGCCTCAGAACAGAACCCAGAGTCACAGTCATCACCAGGAAGGCCTCTGGTGGTGCCTGTGATGTCCAGTGATACAGGAGCTCACAGAGGGTTGGATAAATAAACATAATAGCTGATGTCTGTTGGGTGCTCGCTCTAAGCTGACTCCTACAAAAGGCAGTACATTTACAGGCTGACGGAATTCTCACAGCCGCTCTCCGAAATGGGTCCTGTGTGTATGGTGGGGAAACTGAAGCACAGTAAGTAACGTGGCCAAATTTATGCAGCTGAAAAGTGGAGGACCCAGGAAGCGTTCTCAAAGGAAGCGTAAGACCTGAGGAGAGAACAGAATTCGGGGTGCACAGAAAGTTGCTATGTCCATATGCCAGATACTTTCACTGGTCTTTAATGAGACAGTCTAGGATACTGAAAGAACATGGGACTTGAAATCCTCTAGTTTTGATTCATTTGCTCAGCAGAAGCTTGTTCAGCACCTCCCGTGCACCAGACTGTTCTGAATGCTAGGAGAGAGGTGCGTGGGTGGCTCGTTCAGTTAAGCGTCCGGCTCTCGCTTTTGGCTCAGGTCATGATGTCATAGCTTGTGAGTTAGAGTCCCACATCTGGCTCTGCACTGACAGTGTGGAGCCTGCTTGAGATTCTCCCTCTCTCCTCTCTGCCCCTCCCCACTTGTATGTGCGCGCGCACCTCGTGTTTCTCTCTCTGTCTCTAAATAATAAGTAAATAAACTTAAAAGGCTAGCATACAGCTGGGAATAAAAGAGCCTCCATGGGTCTTAGGCTCTAGTAGAGGAGGCAGACCGTGGATCGAGAATGTGGTGTCAGTGGCAGCAATTGTGTATTAGGAAAAGAAGGCCGGGACCAGGGAATCGAGCAAGCCCAGGGCTGCTCTTCAGGGAGGGCATTTAGGGAAGGTTCTCTGAGGAAGTGGTCGTGAGCAAGGACTTGAATGAATTGGGGGCAGGGAGGACCGTCCGAGGTTTTGGCACAAAGGCCCTGAGGTGGGAGCGTGCTCATAGTGTTTAGAGAACAGCAGGGAGGCCAGCGTGGCTAAAGCGGGATGAGTGGCAAAGTGGTGAGAGGTGAGGACTGGGCTGGAGCGAGACCAGGTGAGGGCCTGTGGACCAGAGCAGAGGCTCCGGACCTGTTGCAAGGCTTTGCATGGAGGAATGACGTGCTCGGACTTAACTCTAAAGGGTCCTTGTGGCTGTTTAGTAGGGGCCGAGCAGGCGCAGATGGACCTGTGGGGTGCTGTCACAGAGCTCCCAGGACTGGTGTCGGCGCGTATGTAGGGGGAAGAGGTCAGCTTCCAGGTCTGTTGAGAGGAGGGCTCTTGGGGTTTGCCGGTGGATAGGATGGTAATGCAGTGGGTGGTGAAGGGGGAATCACGGATGACTGAGCTTGGAATCCCAGCCTCACCACTTGGCTCCCTGTGTATCCTGGGACCAATTCCTCATCCTCATTGGGCCCGGTTCCTCCTCTGTAGAGTGGGGATAAGGATGAGGAAGCAGCATCTGCCACGGAGGTTGTGAAGACGCAGTGGACCCGGCACCTTAAGTGGCTGCTTAGGAGTAGGCACCGGTAAAAAAAAAAAAAAAAAAAAGAAAATTAATTAATTAATTAAAAAAAAAAGAAATAGGCACGTGGTAAGTGACGACCTCGGTCAGTGGTCATGGCAGCTGGTTGTTTATACTCGGAAAAGTGATGTGTGGAGAGATGGCGTCCCTTCTGTAAGGCCTGCCCTGTGTGTGAGAGGCAGAGGCCGGGTTGCAGTATCCACGGGTGCTTGGGACACCACGTTACTTACAGCACGGTCCCCTGGCTGAGAGGCTGTGTCTCTGTTAGACTCCCTCTCAGTCTTCTCATCTGTAAAATGGGAGTGATGAGGTCATTTAGGAGTGCGCGAGGGTGTCGTGAGGATTCAGTAGTGTAGCACATGGAAAGTGCTTAGAACAGTGCTTGACGGATTCTAAGCCTTGGGGAAGTGTTGGCCAGTAGTAGTCGTGGTGCTGCTGAGATCATGGGGGCTTTGACTGTCAAAGCGAGGTGCTTTGGGTATTTTTTTTTTTAAACGTTTATTTATTTTTGACAGAGAGACAGCACGTGAGCAGGGAAAGGGCAGAGAGAGAGGAAGACACAGAATCTGAAGCAGGCTCCAGGCCCTGAGTCCTCAGCACAGAGCCTGACGTGGGGCTCGAACCCATAGACTGTGAGATCATGACCTGAGCTGAAGTCGGCCGCTCAACCGACTGAGCCACCCAGGCGCCCCTGCTTTGGGTATTTTTAAAAACTACTATTTTCATGATTAGAGCAGTGGTTCTCAGCTTGGGGTGGCTTTGTTTCCCCAGGAGCCGACTGTCTGGAGATACTTTGGGTTGTCATGACTGGTGAGAGAAGGGCGTCCGGCATCTGGTGCGGGGACGCTGCCCAGCGTCCTACGAGGAACAGGACGGCCCCCACCGCAGAGACGGCCCAGCTCCAGATGTCAGTAGTGCTGGGGTCTGGAACTCCCGCCGTGCGCCCGGTGGTATGCTGAGTACTGGGCATGTGTTACTCAAATCTTCACAAAGTCTTCTGATGTACTTTCCTATATAAGTTTTTTCAGTGGTTAAATATCAAATATCAGTATTTTTCCCCCTGTTCTTCACCCTCCTTCAGGTTTTGGCGGGGGCGGGAAGAGGTTGTTTGTTTAAGTATTCTAAACTTTTTTTTATTAAGGTTTATTTTTGAGAGAGAGACAGAGTGCAAGCAGGAGAGGGGCAGAGAGAGAGGGAGACACAGAATCCAAAGGCAGCTCCAGACTCCGAGCTGTCAGCACAGAGCCTGATGTGGGGCTCGAACCCACGAACTGTGAGCCATGACCTGAGCCGAAGTTGGATGCTTAACCGACTGAGCCACCCAGGAGCCTCTGCTTTTAAGTATTTTAAAAATCAGTCCCAGGCTTCAGACATTTGCTCCCACATACTCTGTCATGCGCCTCTGAGACAGTGGGTATTTTCGTATCACAGTGCCATCGTCCGCATCAGTGATGGCTCAGCATCCCTAAACCTCAGTTCATAATCAGGTCTCCTTGATTGCTTCGGAAGTGTCCTTTACAGTTGGCTCGTTTAGATCAGCTCGTGAATTTGACTGAATCTTCACATTTATTACATAAGGATACTCAGTCGGTGTCCCACAACCTGGTAAGTAGGGACACTAGCGATTAGCCAGGGGCAGTGGGCTTCAGAGCAGCACTCCTCAGCACTCAGCTGAGCCCCCTGCAGAGACAAAGTCTGCCCTTGGAAGTGACACAGGGAGACCGTGTCGTGGTGGAAGCAGACCAGGATTCGGAATCCACTTTACAAGTTACTCAGCGCTTCTGGCCTTGATTGTCTGTTTAGATGAAAAGAGGGTGGAAGACAAACAGACTGGGTTGTGTGGCTTAGCGGGCTGTGCCGTGTAGACGTTGCAGTCACCAGCCGCTGTCTGAGACCTTGCAGCAGCACGCCTCATGTCCACGTCTCAGGAACGTGGCCCTACAGGCTTCGACTTCTTTTTGTGGAATGCACGGGGGATTCACCAATCCCCCAGAACTTAGAAATGAGGTCGCTCTCTCAGAGTTTAAACTAACGAAGGAGAAGTTGTGTAGGATGGTAGTGCAGAACTAGGTGTGAGTTCCAGGTTCTGCCACGGTTCGCGGGGCGGCTGCGTGCCCCTCTCCGTACTTTACCTTCCCGTCTGTAGAATGAACACACGGCTGGCGTCTGCCCCTCGCGTTGTCATCAGAATAGCAGGAGAGAACGTGTGGAGAGCGCTTGGCTGTGTGCCGGGCATAGAGGAGGTGCTCTGTAAATGAAGTCATTTCTCTTTGTGCCTGTTAGTGTGCCCAGCCCTGTACAGGGTTCAGGAATCACCACTGGTAACAGTCCTGACCCTTGTTCCAGAGACCAGTCACCTTCCAAAGCAGGGACACAGGCGCGCCCATAATCATCGTGCCAGGCGCCCTGCTGCGGGAAGTATTCACTCTGGTGCTGCCGTTTCTGAGGGGGGGGGCTCTCACCGTTTTCCCTCCCCCACGAGATGCCAAATAGGCAAGAGATGTGATAAGAATAACAGTGGTACTTAGGTGCTTGCCACCTGCCAGGCCCTGTCCCTAGGTTTTCCTCAGTTGACCATCCCAGCAATCCTGTGAGGGAGGCACTGTTGTAATTGCCACTCTGTAGTGAGGAAACTGAAGCTGCCAGCGCCCAGTCTGGCCGGGGAGCCCTTAGATAATGGGTAAAGCCAGGGTACACGCTCCTCCATTTAAAAAAAAAAAATCACGTGATCTAGAAATAGAGGTTGTGATGCCATCTCCACTCTTCAGCTGTGCTAAATGATTGCCAGCTGGACGCCTAGTTTTTCACACCCACACACGTTGTGTTCATTTAGAAACGTGATCCTCTGTGGAATAAGGAGGCAGGGTACATAGACTCCAGGGCGTGAGAGGAGGTGGAGGGACCTGTGTCACGCCCCCAGCACTTCCCCAGGCCGAGCTCCTTGTTAAAGCGCACACGTTACCTGGCAGGCCCCATTGCCAGCCTCCAGCTGCTGCCAACCGTCCCAGTTTGGAGCACATTCCTCCAGGATCCTTGTTACCGCTGCTTGTACTGGCGTCTGCATTTCCTTTATTAAAAAAAAAAAAGATTGATCCAGTAAATATTTCCTTGGCTCTAATTCTGTGTCGGGTGTTGTCCTAGGTTTTCGGGGCACAGGGTGGGGGAGACAGGGCGGGGAAGGACACCCTGAACAAAGTCTGTGTCAAGAGTGATGAGAGTTCATCCATCTGGAGCGTGATGGCCTGCTGTTTTCCCTGGGGAGGGGGGCCCTGTGTGAGGATCCAGCAGGGACTTGGGGTGTCTGGAGGGACAGTGTTTCTGGCTGAGGAAATAGCACATCAGCAATGCAAAGAGCGGAGGGAGAGTTGGGGAGGCCTTGGTTCGTTGGTTATTGTCAAGGAGACCATTGTGACAGGATTTCCGGGGGCAAGCGGGTGGTGGGCCACGAGAGTGGGTGGGGAGACGGGGGTGAGATTGTGTTTGGATCGTAGGCCACAGTAAGGCCTTTGGGTTTCACTCTTGATTGTGAAGGGAAGATGGACTGCGTGTAGCTCACACCATACACGCTTGGGTCGGGGCCGCTCCCTGGGGTCGCACCGTGCGTGTTCACGTCAGGGAAGCTTTGCGGGTCGAATGGGAACATGGGCCTTAGAAAGCCGAGTTGTGCCTTTACAGGTGGACGTGGTGGCGGGAAGGGGGATTTTATACATCATGTCTCCGGGTACCGGGCTCCGTGCTGAGGGCTGCTGGGGATACAGGCAGCCCCAGCCCGGGGACCAGCTTGGGGGACAGTGCACAGGGCACTCTCCCAACGCTGTGACATGATCCAGGAATAGGAAAGATTTCTTTTTTTCTTTTAATTTTCTCATTTCTCATTGATGTCAATAGCTACTCTATCAGGAACGTCACAGAGAACCCAACAGTTGTTTCTACAAGTAAGGGTTCGTTTTTTTCCTTGTGTAACAAGTTCGGCAGCTCAAGGATATCACAGGATTGGGTCAGAGTGTGCTGTGTGTGTGACCTGCCTTGTGCAGTCACAAGATTGCTGCAGCGCCTGCTGTCATTAAGTCCTCCCAGGACCACACTGAAAGCAGAGGCCGACCCAGGACAGAGAGAGTCGTTGTTTGTTTTTGTTTTGTTTTGTTCTGTCCTTCTCCCTGATTTCCCAAGGAAGAAAATCTTTTTTGGAAGCTCTGTGGCCAACTTGCCCTTTTGTCTCTTTGTCCAGAACTAGGTCATGTGCTGAGTTCATTGGGATTCAGTTCGGCTGTAAATAATAGGAAAATGCAAAAGGAGGTTTAAATGAGCTTGAAGTTTATTTCTGACTCCTGTCTGATGGCAGTCCAAGCTGGTGTGGCCTTCTCTGGTGTCGGGGTCTCAGGCTCTTACACACTGTTCTCTGCTTTCATGTCCTCCATTCTGCCTTCCCCATCTCCAGGTGACCTCAGGATCCCAACATGGCTGCTGAAGTCTCAGCCATCACAGCCTCATTCCATTCAGGATGGAGGGAAGAAGAGTGTGACCCCAGATCCTCTTAAGGATACTTCCTAGAAGTAGCGCACACCATTCCCACTTGTATTTCACTGGCTGGGTCTTAATTTCCTTGTTGTGTTGAATGCAGGCACAGTTTCGAAATGTCTTTTGAGGGGATCGTGTGCATACCTGCAACCAAGGGGTTACGAGCGGCAGTGTAGCTCTTACCTTGGAGCCTGTGTAGAGTTCCAGCACAGAATTCCCATCCGAATTCAGACGGGAAAAATCAGCATCTTTATTTTCACTACCTAGAACTCCAGTTGAACTTTCCTTCTGTTACACATCGGAGGGTTAGATAGCAGAGTACAAGTAGCGTCGGCAAAGCCTGGGGAAGTCATGACCCTTCATGTCTCATTTCAGCTGTTG
The DNA here is from genome assembly GCA_030068075.1 of Paguma larvata. NCBI lineage: Eukaryota > Metazoa > Chordata > Mammalia > Carnivora > Viverridae > Paguma > Paguma larvata. The sequence goes on along the minus strand of CM057841.1, from coordinate 7,061,662 downwards.
CAGGTGCTTCTAGGATCGTCTGTGCTCTCCTCTGTTTCGGAATCGCGGTTGTTCTTAGACCTGCTCGGGGCACCCCCTCCCCCAAATGAGAAACAGAAATACGAATTGATGGTGCTGGTGAAGAGCCAGGTGGCTGGGGTTCCAGGGCTGGCTCTGCCCTCTGTGAGCTGCATGAGGGCACCGAACCTCCCTGTGCCTTTGTTTTCTCTGCCTCGTGATGGCTGGTCCTGTGTTTGCCTCCTGAGGTTGTGAGAGGATCCGGTGAGTTGAGACATTAAAGCACCTAGAACGGTGCCTGGCACACAGTATGTACCAAGGAGACATTTGCTGTTATTTTTCTGTCGCTCTAAGAGAAGGGAAGAGAGGCCTCAGTGGACACTTACCCAGCTGCCACGTGTGCCCTTCTTGATACCTGAACAAAATCAGGTGCTGCAGGCAGGGTGAGGTCGACACAGCTGCCATTATTGTCTTTGCTGGTCCTAGGGTGTTCCCAAGATTTGTCACTTGGCACTCACGGTAACCTTCTGAGGATAGGTGATGTCATAATCCCCATTTCACAAGTGAGGAGATGGAGGCTCAGGAAGGTGCCAAGAGTGGCCCGAGTCCATAGCTAATACTGTAAAGCTACTTAGCCTTGAACCCAGGCCGTGGGGCTCCAGAGCACCACCCCGTGGTGCCTTTCTTGAGCGTTCACCGTGCTGTCTGTGCTGATGAAAGCAATCTGAAGTTCTCAACAGCACCGAAACCAGAATCTCCAGGGACAGCAGGAGGGAAGGGGGCTCTCCCGCATGGCAGAGACGCCCTGATTCTCATGAACCCACCCCTTGGGCATCTTTCCTAAACTAGTGATGTTGAGATTAAGGGTCAGGGTTCCTGGCTTCCAGTCTGGGCTCTGCTGTTTTCTGGCAAATGACAGCTTCTCTGTGCATCCGCATCCTTACCCTGGAAAGGGAGATCCCAGTAACGATACCTACCGCAGAGCCCAGGTCTAGGGATCACATGTGATTGTCCGCATCAAGCACTTGAAGGCTACCAGGCACTTAGGAACGTTAGCAGCTGTCGTTGCTGGCCTCGTGTGTAGGATCGTTCCCGGCCAGCATCTCCTTGTCCTCAGGACTGCCGCTCACCAGGTGTGGCCCGGGCCCCCCTGTATATTTCCCCGTAGCCCAGCCGAGAGAAGATCCCAGAGATCCAACTCGGAGGCAACAAGGAGGAAAGAAACTGGCAACCGAGTCAGTACTCCCCCCGAAATTTTATTACGGAAAATTTCAAACGTAGCGACCATTTCAAGACTAGTACCAGGGCCAGCAAACTACAGCTTGTGGGCCACATTAAGCCCAGCGCCTGCTGTGCAAGTGCAGTTTTATGGGCACGCAGCCCGGCTCATTTGCTGGCATATCGTGTGGTTCCGTGACTGCTTTGTGCCAGCGCACGGTTGAGTAGTTAGGTCGGACACCGTGTGGCCCAGCATGCTCAAAATGCTCACTTGCCGGCGATTTGAGAAAATGTTTATATTTACCACTCATATTCATTAACTGCTAGCGCTCACTGTGTTTTGTTTTTATGTCTCTATTAGTCTGTCCGTATATGTTTTATACTAAAAATATAAATATTAGTTTTAGTTTTTGGCTAAAAATAAGATGGAGGCCTCATGATACTTCATCTTGAGGGTCATTGCTGCCAGAGAGGTGAGCATTTGGACCACGTTAAACCCAGTGATGCTGTGTGAGACGTTGTGAGTGCATTTTTCTGAGAGGAGAGGCCGCCATAGCATTTCCTCAGAGCCCCACCAGTGCCCGTGATCTCAGAGAGACTTTGGAACCCCTGGACCAGGGGACCCACGTAGGATCGCAGTCACTGGCAGGCAGACCTCTTTGGGCAAAGAACTGGCCAGGGGGGCCCCGTCCCTTCTTGCTCGGCCTCTCCTTCCGAGAAGAGGATGCCCTCTGGGTGCCCGGCAGCGGCTTACTCATTCACGAGGGTGTTGCCTTCAACTCCCACGCGCGTGACCTCCCCACATTCCGCCACGGCCCTTGTGCAGCTGCAGGACCGAGAGGGGTTTCTGTTCCTGGCCGGCAGTGCCAGGTCCCTTTGTCCCAGCGCTCGTGTCTGCGTGTGCACGCCTCTCCAAGCTGGGCTTCGTGGGAGGGAAAGGGGGTGTCGGATGCTGACCTCCCTGGGAGGTGCTCCGTGTGAGACCGGTCCTGGGTGCCGCAACAAGTCACCACTTGCTTGGTGGCTTAATGCAACAGAAATCATTCTCACGGTTCTGGAGGCGGGAAGGTTGAAGTAAGGCATCGGCAGCGTTGGCTCCCTCTGGAGGCTCTGAAGAAGCTTCAGGTCATGCGTCCCTCTAGCTTTGGGCAGCAGCTGGCAGGTCTTGACACTCCGTAGCTTGCGGACCCATCACCTCGGTCTCCCCCTCCATCTTCACATGATCGTCCCCTCCATGTGTCTCCGCGTCTCCTTTTCTGTCTCACTGGGACACGGTCATTGGCCGTGTAGAGCAAACTCGCTCTCTCATGTGTCTCCTTCACTCCCCGGCACTACCATACTCAACACTTCCGACACCACGTGTGAGCTTTTCCTCAGGCCAGGCAGTCCTTGGCGACGCCAGCTGGGTGCCCCACAGCGCATTTCAGTTCTGACACTAACTGGAGTCGGCGCAGACCCCACAGGTTGAGGGCTCAGTTCCCCAAGACCATCCCCTACCTCAGATGCCTCTTGCAAGTGATAGGTCCCCATGTCACCCACAGCTTCTGTCAGACGTGGCTACAAACTGGAGGCTCCCACAGTCCTGTCCTTGCATTTGGTTATTTGCCTGAACTGCTCACAGAACTCAGGGAAACACTTAGATTCATCAGTTCATCATCTAATAAAAGACGTAGAGGATTCAGACGAACAGCCACATGAAGAGCTACCTTTAGGGTGAGGCCTGGAAGGGTCCTGAGCACAGGAGCTTCTGTTCCTGCTTGGGGTGCGCCGCCCTCCTGGTATGTGGATGTGTTCAACTTGGAGGCTCCCCAAACCCTGTACTCTGAGGATTTTTATGGAAGGCGAGATTGATTATTAGCTCCCATTTCCAGCCCCTTCCCCAGTAATGGGGGGTAGGGCCGAAAGTTCCAGGCCGAGACTAGGGCTTGGTCTTCCTGGTGACCAGCCCCCATCCAGGAGCCCACCAAGATTCGCTTCATTAGAACAAAACACATTCCTGTCCCTCAGGAAATTCCAGGGGATTTAGGAACTCTGTGTCAGGAATCAGGGTCATAAACAAGTATTAGAATGGAAGATGCTCTTAGTGCTTTTATCACTTAGGAGATTGCAAGGGTTTTAGGAGCCGTGTGCAGGAACCCGGGGCAGAGACCAGTGAGCGTATTTTCTGTTTCACAAGGGCTCCCCCCTGAATTTGAGGTGATCTCCTCTCGAGATGCTGACTTCATCACGTCTGCAGAGTCCCTGTTTTCACATTCATGAACACTAGGGGTTGGGACAGGAGCATAGCTTTTGGGGGCCACTATTCAACGTATTACACTAGCGGCATTATTACTACTGCTACTGCTTACGTAGGAGTGTTGTTATAATGTCGTTTGTTCTGTTCCATCACTGCTAGCTGGTGGTCCTGCGTTTTGGTCCCTGCCACACGCTGTCTGAACTATGTGACCCGTAGGAGGGAGTTTTGCTCCCTGAGTCTGTTTCCTCCTGTGTAGAACGGGGCTCCCCACAACTCTGCCCTCAGGCTTGTCATGTGAGCGCCTGGCCTGGGACCTGGCGCAGAGGGAACGTGCTGGAACGTGGGCGCCCGTGTCGGAGCCTGTCTGTTGCTGAGCGCAGGAGGGACGAAAGCAGAGGAGGAGGATCGAGAGTGTGGGGAGCGGTTTTAGAGAGCGGTCTTGGGGAGCACCAGGGAATGGGCGCCGGCTCTGTAAGACTCGCTGGATGCTTTTTCTGAGGCGGCTGCTACCATCGTAGTTACACTTGGTCGGTGTGTCCAAGTCATTGTTCCACACTCTTCCACACATCACTGAGGGTCCCACACCCCGGAGTCGGGGCTTGCTAGCATTCTCAGACCCTGCTGTTCTTTTCTCTCGTTAGCTTCGGCTCAACAGCATCAAGAAACTGTCCACCATCGCCCTGGCCCTCGGGGTGGAAAGGACCCGCAGCGAGCTCCTGCCCTTCCTGACAGGTAAGGAGGTGGACTCCTGGGGCCCGGGCGGAGTGGGGGCTGTCAGGGGTGGCTCCTGCTGGTGCGGCCTCATGGGGGATTTAAGAGAGTGTTCGTGAGGGTCTGCCCTGTGCTGAGCACCCGTGGGGTGGGGGCAGGATTGGGGAAAGGGGTCTGGAGGCAGATGGAGCCGGGTTCGCGCTGCTGACAGTCAGCAGCTGGTGACTTCAGGTGAGTTACTTAACCTAACTGTTCTTTACAGTCGTTCTGTGTAAAGCGGAGCTGGACGTGCGTGTGCCGTAGCGTTGACATGAGCAATAATAATAAACGCTGCCCCTTCCCTGCCTGCCATGTGCCCGGCAGTGCTCGCAGGCCCCTTGGGAGGATTGCATTAGTTCACGTCCTGGGGGCCTGTGCTCCGTAAGGCACGTCACCATCCTTCTCCGAGTTCATCTCACAGCAGCTCCTGAAGGTGGGGAGACTGCTGCCCCCATTTTGTAGGTGAGGAAACTGAGGCATGAAGAGATGAAGTAACATATTGGCCTGAGGTCCTACAGTTAGGAGGGTATTTATCTAATCTTGCTGGGTGCAAACAGCAGATACACTGCATCTTTCAGAAAACAAGACACTGTCTCAGGCAGAACAAGCCGAAAAGCCCTCTCTGAGCCCACACCTACAGAGCTTTCACACTCGGTGCTGTGAGGGGAGAATTACCATGTAATGTCCCTCTCTGAGCCCACACCTAGAGAACGTTCACACTCGGTGCTGTGAGGGGAGAATTATCATGTGATGTCCCTCTCTGAGCCCACACCTACACAGCGTTCACACTCGGTGCTGTGAGGGGAGAATTACCATGTGACGTCCCTCTCTGAGCCCACACCTACTGAACGTTCACACTCGGTGCTGTGAGGGGAGAATTACCACGTGACGTCCCTCTCTGAGCCCACACCTACAGAACGTTCACACTCGGTGCTGTGAGGGGAGAATTACCACGTGACGTCCCTCTCTGAGCCCACACCTACAGAACGTTCACACTCGGTGCTGTGAGGGGAGAATTACCACGTGACGTCCCTCTCTGAGCCCACACCTACAGAACGTTCACACTCGGTGCTGTGAGGGGAGAATTACCATGTGATGTCCCTCTCTGAGCCCACACCTACAGAACGTTCACACTCGGTGCTGTGAGGGGAGAATTATCTCGTGATGTCCCACCGCGTTAGAAACCAGTGTCGGTAATCTTTGGCCGTAGTGAGATGTGGATGCGTTCCAGGGTTAGTCACGTCACCCATGTGTGCCGGTGGCTGAAAAGTTGCCTGCCATTTAAAGACTCGTACCTCGGCAGACATCAGTGTAAAGTACCCCCAGAAATCCCGGGTTTGCCTTAAACACACCTGTGTTTTGTTGGAAAGATGTGTGAATGCAGGTTCCCTGAGATGGAGGAGAGTGGCTTGATTCCTGTCTTTAGTCGTGGCCATGACATTTCTTCAAGTTTAGGAGAGAGAAGTATTTTCTGTTTAAAAGATCTGGGTATGTTGAAGCTAATTCCCAGTGTAGTTAAAAAAAATACTTGTAAGTAGCCCGTCGAAAGGCTGTAGGACACCGGGGGAAGAATGTTCCAGGCATGTGAAGAGACCGGCACGTGCTTGCGTGTGGCAGTCGTGGGATGGGCACAGGATTGCGGGGAGAATGTGAGTTTGGAGGAGGACAGCGGCCACATCTTGTGGGAGCATGATATATGGAGTCGAGATTTTAATTCACATCTCAAACCATCGGAAGATTGAGGTAGGGGACTATGATGATTTGAAGGATCACTCAGGATTCTCAGAGGAGGCCGAGCAGTTTGGGGGCCAGGACAGGAGCTGAAACACCAGTTAGGAAGCAGTTGCAGTCACCCAGCAAGAGGTGGTGAGGTCACAGTGACCCTGAGGTGGAGGGTCGGCAGGTCTGTGTCAGAGGGGTGGGAGGAGGCGGCGGTACGCCTTTGAGGCCAGGAGAGCAGGGAGGCTGGGAAAGCAGTTCTGTGCAGGTGGGGACGGTGAAAATATGAGGTGCTGGCAGTTCCTATGGATTTGACTTTCAGGAAGGCGACTTGGCCGAGGAGTCCGGACTGCAGACTGAGCTGAGCATGCATTGAGGCCGTGGAAATACACAAGGAGAAAATGGGGCGGGCGAAGTTACCTGTGTACAGCTAGGGCCTGGGAAACTGAGGCTGGGAAGGACCAAGCACCTGGTGGGCCCAGAGCCAGGCCTAGACCCCTAAGATAAGGACTCTGATGAAGGTGGCTTGAGTTGGGGGGAGTGTGGAAAAGGGATGTACCCTGGTCTGGTCAGGAAACCTTCCAAGAAATCGTAACTGAACTGAGTCTTGAAGGGTGGAGAAGAATTTCTCAGGCTCAAGAGAAAGGCGTTCTCGGCAGAGAGGGCAGTGCCGAGGGTAGAAGCTGGACCAAGGCGAGAAGCCCCCATGTATCGAGTTCTGCGTTCCACCTGCATGGTCTTGTTTGCTCCTCAGTGACTCGTGCTGAGAGGTGGACTAGCACCATCTCACAGGTGCGGTCATGGGCTCGCAGAGTGGTCTCACTTCCCCAGTGCCCCTCCCCTGGTAAAGGACAGAAGCGGGACTTTGGTGCTCTGTCCTCTGACCCAGGCCTGCACCCCAGTCTCCACACGAGGCCAGATGGAAAGCGGGGAAACTGAGTACTGACAGTTTGAGGAAGCAGAACGGAGCCTATTTGTCCCCAGCATGGGTCACTGAGGCTCTGGGCCAGACTCGGGGTGGGACTGTAACGGAGTCTGTCTTGGTTCCACAGACACCATCTACGATGAGGATGAGGTCCTCTTGGCCCTGGCGGAACAGCTGGGAACCTTCACCACTCTGGTGGGAGGCCCCGAGTACGTGCACTGCCTGCTGGTGAGTCTGGGAGGCAGGGAGGTCCCCTGGCCCTCCCCTCCCCTTGGGGATCAGAGCCGTGGCCCTGGCAGGAGCAGGGCGGGAAGAATGCAGGAGAGGCCTGGGGGCCCACCTTCTAGGAACCAGGCAGGCCTTGGACACTGTCTTTAATCCAACGAGTCAGTAATGGCATTTAAATCAGCAGTACCCAGAATGCACTTGTTTTCCTTACTGTTAGCTGGGCACCTGCCTGACCAGTGCCAGGCCCTACCTGGCACTGTACGTATCGGGGTTTGGGCTTGGAGACAGTCTGAGTTCTCTCACTTATTTGCTGTGTGACATGTAAGAGTTACTTCACCACTCTGCGTTATACTTTCTTTATCCATCAAATGGGAGTCATTAAAACCTATCTTTATAATTGATTTAAGCCCTTGGCCTATGGTAAGTACTATTAGGTGTTCACTGCCAGTGTCCTTATGGTATATGTCCTGAGGTGATGTCCACCCTTTGGGGTAGGGACAGTTCCCTTTTTGTAGATGAGACACTGGGCACCCTGAGAGGTTAAGCATCTTGGCGAAAGCCTCACGGGTCGTAAGTGGCAGAGCTGGGATTCCAGGCGCCTGCCTGAGCACCCCAATACTTGGTGACAGCTGGGGACACAGAGGGGGGTTAGATACTAATAGTAACTGCTGTCTGTGAGAAGAGAAGGGAGGACTCTGGTCCTGTGACCCAGGACGGAGGAACCTCGGAGGTTTCCCAGTCCTTTGGTTCCCTTCACCTCTCAGAGCCCTGGACCACTGCTGCCCGGCCCTCCACCCACCCCCCCTGGAGCTCTGTTTGTCATGATTGTAAAGACACAGTTTTATACTTGGGCGTCTGCACTTCATGATGTCTTAAATTTTTGGTTAGCCTTTCTTCCTTTTAGTGGTATATGCAGTAATGGCACTTCTTAAAACTGGGGGGTTTGGGGTTTGAGCAGATGCAGTAATTTTTCTTCAAGCAACTGTACGTCTGAAGAAATTTAATTGTCATTAAATTCTGCTCTGTCACCTTTCATCTGTGTGTAAGTGTATAATTTACGTGTATGTACACACAGAAAATTGTATGTGAATGAGATCATCTTATACATTTTACATAGATTAGGATTGCCTAACATGAGGAACATGAGGAGGTCTGGGGACCCGCCTAGAAGGAGTCCCTTGAATTCCATGCAACTTTCTGCAACCCATAGCGGTTTTTCTGAGGAGAGAATGCATAGCTTTCAGCCGCGTCTCCAAGGACTAGGGAGCCGAAAACACACACCTCACAGCCTCAACAGGGGGCCCAGGGCCCTCAGATGGCATGGGACTCCCCACTGGGGAGCGGGGCTGGCACTCCAGGGTTCTTCTGCCAGGTCAGGGTCATCCCGTACTTCTTTTGGGGGGAGTTATGTGTCCTCTGGGGCCAATGTTCCGGGTGTTCACGTGAGCTGGCGGGCACATCCTCAGGGCCCTGGGCCGGGGGGCGCTCGGAACCCCCGAGCACCAGCAAAGGCCGGTCAGGTAGCATGTGTTAAATGAAAGTTTGACGTATAAACACCTGGCCGTCTCGGCTGCTCTTGGAGAACAATAGATGTGCTTTTACAGCTGTGTTTTCCTGCGGAGCCAGGTGACGGAGCAGGGCAGCCGCTGCCCTCCCCAGGCTGCACGCGCTCTCCCACTTTCCCTTCCCCCCACCCGTCACCTTTGCTCCTTGTTTCATTCTGTTGTCTGCCTGGGTCCTGGAGGCATTTTCGTTTATGATTTCTTCCTGCCTTCTACTTTTGTCCGGCCGTGCTGGACTTCAAACTGCAGACTTTCACACCTTTATTTGTACAGACTAGGGTCTCCTAAGTCTCCCTTCATCCGGTCAGTAATTGCCGAGTTCCCGCCCGCCCTAGGAGCTCTGCTGGGCTCCGGGGATATAGCGATGAGTCAGTCAGAGGTCCCTAAAGGAGCATGCCTCCTCCAGGCCTTACGGTTCTGAGTCCCAGGTTCCCCAGTGACATAAGTTCCTGGGGCAGTCGTCTGTCAGAAACCAGAGACGCCCCTACTTTCTGTCTGTGCAAGCTCAGGAGCCTGGTGGCCCAGTTTGAGGCCTGGCTTGTAGCTAGCACTAACATGGGCAAGTCATTTACCTTGTCTGTGCCTCAGTTTCCTCTTCTGTAAAATGAAGACAATCACGGCACCTGCTTCATGAGATTCAGTGAGTTAGAGCCAGCATTGTCCCCTCCCCCATCCTAAGTTGTGCGACCCAGTGGCCCTGCTTAGGACTCCCAGCAAATAGATGTTCCAGTCAACATCCATGATTATCCATGTACTTTGGGGAGCTAATGACGACAGCCATCTGCTCAGAAAGTGATGGATATAAATGTGAGGTCCGTGGGCTTCACCGAAGCACCTTCAAGGGCATCTTCAGGAAGGCCACCTGGGTGAAGGACCCAATGGAGAGGTCTTGGAAGGTTTCTTGGAGATGAGCAAGCGGCATGGGGCGGAGATTGAGGCTGGGACTCTGCGGTGGGGAGGGACTCTGCGGTGACCTTGTGCTCTGTGCCACAGCCGCCCCTGGAGTCGCTGGCCACGGTGGAGGAGACGGTGGTGCGGGACAAGGCGGTGGAGTCCTTGCGGGCCATCTCACACGAACACTCGCCCTCTGACCTCGAGGCCCACTTCGTGCCGCTGGTGAAGCGGCTGGCGGGCGGCGACTGGTTCACCTCCCGCACCTCGGCTTGTGGCCTCTTCTCTGTCTGCTACCCCCGCGTGTCCAGTGCCGTCAAGGCAGAACTTCGACAGTGAGTGCCAGCCTCCCCACAGCGTGGACCCCTTCTGTCAGTTCAGCCCGCGCTCCCCTGCCCGCCCCTGGGAGCTGGTGTCCCCAGGCCTGGTCCAGACACAGCCTTGTGCTCATTTAGGAAATGGAGAAATGAGGGCTCCTTCGTCTCATTGGGTGTGTGAAGATTTACAAGAACTACCACGTACAAAGTGCTTAGAGCAGAATCTGGCTCATAAAAGCACTCCACCCGTGCCGTGCGATGCCGTCTTCGCTCACCCCGGGTACACATGAGTGTACCCTCACATGTACGCTGGCTCAGTGCCCGCCCTGGGTCCAGAACCCTCACACGTATGCTGGCTCAGTTTGGCTACCTCCTCCACCCTCCTGCCTTAGTCTTGATACCCCAGAGAATTCCTCGTAATGAGACAGTAAATGAAAATGCTTCACATTGGATTAAAATTTCCCATTCACATGTGTTCCTTTCCTTGAGCGAGCCCAGGCCCTGAGCTCTTATGTGACAGTGTGCTGGCTTGCAGCTGGCCACACATGCTTAGAAATGTGTGTGTGTGTGTGTGTGTGTGTGTGCACGCTTCCCCCATGCATCTCTGATTAGAGCAGTCGCTCCTGAAAAGTAAAACCTCCCAGGGGTCCCGACCAGCTTCTTAGCTCAACGACTTTATATGGTCATAATGATACAATCACCTTCCATTCACTGGAAGTTACTCTGTGCACACTGGCGGCTCTGCTTTCACACACATTATCTCATCTAAACCTTGTAATGACCCTCCGTGGTGGGAAGTATCACCATCAGCTTGATTTTATGGGCCTGGGAACACTCGGAGGGGGGTCCTCACCTGCCCGGGGTCACGCAGGCTAACCCAGCTGCTGCTTCCACTGCTTCCTGCTGTGGGATCCTAGGGATTCCTCCTCCTGAGCCCCATTTCCAACCTCAGGTACTTCCGGAACCTGTGCTCAGATGACACCCCCATGGTGCGGCGGGCCGCAGCCTCCAAGCTGGGGGAGTTCGCCAAGGTGCTGGAGCTGGACAACGTCAAGAGTGAGATCATCCCCATGTTCTCCAACCTGGCCTCGGACGAGCAGGTGGGTGCTCCCCAGCCTCCTCCCCCTCTAGACCCTGTGTCTAAAAGTGACTCCCAGAGCTGACGGGCCGCTGCTGCCCTCTCCCTGCTCCGATCCTCTCCCCAGGACTCGGTGCGGCTGCTGGCAGTGGAGGCGTGTGTGAACATCGCCCAGCTCCTGCCCCAGGAGGATCTGGAGGCCCTGGTGATGCCCACCCTGCGCCAGGCTGCCGAGGACAAGTCCTGGCGTGTCCGGTACATGGTGGCCGACAAGTTCACAGAGGTGGGTGGGGACTGTTGCTGTCTCACAGATGGGGAAACTGAGGCCCTCAGGAAGGAGCGAGGCCACATACAGGAGCTGGGGTTTTAGTTAAATCCAGTGGAGTCATCGGGAGTTGGAACAGTAAGATCTCTGATCACTTGGCTCTGTCCCTCTTCGCACGGCCAACCCCGGTTGGTAATACTGGCAGCCTGAAGTGCTGTGTTGGGAAGGATTCTGTAGTGAAGTTCAGGTTCTGCGGAGAGCCACAGGAGCAGAGAGGGTAGTACCTGTGTGCTCTTGACCTAATTGAACCCACTCCTTTTACAAAAGGGAAGGCATAGCCTGTTTTGGGGGCTGGCGTAACAGAGTACCACAGACCGGGTGGCACTGTATTCCCTCACTGTTCTGGGGGCTTGAAGTTTGAAATCAAGGTGTCTGCTGGGGTGGTTCTGCTGAGACTTCTTGCCTTGGCTTGTAGATGGTCTTTTCCCGTGTCTTGGCATGGTCTCCCCGCCGTGCATGTCGGTGTCCTGTCCTTCTCCTCCTCTCGTAAGGGTTCCAGTCATTTTGGATTAGGGCCACCTTAATGACCTCTTTAGAAATCCTGTCTTCCAGTGCAGTCAGCTTTCTAAGATAGTGAGGGGTTAGGACAGTTCAGCCAATAGCACGGCTCAAAACTTGGGTCAGAGTGATACCACCGGGCAGGCAGAACAGGGACAAGATCCAATGTCTGTGACTCTGAGGACAGTACTCTTTCCATGGAGACCCAAGTTCGCTTTTCCTACGATCGTGTTTGTTGGGCACCAGCTCTTTTCTGGGTGCTGGGAATCCAGTGAATTCAGTACATTGCCGGCCGCCATGGGGCAGGCAGTCTGAAGGGAAAGGTCCACGGAGGTAGAGGGAAACAGTGCCAAGGCCGACAGACATGCACGGGGTGGTACTGCAGCTGGTTCTAGAAGACGGGTGGGTGGGAGCTGGGATAGGAACTGTGTCCCAGCAAAAGGACGGCACGTGTACAAGGCCCTGGAAGGCCAGAGCCAACGTGAGGGGGAGCATTCAGTGCTTGCTCTTGGGGGCCCCACGTGAGAGAAAGCTGGAGAGAGGCTCAGGGTCCAAGCCTTGGGTGCACTCCACCCCGTGCCTCCCCGTTCCTGTGAGTCCTTATCTCCATGGTGCTTGCTGGAAGGACCTGGAGCCTCCAGACAGTATTTCCCGGGACCAGCCATGTTCCCTGTGAAAATGTTAGCACCACGTGGCCTCCCCCTGGAGGCTCAGCACCATGGTTAAAGACAATTCTTCTGCCCTTGGCTTCTGGACAGCATAAACTGGGTCACGCTGGGTTTTAGATAAAAGCTTAGCCAAGAAAGGGACTTTAGGCTGTTCGAGCAGTGCTTGGCACAGAGGAGATCCTCAGTAAATACCTGTTATGTGAAGAAGAGGCAACAATTTGCCCCAGGTGGCATTAGGCCCTTCAGAGTTTGTGTTTGTCCCTTTCTTGGTCATGAGCTATCCTGCTTCCTACTAGGGCTTCAAGAGGCAGGGGACAGGCAGGGCCTAGCAGGCCGCCTTCCCCCTCAATCCATATGCGTTTATTTTCATTAGAAAAATACATGTTTTAGTAACCAATTTGAAAAATACAGATGAGTGTAAATTAAAAAACAAGAGCCATCACATGACTAGAATGTTTTTGGATCAGATAAGAGAAAACTCCACCCCGAATAGCTTGAGCGGTAGAGACGTGTTGTCATTCTTAATGCAGACAACACTAACGCAGTAGGTAGTCTCGTGGCCTTCTTTTTGCTTTTAAGGAAAGGAGTCAGAGAGGCTTGGAGACTTGTCCAGGTTCACCCTGTGGTGCTGGGATTAGATCTCAGCAGTGATTCGAAGGGCCACGCTCTTACCCCCCAGTTCTGATGCCTTGAACTTTGATTCTGGTCTCAATTGCCCAGAGTACCTGCCTAGCCCTCTCACAGCCTCTGCTTTCTTGTCTGCAGCTCCAGAAAGCCGTGGGGCCTGAGATCACCAAGACAGACCTGGTCCCCGCCTTCCAGAACCTGATGAAAGACTGTGAGGCCGAGGTGAGGGCCGCAGCCTCCCACAAGGTCAAAGGTTGGTGCTGGCAACCAGAACACAGCAAATGGGTGGGTGTCTGAGGGGTTTGAGGCAGAACCAGGACATCAGGTTTCACCTTCTGCCTTCCTTCCCCTCCCACAGAATTCTGTGAAAATCTCTCAGCTGACTGTCGGGAGAATGTGATCATGACACAAATATTACCCTGCATCAAGGTAACAGAGTTTGATTAGGGCAGATCTGAGTCTGCCGAAGGGGTGAAGATGGGGCTGTAGGGACATCCAGACGCAGACAGTCCCCAGCCTTCTGGGGCCAGGCAGACTTGGATTGGAAGCAGTTGGATTTCCGGAGTGCCGGCAGGGTCTCAGGCTTGGGGCTGAGCTCGGAGATGGAGGTGCTTCCTCTCAAAAGTCCCAAGAGCCCTGGGGTTGGGTGGGCGCTGCTGGAACATGGAGTTCTGAGCAGGCGGGACAGCTAAGAATCTACCCCGTACCTTTGTGCCCTAAACCATCCCTGCTCAGGGCAAAAGAGGCCATGGCTGAGGCCTTAAGAGGTGGGAGTCTACTTGGCCACCTGCTGTTGCAGGGGTTGTCCTGATCCTGTGGCTCCCCTTTCCTTGTCCCTCCCTGCCCCCCAGGAGCTGGTGTCAGATGCCAACCAACACGTGAAGTCAGCCTTGGCCTCCGTCATCATGGGCCTCTCCCCCATCCTGGGCAAAGACAACACCATTGAGCACCTCTTGCCCCTCTTCCTGGCTCAGCTGAAGGATGAGGTAAGGGTGCCCGGAAGGCTCTGAGCTCTGTGTTGGCAGAGGTGACAGGCGGGTCAGCTGCTTTCCCAGATTGACCAGGAATCTCCTAGAATCTCAACAGACACCCAGGTCCCGAATGAGTTGGATATTGGTGGGCACGATAGAGTGTGTGTTCACTCATTCACTTACTAAGCAATGTTTTGCATGCCCTTGCTCTGTGCTAGTTCTTTCTGTGGGGATCAGGGACACCAAAAGACTAAGACAGTTTCACTCCTCAGAGACCTTCAGAGACTGACAGTGGAGGGAGAGATGGGCAATCCCATGATCCGGTGATCGCATGGGTGCTGTGATACGTTCCTGTCTTTCAGGATTTAGGCAGAGATGCCGTAATAAAGACACCAAATACAGTGGTTTATGTAAGATGATTTTCTTCAACAGTTCAGAGTTAGGTGGGCCTACACGGGAGTTAGCCCTGCTGACCGCCACACTCTGGGTCTGAGGCAGCTGCTCCGATTTTGACCATTCCCAGCCAGCATGAAGGCAGAAGGTATTAGACAACAGGAAGTGTGGTCCTTGTAGGAGGGCACCTACTGGTCTGTTCCACACCCCACACGCCCCTTTGGCCAGAGCCAGTCATGTGACCACACCTTGCCATTCATTTGACCTGGAGTACAGAAGATGAGAGTGCCAGGTGGGGGCTGGACAGGTCGTGGGATGACAGCCAGGGAAAGAGTTTGGACTTGAACTATGGGCAGCAACTGATGTGGGTGTCAGAAAGGAACCCTGAGCCTACTGTCAAAGAAAGATCGCAGCGTGGGGGCCAGGACAGGTGCGGGGAGACCAGACTAGTGGGAGAGGAGGTGTGGCTACAGAGACGTGGAAGGTCCATGGGGAGTGGGGGTGGTTTGCAGGCTCCCTGGTTCCTGTCATGGTGCTGACCAGGCAGGTGGTGAGACCCTTTCCTGTTTTGTGACTTCCGTGCTGCCGAAGGCCTCCATCTCCCTCTCTCCCCGCCCTCCCTGCCCAGCACACACAGTGCTAGGAAGTCGCATCAGGTTTGAGGCCCCTGCCACTCCCCCAAAATATCACATTATTAAATTCTGCTATGATGGGATACTCTCTCAGCCCCAGAATTATAAATCAAATCTGTACAAATTACAAATTCAACAAATATTATGTTGAAGACCACGCACCTGCCAAAGAAAAGCTTAGTAATCTTACTTTTGATTGTTTATTTGTGTCACTTGTTGCAGTTCAAACCAGAATTCATATTTATAATGACTTAAATTTTAGGACCTAAATGAAGTGCTTCACACGTTTTCTTTTAGAAGTATGCTTTTTGCGGCTATAGCTTGTTAGAAATATAATTTATAATCGCTTCTGATGCGTGAATGGGGACAGCATGGCTGGTGAGGGTCCCTCGAGTTGGCTTCTGTGTCCTTCTAACACCTCACTAGGGTCTTGAGCAGTTTGCTTTCTGGCCTCAAAGGACGCTCTACATTCGGTTTGAGTGTGAAGGTGAGTCCGCATGGGCCACAGCTAGGGCCAGTCTCTGCACCGGCTTCACCCTCAGCAGTCGTTACGTGGTGGTCCTATTCCTGCCGCTGTAGTGCGCCCCAGAGCGGCTTCTCTTGCAAAGAAGACAAGACCCATCGTGGTTTTCTTTCTCCTTTTTCTTTTTTAAAAAATATTTATTTATTTTTGAGAGAGAGAGAGAGAGACAATGAATGAGCATCCCAAGCAGACTCTGCACTGTTAGTGTGGAGACCGACATGGGGCTCGAACCCTCGAAGATCATGGCCTAAGCCGAGACTGAGTCGGATGCTTAACTGACTGAACCACCCAGGTGCCCCCACCCGTCATGGTTTTCTTTGTGTGTGATATTCATCTGGCTTGTATTTGGAATTTCAATATTAGATTTATAAACTTTACATTTCGTATTTGGTAAGATTCATAAACTTATCCAAATAAAAAGGGCCTTTTTCTGGGTGTGTTCCTAAACAGAAGTTTTCAAATGGTTTAGGCCGTCGTATTTGTATCTTCTTTTCTCTCGTGTTCAGGACACTGTGGCTTATGCAGCAGGGGCTCAGAGGTGACCTCCCAGGAGCTGGTTTCTTTGGAAACTGTAGGGTTTGGACTGTCCAGGCCTGCTGAGTTAACCCTTCACTCCAAACACTCACTTGGTTTATTGGTTCATTTCTATGCCTTTTTTGTTTGTTTGTTTGTGTTTTTATGACCCGGATAGTTTCAGCAAGGAAATAGTTTTCTGCCATCCCCTGAGGGCAAGTGGTGGTCTGTGGGAAAGCCTTCATCTGAGCAAAGTCTCTCCTGTCTCTGGTCTCTGGCTGACACGGAGCCTTAGAAATGTACCTGACCTTTTCAGATGCCCCAGCAAGGGTTGCTCTCGAGCTGTGGTCCAGAGTTCATCCTCTGGGCTTTTTGAGACGGCAGGTGCTCCGCACCAGGGAACAACGTGGCAGCCGGGGGAAGTAGCCCGTTGACAGAGGAGGCATAGTTTGGCTCCTGTGCTGCTGCAGAGCCCATATTCAGTTAGACAGTGTGCTTTGTTGGGTCTTATTTCTTCCTGTCTCCAGAGGTGAGACTCCCAAGTGGGCACACACCGTATTTTCCGTCTGTAGAATCGTGTACAGCTGACCTTGGAAAGGAACGAGGCCCATTCGCTTTCAGGACTTTCCTGTTCACATCCCTGGATGAGTGCCAACTCCCCTATTTTTTCATCGTATTCAAAACTGAGGCCAGACTCCTCACATGGGTCTCCACACAGTACAGGAAGGCCGTCACAGTGGTTTTATATGCATTTCAAATGTCTTTTATTCACACGAGCCCTCAATCCAGTTAATTTTCAATTCGTTCAAAGAAGAAATGTCCCTCTCTATTGGGTGTTACAGATGCCTTCATATCGAGTGGGGAAGTACACAAGGCTCTTTCTTCTCCCTTCCCCGACCCTTCGTGGCCCTGACTCTGTCCACATCTTGGTCTGCCCAGCTGTCTTGAATCATCTTCATTACTTTCCCCCGGGGTAGTTTCTGACAGGTGCACGTCTACAGTAACTCGCTTTCCTAGACTGGGGTTAGGGTGGCAGACAGGGCAGCTCCCACTCCAGGACGCTTTCTTAGGAAAAGGAAGAAGAACAGGTACAGTCTCTATGGCAGTCAGGCTTTTCAACAACTGTCACAGGAAAAGGACGCTAACAGGGTGGTCAGCGCTGAGATCCTCCCTTCCTCAGCATCTTTGGCTCTAGAAGAACTGAATTAATACCGTGCAGGGAGGGAAATGGTGTTGGTTCTAAGAGGAGTTCTCTTTAGCTGTTGGCCTAGCCAGCCGGAAACTGGCTGTCTTCTGTTCCTGAATGAGACCTTACAGTGTTTGATAAAAAAAAAAAAAAGATGTGCTCGTAGGCGGGGCCGCCGGGGGTTCTACTTGGGAGGTGCTGGCGAAGCCATGTCGTCCTCGTGGCAGTGGCCATACTCTCCTTCACTGCTGCTGCGTCTGCGTCCCCACCTCCCTGCTCAGGGTCAGTGATGTGCTAGGATAGCCCTCTGCTAAGAAGTGTTACACTTGCGGCTGCTGTTGATTGCAGCGACTGGATAGATTAAAGTCAGCGAGGGAACAGGTGCACGGGAGGCCCCGCACAGAGCCCCAGGAGTCCTCGCCCAGGCAGTCCTACACATGGCGCTTAAGTCTCCCACACTTGATGTGTGACAGCGCTCACTGCGTATTGCCAACCAAGGAAGCTCACTGAGCCTTGGTTTCCAGGGATTTTATTGAGAGATTGGTCACATAGCCATGGAATGGAGCCACCTGCATAGCTGACCTCAGTTACTCTGTCTCCAGCCCCTCCAGAGGTCAGGTTGATACCTGATGGCCCACGGCCCCCCCTGTAAGTCATGTTGTTAGCATGTCTGTCTGGCATGGCCCAAGCTTCCCAGGTGACCACAAAGACACTGTCCTCAGGCAGGATATTCCAGGGGCTTAGAGATCTTCTCCCAGGAGCTGGAAGGGGCCCAACCCTTGTTTGGAGTGTTCCTAATTTGAACTGGATCAACCTGAATCTGCTGAGTTAACCCATTATTGCACTGCATACTTGCTTTCTTGCTTCACTGATTCGTTTCTTACTTGGTTCAGGTTACAAGGAACTACTTGTGATGTCTGCCCTCTGGGAACATACGATTTGGGACAGGGTTGTAGTAGGGCTTCTGTGTTTTGTTTTTGGTTTTTAAATTTGTAAAAAATTTGATTTTTCAGATTTTTATATAAATTCCAGTTAGTTAACATATAGTGCAGTATTGGTTTCAGGAGTAGAATGCAGTGATTCATCACGTATCCAGCACCTGGTGCTCATCACAGTCTGCTCCTTAGTAGCCATCACCCATCTAGCCCATCCCCCCCACCGACCTACCTCTGTCAACCCTTAGTTTGAGTCTCTCATGGTTTGTTTCCCTCTCTCTTTTCCCCCTCCCATATGTTCATCTGTTTTGTTTCTTAAATTCCACATATGAGTGAAATCATATGGTATTTGTCTTTCTCTTGACTTATTTCACTTAGCTTAATATACTCCATCCACATTGTTGCAAATGGCCAGGTTTCATTCTTTTTCATGGCCAAGTAATATTCCATGCTATATTTATATACCACATTTTCTTTTTTTGTTTTTTTTTGTTTTTTTATAATAGTTTGTTTTCAAATTGGTTTACATATAACACCCAGTGTTCATCCCAACATGTGCCCTCTTCAATGCCCATCACCCCCTCTCCCCTCTTCCTCACTCCCCTCACCCTCAGTTTGTTCTTAGTCTTTGAGAGTCTCTTATGTTTTATCTCCCTCCCTCTCTGTGTCTTTTTTTCCTTTCCCCTCTTCCCCTCCCCCTGGTTTTTGCTTAGTCTCACAAAGTCCACCTATTCATGGAAACATATGGTATCTGTCTTTTTCTGACTGACTTATTTCACTTAACATAATACCCTCCAGTTCCATCCATGTTGCTACACATGGCCAGATTTCATTTTTTCTCACACATTTTCTTTATCCTTTCATCAGTCAATGGAGATTTGGGCTCTTTCCATACTTTGGCAATTGTTGACAATGCTGCTATAAACATTGGGGTGCATATACCCCTTCGAATCTGTATTTTTGTATACTTTGGATAAATACCTAGTAGTGCAATCGCTGGGTCATAGGCTAGTTCTACTTGTAACTTTTTTTTTAAGAATTTTTTTTTTTTTAACATTTATTTATTTTTGAGAGACAGATCATGAGCAAGGGGAAGGGCAGAGAGAGAGGCAGACACAGAATCCGAAACAGGCTCCAGGCTCTGAGCCATCAACACAGAGCCCGATGCAGGGCTCGAACCCACAGACCGCAAGATCATGACCTGAGCTGAAGTCAGCAGCTTAACCGACTGAGCCACCCAGGCGCCCCTACTTGTAACTTTTTGAGGAACCTCCATACTGTTCTCCACAGTGGCTGCACCTGTTTGCATTCCCACCAACAATGCGAGATGGTTCCCCTTTCTCCGCATCCTTGCCAACACCTCGTTTCTTATGTTGTTAATTTTAGCCATTTTGACAGGTGTGAGGTGGTTGGTATCTCATCGTGGTTTTGATTTGCATTTCACTGATGATGAGTGATATTGAGCATCTTTTCATGTGACTTTTAGTCATCTAGATGGTGTCTTTGGAAAAGTGTCCCTTCATGTCTTCTGCCCATTTCTTCACTGGAATATTTGTTCTTTAGGTTTTGGGCTTGATAAGTTCTTAACAGATTTTGGATCCTAACCCTTTATCTGATATATCATTTGCAAATATCTTCTCCCATTCCACAGGCTGCCTTTTAGTTTTGTTGATTGTTTCCTTTACTATGCAGACTTTTATCTTGATGAGGTATCAGTAGTTCATTTTTGTTTCCGTTTTGATTAACAAGAACTGTGTTTATGTGACTTTTCTTTTAAGTTGTTCTCATGCTTTATGGAAGTAGGTGGGGTATGTGCGTACGTGTGTATGTGTATGTATATATCATATCTCATATATGTGCGTGTACATGTATAGTAAGTCAGTGCTCATAATATCGGTAGTCAGCAGGCAGTTGAGAGTGCATTCCTTCAGCAGAAGTGTATTGAGCGCCTGCTATGGGCCAGAGACTTCTGCTGGGTCCTGGAGACGTAGGAGGAATGAGACCTACTCCTTACAGAGCTCACAGACCGGCAGGGAGAATGGAAGTCCTTGACGTGGTACTAATGAGCTCCCACACATCAAGCCTCTTGTGGATCAGACACGAGCAGGCCCTTTAATGGCCTCAGCCACCCTCGAGGCTAGATATATATTTCCCTGTCACAGATTAATTTCCAGGGAGGCCCTGTCCCTTGCTGCCGGGCTCGCAGCTGCCACACAGCAGAGTGGGAATGTTATCATATCTGTTCTTTCCAGAGCACCATATTTTTGCAGTAATTCCTGCCGGTTCTTCAGAACAGCTAAACCTGTCTTGTGCTCTGTGGTGAGATGTAAAAAGCTACTCACATAATATGCTTGCTCAGCAGGAGCGGGACAGGGCAGTAGCAGGCCCTGGGGAGGTGGTGTGGCTTCTAGGCAGTGGATGCGGTGCGGCTCTCTGAGCCCTCTTCAGGGCCAGGCGCGTCCTCTCAGACCCCCGTCCTCCCCTCAGTGCCCGGAGGTGAGGCTGAACATCATCTCCAACCTGGACTGCGTGAACGAGGTCATCGGCATCCGGCAGCTGTCCCAGTCCCTGCTGCCCGCCATCGTGGAGCTGGCCGAAGACGCCAAGTGGCGGGTGCGGCTGGCCATCATCGAGTATATGCCCCTGCTGGCCGGACAGCTGGTGAGTGAGGCGGCCTCGTCGTGTCCGTCATGTCCAGGGCCATCACAGTGTCACCAAGGCCCCTGAGGGCTGTCCGGGGAGTAGGAGGAAGGGGCGTGGGAAATGGGGCCGTAAAGGTGAGTAGACTTCAGTTAGAAAACAGGAGGGAAAGCCGTCGCCCAGGGGAAGCTGAGGAGTATCCGAGGTGTTGGGGTGGGCGTGGTTTCCCCCGTGGACCGCTGGAAACTCCCCAGTCTCCTTTGGTTCCTTTTCTTGTTCTCTCCTGCAGGGGGTAGAGTTTTTTGATGAGAAGCTCAACTCCTTGTGCATGGCGTGGCTTGTGGATCATGGTGAGTCCCTCCGGCAGACGGGGGAGGATGTTGATGCTTCAGAAAGGATGGACCCGGCATTGACTGGGGCTCGCAGGGGTGTGGAGTCACTGCCTCAGGTCATCTGCCGCTTACGTACACCAGCTACCTTTTTAGAATCCTGGAGAAGTGCAGGGTGGGAGGGGAAACAGGGTCGGCCTGACGTGGTACAGTGCAGAGAGTGCCAGGGCTGCCGGGCAGGTGACCTGGGCTGGAGTCCTGTCCCTGGCTGTGGAAGCTCAAGCACGCTCCTCTTAAATAGGGGGATTCTCACTCGTTCAGGGCCATTGTGAGAACTGCTTGTTGTTTGCACTGAGGTAAAAATTAAAGTTAGCATGTGTTTGTTTCAGTGCCATTCCAAGTAGTAGTTACTAAATAATTTGCTTAGGCAAATCCATTTGCCCATCTGTCAAAGGAGGCCAGTGGTGGAAGCTGTGTCTTGGAGCTGTCGGGAAGGTACTGCACGAAAAGTAACCCTACCTTTAGCAGGTAGCGCAGCCTTTGGTTCACCTGCAGCCCGTGACCCAGGGCTGCCCAGTCGGCAGTAGCGAGAGACTGCTCCCTGCCTGCTCAGCCCTTCACCTTCTGAATCCCCGCCCTTTTGCAGTCTATGCCATCCGTGAGGCGGCCACCAGCAACCTGAAGAAGCTGGTGGAGAAGTTTGGGAAGGAGTGGGCCCATGCCACCATCATCCCCAAGGTCTTAGCCATGTCTGGGGACCCCAACTACCTGCATCGCATGACCACACTCTTCTGCATCAATGTGAGCACCCCCACCTGCCTGCTGGCCTGTCCCCCAGGGAACGGAGAGTACCTGGGAGAGGAGGGACGGCCGGGGTCCTTAGGAGGACATCTGGCTCAGGAGTGGGGACGTGGTGGAGTGTGGCGGGAACGGACAGGGATGGGTCCTTGGGGGGGGGACTACAGGCCAGAGGTGGGACCTGCATGGGAAACCCAGGACTCGGAGGTTTGGCCCGCTGAGCAGTGACTGCCAGACCTTTCTGAGCATCCTCTTGTTCTCCGTAAAGTAGACATGTATATTTACATATGATAAATTGGTTATGTGTGCAGGCTCTAGAGTCAGACCTACTCTTTAATCCTAGTTCTGCCGTAGGTTAGTCACAGGCCTTGGGACATCTCCTAACTGCTCAGTGTTTAGTCTTCTTACCAGTAAAGCACTCATCCTGGTAATCACAGTACCTTCCTCAGGAGGTTGTAAAGGTTAATCTGGCCATAGGCGCACAGGGCTTCGAACAGTTGTGTTATGTGGAGCAGGGGCTCTTTTGTATTCATTTAAATAAATCAAACACATAGACTTTAACAACATACAAACATAACCGAGTGTTCTGATGATTTTTTCCCACTTCTCACTTTGGAAACCAGCATACTAAGGAAGGCATCCCAGGGTGAGGAATCCAGGCCCATCCCCAGAAGATAAAGGGAAGTCTGACGATGAGGAGATGGGACCAGGACAGTCTGAGCTGGGGGTTTCCAGGATAGGGAGACAGTGGTATTAAGGTGTTAGGAGGGCATTAGTAGAGATGGCAGCCTCAGGAAAACAAACTGTCCCCAGCGTGAGTGAACCTGGGCTCGGAGTCCCCGACGTTGCTCAGCATCACCCTCAGGCCTGATGATCACTGAGGTGGCCTGGTCAGAGGAGGGAGGAAATGGGAGTTAGCCATGAACTTTGTATAATCACCTCTGTGTCACTCGCTGCCCCCAGGTGCTATCTGAGGTCTGTGGGCAGGACATTACCACCAAGCACATGCTGCCTACAGTTCTACGTATGGCCGGGGATCCTGTCGCCAACGTCCGCTTCAATGTGGCCAAGTCCCTACAGAAGATAGGGCCTATCCTGGACAACAGGTGAGGCCTGGTCCCTCCTTCACACAACCGCAGGGCTGGTTTTTGGCATCTTAATCTTTGACCTCTGATGATGGAGCCTAGGGTGTGAGAGCAAGTGTGGCTCTTGCTGTGTGAGCCTGGCCGGTCTTGTCATCTTCCTTAGGTCTTAGTTTCTTCAGATGTGGAATGAGAATTCCCATGGCCCACCTCATAGTGGGAGGGAGACTGTAGAGTGGCAGTTCTGTGTATACTGGTCACAACATCAGAGAAAATGAAATTAGCAGATTTTAATTATTTTTGAATATGTATGTATTTATTATTGCATCAAACCCATCAAATACCAAGGAATAAATTTAATGAGAGATGTAGAACATCTTTCGTGAAAACTATGGGACATTGCCTTGAGAAATTAAGGATTCACTTAATATTCATGGATGGGATGGTTCCCCAAATTTATGTGTAGGTTCAGTACAATCTCAGTAAATCTTCGCAGGTTGTTTATTGAAAAATTGACAAATTTATTCTGGAATTAACAGAAACGAAAAGCTCTGGTCCTAAGGCAAAAGAGGTCCTAAAAAAGAAAAAAGTTTGAAGACTTCTGACACCAGATACCAAGACTCATGATGCTACAATAATTAA
This sequence comes from Paguma larvata, assembly GCA_030068075.1. Lineage (NCBI taxonomy): Eukaryota > Metazoa > Chordata > Mammalia > Carnivora > Viverridae > Paguma > Paguma larvata. The sequence continues at coordinate 7,037,979 of CM057841.1, read as the reverse complement.
AAAGTGAGGTGTTGGCACAATAATATAGCCCAGTGTTGCAGAATTGAGGGCACAGGAACAGATCCGTGTGTATATAACAGTGGGTACTAATGCAGTTGAGGAGTGAAATGTAGGTATTTTCATAGACGACCCAGTCAGTTGGATATGCATGTGGGGGGTAGGACGGACTTCCCACTTCAGTGTGTAAGCGAATTAGAGATACTCGAACGTAGTCAGAAAAATAAAAAAATAAAGATTTTAGAAGGAAATGTAGACGACATCTTTAAGACTTACAAAGATATATTAAATTGCTCAGATTTGTTAAATAGCTCACCAGGGGAAAAGGTTGATGAGTTTGCCTTGAGTGAAAAGAACTTCATCGAAAGAGAACATTGAGGGGCGCCTGGGTGGCTCAGTTGGTTAAGCGTCCAACTGTTGATTTTGGCTCAGGTCATGATCTCAGAGTCGTGAGATCAAGGCCCCCCAGTGTGGAGCCTGCCTAAGAGTCTCCCCCTCTCTCTCCATCCCTCCCCCACTGTACGCACCCGTCTCTCTTGCAAAAACAAAAAAACCCAAAAAACAAAATAACCCCCACACATTATGAGAGTAAAATGGCAAGCCACTAATTGGGAGGATTGGGATTAATACCTACTTCTGACTAAGGATGGACTCATCCAGACTCCTTTCCTCCTAATCAATAAGACAAACCCCCAAGAAAGATATGGGCAAAAAACAGCTTGAACAGGTGCCTCCAAAAGAAGATCTCCATATAGCCGATAATACGTGACACAGTGCTCAACATCATCAGCCGTCAGGAAATTGCAAATGGAAACACACCCCTAGAATGTGTGACCCCTAGAATGTTAGAATGACCTACCTGACAACAGTTCAGGGTCATTTGGTGGCGGCGGAATGGCTGGAACTCTCATACACAGCAGGCCAGGCTGTGAGTGGCATGTGGGTACAGTTACTCTGAACGCTGGTAGAATCCAGTGAAGCTAAGTGTACGTACACTGTGAGCTGGCACAGCACGTCCATTCCTGGAGAAATGAGTGCTTATTTGTAGCAAAAGGATGTTTGTGGTAGCTTTATTCATACTAGCCATGGAATGGAAACACCCCAAATATCTGTCAGCAGTACAGTGGATAAATTGTGGTTTGTTCATACTATGCAAGACCGTATTCAGCAATGAGGACTCGTGCTCTGCTTAACACAGATGATTCTCAGCAACGCCCTGTTGAGTGAGAAGCCAGACCCCGGGAAACAGCCTGTGATTCCACTTCTGTCAACTTCAAAAATAGGCAAAATAGATCTAGAAGATAGAAGAGAGAATGGTAGTTCTATGGGGCAAAAGAACAGTCTGTTAATGGGAAGGGAACATGCCTTCATTTCCCCAAACACTTGACTTTCAGTGCGGGTGGATTTCCCAGGGGCCCTTATTGGAGAGTAGATACCTCCCCTTGGCTCCTGTTGGGCCAGGTACTTCTCCTTCAGCCCTTGACATGTCACTGTTAATTACTGTTTGCTCAGCGTCTTCCTCCTTGCCCAAGCTCTACATGGGCAAGGATCAGGTCTTGGATTTACCACTCTGCTCACACCTAATGCATTGTAGGCTTCAGTAAATATGTTAAATAAAGACCTTCATTTGCTGAGCCTCTGAAATTTGTGGGTTTGTGATTCTCTACCCCACTTTCCCAGACTGACTGACCTCCCTTTGCTTACTCTGGACCCCCAAGAACTCTGTCCTAGTTTGTTAGACTTCCAGCTCGCAAAGTCATCTCGTCCCTGGGCACACATGCGCGTCTGTATCGAACTCCTCCTTACCCAGAAACCCTCTGCCTGCCTCATGCTCGCAGCCCAGCTTGGCTCACCCCTTCCCTCGCCTTTCCTTTCTCCTTCCAGCACACTGCAGAGTGAAGTCAAGCCCATCCTAGAGAAGCTCACCCAGGACCAGGATGTGGATGTCAAGTATTTCGCCCAGGAGGCTCTGACTGGTAAGGCATGAACTCGGAAACCCCGCGGGAGGGTGGTGGTGTAAGGACAGGCCTAGAACTGAGAACAGCAGTGCCTGGGAGGGGGGGATGCAGGAGCAGTTGTGGGCAGAGGGCTAGCTGTGGTTCTGACTCCCGCCTGTTCCTGTTCCCCCAGTTCTGTCTCTCGCCTGATGCTGGAAGAGGAGCCAACGCCGGCCTCTGGTGTCCACCCTCCCTCCCGAAGTCCCTCCCTCGGGCAGACAGTGGGGGGCCTTTGGCTGTCACTCCCTGTGCATGGTCTGACCCCAGGCCCCTTCCCTCAGCACGGTTCTTCCTCTCCCCAGCCTGGGAATCCGACTTCTCACTGTCCACCTCCCAAGGGGCTTGGGGAGCACAAGGTGGGACAGGACAGTGACCCTGGGAGGAAGGGGCCACTTCCACCCAGAGATGTGAGCGTCCCGGGTCACTGGTTCCTGCTGCTGTAATGGGGACCCCCTACCCCATCTTCTCCACCTCCTTCCTCCCTTCCTCTCCCCTTCTCCCTCAGTGGTTTTTTTTGTGTGTGTCAACTGTGCCGTTTTTATTTTATTCCTTTTTTCCCTTTCACAGAGAAATAAAGGTCTAGAAATAGCTGGTCCTCTGGTTTTAGTCGCTAGCATGGAGGAGGGTACACCACATCAAGGCCGTGGTCTCTTCCAGTCTCTCTGGGGAAGACTAATTATTGGGCGTGGGATTTCTCTGGGGAGCCACCAGGAATGTTGCTGGCCTGCAAGATAGGGAAGGTCCATGAGGTGTCTCTGGCCAGCAGAGGCCTGTGTGCAGCTTAGTTTCACAGACATCAGCCAAGTATATGGTGGTTCAGAGCAGGTGCCTTGGAGCCACACTGCCTGGGTCCAGATCCCGGTTCTTTTAGAAATGGCTGTGTGACCTTGAGTAGGTTACCCGGTTTCTCCGAGCTCGGTTTTGTACTTCGTAAAATTGAGATAACGGTAGAATCCAGATTGCAGTGTGAAGACTAAATAATTTAGTTCATACATGTAAAGTGGGTAACTGTGTGTGGCACGTGAGAAGCTATACCTTGCTGGAGAGTGTGCCTCTGACGAAGTCCCAGGGCTGTAACAGGGAATGGGAGGGGGACTGTCAGGATGGGGCCTGTTGTTCCTCAAGACCTTCCCATTTCTTCACTAACAGACATTCTGATTTGTAGCTGGGCACATGTCTGCCTGGATTCAAGGCTTTTTCCCAGGTGTGACATTCTTTGTGGCATTGTGACTAAATTCTGGCCAGTAGTGTGAACAGAAGTGGTGGTGCAGCTTCTAGAAAGTGTCCCTCAGGAGGAGGTATGCGCCCACTGCTTTTCCTCGGTCCTGCACTCTAGACCATAGACCAGATGGCTGGAGTGGGAGCAGCCGTCTCGGGCCAGGAAGTGATTTTAGGAGCATCAGCCCAGCAAGGTAGCAGAACAAGATAAGAGGAGCCTGGGTCCCTGATGTTGTGAAAACCCACACCAATACAGGTTACCTGGGGGAGTTAAACTGTTTGAGTGACTGTTCATTTGGGGTTTCATCGCTTGCATGTCACCCGAATTCTAACTGATGCAGGGGCCAAAGAGCCCGGGAGAGAGGAGCAGGAGACTTAGTGGATGGGGGTATGTGTAAGGTTTCACAGAGGATGTGATACTGAGTGAAATTTTTCTCAGCAGGGTGGACGGGAAATTGGCCCTGGGTGGCAAAGTGATTTCACTAGCTCAGCCCTCATGTTACTGAGTCCCTCCTGCTAGCCCAGCTGAGTCCTGGGGAATAAGGGTGAAGGAAACCTCATTCCTCCTGTTTTTGACTTACGTTAGTTTCATAAGGGAAGGGTCTGTGGTTTAAATTTGGGTGCCACCCTGCACCCGACACATATGGACCTTTCCTAGGGTATAAGTATTTGAAGGACTAAGTGAAGAATTGATGATGTTGGGAGGTGGGGCAGTGCAGTCACTTTCAACATGATGAACGTTCAAGTTCAGTAGGCAACCTACCACTAATTGTTGAAAGAACATTCAGATGGATGCTGCATGGTGTGTCATTTATATTTTACTGCAGAATAGCTCATCCCCAAAACTTAGTGATTTAAAACAATGAAAATGTATTCCTCATAATTCTTCAGTCTGGGCTCAGGTCAGTTGGAAGTTCCTCCATATGGTATCTGCTGGGGTTGGAATGTTCAAGATGAGCTGCTCACTCCCATGTTTATGAGTACCACCTCATCCAAGGCCTGGTACGGCATCTCTCACCATGACCTCTCCAGGGCGGCTGTACCTCTTTATCTGATGGCTTATGGTTCCAAAGCAGTTTCCAAGAGAAAAAGTCCCAGTTTACTTGCTTTCAAACCTCTGCTTGCATCACAAACCAAAACAAGTAACATGGCGAAGCCCAGAGTCCGTGCAGGAGGGACCTCGCAAGATGTGAAAACCTGGAGGGTTTGGTTCACCAGGGGCTGCCAGCGTCATAGTCTATGACACACGGTCCAGAGAGAAGCTTGGAGTTCCATCTTTGCTCTGCTACAGGCAGGCGGAGGCGCCAACAGCACAAGATGAGGCTGATTACAGAGTGAATAGAGCATTTGGAGCAAGCTGAAGATTTAAACTTTATCCTGGGAGATGAAAGCAGCCACAGGGGTTTTGGAGAGGAGTGACAGCATCAGAATTAAAGGGCGAGATCTGGGAGGTTATGGTCTAAGCAAGAGAGGAGTTTTGAGCTGGAGCAGGTACCATGCAGTTGGAGGTTGTAGGTAAAAAAGGAAACAGAGCTTCCCAAGGGGACAGATTGGGACTGGGTGACGCTTGGATCGGGGAGTAAAGGGAAGGCTGCAGTCATCTTGGCAACCATCTTGGATTCAAGCCTTCTGAGACCACCTGCTCCTCCCTGGGAAACCGTCTTGGTTCCTGCAAACCCTCACGTGCTTCGACATCACCAACCTTTCATGTATAACATGAACCTCTTCCTGGAAAGTTTTCCCTCCTCACTCCTCAGGAAACAAGTAATTCAGTATGGAGAGTGGGGAAAGAAGTGGGGAGTGGCAGAGGTGAGCACGGAGGAGTGTTTGGGACCAGATCTTGAAGAGCCTCCAAATACAGTGAAGGGATCAATTATGGCCCTGAGGGACAAGATCCAGTAAAACTTGGGGGGGGGGATCCTTCTGGGGTCAAACAAGGCCAGGGGTCCAGAGAGGAGACTGGGATGATGGTCCTAGGGGACAAGGGCAGGGCCTCGGCTGGGGCTGGAGCTGAGGAGAGCAGGCAGATTGAGGAGGTAGACTTGAGGCCACTTCTGCTTTTCAAACCCACAGGAAGTTACACAGATGCAGCTGGAAGGAAGGCCCTGTCCCCTCCTGTCCTCAGATGTAATCAAAATGTAAAGCCTCAACACGTGCCTTGTCATTGGCCTTCCTGTCTCAAGGAAATCCCCACTCCGACCACTCCCTTTAGTCCTTCCCTGTGCAGCTGTGTTTTTCAGATGACAAATCAGATCCAGAGTGTTTGGGTGTCTGATGTCGGCCCTTATGGACTTACCAGATCAGAACTCCACAAATCTCTCCCAGAAGAAAAAGTGTCTTAATTTCCTCTAGTCGCTTAAGATACTTTTAGGACCTAGCCAAGGAGGGAAGCTGGCCCTACAAACTAGAAGAAGAAGAGCATGGCCGGCACTATAGGAAATACGGGTCCTGGTCTCTTAACCATGATGCAAAATAGAGAAATCCATGGTAGGCTTTTTAATTAGTCATTGGGGACAAAACCTGATCTCACCTGAAGTACTATAAGTAGCAAAACCTAACTTTAGAGTCTTTATTCCTCTTACATGGACTGTACATCACAGCAGAAATATCTGTGTCTTAGGAATATACGGGATGCACTTGACTGGTAATCAAAAGGGTGTCCACAAAAGTCCAGACCCAGGTGGCTTCAGTAAATTCTACCAAAACATTCAAAGCATTAATACCAATTTTTCACAAACTCTTCCCAAAAGTAGAAGAGGAGAGAATACTTCCCAACTCATTCTGAGGCCAGCATTACCTCGATACTAAAACCAGACAAAGAGACCAGAAGAAAACAACAGACTAATATCCCTCATGAACACAGATGCAATAAACCTCAACTAGACACTAGCAACCCAAATCCAACAATACACAGAATTATGCACCATGACCAAATGAAATTTATCCCAGGCACGTAAAGTTAGTTTAACATCAGAAAAATCAACGAAAGACAAAAACCATGTGATCATCTCCATTGTTGCTGAAAAAGCATTTGACAAAACCCAACATGCTTTCATAATAAAAAAAAAACTCAAACGAAATAGATGGGAACTTCCTTAACCTGATAAAAGGTGTCTACAAAAACCCGCAACTAATGTAATAATGGTGAAAGACTGGGTGCTTAACACATAAGATGAACAAGACAAAAATATCCACTCTTGCCACTTTTCAACATTGTGGTAACAGCTCAGGGTAATTAGGCAAAAAAAAGAAAAGGCATGCAGATTGGAAAGAAGTAGAACTATTTGCAGATGAGATGACCTTGTATAGGAAATCCTAAGGAATGTACTTAAAAAAAAGTCTAGTAAACAAGTTCAGTAGGATTGTAGGACGCTAGACAGATGTACAAAAATAATTTGTGTATCTATCTATACATTGGTGTTAAGTGTTGGTAAGGATGAGGAGATACTGGAATCCTCAGATACTGCTGATGGGAATGTAAAGTGGTACAGTCACTTTGGAAAACAACGCAGCAGTCCCAATGAGTTACCATTTTGCCCACCCATTCTACCGAAAAGGATTGAAAACCTATGTCCCATAAAAATTTGTACACAAATATCGATGACAACATTCTTGACAATAGCCCAAATGTGGAAACCACCCAAATGTCCGTCAACTGATGAATGGACAAACAAAATGTAGTGTGTCCATGTAATGGATATGACTTGGCCATAAACATGAACAAAGTACTGATACATGCTACGACATGGATGAATTTTGGAAACATGTCACGTGAAAGCAGCCAGACACAAAAGGCTGCATGTTGTAAGATTGTTTTACTTGTACCTTTGGTGTCATATCTAACAAATCATTGCCAAATCTAATGTCATGAAGGTTTTGAACTATAGTTCTTTTCTAAGAGTTTTACAGTTTCAGTAGGTCTTTATTCCATGTTGAGTTATTTTTTGTATATGGTAAGTAGGGATCCAACTTTTTTTTTTTTGTTGCCTGTGGGTATTCAGTTTTCTTAGTACCATTTGTTGAATGGTCTTGGCACTCTTTCAAAAATCATTTGGCCGTAAATGCCAGTACCACACTATTTTGATTACAGTAGTCTTGTTTTCAAATCAGGAAAGTGAGTCCTAGCTTTGTTCTTTTTCAAGATCATTTCAGTTATTAGGGGTCCCTTGAGATTCCATATGAAGTTTAGGATGGGTTTTTCTATTTCTGCAAAAAAACCTCATTGGGGTTTTGAGAGGGATTGTATTGAATCTGTAGATTGCTTTGGGTTGTAGTGACGTTTTAGCAGTAGTAAGTCTTCCATCCCATGAACATGGTATGCATTTCCATTTATTTAGGTCTTCAATTTCTTTCAGAAATGTTTAGTAGTTTTCATTGTAGAAATCTTTCACCTCTTGTTAATTCATTATTTTATTTTTTTATGCATAATAGCATATGAAATTTCAGCAAATGAAATTGTTTTTGTAATTTCTTTTTCAGATTATTCATTGCTAATCTACAGAAATGCAACTGATTTTTCTGTTGACTTTTAATTGTGCTACTTTGTTGAATTCATTTATTCTAACAGTTTTATTCCGGAATTTTTAGGCTTTTCTACATAGAAGATCATATCATCTGCAAACAGATAATTTCACTTTGTCCTTTCCAATTTGGATGCCTTCTTTTTCTTGCAGTTTTATTCTGGTTAGGACTTCCAGTACTATGTTGAATAGAAGTGGTGAGAGTGGGCAGCATTGTTTTTAATCTCAGAGGAAAAGCTTTAACTGTTACTCTTGAGTATGATATTGGTTGTGGACACACCATATATGTTTATTTTGTTTATTTATTTTGTTAAGGTACATTTCTTCTGTACTCAGTTTGTTGGGAGTTTTTATTATGAAAGGATATAAGTTTTGTTAAGTGTTTTCTGTAACTATTGAGATGAATATAATTTTTATTCTTCATTTTATTAATGTGGTGGTCTGTGATTTGCATATGTTGAACAATCCTTACATCCCAAGGATAAATCTCATTTGATTATGGTGTATGAACTTTTAATATGCTACTGAATTTGGTTTACTGGTTATTTGTTGAGGATTTTGGCATCAATATTCATCAGGTATATTGACCTGCCTGTAGTTTTGTTTCCTTGCATTGTCCTTCTCTGTCTTTGGTATCAGGGTCATGCGGACCTTGTAAAATGAATTTAGGAGTATTCCCTCCTCTTCAATTCTTTGGAGGAGTTTTAGAAGGACTAATGTTAATTTTTCTTCAGATGTTTGGTAGAATTGACCTGTGAAATGATCTGGATCTGAACTTTTCTTTGTTGGGTTTTTGATTCCTTATTCAGTCTCCTTATTATTGGTCTGTTCAGATTTTCTGTTTCTTCAGTATCCAGTCTTGGTAGGTTGTATGTATCTAGGAATTTATCTGTCTTCTAGATTATCCAGTTTATTAGCATATTATTTTTCATAGTGGTTTCTTATCCTTTGTATATATATGGAATCAGTTATAATGTTTCCTCTTTCGTAAACAGTTTTTTTGAGTCTCTTGGTTTGTCTAGTTAACAATTTGTCAATTTTCTTTTTTAAAGGAAACAACCCTTAGTTTCACTGATTTTCTGTTGTCCTTCTTTATTACACTTTTTTCTGCTCTCATCTTTATTATTTTCTCTCTTCTGCTAAAGCTTCTTTTAGTTTCTTGAGATGTAATGTTACACTGCTTATATGAGGTCTTTTTTTTCTTAATGTAGGTATTTTCTTAATGTTGATATCTGTACATTAGATAAACTTTCCTCTTATAACTGCTTTTGGCACATCCTATAATTTTTGATATGTTGTGTTTCCATTTTCATTTGTCTCAGTATATTTTCTGATTTCCCTTTTGATTTTTTTTTTTTTACTTGTTGGTTGTTCAGGAGTGTGTTAATTTTCACATTTTTGTGAATTTTCCAGTTTTCTTCCTTTTATTGATTTCTAGTTTCATGCCGTTATGTGTCAGAAAAAAAACTTGATACGATTTCAGTCTTCTTAAATTTGTTAAGACTTGCTTTGTAGCCCAATATATGATCTGCCTTGTAAAATGCTCCATGTACACTTGAAAAGATTGTATTCTGGTTCTATATATGTCTGTTGGGTCCATTAGTCTACAGTGTTCTTTAAGTCTGTTTCCTTGCTGTTTTTCTATCTGGATGGTCCATCAATGTTGAAAGTGGGCTGTTGAAGTCCTCTTACATTATCGTATTACTGTCCATTTTCCCCTTCAGCTCGGTCAACATTTCCTTTAAATACCTAGGTACTCTAGTACTGGGTTATATATATTTACATTTGTTACATCCTCCTGATGAATGGACCCCTCTATCACTATATAGTGACCTCTTTGTCTCTTGTGACTAATACTGCCTGAAAGTCTATCTTATCTGATATAAGTGCAGCCGCTCTTGTTCTCTTTGGCTTCCATTTGCATGGAATATCTTTTTCCAACCCTTCACTTTCAGCCTATGTGTATCCTTTCTTCTGCCCTAGACTGTTGTTCAACCCTGTAGTAAATCTTTCAGTTCAGTTGTTTTATCCTTCAGCTCCAAGATTTTTGTTTGATACCTTTTTCTTTTATTTCTTTTTAATTTTTTAAATGTTTATTTTTATTTTTTTAAAAAAATTCTTTTTATGTTTATTTCTTTTTGAGAGACAGAGGCCAGAGGAGGGGTAGAGTGAGGGAGACAGAGGATCCGAAGCAGGCTCTGCATTGACAGCAGAGAGCCTGATGCGGGGCTCAAACTCACGAACCGAGAGATCATGTCCTGAAGTGAAGTTGGGCGCTTAACTGACTGAGCCACCCAGGTGCCCCTAAATGTTTATTTTTGAGCGAGACAGAGCATGAGCATGAGCAGGGGAAGGGTAGGGGTAGACAGTGAGGGAGACACAGAATCTGAAGCAGGCTCCAGGCTTTGAGCTGTCAGCACAGAGCCCGATGTGGGACTCGAGCCCCTGAACCACAAGATCATGACCTGAGCCGAAGTCGGACTCTTAACTAACTGAGCCACCCACGCACCCCAGATACATTTTTCTTTTTTTAAATATTTCTTCTGTCTTTGTTGAAATTCTCCCTTTGTTTATGCATTGTTCTCATGACCTCATTCAATAACCTTATGATGGTTATTTTGAATTATTTTTCCTAACCTCATTCAGTAACCTTGTGATGGTTATTTTGAATTCTTTTTCAGGTAAATCATATATTTTCATTTCATTAGAGTTGGTTTCCAGAGTTTTATCTCATTTCTTTGTTTGAGATATATTTCCCTGTTTCATCATTTTCCTTGATTCTGTGTTGGTATCCATGCATTAGGAAAAAACCAACTACCTCTACCAGTCTTCGTGGACTGGCCTTGTAGATTCTGAGAGTCTCTCAAATCTTAGCACTAGTCCAAACTATCATCTTTGTTGAAGTGGTCCCAGGGGTCTAAAATATGCTGGGTCCTGTCAGTCTGAGACAGGTGAGACAGAAGCCAGTCCTTCAGGCATCCCCCAGGGAAGTTGGAACTTCGGACATGTGGTCAATTCTTTCTCTGCCCAGGAAGAATATGTTATCTGAAGTTTCTCTTCTGCTCATACTGTGTTGAGCTGGAAGAGGGGTTATGGCACCTGCTTGTATGCTGGTTTAAACCTGTGTTTATACTCACTGTCTCTAGGCATCTAGAGTATGCCAGGTTCCATCAGCTGTCTGAGACAGAAAACAAGCCAATCCCTTGGGCAGCCTTTGGAAAAGCTGGAACTTTGGACATTTGATCCAGCTCTTCCCTCAGGGGAAAGCTAGGAGCTGTGCCAGGGGTAGAGATTATGGCAAGGAGTCTCAGATTTTCCTACCGAGCTCAGTATGACTGGTTTAACATTCACCCAGGATGCAGGAACCTCTCAATTAGCTTATGGATTTCTTACAAAAGGAATTCATCTGTTTATTGTTGAGCCACTGTGTCTGCTGGGGAAAGGAGGGTTCGAGGCATCCTGTTCTGCCATTTTGCTGACACGACCCTCATAGGCACATTTCCTTCTTGTTTTCAGCAACCTTTGACTGTTCACAGGTCAGTGATATGAAGGTATAATGCTTTTTATTCATCCATTTCTGTGTCAGTCTTGGTAACTCCTCAATAATAAATAATGAGCTACAGTCATGCATCTTGTTTCAGGCCTGCCTCTTTAACAGGACAGTACAGGGCCCTAATCCCACCTTGCCCAGCTCTTGGCTAAATTTCCTCATTGTCCCAGGAAGCCTTTTCATATCCCCTACTGAGAATTCTGAAAGGTCTTTGCAATTCCCTCTTTGAGAACAAAGGTCTATCTCTCTCAGCATCCCATCCTCACTAAGACTGTCAAGAAATGTGAAGAACTGTCTTAGATTTTACCCCATTTGCAAGATAAATCCTGTCCATTTCATGAATGCTGATGGAAGGCATGAGACTCCTGGGTCTAAGATAAGATTTTATCATTTATTTATTTTATTTATTATTTATGTATTATGACACAATAAACAGCAAGAGCTTCATGTTTGCATTTGTTCCCTTGGTCCTCCTCAAGTCCTATGGTGGTGATACAAAGAGACCCAGGTGGACGCTGTGCACTTAATAGGTTTGCATTACCACTGAGAAATGTCAGTGCTTAGGATTTAGGAATCTCAACCTTTTAAAGTGGTTTACAAGCAACTTTTTGCCCAAATTTTTGCCTCAAGGGGAGGCATTATTTTTATGGTGGTCAAGTAATTAATCTGCCCTTTTCCTAGGAGAGACATACTGTAGGCGTTGCCCGAGACTGACAAAAATCCTTGAAAAGATAATTCAGAAGCTGATATAACAAGCAGTGAAAACACTTAAACCAATGAAGAACTGTCTCTCATCATGGTGCAGCTTTCCCTTTAAAGCTGCGGAAATAATCCTCTGAACAGAAAGGTCCACTGGAGATTTCTGACACCAAGACTAACCTTGACGGTGTGGTGCACTGGGGTCGTAAGTATCGAAAGAGATCCAGAGAGAAAATTACCCGGAGACTGGACAGAAAGTCAGCTGCCAGGACAAGGCGATGTTAAACCACGTGAGGCAATGATCAGTGACCAAAAAGGAAAACCAAATATCACACTTTATCTTGATGGGGGAAAAAAAGACTTAAATCACTTATCTATACATAAAACAAATAGTTTCCAAATGGATGCTGATGGAAATTTTAAAGGTATAAATGGTGTCTGAAACCTATGAGATTTTATTTTTATTTTTATTTTTTTAATTTTTTAAATGTTTATTTATAACATAAAGAGACATAGAGACAGAACATGAGCAGGAGAAGGGCAGAGAGAGAGAGAGATACAGAATCCGAAGCAGGCTCCAGGCTCAGAGCCTGATGCAGGGCTCAAACCCACAGACCGTGAGATCATGACCTGAGCCGAAGCCGGCCGCTTAACCGACTGAGCCACCCAGGCGCCCCGAAACCTATGAGGTTTTATAAAAAGACTTCATAAACAGAACATTAACTATAAATATAAAGGAGGACAAATTAAGAGCTGCTACTCATCAAAAGACACTAAGATTAGAGATAGAGCCAAGAAAAGATTCCCACCCAGTATACATAGAGAACTTTTTAAAATTCAGTAAAAAAATGATAGAAAATACAATAGGAAAAAATGAACAAAATAAAACCAGACACTTCAAGAAAAAAGTGCCCAATAGCTAATAAACAACAACAACAATGAAAAAAAAATGATCAACTTCCTAAGTTATAAAGGAACTGCAAGTAAAGTCACTACCTGGTTTAACGTCACACACCAACCACAAGACTAAAATGAAAATGACAGAAAATACTAAGCATGAATAAAGATGTGTATAAACCAGGCATGTCGTACACTGTTGGTGGGTATGAAATTCGTACGAACGTTTTGGAAAATTGACAGGTGTCTTCAAAAGCTGAGTAGATGTAAACCTGTGGCCCAAAAGTTCCCTCGCTACATATGGACCCAACAGAAACCCATACATGTTTCACCACATTATAGAGTTTACATGCCAGTGCTATTCATGATCGCTCCAAACTGAAACCCACTCTTGAGCGCATGGATAGAAGGGCTAACTTGGTTGATCGATGTTCAGACAATGGAATTGCATCACTAATGGCATGAGAAAATACAGATAAACTAACAAACACATAGAATTTTAAAAGCCAAATACAAAAGAGTTCCTGCTGTAGGATTCCATTCATATGAATTGCAAAGAGGTAAAATTGTTTTAATCTGCGATCTATACACAGGTGTGTTCAGTTGGTGGAATTTTAGTGAGCAGAGCACTCATGAACTGTGCATAAATTTTTTAAATACATATCAGCAACTAAATGTAAGAAGGTAAATAGGTTAATATGCAATGACCTATTGTCAGTCTGTATTAGCTATATTAAATAACTTTACATTGTGATTAGTTTTTACAAGTACTTTGCAAAATAGTTTTTACAAGTCAATTCTAGGTTGGAATCTAAGGGGTGCTATAGGCACCCAAAGAAAGTAAAATGTAGAATTATTAAACACAGAAGACGTCAACACTGGATGAATAAGAAAATAGAACAGGTATCGTGAAGCATATATAATAACTTAGCAAATGCTTTCCAAATTTGCCCATTATTAAACTTGAAAGACTAACTAATTGGGGCGCCTGGGTGGCTCAGTCACTTAAGCATCTGACTCTTGATTTCGGCTCAGGTCATGATTTCCTATTTGTGAGATCTTCTGGGCCTGGAGCCTGCCTGGGATTCACCCTCCCCCCCTATATACTCCTCCCCCACTTGCATGCACTTGTGAGCATGCGCACACACTCCCTTCTCGAAAAAAAGAGACTAATTAATCCTGTTAAGTCAAATATTATTTGAGTATTCATTTGGATAGGTTTATCAAGAGACATAGGACATAAGAACTAAAGTAGATAAGTGAAAAATACATTTCATGTGTTTTAACAAGATAACTAGCTGGGCAAGATGAAGATCAGTATTTTAAATCCTCAATTTTACATTGTTATATACAATTTTCCAATATTGTCGCCTGATGGGTAATCATAATCAGATTGGTATGCACATGCATGTGCTAACACAAAGGCACACATTTATAATATACAAATATGTGTACACATGTGGTGTTAACGAACATTCTCTTGTAGTGTCACTGTTTCATACGATCCCAAGGAGGAGGAGTGAATAAATCACTGAACATTGTGCAAAAACACTCAGCTTACGTGTTCCTCCTAGATGAGGGACTTCATATTGTTTGGGCAAAGCAGAGCATGGATAGACTGGGGTCATGGCTCATGAGCCGAAGGACTGATGGTTGGGAAACAGTGATTACTGAAGTGGTGCTCAAGAGCATCCAGTTGATATTAATCAAAAAGAGACAAAATGACCTGAAAGTTGGAGGAAAGGATGTTAAAGTAGATAAAGGTGTGCACCAGGACGAGGATGGTTTTGGTAGCTCTGGACTTGGGATGATCTGAAGGAGACTGACCTGTTGCTTGTGCCTGTGCAGAATGAAGACCATCATGGCCCAGACCATGAGCTCCAAACACAACACCTCACAGAATGATAACACTGCATACAGTAAGTCTCTGGTACTGTCAAAGAACAGTATCCAAAATCACTTGTTTGTGGTGTTTTCGTTGCTCCGTTTACCGGTGATACACATAAGAAAAGTTGTGTTTACCAGCGTGCGCAGAATTCAACACAGAGATATAGAGGTGCTTATGTACCTGGGAGCTTTCGCTTTAAGCTCTGTCCACTTGGAGTTCCTGGGACTGATCATGATGGCTTGAAGACACTTAAGAGGCAGGTGTTACCCCTAGACATACCCTGCCCACTCTGTGAACATACAAAAAATGTTTGCATCCAAAATCGTTGAGGAAATGTCTCAATCCAAAAGGTGTCATTGTGTGGGGACTCCTTTAGGCAGAATGCCCAGTGAGTTGGCTATAATCAGGTGCTTAAGAATCAAATCTCTGGATCTTGACTTGCAGAGTAAAGGATGATATAATGGTGAAGAAGAGAGAAATTGCCCAGGATTCCAGCTGTAGTCTGTGATGATATCATTCCCACTGCCAAATCCCTGGCAGCTGTCTTGTCAGTTCCCAGTGACTGAATTTGTCTTCTGAGGTAAAGGACCCTGAATGAGCACAGGTTAGATGTATCATGTCAACTGAAATCCAATATTCTCCACTTACCGTTAGTTCTACTAAGAAATGTTGACTTAATGTTTTTCTTTTACGAAGTTTTTCAGAGGTTGAATGTGTAACTTTTAAAGAGCTCTTATAATGTAAAATCAGTCCTGTGAAGGTACTCACGTGAGTGAAGCCTTCATGCTTCACAAATCTATGAGGCCGGTACTACTATGGCTGTACTTAGAAGATGAAGAGAACGTACACTCAGAAAGGCTAAGTGTTGGTCAAAATTTGCTGCTTAGGGCAGAGTGGGGACTTGAAATGGGTGGGCTGTGTCAAAATCCAGAAATAGAATCAAAACACCCAAATCAACAAACAGTATTTAGTAAGAGTTTATTGTGCATATGAGAAACGTTCATGAACAAGGAGTTTTCAAATTTAAAATTGATATGAAGGTCAGGGGCATAATGTTATAGGATGGCTTATAAAGGAATTACATTGACTGGTTATTGCAATGGGGGTTTCCAGATGACAAGGGGTTGGCTAAAAGTGATTGTCTTATACCATTTTTAGGAAGATAAATTTTTACTATTATCAGGGGCATTCACAGGAAATAACCTATATTTTGCTTATGTTCATGAAATAATCTAAATTTTAGTTTTTCGTATGTGGCTTCAGTGGTTTTGTCTGCTCAGGGAATTTTCAACTCCAGTATCCATTTTGTATGTAATTTAATAGCTGGTAACAAATACAGTTCATTAAATTACTATCCTGTACTAAAAGCTAGTTAGCTGTGTTCATCAAATCATCCAAATTTATATTAGTTTTCATTTTACACCTTGTCATTTGACTTTAGATTTTTGTTATTGCAGTGTTGGATATAAGAAGTTTCCATTTATTTGTAAAGATTTATAGGCCAGTATCAATTATGAATAAAACTTTAGATACCTTAGTAAATGTAGATACATTGCTGGCAGTAGAATACTACAGGTACCTGTTCCACGACAAGTTATATATGATGGATGCAAGACCAACTTGATAATCGAATGGCAATGAAAAGGCTCATTTGCTTTTAAATCAAGAACACGGGTATAATGGCACCTGTCACGGAAATTGTGGAATAATCACATCATACCTTGCATTTGGGGACATAAAACACTAATACATGATAAAATCCTGTAGGCTAGAAACTAAATATTATTTTTAGATCACTTATTTACTATTAATACTTGAGTTAAGTAAAATTATTTGCAACCATGCCATATTCATAAATGGTAGGACATACACAAAACGGCACACGTAAAGCATGAAATCTTGTGTATTTTATAAATTGATGTAGTAGATTTTGGATTATAATGAGAATGTATAATAGACTTTATTGTTTACATCAGTTTTAGGCTCAAAGCAGAATTGAGTGGAAGGTACAGAGATTTACCATATACTGCCTGTCAGAATCCCACATTAGCACGGTACCTTTGTAACAAGATGGTAGGGGCCAGGCAATTGCTATGTGAAACACATAATTATTATGTTAACCCTTCCTTTAGTGTTCCCCTAAATTTAAGAGGGAAAATAGCCTCACCATAATCAATAGACTGCAGAGTTTTCAAGAGACCCATTATGGTCTCCATTAATTGTCTCTAGAGTTAGAGAAAACCTTTCTCTTACCATTTCGATACACCTCCTGTGCGGGATCAGACAATTCCTATAAATTCATCATACTCTTTATTACAAGCATGGAGGTATTATAGGTGTACCTCTAGTAATCCTGAAATTTTGGTCTGCGATTCCTGTAAAGTAGGCCGGAATAGCAGATTGGTTTCACAACTACATCCTTAAGCGCCTTAAAAATCAGGCTTTATTATTACATTAAATACCACCAGTCACTGCCAGAGAGGGTTCTATTACATTGCATTTGGAGCCATAAGGTAGGATCTAGCACTCCCATGTCTCTTTACTAGTTCATCCAATTCCTCAGGAATTAGTTCTCCTTCCTGTGTGTTTTGGCACTGGACCAGGTTTAAAACCAGAGAATGCCTTTTTCTGATACAATCGCTTATGCAGAATCCTGAGTGCCTCCTTCCCTTACGGATCCTGCCTCTCAGACCGAAATAGAAAATACCCAACTCTTTCCTGCTGCCAAGAGAGTGGGCTCAGGGTGATGGTCACTACAGGCAGCCAGACCCTGACATAAGTTTGCGATTCTGTCAGATCACCTCCCTCAGAACTGCAATTACCATTTCATCTGTGGCCGCGTTGGGAGTATGGGCCTGGGAGTTGAGAAGATTTCTGAAAACTTTTTTTCCTGTTGCTAATTACTAGAAACAATTATAAGTTTCTAGTTAGCATCTCCTAAGAGAGTATTGGAGTAATTTTGAGAGGCTTTTTCTTTTCCATTATCCCTGGAGGCAAACAGAGTCTCACAGGAGGGACAGCAGGAAGTGCCAAGGTCTGCTGTGTGAGGAGCTGGCAGCCATTATGTGTGTCTCACTGGGCTCTTTGCTTCCCCAGCACTTTCCCCAATGTCTAATTCTTTCCTGGTCTTCATTCCACTGGGCATTTAAGTTATTTGCAGAGAAATTGAATGAGACCAAATACTTAGGAAGGGTTTTCAAAGAGATCCAAATAGACAAAAGAACATGATGCCAACAATTTACAAGCCGAAACCATTGAACTCACACATCAGCATCCACTAATTTGGACTCATTTGCACAATTCCATGCCAATTATTAATGGAAATTTTGTAGGAAAATAAACTTTACCATTGTTGACATCCCTCTAGTGATAGGAAGTGGTCACAGAACAATACCCACAGAAGGAAGAGAGAAGGTTTTAAGTAAAAGCACTGGGATCGGATGGCTTAGCAGGTAGATTCTACCCTTCTGAAAACAGTCAGATAAGGCAGTGCTACTTACTTAGTTCCAGAGCAGCAAAGGGTTACCAGTTCTCCACACTTACTTGGGCTAAATTTGTAGCATGAGCACTTGATGCTTTGGTAATTAAGAAACATAAATTCAGAGTTCAAGTTGGCTCTTTGATTTTTCTTACACACAAATCCACAATTTGATCCAGTCACCTGGATCCAGTTACTGTCCAGTCACCTCCAATTTTCAAGACAGGGTTTGGAGCTACAAAGGTGGGCAGTCCAGACTACTCACACTCACAAACTCATTTATACACTTCCACAGAGACACATGTGCATTCACACTCACACACACACACATGTGCACTTACTGTGACATCATCTTAGTTACACATTCCAACATTCTGGAACACACCACACACGAGCTATACTCATATTTATAAACACAGGCGTCACCGTTACTCCTTTTCATAAAACCACACAGAGTCACCCAACACGTGTACATCTCAATAACATATTCTCAGAAGAGTTATTTTTAAAATTTTTGTAAATGTTCATTCGTTTAGAGAGAGAGCACGTGCACATGCACATGCGTGAGTTGGGGAGGGGCAGAGAGAGGGACTCCCAAGCAGGCTCCATGCTCATCACAGAACCAGACATGGGGCTCGATCTCACAAACCGTGAGATCATGACCTGAGCTGAAATCTAGCCGACTGAGCCGTGCAGGTGCCCCCCGCAGAATAGTTGTATCTCCATACCTTTGGATGCCTAAAATTGGAGGCCTTCTCTTTCCACCCTTTATAGTCCTAATCCTGCAATGGCCTACAAAGGCAGTATTTGTAATATGCAGCATTTTAAAAGTGCTGGAAACACCACCACCTTAGGTCAGGACATATGGTGGGAACATTGGCGTGTGGAGGGGAGCGGCAGCTCATATGTGACAGAGCAGGTGAGAGGGAGGACACAGGGAAAGAAGGACATAGGGACGACATGGTGGTGCCGAGGTCCTGTGAGTGAGGGGAGGAGAGAGTGCAGGAGAAGAAGGCAGGGGGATAAAGACAGTGCGCTCAGTGTCACAGGGGCATTGCCATGTTTGCGGGTACAAGGAAACAGTGTGCAGGGGAGTGAAGGGTATGAGGCATATCGGGTTCTGGGGGAAGAGGTGCAGAGTTCTATGGGTAGGAAGTGGTTTAATGGAGGTGAGCACTAAGGAGGGAAGATGTTAATGGCCTGTGGTTGGAATTCACAGGAGACCAGGTCTGCCTTCCATCTACTGTCGTGTCGTTCTGTTACACCCCACCATCAAGAGAGCCCTTAAATCTTATAAAACAGGGACTCCTCTTCCCCTGTGCTCTTTATTCCTTGTGGAGGTGAACTCCTCTTCTACCCAGCCCTGCCTTCGTCACTTCTGCCCCCTGTCCCCTCCCAAATATCCCCTTTGTTCCCACGGCTGCTGTAGCCCTTATCACATTGGGCCCAGTACGTGTTCCACCCTCCGCCACTTTGCACACTTCTCTCTGCCTGCCCTCAGACGCCTGAGTGCACTTTAACCACACAACACCTTTGAACCTCCGTGTGCACTTACCCCCTGCGCCTTCTCCCTCTGCACTCTGTATCCTCTAAACCCCATGCTCATGAACCACCTCCCTCCTACCCTTGTGTCTCCTTCCCTGTGCCCTGTCTGTCAGCCCTGTTCTTAAGCCATACCCACACTCCCCACCTTCACCTCGTGGGGCAGAGCTCGTGGAACTTCTATTCCTAATTTTTAAAGTTGTGGTAAATCTTAAATGTAAAATACCTTTTACCATCTTAGCTGTTTTTAAGTGTACAGTTCAGTGGTTGAGTGTGTTCTTTCTTTTATGCAACCTCACTCCTCTTGTCCGTCCCCAGAACTCTTCATCTTCCAGTTCTGGCACACTATACCCATTAACACCAACTTTTCATCTCTCTTCCTCCAAGACCCTGGTTCCCACCACCTTACTCTCTCTCTATGATCTTGATTGTTAGAAGCCCCTCGTGTAAGTGGGATCATACAGGATTTGTCTTTTTTGGCCTCATTTCACTTAGCATAATGTCCTCAAGGTTCATCCATGTTGTAGCAGGTGTCGGCATTCCCGTCCTTTGTAAAGCTGAATAGCATTCCTCTGTGGGTAAATCACATTTTGCTTGTCCATTCATCTGTTGGCAGACACCGGGTGGCTTGCACATTTTAGCTGTTGTGAATAATGCTGCTGTGAACATGAGTTCACAAATACCTCTTCAAGACCCTGTTTCCAATGCTTTTCAATGTATACTTGGAAGTGGGGGTGCTGGATTCTGTGGCAATTCTACTTTCAATTTTTTAAAGAATTGCCAAACTGTTCTCTACAGTGCCTGCTGTTTTTATTCCCACTATCAGAGCACAAGGGTTCCAATTTCTCCACATCCTTGCCCTCACACGCTATTTTCCATTTTTTGTTTGTTTCTTTGTTTTATTGTAGCCATCCTAATGGATGTGAAGCGCTACCACATAGTCGTTTTGATTTGCATTTCCCTAACCGATTGTAATGTTTCGTTTGCTTTTTTGCCATTTGTATATCTTCTTTGCAGAAATGTCTGTTCAAGTCCTTTTTCAAGTCCTTTGCCAATTACTGAAGTGTTTGTTGTTGTTGTTTACTGTTGAGTCTTAAGAGTTCCCTGTGTATTCTGTGTATAATCCCTTAACAGATTTATGAATTGCAGATATTGTCTCCCATTTTGTTGGTGGCCTTTTTCACTCTGTTAATAGTGACTTTTGATGCACAAAAGTTTAAAATTTTCATATAGTCCAGTTTTTCTATATTTTCTTTTGTCACCTGTGCCTTTGGTATCATACTCAAGAAATCATTGTCAAATCTACTTTCATGAAGATTTTGACCTGCATTTTCTACTAAGAGTTTTATTTTAGGTCTTACATTTAGGGCTTTGATCTATTTTGAGTTAATTTTTGTATATGGTGTTAGGTAAGGGTTCAAACTTAATTCTTTTCCCTCTGGACTCGGTCATTTTTTTTTCCCCCGTATGTGACCCTTTCTGCCTTTAGGGATCATGAAAAACTAAGAGCCTCTTCCTAAACACTACAGTGGTCTCTTTGGAGATACCCACAAGAAACTTGTAATTGATTTTAGTAATCAGCAATAGGGAAAAAGGTTTTCGGAAATGTTCCCAGGTCCCCAAGCCTGCACTGTCATTACCACTATGGGAGAAATAATAATTGCAGTTCTGAGAGGAGGTGAGGTCACACATTCACAAACCTCCATCTGAATCTAGCTGCCTCCCTCCCACCTGTACTGGGTGTCCTGCCTGATCTTCACACTGAGCCAACCGTCCTGACAGTGGGAAGGATTCCAGTGGGTATTTTTAATTTCAGTCTGAGAAGCAGAGTCTGCAAGGAAAGGAAGTCTGAGTAAGCATTCATGTCTGGAGGAAAAATGGATCTAGTGGCAAAGCCAGACACAGAGGTGGAAAAATTCCTTAGCCAAGAGCTGAGCTAGTAAAGAGAGATGAGGGTCCTAAATCCTATGCCAATCCCTGATGGCCCCTGATGTAATTTAGTGTGATTGTCACTGAGGACAGTTATTGGTGAGTAATCCCAGTGACAATGAAATCCAACTCTTAAATGCTTAAATATTGTAGTTATAAAATAAATATACTATTCACCTTTCCTTATAGGAATCATAGATTAGATTTTCAATGTTATTAAGGGTATACTTACAATACCACCACACTTATAATAAAAAGTACAATGAAATGATAAGAATTCTTTCATCCTGTGCGGGAACCACCTATCTGCATTTGTTTCTGGAATACAAATGTTTTTGATCTAAGTCTGGGCATAGGAGGCACTTCATGAAAACAGTACTTTTGTCTCTAAAACACCTGTGACTTGATTATGGCCAGAGTGATTTCTCTCTTGAAGTTAGAAAAGCAGCATTTAAAGAAAAGGTAACTTTATATTACGGGTTTCAGACAAGAGGTGTCAGGACCACATGATTTTATTTTATTTATTTGTTTTATCAGGGTAAGAACACATGGGATTTATCTTCTTAACAAATTTTTAAGTGTACAATCCAGTACTGTTAACCGTGGGCACAGTGGTATACAGCAGAGCTTCAGAACTTACTCATCTTGCATGATTGAAACTTTATGCCTGTTGATTAGCAGCTCCCCATTTCCCCCTCCTCTCCAGTCCCTGGTAGCCACCATTGTACTCATTATTCTATGAGTTTGACTGATTCCTCACATAAGTGGAATCATGCGGCATGTGTTTATGACTAGCTCATTCTAACCTAAGGTCTTTAATGTTCATCCTTGCTGCCCTATATCGCATTATTTCCTTTTTTAAGGCTGAAAAATATTCAATCATATATCTATGCACCATACTTCATTTATCCACTCATCCATCGATGGACACTTAGGTTGTTTCCATGTCTTGCTGCTGAGAAAAGAGCTAGAGCAAACAGTGGGGTGCTAATATCTATTTGATTCTACTCTTAGTTCTTTTGGATAAATACCCTAAAGTGGGATTGCTTGAACACATGGTAGTTTAGGTTTTTTGTTGTTTTGTTGTTATTGTTGTTGTTGTTGTTGTTTTTGAAGAAACTCCACGCTGTTTTCCATAGTGACTGCACCATTTTGCATTCCCACCAATGGTGTACGTGGGTTCCAGTTTCTCCATATCTTCGCCAATTGTTGTTGCCTTTGATGTTTTTGATAATAGCTATCCCCACAGCTGTGAGGTGATATCTCAGTATAGTTTTGATTTGCAGACACTGAGTATCTTTTCATAAACCTGTTTGCCATTTGTATGTCTTCTTTGGAGAAGTGTATGCCAAATGTATCTTGTATTATTTTCTCTGGTTTAATAATATTCTAACATCAACCTCAAATTCACTAGCCATTTCACTTACATTTCAACTTACACAATGCACATTCCTCTTTCAACTTACACAACACACAGTCTCACCTTGTTGCTAGTATCTTCATTTAACGTAGATATTAATAAACAGATAAGCACTTGGATCAAAATTATTAATAATTTAGTTTCTATCCTATACTGTTTTATCATATATTAGTGTTTCCTGCATCACAGTTTAGAGAACAAATAATTGTTGTCCAGTAGCTTCTTTGACAAATGACATATTTTTCTGCCTATACCAATATGACTACAAATGAGTCTTTCTAATGTCAAGTTAATATTGAGCAAATCCTACATTCATTCATCTGACTTGGGCTTGGAGCAGTTTCCTGTATGGTAGAGTATAATTAGTGAATTTGCATTTTATTAGAATCTCTGAACCTTTATTCATATTTGAAATTGACTTTTAGACTAAATCAATAGACATAAAAAATTGTTCCAACCAAAATTATAAAATAAAATACCTGTAATGTAAAATAAAATGGCAAAGTAGTAAAACAACACTAAATATAGGTCAGGATTACTTGAAAACAGAGCTGACATGGTTTGTTAGTCCGCATAGTGGTTAGGGCTCTGTCTTTGATCCAGTCTAGCCAGGTTCAAGTCCCTTTCAGGCCCCTAACTAGCATGTGGATTTAGGTCATTCAGCCTCTCTGTATGAAAGTCCTCCTTACGATGAAAATAATGGCAGTGTCTACATGAAAAAAAAAAAGATATATATGGCATTATAGTGACTGTACATTATACATTATACGTGCTATTTAAAGGTTGTATGTTTAACTCTAGGAAGATCCTTAACCAAACAAAACCTGTAGAGGATCCTACCGTGAGAGTATGAATGTCCATTACTATAATAAATGTAGCCCATTCTTCATATTCTCATACAGGTTCTTCTGGCCCTGAAGACAAATACCAGTTAGTGGTAACTGGCAGAATGGTCTCCAGAGATGTGGCAATAGAAATGGATTTCTTATAACAGACTAATTTGTAATCACGGGCATTTCCTGCCTTCTTTATTACCAGATCTTCCTTTCCTACACTGAAGGCAAATTGAAATCCACAGTTTGATTTTCACGCATCTGCTTAGAGCCCCTACTCAGGCATTCTATGTAAAGGTGTCTCCTAGATTTATGGCAGCTTTTAGGTTGAAGCATTTGCACAATAAGTTTGAATGCAAATTTGTTTTTTTCCCCCACAGAGCTGGCAGGGTAGGCCCACTGACATCATCTACTTTTTGCATATCTCCACCATCACGATCAGCATCAACTCCAGGTGGGCAGAATATAAAATAAAAGCTCCCAACTCTTGAGGTTTCCATTTTCCTCTGCTGAATCCTGTATGCGGTATAAAATTCTTCTTATTTACATAAGATCAAATGCAGCAACAAAGACAACAGAACCCCAAAGATTTCGGGTACCGTTCTGCTGAATTTTGTGACAAAATCACAGGTATGCCATATGCAGCATTGTTCTTATTCTCTTATGTTTCTTGTTTGGGCTCGTGATCTGGGCCTGTGGCTCTAAGTTTCATCCTCTACAGACACAGTCGGCAGGTCACACATATTCACAAGAACAACCTTTCCCCAGCTACTTCCAACTTTTTCTTTGGTGATGTAGATTTTTTAAAAAAAGCCACAGAGAGGAAGGAAGACATGACATGAGAGCCTCTCAAAGAATAAGAAAGAACTGAGGGGAGAGATGGGTGTGGGAGGGGGGAGAGTGGGTGGTGGGCACAGAGGAGGGCGCTCGTTAGATTGAGCACTGGGTGTTGTATAGAAACCAATTTGACAATAAACTATTAAAAAAATTAAACACACATGCACAGGTTAAGTGCACAGCTCGGTGGAATTTCACAAACAGAACACGACCCTGTATACAACACCAAAATAAAAAATCAGAGTGCTGTCATTCCCCCATAAACTCTTGTGCCCCCTCTAAAGTACTGTCCCCAAGGGCATACTTCTGCTGCATATATTCATAGATCTGGAGTTCTTGTGAATAAGTTTACAACCATTCTAACATTTCAGAAATTAGATCACTTTTGCCTGTTTTGCACTTTATATAAATGGAATCATATGGGATGAACTCTCATATTGGCCTTTTTTCCTCAGTATATCTGATTTTGTGAATTTGTCTGTATAGTCGCAAACAACCACTAGCATTCATTAGCCATTAGCATTGCTGTATAGGATGCCATTATGTGAATATCACTTGATTGATTCATTCTACTGTTTCTGGGCAGGTGGGTAGTTTTGAGGTGGGAGCTGCTATGAGTAAGGAGTAGTGCTGGCATATAAACTCTAATATGTCTTTTGGTAATACCTGTACAGTGTATTTGTAGGGGTGGAATTGTTGGGACATAGGATTACATCTGGTCAGCTAAAGTAGATACTTCCACACAGTTTTCTAAAATGTTTGTAACAATTTTAACATCCACCAACAGTGTATGCAAATCTTGGTTGATCCACAACCTTGCCAAACCTGGTATTAACTGTTACTTCATTTTAACTTTCTGGTTGGTGTACAGTGGTACCAAATAGTGGTTTAATTTGAATTTTCCTGATTACTAAGGACATTGGACATGGTTTTTTTTTTAATATTTTTTTAATGTTTATTTATTTTTAAGAGACACAGAGACAGAGCATGAGCAGGCGAGGGCAGAGAGAGAGGGAGATACAGAATCCAAAACAGGCTCCAGGCTCTGATGAGCCGTCAGCACAGCCTGACGTGGGGCTCGAACTCACAGACCGTGAGATCATGACCCGAGCCAAAGTCGGACGCTCAACCGACTGAGCCACCCAGGCGCCCCTGGACATGTTTTTGACATGTATTACCCATTGAGTAACCTCTTTTTTGAAGTTTCTGTTGGAAAGTTTTGTCCACTTTTTTTCTATTGTGAGCCTGTGAGAGTTCTTTGTACTATACACCCCTACCCCTGTGTGTGTGTGTGTGTGTGTGTGTGTGTGTGTGTGTGTGTGTGTTTTGAGGAGAACCAGCGCTTAATTTTTATAATGTACTTTGTCATTTCACATATGCTTTGTGCTGTTTAAGAAATATTTTTTTATCCCAAGGCCACAGAAATATTCTTTTTGTTTTTCTATAAATGTTATCATTTATCTTTAAAATTTAGACAAGCAGTCCATTCAGAATTGATTTGTTGTATGATGTGGTAGTTACTGCAGTTTTCCTTTTACCTGATATAGCTAGCAAATTTCAGGCCGTTCTGAAAATGCTGTATTGTGCTCTATTTGCTGTTAGTTACCATAGCTTCACCCAGTTATGATCACCTCTTTCTTAGTGCTGACTTTTCCAGGGAACATACTGGAAAATTTCTCAATTTATTCCTGTCTCTTGGAGTCTTTGGCAGTCTCACAGGACCACAGAAATTACTCTTGGTGTCAAATTCTTCAATGAGCCTCTTTGCTCAGAAAAATGATTGTTATCACTATTTAGAGAAAAATGTGCTAAATGGCAGAATGGCCCCCAGAGATTTGGCAATAGCAATCATCTTCTTATCACAGACAATAGTTGGAAGCCTGGGAAATTTCTCTCTTCTTTGCCACTATGTCTTCCATTACCACACTGAAGGGAGGTTGAGACCCACAGAGTTGATTCTCATGCACCTGATTATAGCCAACACCTTGGTAATGCTCTCAAAAGGCATCCCCCAGACATTGGAAGCTTTGGGGTTGAAATATTTCTTCAATGAGTTTGGATGCAAATTTCTTTTGTGTGTTCAGAGAGTGGGCAGGAGAATATCCACTGGCAGCACTTCCCTCTTGAGTGTCTTCCAGACCATCATGATCAGCCCCATGAACTCCTGTTGGAAAGATCTTAAAGTCAAAGCTCCAAAATATGTTGGCTTCTCCATTTCCCTTTGCTGGATCCAGTACATGTTTGTAAATTTAATTTTTCCTATGTGTGTGTTATATGTGTCTAGCAAATGGCATGTGAAAAAACATCACAAAGAAACAAGACTTGGGGTATTGTCTTTCTATAGATAATGAGACAATCACAGTTTCTGTATATGCAGCGTTGATAGTATTTCCTGAGGTTTTACTTTCTGGGATCATGATCTGGACTAGCAACAGGATGGTCTTCATCCTTCACAGGCACAGGCAGCGGGTCCAACACATTCACAGGACTAATGTCTACCCAGATCCTCTGCTGAGTCCAGAGCCACCCAGAGCATCCTCGTCCTGGTGAGCACCTTTGTGTCTTTCTACTCCCTCTCCTCCATCTTCCATGCTTGTATTGCCTGTATTGCCGGCTGGTGGCTGGTGAAGACCACTGCAGTAATTTCCGTGAGCTTTCCAGCTGTCAGCCCATTTCTGCTTATGAGACAAGACACCACAGTACATAGGTTCTGCTTTTCTTGGATAAGGAACACAAAATCCTCTAATCTTACCGGAAAAATGTGAATTGTATGTTTCTGAGCAATGCCCAGTTTATTTTCTCCTCCTTCTGGAAAAGTCAATACAGAATCTAAGAAGTAACCACATGACTTTCCAGTGTGGACACTAATGGGCGTTGGTGGTTTCAACAGATGGTTGAAATGGGTCATACAATGGCAGACTGGAAGTGGACAAAGCAGTTTGGCCTCATTCTGATGTTTAGTATCCTGAAGACAGTTGTCTTAATGAAATGCTATAGAGGGAAATTGAGTGGATTTGATTCTAGCTTCTCAGCCATTGATCGGAATGCTTCCCCCAGGGGTATACTCATAGAAAAATTTGCTAGAAGTGAATACTGTGAAAAAATGGGTGCTCGATATTGTTGGAAGGCAATTCTCCATGGGTTTCTCATGTATATGAATGTCTTATAGGCAGAGGTATGATAAACTTTTTTTCTGGACTGTTTTTCATAGAAGTTTATATAAAGAAGTACCTTTGAAGACATAGATTAGTGTCATCATTTGGAGCAGTGGGCAGATTAGTTTGTTGTACAGGAAAATAAGAAACTCCAGTCAAGAAATGGCAATGACAAAGGTGACAAGAATTTTGGAGATCTGGGGAGAAAGTTAAGCCTGAGAAGTCTCCTCGAACATCAGGAGGAGTCCCGAGACATCGTGAGTTAGAAAATCCTCAAAAGTTGAAAGGATATCTGAGTCCTCATCTAAGAGCTTCAGGAACCACACTATCTCCCCTCCACAATGAATGCTGGTTGACAACATACTAGGGAAGTCATTCCTTAAAAACATCTTATTGGTGAGTTTAAGCTAAAACTGGAAGTAGATCCCCAGAGCCGGCTTTAAATATATCCCACTATAATAACCTTGCTTGAGATACTTACTAGCTTTTAATGTCTCACTGCTTCATTCTCAGACTGCGCTCAGAAAAAAGGTGACAGTCTCTCAGGTGCTGTGTGTCTGTGTGGAGGAGAGAGGATGCAGCTGGGTTTATTTGGAATCTCATGCCCCAAAGCTGCAGATTCCAAAGGATGAGAATTTAGCTCCAAGTGAATGGAGAGGTGATCCTAGACTGAAATCGGTAGGGCATTGCGGAAGGAATGTGAAATGAGATGTCCCATTCAAGAGGGAAGTCCTCCTGCCCCAGATACAAGTGTGGCTCAAAACTTTGTGAGCAAGACAGTTCATTCCTGCTACAGAAAGGGCACACTGTCCCAAAAGTTGAAGTCAAAAAGAAGATGAAACATACATATTAGTTACTGCACCCCAGAAAACAAATAACTTGAATTTTTTGGGGGCCCTAAAGCCAGGTCAAAGTCAGCTTCTGACAAAGGTCAAATCCACTTGAAATCAGATCTTTTCTCATGAACAGTAGAGACTCTGAAATTTGGTAGAGCAAGACAGCCATTGGTCCAATCCCAAGGGAGAAGCTGTGCTTTTAGCATGGACTGCAAATTTGGGAGGAGGGCCAGCCCAAGGAGTGATTTCTGCCCAGACAGTGCCCATAGATGGATGCACGAGTGATGGCAGGGCTTCTTCCTAACATGAGCAAAGGACAGTGATGAGTGCTACATTCAACATGCAAAAACCCACCTCCGGGAGCCAGAGATGATCGCCCCTCTCCATAGGTTCGTTCTCTCTCCCTCCCTCCCTCCTTCTCTCTCTCTCTCTCTCTCTCTCTCTTCATATCAATCAGAACTTCACTGGGGATGTGAAATTGCACAAGCCTGGAACTGCAGTGCAGATGCAGGAAAGAAAGAAGGAAGGGGTGAACTACTTTTCAAAAAGAGAAGGAAGGTCCAGTGGTACTTTATCTAACTCTCCAAGCTGGAAACTAGGAGCCTGGGCTAGACATGGTAAAATAAAGAGGAAAGAGATTTTATAGGAAGGCGAAAAGAATGCTCTTTTGGGTGGAGTCCAGTACCTTTAGGATCTGAGAGCATCAGGAATTGGGGTGCAAGGACAGAAGTTCTATGAGCATAACATGAAGGCTCACACATGAGCTTTCACAGGGAGAATCCCCTGTGAGACTCACAGGATCCCTGTGAGGTATGCAGGCAACGTGCCATCTCACAGGAATCTAAGAGTCAGGGAAGTTAAAATTTGTCCAAAGTCAAGACTAAAAGTTCTGCTTCCAAACCCAACCAACTGTCCCCCCTTCCCCACTGAAAGCCATCCTCCCCCACCAGAAAAGAGCCTGCACCGACTCCATTCTCCTGATTGCCATGGGTGGGCAGACATAGGGCAGACATGGGAGACGTGTCCCAGGCTCTGTTTCCCTGCTGTGGCCTCCCTGTGAAGGCTCTGGTCCCGGAGAGGCTCAGGCTACAGCAGCTGACACCTCAGAGACTGAGGACCTGGGATCCCCTAGAAAGGAGAGATTAGGGGTACTCCTTGGGGGTCCCAGGATTGGTCAGGCCAACCCGTAACCACATGTCAGTTTCCCTGGGCTGCCATAACAAAATGCAATATTCAGGGTGGCTTAAAAAAACAAACAAACAGGTATTTTCTTCCGCAGTTCAGGAGGCTGGAGGTCCAAGATACATCAGAAGGTGTATTTTCTTGAGACATCTCCTTAGCTTACAAGGGGCCACCCTTTCACTGTGTCCTCCTGTAGTGTGTCTTCTGTGCACACAGAGGTCTGGGGCCTCTCTTCGTCTCAGATTCCCAGTTATAATGACACCACCGAGACTGGATCAGGAGTCACCCTAATGGACTCATTTTAACTCCATCACCCTTTAAGGTTCTAACTCCAAACGGAGTCACCTTCTGATACTGGGGTTTAGGACTTCAGTCTATCAATTTGAGAAGACTCAGTTCGGTGGTTAACCCTCAGCCTGCTGGACCCCTCAAATTCATATCCTACAGGAAAAGCCACTCCCCTCCCCATACCAACAGCTCCATGGTCTAAACCACTGTATAATCCACTCTAAGTCCCAAATCTCACCTGCTATTATCTAAGTCGAGAGTGGTTGAGATTTGAGACATGATTCATCCTGAGGAAAACCTGTCTTCTCCAGCTATAAACCTGTGAATGGAGACACATTCCCTGCTTCTAGAATACAATGATGGGATGGGGAGAGCGCAGACATTCCCATTCCAAAAGGAGGAATTGAAAAGAGGAAATGGGTCACCTGTCTCCAGTAAGTAACAAATGTAGGAGGGAAAATTCCCTTAGATTTCAAAGCTCGAGGGTTATGCTCTTTGACTGGATGTGTTGTCGTCTGGGCCTAGCAGGGTGGTGTCCCTGCTATGCAGCTCCCCCTTGGAATGCCATTGTCCGGGGAGGAGACCTGTAAAACAGATGATCCTTAATACTCTCCCCTCATATCTCCTGCTGTGTAAGGTGTTGCCTTCCCAGACGTCCAGTTGTTCCTCCTCTTCTACATCGGAATGTTCCATGTCAATACCTGTACGTAGCTATCCAGTAGTTTAATCACATGTTTTGTCTGGAAGAACCAGGTACAAGAGGGCCAGTGTCCTCAGAAATTGAACCAGACATGAGCTTGAATACATGGGCAGATAGTGAGATCCATGTTTGTCACTGTTGGAGAGGCAGGTGACAGATGAGCAAGGGCAGGAAGTTAGAAAGATCCATGTGGAATGGGTTAGAGTTGGAGACATCAGCAGGAAGTCATGTTGACTCTGAATGGACACAAATGATCCCACACACGTTTCTACATATGTGCGTATGAGCGGTTCAGCACACACATGTCCATTTTCTTGGTGTTTGACTGAGAGGGCATGAACACAGTGACACCCAGGAGCAGTGAGCATATCTACTGTCCCTACCTTGGTCTATGACACGGTTGTACGAGACAGCAGCCTGGGCTGCCTGGAGAGACGGCGCAGCCCTTATTAGTATAGGACGTGTATGAAATGAGCCTGCACAGCCACAGTGCCATAACTCAGGCCGTGCTAAACACACTCGGTTATAATAATGGGCTATGTCAGAGGGGCTCAGGAGTCACCCGAAAGAGCTTCCCATGGTCAAAAGGAAACACTTTTATTTTATTTTATTATTATATTTTAAAATGTTTATTTATTTTGAGAGAGAGCACGAAAGGGAGCACACAAATGAGCAGGGGAGAGGCAGAGAGAGAGGAAGAAAAAGAGAACCCCAAGCAGGCTCCATCCTCTCAGTGTAGAGGTCCATGAAGGGCTCCGTCTCATGAACGTTGAGATCATGACTTGAGCCAAAATCAGGAGTGACTGAGCCACCCAGGGGCGCCTAGCACTTTGATTTTAAAAAGAGTAGAAGAAGCAGTATTGGATTATAACCTGGAGAATAAAACAAATGTGTATGAGTCCAAACTGATAGGAATAAAACACCCAATAAATAATAAATTGAGAAATGAGATCTCCTTTTTAGAAGAATTTCACATACTTTATGTAGAAACTTTATCCTTAAGAAGGCAGAACATAACATTCCTATCCTAACTGTCAGGCACACACTGTGACTTCTTTGCAATTAGTACAGAATGAACAGGGGTCACATATGGTTCAGCGACGAGTTCTCATGCACATGACCTCATCCAGGGGATGCAGGTTGATGTCAGCAGTGATAAGTCATGTTGGTGGACTGTCCCCTTGATATAATGTCCTGGAAATGGCACCTTATACCCTGAGTCCTCTTCCCCAAAACACAGAACCCTAGGATAATCATGAGAAAATTATCACGTTAATCCCAGCTGAGGGCCTTTCAGCAGGATTACCAATTTATATTCCTCCCATCTGTCAAGATGGTCAAATATGAGGAAAATCTGATAAATTCTCACAGCAAAGTGAAAACGCAAGAGAAATGAGCTCTAAACAAGATTTGGTGTCTGGATGGTTTCTTGGAACAGAAAAAGGACATTAGGTAAAGATTCAGCAAATCTGCATAAAATGTTCACTTTACTTAAGAAAAATGCATGGATAGTGGTTCATTAGTCATCACAAGTGTACATACTGATGTAAGATATTAGTCCTCAATGAAATTGACTATCTGTAGGAAACCTGTATAATCTTTGCCAGTTTGGCAAATCTAAAGCTGTTCTAAAATAAAGTTTATTTAAAAAACAACAACAACAACAACACTGAACCACCAGAACAACTCTCAATACCTAACTGAGTGCTGTCTTAGGCGTCAATGTTCTGTGATGCCCTTAAGAACATGACCAGCCAGAATGTTCTGTGGCTGCTCTCAAAGGGAAAGAAAAACACATCTTCCCAAGAAAGGGACAAACCAGCCCCTGGAGTTTGAAAATGCATTCATGCAACCTCCCAGTTCCTCCATATGTTCATTATCCTGGAGACGCTGAGATGAGAGGTGCATTTCTGGGCAAGACATTCCATCGCTGGGATTTCTGATCAAGATTATGGATGTTAGGGAGGTGGTGTCAGACTACTGGTTCATTTTTTGGAGCTAGTTTTTTCCTTAAGAGTCTCACTGTACTCAGAGTGCAAATGCTCCAGGAAGTTTAGGACATGACACACGTCATTTTCAAGAGCACAGGTGGTGTGGCTGGTGGCAGCTGACAGGTGGATTGAAAGTGTCGGCTGTGATGAGGCACGAGTGTTAGTTCTGGGGTTGTCAATGGTCCCACGAACAGGTCAGGGCCTCAGGAGTCATAAAAACAGAAGGGTCAACTTTTACCGGGAGTCACAAGTGTGCTGTGCACAGATATCTCAGACTCAATCAGCAGCTTGATTCTGGACAGTCTCTAAAGAACAGGCCTCCCCATGGACATCTGGATGAGTGACCCCGACAAGTATTTCAGCACTACAGTTGGTTTCCACAGGCCACACCTCAAGAGAGGCAAGGTGGTCCTGAATCTGCCATAGATTTCCAAGAGGCTCACTAAACAGCTAGACCCTAGCAGCAGCTGAGGAATCTGAGATGTGAGCAGTGAAGAAAGGGACTGCCTCTGAGTTCAGATCTGCAGAGCTGGCGCTGACACTAACCAGACCCAGTGGCCCAGGGGACACCATTAGGGTGCAGCCTACATAAACCATCGATGAACAGCAACATGCTTTGAGGACACTTTCTGATGATGGTAGCTTCCTAGTGCCAATGACTTTGACTATAGTGTGGAATTTAAAATTTCCTCTGAAGAGGTAGGTACCACTGGGTCTTTTCAAGCTGACATGTTGCTGGGACCCATCCGTCTTCATTTGCGAATATGCACTTTCCATGGGACATGGAATTTTGGTGCCCTTCTAACCTTGTCAGAAGTGGAGTCCATGTAGACACTTTCCAAAATTGGAATACCAAGCCAACATACTCCCAAGGTTTTTAGGTTTTATTTGTTGAGAGCTCACTAACAAGCTAATCACTAATTTTAAAAAAGAGTACACCATCAAGTTACATTGCAGAGGCCCCAAATTCATGCACCCATGGGGCTTCCCCGTGGAGTTGGCCTCCCTTTGCCAGAGGCTCCAATGTTAGACTCATCACCCACAGAGACTTGTGCCATCTCCCATAAGCCAGGAGTCGGGGCTGGGCTTCCCTTTATGTGCTGGGAAGCCAAAGAAACAAGGACCTTTCCTTTACTTCTGGAGGGACTGAGCACTGTGGA
The DNA here is from genome assembly GCA_030068075.1 of Paguma larvata. Lineage (NCBI taxonomy): Eukaryota > Metazoa > Chordata > Mammalia > Carnivora > Viverridae > Paguma > Paguma larvata. The sequence goes on along the minus strand of CM057841.1, from coordinate 7,003,862 downwards.
TGTGCCCATAGAGTTCCAGTGAATGTTCACTGGGAGACTGGACTCTGAATTTGGTAGGTTATGTCAGCCACCCCTACTGGCACAGAGGTGATATTACCTGAGACAGGGTGATCGAGCCTGAGGCCTCTAACTTGCCAACAGAGAGCACATCATGTATGTGAGGAAATTTTATATTTGGTGATCATGTCTCCCCCGACTCCTCTTTGCCATGACTGTTTATTAGATTTTCCAAATTTTTGACAGTCTTGTTAAAGACAAACCTTGAAGTATATATTACCTGATATAAATATTGCCGTGTTATTTAATCGTTTCAAGTTCTGTAAAATATATTTTTCAGTTCTCTACTTCAATGCTTTTTTTCCACTTTATTCTTATTTTTGGCTTTATTCTTACTTCCTCCGTCAATCCCTGTAGTTCTTGAAAAAGCTTGTAAAGGCAAGTATATATCTCACTCCTTTTCTCTGGAAGTGTACACTGAGTATTAGGTTTCAACCTAGAAGTTTCACCATGATTTGAAAAACTGAATACAGTTTTTTGCTCTACGTTTAAACTCCCTCTTGACGATGTAAGGACATTATGCATAAGTCTGCTCACAATAGCCTGTGATATTTTTGTTGATATATATTTTTAAATTTTACAAACATAGGTACAGTACAGTAATACAGTACACACATCAGTGACACTATGCACACTGATCACATTTCTGTACGCAGCACAGACATCAATGCACATTATCATCAGACCCCTGGAAGCCCCCGCTTGCTGTCGCTGTCAGTCACCACTCGTAAGGGAAACACCGCTGGACCTCTAACAGCATAGGTTGCTTTTGCCTGTCTTGTATTTTATGCAAAGAGGATTCATAGAGCATTAAGTCATTTGTATTTGACTTTTAACATTTCCTCTGTTGTTTGGGATTTTATGGTTGCATATTGCTGTGGGTCATCCCCTGGCAGTGCTGCCGAGGATTCTAGTGAGAATGTCAAACAATTAATTGTTCTACTGTTACTGAGAGTGAGGCTAGAGAAACAAGATTCAAGGAAGAGTTTTATGAGTTGGTTCTTTGGTTTCTGGAATTGGCTTTCTAATCTGAATAGATTTATATTTGCTAAAGAGAACACTAATAACCCATTACAGAAGATCTGCCCAGGAGAGTCCTAATCGGCCACTTGAAGAATAAGTATCTGGGTGAGTGTGTATTTGATAATTGCAAGGATTTTTGGAAAATTAATAAGCATGATAATATTGACTGGTTGCTCTCAATGTTACTGGGCAAGGAGGTGAAAGAAAATGCTGAGCTGGGGGATTCGAATTCCCAACTAAGGACCTGTGTAAATGACCCCGAGGCTTTTTTCTGCTCCTAAGGAGACCAGAGCACGCATCTCCAAGTCATCTTAACATAAGAGAGAAAAATCTGCATTTTCCAGATCACAAAATGCTCTGTTTACACTGTCAATGCTCACTTGATGGTCTTTAAATATCAGTGGAAACATATTTTGCTTTTTGTGCCTTCCTTTGTCCCTATCCACTGTAATCTGTCCATTTCTACATGAAAATATGATCAACATGTTCATCTCCCTTCATAACATCATGTTTCAAATATATCAGGGACCACTCTCTAAGGATGTGAATTACCTACAAACTCAACTGTCTCCCAGAGACTACACTGCCCAAGAATGGATTTTTCCCCCACCACCTCCGGCCAGGCATAAATGTCTTTAGCATTGGGGACATCACTTTCTCAGAGGAATGACAAGACCACCTGCTAAGTCATGTTCATGTACCTTTTCCTATAATGTGAAGCTAGGTCCTTTTCTTGGAAACGTATTGCTTTTGATTGAAATTCACACTTGAAGATTTCTCTGTAATATCTAGATTGTTTCAAGACCTGGTGTTTATTATTGCATAAATTCTTTTTTTTTAATTTTTTTAACGTTTTTATTTATTTTTGAGAGACATAGAGACAGAGTGTGAGCAGGAGAAGGGCAGAGAGATAGGGAGACACAGAATCCGAAGCAGGCTTCAGGCTCTGAGCCATCAGCACAGAGCCCGACGCGGGGCTCGAACTCACAGACCGTGAGATCATGACCTGAGTTGAAGTCGGCCGCTTAACCAACTGAACCACCCAGGCGCCCCTATTATTGCATAAATTCTGAAGTGCTTTACTGAAAGTATTAGAAAGAGTTCAACTATATCAGTACTTACAAGATACAGATGTCTCATTACAATGTTGTTTTGAATTATTGTTTATTTTAAGGAAGATGGTCAATGTCCTGTTCACCATTCTCTTGTGACTCATACAGTTTTTTCAAGACTTTGAGCGGGATGAATGAATGGGCAACTGTACATTGTAGAAATACATACAGTCTACATGTTTTTAATAAGACAAAGAGATTTTATATTCCTTCTCAAGGCAAAATGAGCCTGGGTATCTTGGGTACCTTGGAGTTGTGGCTCATGATCAGAAAGGGGCTGACAGTTGAGAAACACACAGACACGATTGCAGCGATGTTCACGAGGATCAAGCTGGGATTATCAAAAAGGCTCATAGCAAGTTGAAAGATGGAGGAGAGCATGTAAAAACAGACAAAGGTGCTCACCAGGAGAAGGATGGTTTTGGTGGCTCTGGACTCTGGGGAGGATCCAGAAGAAGCGTTGCTTCTTCGAATATGTTGGACCCGCTGCCTGTGCCTGTACAGAAGGAAAACCATGGTGCTGCTGGCCCAGAGCATGAGCCCCAAACATAACACATCAGGGAAGGATAACAACACTGCATACAGTGAGTCTGTAGTTTTGTCATGACGAACCGAAGAGCAGTATACAAAATCCTTTTTGTCTGTGATGTTCTTATTGCTCGACGTGCTTGTTAAGAACACAGGAAAAATGATATTTACCAGCATTTGCAGGATCCAACACAGGAAAATAGAGGGGGAAATGTACTCGGGAGCTTTAACCTTAAGCTGTGCCCACCTGGAGTTCCTGGGGCTGATCGTGATGGCCTGGTAGACACTCAGGATGCAGATGCTACCAATGGACACTCCCCTCCCCACTCTGTGAAGAAAGAAAAGAAGTTTGCATCCAAAGTCACCGAGGAAATGTTTTCGCCCAAATGCTGCCATGGTCTGTGGGACTCCTTTACAGAGCAGGGCTAGGAGGTTGGCTACAATCAGATGCTTATGGATGAAATCTGTGGACCTCCACCTGTACTCAGTAAAGGAAAGGATGATATAACAACCAAGAAGTGAGAAATTGCCCAGGGTTCCAACGACAGTCTGTGTTAAGAAGAACATTCCTACTGCCAGATCCCATTTGGTCATTCTCTCAGTTCCCAGTCACTGACAGTTGCCTTCTGGGCTAGAACTTCCTGCATGGGAATATGAGACATGGGCAACAAGTATCACCTCAGCTGAAATCCCAATATGTTCCACTTTCCATTCCTTGTCCCTTGGAAATGCCTACTTAATGTCTTCTTTTCATAGCAGCTTGAGAGTTCTGAATGTAGAACTTTAAAGAGCCCTTATAATATAAAACTACTCCCGTGAAGGCACTCATGTGAGAACTTCATGCTTCACAAGTCTGTGAGGTCAGCACTACTGTGGCTGTAATCAAAAGAGGAAGAGAACAGACACACACAGAGATTAAGTATCTGTCCAAATTTGCTCCTTCAGGCTGTGTGGGGACTGGGAACCATTTGGGCTGGAATTGGTGATAGTGCACTGAGCCTCTATGGTCAGCTAGACAGCTAGTTGTTAGCTGTGTCCATCCAATAATCCAGATCCATAGTTAGTTCTGATTTGATACCTTGTGGTTGATTTTAGAGTGGTGGTATTGTAGCGTTTTCATTATTTGTAAAGCTTCGTTCAACAGGGTAATATCAATTATGGGTAAGTCTTACATATCTTAGCAAACATGCATGCACTCTGGCAATAGCATACCACTGGAACCTGTCCGTGACAAGTTATGTGTAGTGAATGCAAGAGGAGGCTAACATGAGGATAGCAGAAGAAAGGCTTTTGGGTTTTATGTGAGGAACACAAGTGTAACAGTAGCAATCACAGAATTGTTGAATTATCACACATAATTCCACAAACTTTAGACATAAAACACTAATGCAGGATAAAATAGTGTAAGAAAGAAACTAAATTAGTATTAATTTGAGACGATACAATTATCTACTTATTAATTCCTGAGTTATAGAAATTGAGTGAAAAGATTTCTGAATGATATTAATATGAAAGAAAATACTGCAAAATGGTATCTGCAGGCACGTATTCTTAACACATTAGAAATCAAAGTCCTAGGGTTTTAGCAGAAAAATTTTTAAATGGGTGGAAAGAATATGATATGAAACTGACAGGTGCCGCTGGAACTCATAATTTTTACGTCAACTGTTCCATACCTGTTGCCCAGAATGAATGTAGATACACTATAATCCACAGATATGGATGTTTTCAGTTAAGACTTAATTACCATCCCCATAATTCCGTGGTACATCTAGAATTAGAGAATACTGTTCAAATCAAGCCATTACCATTTGGATACACTTTCTGCACAAGATCACATGGTTCCTGTACATTCCTCATACTCTTTACTACAAGCATGGGGGTGCACATGTAGTAATCTAGAAAATTCATTTTACGATTCAAATAATGCAGACTGCACGACAGTTTAATTTTGCAACTCAGTCCTTAAGGACTTAAAAATTGGTGTGTATTATTACTTGTCCTGCACACCAGCCATCGGTATGAACAAAGATTACCTTCATTGCATTAGGAGTCGTCAGGGATTGCTGAAGGTCCAGGACCCATCTCTTTTTACTAGCTCAGCTCAAGCCTCAGAATTATTTCACCTTCCTGCATGACTTTCACAGTGAATCATTTAATACACACAAGATTGCCCTTCTCTGATATAGTCATTTGTCCAGACTCTCGATTCGCTTTTTTGTATACCAGCATTTTTGCTGCCAGGCTGAAATACAAATCCTCACCAATGCCTTCTTCCTCCAGGAGAGGCTCAGCGTGAAGGTTGCAGCAGCTGATCTGTGTGTGAGGGGGGTTCAGCCAAACTCTGAGATATAGGTTTGTGATTCTGTGAAATCATGTCTCTCACAAGTACAATTATTTCATTTGTAGCCTCACTGGGAGTACAGGCTTGGGAGCTGAAGATGTGTCTGAAACTTTTCCACTTAGTTGTTAATTATCAAAAACAATTATGAGTTTCTTCTTCGAACCTCATAGGACACTATTGGAGTATTTCTGGGAGGCTCATTCCGCCCCCACCCCCCCACCCCCCGCCGATTCCTGTAGGTGGATGGATTCTCCTATTAAGGACAGCTGAAAATACTGTGTTCTGACATCTGAGGGATGGGTGTGGAAGGATGTGTGTCTCACTGGGGCTTTTGCTTCCCAGAGAAGTTCCACAGCCCAGAAATTAATAACTTTCCTAACCTTCAGTCCCTTGAATGGTTATTAAGGTTATTAGTAGAGAAACAGAATGAGACAAGATATGTGGGATTAATAGGAATAAACACAAGAAAAAAGAGAGCATGATGTAAATACCTCACTGTAGAAATCATTTCACAAGTCAAAGTTAATTATTTGGACTCCTTTAAATAATCCAATGCTAATTAATATCAAAATTATGTAGGAAATATGCTGACCATTATTGACCTCCATTGCTAAGAATAGAGATCTTACAATATCCATAAAGAGAAAAGTTTCTAAAAGAGTCTATTACAGATGAAAGCAGCAGGATCTCATGGCACAACCAGAAGATTCTACCACTGCTGTAAAATTGCATGACCCAACCCTCAGCTACTTAATTCAAGAGGATCAAAGAATTACAATAGTCCTCTACACATTCTATTTTATTTTATGTAATATTATTTTATTTATTTTAATGCTGAATTTTCAGTCATGAGCACCTACTGCTTTGGTAAGAAGAAACACGAATCGGGAGTTGAAGCTGATCCTTTGGTTCTTCTTACAAACAAATCCACATTTGATACAGTTTCACTATGCAATTACTAGCCATTTTAAAATCAGAGCCATAATGGTGGGCAACTCAGGCTGCACACAAATATGAATCCTTTACACACATGCAGACACTCACGTATGTACACACCCACACTCACATATAGTCACATTTTTAGACACATCCATGATCTCATGTACTCACACAGTTGCTGTTGAAACTCCGAAACACTCAGGTACGTACTGAACAGATATAAATTCACCCTCCTCGACATTATCATTCACCACACTTTTACACAAACTCACAGTTCACGTTCACTTTCATAAAATCAATCTCTGGACCTCTGGATGCCAGAAATGGGAGACCTTTTATCATTGGTAACCCTTCCAAGCATGCTACAACCCACAAGGAGAATATTTACAATACACATCCTTCAAAATTGCTTTGAGCATTGCCACCCTAGTTAGGACTGCGGTGGGAAAGTTGGGGTGTGTGACAGAGCAGGTGAGAGAGAGGGCGCAGGGAAAGGACAGAGGGACTGGATGGTGGTGCAGAGTTCCTGTGGTGAGGGGAGCAGAAAGTGCAGGAGAAGAAATAAAGGCAGAAGGATAAAAGACAAACATGTGCTTAATGTTGCAGGGGCATTGGCATGTTTGAGACCACACAGAGACAACATGTGCAGGGAAGTGAAGGGTATTAGGCATATTGGGTTCTGCAGAAAAAGGGATGCACACTTCACGGGAACGAAGGTGATAAAGGGGATGAGCACTTAGTAGGAAGATGTTAATAGTCTGTGGTTGGTGAAACTCACAGGAGACAATTTCTTGGAGGGGTTAATACGGTGGGAGAGAATGAAGTGGAATAAGTGTGGGGCAGGCGACCTTTGAAAGAAGACACTGTGGTCCAAGCCAGATAGAGAATGTCTGAAGTGGAGAGGGACCCTGGAGGAGACCTTGAATGAGGAAAAAGAGGCACAGGGCAGTGAGGGAGACTGGGAGGATAGTGGGCAGTGAGGGAGCCAGGAAGCTGGGAGAAAGGGTCAGGGGTAAGGAGAATTGCGTCAAGGTGTGGATTGGGTTCACGTAGGAGTTGAGGTTGGGACACCACATGGGGTGGGTGTAGAGGACCCAGGGAATGGGTGAGATACTGGAGTTGGGAGTGGTATTTTAGTGAGACAAAGAAGGGTCCGGAGGGTGATGTTTGCAGGGAAGATGGAAGGTGAGGATGGTTGCCTTGGAGTGCCTGGAATAGTGGACACATCAGGACAGATGTCCAAAAGGTGATGGGAGGGAAGTCGGGGTGGGATGCAGAAGTCTCCTAGGACTGAGTCCAGGTGAGGAGTGTGTGGAGGTTTAGCAGGTGATTGGGGCTCCTGGGGTGGGGGCGTGGAGAACCATGGTGGGAGAGAGACATGTGGTGGGGCAGAGGAGCCAGGGAACTGAGAGGGTAGTGGCGGCACAGGATAGATTGGAGGCCACTGTTTGACACCCATTCGTTAATTCTCAATATATGGTCAATCCCAAGCATCAGAGATAGTTTCTAATCTCAGCTCAGGAGGCAAAACTCTTGCTCATATTATATGTCCCTTCACATCATGAAATAGAACATACAGTATGGGAGGAAAGGTGCAGTTTTGGGGAAGACATGTCAACCGTTCCTTGGTTGACATGGTGCAGGAAGTGGCCTGGTCAGGTCAGGTTGGTGAGGCTGCTTACTCGTATCCAGTGTTGCAGGTGTTGGGAAGAGCTGTCTTGTCCCAAACTCTGCATACCTATTGAAGAACTGTTATGGGTCAAGGAAATTTTATGCCTAACATTGATCTGAGGCATATTCTTTTATGGGTTGTGATATATCTAACACGTAACACTTTATTTAACCTTATGAGCTTTAAGAACTCTTGTTCATGGGCCCCCACTTGAAGAAAATTAAACATGGGATACCTGCAAATTTGAAGGGTATTTCCCTCATGTTTTTTCATTCTAGAAACATTAAGGAGGGGGAACCAGAGATGAGCAAGTTGTGGATGTATTGATAATTTCTAAAATATTTTTTTTTTGGTAAAATTCCACTGGTTTCATAATATTACAGGCAGGTGTCCAATTGGCAGTTACTCTCTTGCCTTTGTTATGATACCAGGTAAAAGGGATTGGGGGGTTTAAGGTTACTAATGAGATGACCTTTAAAAAGAGACATTAGTCCAGATTATCTGTGGATTCAAAGTAATTCCATGCGCCCTAAAAAGAGAGAGAAGTCAGAGAGATTCAATAGAAGAGGAAATCAGAGATTCGAGCCTAAGAGGGATTTAACAGACTATTGCTATCCTTGAGCTGAAGTGCAGGGCGGCACAGGTGGAAACCATAAAAAGGAAGTGAATTGTGGCACTAACCTAAAGATGAAGGAAGTGGATTCTTCCCCAGGCTCTGGAGAATGAAGTCCAGGTAACTGACACCTTGATTCAATGGATGACACTGCAATCAGAGTACTCAGCCAAGGCCCCCCATGTTTTTGATCTAAGACCTGTTAGAGAATATATTTGCGTCTTGTTATTAAGTCTGCTAAGTAGCTACATCAATGCAGGAGAATAATCATTTATTCTCCCCACCCCCAAATCACATGGGGGAAATCTAAGCCTAGCATTTGGAGATGGTGCTTTGTGGCAATGCATATGTCATGAGGATGTATGCTCATGAATGAGAGCATTGACCCTGTGAAAATGACCCCAGAGACCTCACTGACCCTTCCCCCACGAGAGTACACAGTGACAGTATGGCCATCATGGTCAGGAAATGGGCACAACAGATGACAGTTGTTTGTTTGTTTAGAGAGAGAGAGCGCGAGTGAGACAGAGTGCAAGCGGGGGTGGGTGGTGGGCAGAGAGAGAGAGGGAGATAGAATCTGAAGCAGGCTCCGGACTCTGAGCGCAGAGCCCGCTGCGGGGCTTGAACTCGCGGACCTTAAGATCATGACTTGAACCGAAGTCAGTCGCCCAGCCGACTGAGCCACCCAGGCGCCCCAGCAGATGGTAATTCTTAAAACCCTTCTTGGGGATTGTAACGAGAAGCTAACAATGAGGATCACTTTGCCAAACACTGCCTCTAAAAGTGTTGTATGTGACTCTCCTGCATTTCTGGTGAAACGGAGACTACAGGAGAACCCTACTCTAAGAGATTGAGATACGGCTGCGGTTGCGCCCATGAATTACCGCTTTCAACACAGTCTCCGGTGGTGCCGATACTTCCCTCCGCAGAACCCTGTTTCCACAGCATCCCCCCACCCAGTCCCTCTCTCAGCAGCACTAGAGAATGCAAGTAGAGCAACCTGATCCTCTTATTCGCTATCTAACGTCGTCACATCTCAATACAAATACTGTGGGTTCCTCGCATTTAGCAAATGAAGAGGAAGGAACAGAACCAGGACAGGTGATTCCTGTGGGGACGGAGGGGCTGCTAGAGGGAAAGTCTGAGTGCATGGTTGCAGGTGCCGCCGGTTCTAGGAGGGTTGTTCTTCTTGGGCGACCTCTGCGCAGGCGTGAGCTTTGGAATGGGCCTGTGGGCGTGGCTACAGCCTCCTTGCTCCTGTGCGCATGTCTGACCAAGGTCAGGTGACCGCTGAGCTCCTGCGTATGCTCTTGGCTCTTACCTGGGGAGGAACTGGCTTACAGCTGCGGATGCTCCCCCTGGAAGGTTAGTTCTCAGGAAATGTGGACTGGTGGTGGTCTGGGGGTACAGGGACCGCGGGCCCCAGGGAGGGAGGGAATCTTGTGCTGCAGGCAGCTCAGCTGTGAGCTCAGGGCTGCTCCTGAACCTGCAGACGACAGGCAGATGTCAAGGTCGTTTGAGAGGGACCTGATTCGCACTAGAGACTGGTGGCGCCTTATCCTTGTGTCTTTGGAAACGGGTCCCAGGATCCATGTGCTGCCCTCAAGGGCATGTAGGTTTGAAGGGATGATGGATTCGGTTGAAGAGAGCAATTTGATTGGAAAGTCTGTTCTGTATGATGGTATACGTGTAAACATTGTAGTAACAGACTATTATGAGGTGTGTATGCGTATCACTTTTATGCAATTTCAGACACTATCGGATATATTCTAAAAGTACATTCAAGGAGGATAAAGCTAAACCTAAAAAAATTGTTACACCTCGATTATAAATGGTATCAGGTTTGGGGCACCAGGGTGGCTCAGTCCGCTAAGCGTGGGACTTCGGCTCAGGTCATGATCCTATGGGTTCGAGCCCCACCACCGGCTCTGTGCTTACAGCTCGGAACCTACTTTGGATTCTGTGTCTCCCTCACTCTGCCCCTCTCCTGCTTGCTCTCTCTCTCTCAAAAATAAACATTGAAAAAAATTTTTAAAAATAATGTCAGTTTGGGGTAATTCATGAGAATGTGTTTTATTGTTATATAGGGACATTAGATTTCTGTTGTGAATTTAGCAGCGTCAAGCAAATCCCATTTATTTTCTTACATATCATCAATACCTGGTCTCTTGACTGGGGTTAAATTTCTTTTAGGTAGATTTATGTATGCAGAATTCATTTTTAAAAATGATTTGCGGGGTGCCTGGCAGGCTCAGTAGGTTAAGTCTCCCACTTTGGCTCAGGTCATGATCTCACAGTTCTTGGGTTGGAGAGCGGGCTTGGACTCTGTGCTGACAGCTCAGAACCCGGAGCCTGCTAGGGATTCTTTATCTCCCTCACTCTCTCTGCCCCTCTCCTGCTCATACTCTGACTCTGTCTCTCTCAAAAAAAAGTGTTAAATTTTTAAAAAAAAAATGATTTCCATGTGGCTCCCTCCACCTTGAAAGCCTGCATCAGCACACTGGTTCCATTTCCTCTTCTCAACTCTTAATTTCCCTTCTACATCTTGTTGACTACTTTTGTTCTTTAAGGTGATTTTCTTTTAGACCCACCAGGATGATCCAAGATTCTGTTTGTCATTTAAAGTTAGATGATTATTAGCCATACCTACATCTGCATGGTCTCTCTTACCATGTAATGCAAGATAACCAAGGGTGTAACACCTGGGGTTGGAGCTCTGCCTACCTCAGCGTGATCCCCGTGGTTACATCTTGGGATGATTTCATGCAAGGAACAAAGTACTTAACATTTTTCATTTCTCTTTGTTAGGTTCATTTTATATATAAAGCATGTATGTCATTTTGTTAAAAACTATGGTAATGAAAGCATCTTTGATCTCTTCAGTTGAATCATAAAAATTGTGGCAGATATGAGGATTATAAGGGAGTGAGCATGGTACCTTTTTCCAACTCTGAGTACCAGAAACAGCGCACAGGCAGTCCTGACAATCTCTCTTGGTCACTCCCTCTAAGAACTGGATTTCAGTGACAAGACTCTGTGGTGTGTTCATTCTACATTCTATCTGTGGTCCTCCTGCACGTTAAAGGTTTTACAGGGATATTTGCATGACTACCATTGTTTTCCCCATAGGTCACTGTAAAAACGACCATGAATGAACTGCGCGGCCCCTGTCAATGAGATTGTAAATGAATGCAGGAATGAAAGTGTAACCTTCCACTAGTCTCGGTGGTCTACATGGTCTTAATTTCCATGCTGCCTGTCTTTCCACCACTGTAGCCCCTTGAACTCTACTCCCCCTCCCTTACAGGTCTTTATCCATCTCTATACTTTAGCCTATCCCTATAGCCTCTGGACCCCTACGTGTTCCTGCCCACTTCCACCTGACCCTTCTAGACTTCCTTCTCCAGTACTGTTTTGCACCCATTTTTAATTCCATATCTCTGTCATGTCTATTGCCTGCACTGTTTCAGGGAACTTTCTCCTACCATCACCTGCACATCATTCCTCTCCTTTGAACTGTATTGGCTTTCATCCAGGGCAGAAGCCAAGGACTACAGCCCAATTCAGCTGTCAGTCTGGGCACTGTCAGCTCCCTGTGTACTCTATAGACCACCACATATGCCCTTTTCCTGAGTTCCTTAGACTTTTCATTCCCTTTCTCTTCCCAGCTGATTTCATTGCCCACACCCATTTTCTGTCCCTGAGACCATTATCCTCCCCCCTCCCCCAAGGATTCAGATCTCCTTCCACCTCTGTCTTGGGACACTAGCCACGTCCAGTGCATCCATACCTCATTAATACAGTGTGTCCTATTTGTGTGTGTGCGCGTGGGGGTCTCTCCCTGTCTGTGTGTGCGCACGCATGGGTTTTATGCTATCTTGACCCTATTTTGAGGATCCAGCTACAGGGTAGTCACTTCTTCCTGTTGAGGAGCTGACCAAGTCTGTGCATCAGTTCATTCCCTAACTGGGTTCTCCACTCAGGCCACTTTGCTGCAGCTCTGACCACTCAGGTTCAGGTACCAGACAACGAGGGACTGCTTTAGTGCTTTGAAACCTGTGAGGTTATTATAATCAGGCAGTTCATTGGAAACCCTTGAAACTAGTTCACCTTATTCTGTTTCCACACACAAGCTGCTCCTACACCTGTAGCTTGTTACCCTCTCCCCATGTGCATCCCTGACTGTGGCTAAGCCTGACAGCCTTAGACACTTTGCAGCTGCTAATAATAAAGAGTTTTGCCCTTAATCTTTCCAAGTGTCATAGTGTTGTGTCCCACAATTAAATACCTCATAAAGGTCATATACAAAAGGCCCACAGCTATATGACCTTCAGTGGGGAAAAACTGAGAGCATTTCCTCCATGGTCAGGAATAAGACAAAGAGGTCCACTTGCACCTTTATTTAACTTAGTGCTACAAATCCTAGCCTTAGCAATCAGACAACAGAAAGAAATAAAAGGCATCCAAACCAGCAAAAGAGTCAGATGTTCACTGTTTGCAGATGACACGATACTCTATGTGGAAAGCACAAAAGACCACCAAACAATTTCAAGAACTGATATGCAAATTAGGTAAAATCGCATGATATCGAATTGAGCTACAGAAATCTGTTGCATTTCCATACACCAATAATGAAGTAGCAGAAAGAGAAATCAAGGAATTGATCCCATTTACGATTGCACCAAACCCAACAAGACCCCTAGGAATAAACCCAAGCACAAAGACATGAAACATCAGTACTCTAAAAACTATACAACATTTATGAAAGAAATTGAAGAGAACAAGAAATGGAAAAACATTCCTTGCTCATGCATGGAAGAACAAGTATGTTGACATATCTATACTCTTCGAAACAATCTACACATTTAATACAATCCGTATCTAAACACCTCTAGTATTTTTTTACAGATACCAAAGAGTCCTAAAATCTGTATGGAACCAAAAAAGACCCTGAATAGTCAAAACAAAAGCCCCTGAAAAAGAAAAGCAAAGCTGGAGGCATCACAATTCCAGAGCTCAAGCTATATTACAAAGGTGTAATCACCAAAGCTGTATGGTATCAGCACAAAAACAGACACATAGATCAATGGAACTGAATGGAAACCCCAGAATTGGACTCATAACTGTAGGTCAGCTAATCGTTGGCAAAGCAGGAAAGAGTATCCATTGGGGAAAAAGGCTTCAACAAATGGTGTTGGGAAAACTGGACAGCAACATGCAGAAGAATGAAACTGGACCACTTTCTGACACATTACAAAAAATAAATTGAAAATGGATGAAAGACCTAAATGTGAGACAGGAACCCATCAAAATCCTAGAGGAAAACACAGGCAGCAGCTTCTTTAACCTTGGCTGGAGCCACTTCTTAACTAGACACATCTCCTGAGACAAGGGAAACAAAAGCAGAAATGAACTATTGAACCTTCTTCAAGATAAAAAGCTTCTGCACCATGAAGGAAATTATTGACAAGACCTAAAAGGCATCCTTGGTAGTAGGAGAAGATATTTGGAGATGACATATCTGATAAAGGGGTAGTATCCAAAAATCTATAAAGAACTTGTCCAACTCAACATGAACAAATAATCCAGTTAAGAAATAGGTAGAAGAGGGATGCCTGGGTGGCTCAGTCAGTTAAGAGTCCCACTCTTGATTTTGGCCCAGGTCATGATCTTGTGGTTCATGAGATTGAGCCCCTCATTGGGCGGGCTTCATGTTGACAGGACTGAGCCTGCTTGGGATTCTATCTCTACCTCTCTCTCTCTCTGCCCCGACCCTGTTCACATGTGTGTCCTCTCTGTCACTCTTTCTCCCTCTCAAAACAGTCATATAACTTAAAAAAGAAATAGACAGAAGACATGAATAGACATTTTTCCCAAGATGTTTAACAGATACATGAAAAGATACTGAACGTCTCTCATCATCAAGGAAATACAAATCAAAACTAAAATGAGACACCACCACGGAAGTATCAAAATGGTTGGTTTTAACCAGGCAGGAAACAACAGGTATTGGTGAGGTTGCAGAAAAAAAAGGGAACTCTCTTGCTGTTGGTAGGAACACAAACTGATGCAGCCACTCTGGAGAACAGTAGGGAGGTTCCTCTGAAAGGTATACATAGAACTACCCTATGACCCAGAAATTGCACTACTAGGTATTTATCCAAAGGTACAAAAATACTGACTAAAAAGGGGTACCCTATATTTATACCAGGATTATCAACAATAACCAAATTATGGAAAGAGCCTAAATGTCCTTCAACTGATGAACGGATAAAGAGATGTGTTATGTATATGTAAATAGAATATTACTCAGCCATAAAAGAGAATGAAATCTTGCCATTTGAATGATGTGGATGGAACTAGAGTATATTATGCTAAGCCAAGTAAGTCAGTCAGAGAAAGAGAAATACTATATGATTTCATTCATATGTGGAATTAAAACGAATATATGGAAAGGGGAAAAAAGGAAAACAAACCATAAGAGACCTTTAAAATTTTTTTTAATGTTTCTTTATTTTTGAAAGATAGAACAGAGCATGAGTGGGAAAGTGTCAGAGAGAGAGGGAGACACAGAATCCGAAGCAGGCTCCAGGCTCCAAATTGTAAGCACACAGCCCAACATGGGGCTTATACTCATGAACCACGAGATCATGACCTGAGCCAAAGTCAGATGCTTAACTGACTGGGCCACCCAGTTGCCCCAAACCATAAGAGACTCTTAACTACAGAGAACAAACTGAGGGTTGATGGAGGGGAGGTGCATGGGGATGGGTTAAATCAGTGATAGATATTAAGGAGGGCACTTGTTGGGATGAGCACCGAGTGTGATATGTAAGTGATGAATCATGAAATTCTGCTTCTGAAATCATTATTACACTATATATTAACTAACTTGGATTTAAATAAAATTTAAAAAATTAAATGAAAAAGAGGCAAACTTATTTTTTAAAAAACTTTTGTATTATAGAAGCCATTCGTTTGCATTGTAATAAATTAGAAAAATATAAAAGGGAAAAATCAGCAACTAAATACTTTATATGAAGATTTGGATTGTTTTGCATACAAAGCATAACAAAGCTATCATATGTGGGAACAGTGTAGTTGGTAAGCTAACTTTACATACCCCCCTTTTTTTAAAAAAATAATTTATTGTCAGATTGGTTTCCATATAACACCCAGTGCTCATCCCAACAAGTGCCCTCCTCTGTGCCTGTCACCCACTCTCCCCCTTCACACACCTCCCTCACCCCTCAGTTTGTTCTTAGTCTTTGAGAGTCTCTTATGTTATGTCTTCCTCTTTCTCTGTGGCTTTTTTTCCCTTTCCCTCTTCTCCTGAGCTAATGCAAAAGTCCCCAAAACTAAGCGTTGTCTTTGTTTTGTTTGTGTGTCCTTATTCTATCATTGGCTTTAAACGAAATCATTTAGCAGGTGATCTGTTATCATTTGTGTATACTTTAGCTCTACTTAATGAGTGACCCTTTATACATGCACCCCAATGTTTATAGCAGCACTATCCACGATAGCCAAATTACAAAAAGAGCCCAAATGTCCATCAACTGATGAACGGTTAAAGAAGATGTGGTATATGTCGGAATATGGCAGTGGAATACAATGGAATATTACTCAGGGATCAAAAAGAATGAAATCTTGCCATTTGCAACAAGGTGGTTGGAACCAGAATGTATTATGCTAAGCAAAATAAGTCAGTCAGAGAAAGACAAATACTGTATCATCTCACTTATAGTGGAATTTAAGAAACACAACAGGGGCGCCTGGGTGGCTCAATTGGTTAAGCATCCTACTTCAGCTCAGGTCATGATATCAGGATTCCTGGCTTCCAGTCCCATGTTGGGCTCTGTGCTGACAGCTCATGGTCAGGAGCCTTCTTCAGATTCTGTGTCTCCTCCCTGTCTGCTCCTCCCCTGCTCACACTCAGTCTCTCTCTCCCATTCTCAAAAAGAAAAAAGAAAAAACATTCAAGAAATTAAAAAGAAAGGAAACAAACCAGACAAACAGCAGAAGGACAGGAAAAATAAGATAAAAGCAGAGAGAGAGGCAACCCATAAGAGACTCTTAAATACAGAGGACAAACTAGGGTTTCTGGAAGGGAGGTAGGTGAGGGGAAGGGCTAATGGGTGATGGGTATTAAGGAAGGCACTTGCTTGTTGGGATGAGCACTGGGTGTTATATGTAAGAGATGAATCACTAAATTCATTGAATTTAAATTGAAAATATTATATTACCTATATATGTTAACTGACTTGGATTTAAATACAATTTTAAAAAATAAAAAAAGAGAAATCCTTGTTGGAGTGTGTGATTCCATGTATTTCTTCAATTCTCAAATAATGATGCAGTTTAGAAGTTGGAAGACTAAGAATGACCTAGGTTTTTAGTGGAAGAACTTCTCGGGAAATCAGGGACACCTGTGAGACAGACACACTCACTGCCAGTCCCTTCCATGTCCGACATCAGTGTTTACTGCTCCTTCCCTGTGAGACCTCGCCTGCCACCATGGATCATGAAAAAGGAGGAGCCTGTGAAACATGAAAACAGTCTCTGTGCAGGTCCTCACAAACTTGTAATTGGATTTGGTAATTAGTTCTGGGAGAAAGTTTTTCAGAAGTATTGTCAGTTACTGAAGCCTGTGCTGTCATTGCCACCTCGTGTGAGATGATAATTGCAGTTCTCATGGGATGTGAGGTCACAAACCAGAAACCCTTATCTCTGGTCTTGCTGCCTCCCTCCCTCACATGTACTGGCTGCTCCGACTTACACATTGTGTCTCCATCCTCCGGTGGGAAGGAGTCCAGTGAGTTTCTGTTTCAGACTGAGAGGCAGAGCCTGTAAGGAAGGAAGTGTAAGTGTTCATGTCTGGAAAGGGATTCTGAGGGTCAGGACAGACCAGGGGCAAAGCTAAAGAGGGAGGTGGAATAGTTCCTTGGGTATGAGCTGAGCTTGTGTATAGAGGTAAGGATCTGGGACCCTGCAACCACACCTGACGGTTCCTGATGCAATTTAATGAATCCTCAATAGGACCCCAGTGACAAGGAAGAGTCATGTTGAATGTTGGTAAGGACCGTGCTTATGAAATCCATATCTGCTATTCACATTACTTTGCAGGAATCGTAGATTAAGTGTTCAGTGTTAGTAGTAGTGTGGTGACAATGCCTTATGCTTTTAATACAGAGAAGTGTAGAGCTAACAGTTTCTTTTCTTTTTTAATGTTTATTTATTTTTGAAAGAGAGAGCGTGAGCAGGGGAGGAGCAGAGAGAGAGGGAGATACAGAATCTGAATCAGGCACCAAGCTCAGCTGTCAACACAGAGCCTAATGCGGGGATTGAACTCACAAACAGCGAGATCATAACCTGAGCCGAAGTCAGACACTCAACTGATTGAGGCACCCATGCACCCCAGAGCTCTAATGGTTTCTAATTGTTTGCAGTGATATGAATATGACTTTCTTTCTAGAATTTTTTAAAAGATGTTTTTCAATCTAACTCTGAGGAAATGACTTGCTTACTGGAGATCGTAATTGTGCCTCAACTGAAACCACCTGGGGTGTCATGTCTAGGGCTAGACCACTTTTTCTCCTGAAGATAGAGAGAGGGAATTTAAGGAAAAGATCACTGTCATTAGGGGACCAGACCTGAGGTGTCTGGACCACATGAATCTTGACTCAGTCTTTCTGCTTTAATAATATTGCAACGTGAATCCCAAAGTCAGAATCAATTTTCTTTGATTTTAACTTACATGACGCACACAATGCCATGTTCTTAGACTCCGTTCTACATGTGTCTTGTTTTTTACTGCCTTTTTACAACCTTGCCTTTGTGCTAAAAGTTACACTCAGTGTACATGTTTTTCAGTATCTCAGCATTTAAAACAGAATCATCAATAACTTTGGTTTTTTCCTAATACTGTTTCATCAATTAGTAGGATTTCATAAATCATTGCCTAGAGAACAAGTTACTATGGTGTAATAGTGTGTGTGTGTAAGCCATGAGTTTTGTTCCTTGTGCAATAGGAAATGACTTTCTACTGCCAAAGTATTGTTAGCAAATCTTGCATTTATTAAATCTAATGTGTCGGACACACGGATATCTCCTGCAGGAATTGCTTATAATCATGCCTCTGAACTTCATTATGAGATGAAAACTTTATTTACATATGTTATTCCCCTAGACAAAATACCCTTAATGAAAAATGTATGCTTTTTACGCCAAACATATAAAGTAAATAGTATGAAATAAGATGGAAAATTATAAATGCAAATATGCACCTGGATTATTGGAAGGCAGAGCTGATGTGGATTGTGAGTGGAGCACAAAGGTTCGGGCACGGCCTTGGCTCCAACCTGCCAGGTTCTGGTCTCCACCCAGCCCCTAACCAATGCGTGAACTTAGATTGCTTCCCCTGTGTGCCTAGGTTGTCTTTATCTCTACAATGGAACTAATGTCACTGCCTCATTCATGCAGGTAGGAAAATTAAAAAGATTTTAAATTTATGGCATGATAGCGGTGATTCATGTATTTAAAGTGGTGTTTACAGGTTATTTTTCCCCCTGTGGGAAGCACCTTGACAAAGTCCAACTGAAGTAGATACGTTTCCCAGAGATAATAGGTTTCAGCTGATATGATACATGTTCCAGTGCAGCATCCTCAGATTCTGAAGACCAGTATCAGTCATTGGGATCTGTCATAATGGACTCCAGGATTTGGCTATGAGAACGGTTCCCTCATCACAGATGATGGTTGGAGTCCTGGACATTTGCTCACTTCTTTGCCACCATCTCTTCCTCTTCTACAGGGAATCCAGGTTGAGGTCCTAGATGTGATTCTTAGGTACCTGATTCTACTCACTTCTTGGTCATTTCCTTTTACGGGTGTCCCCAAGACAATGGCGGCTGTTAGTTGAAACATTCTTCAGGGCTTTCTGAGCACACATCTATTTTCTGTCCTCACAGAGCTGGCAGGGTGTGTCCATTGGCACCAGCTGCCTCCTGTGTCTCCAGCCATCAGGAGCAGCCCTGGGATCTCCAGATGAGTGGGTATTAGCTATGTCTCCCCAGGATAATGCAATTTCCTTTTTCCTCTGCTGGACCCTGTATGAGCTGGTAAATATCCTTTCTCCTATGACAAATAGAGCAAGAAACCACCAGATAGAACACATATTTCAGATACTGCTGTGCTGAATTTTTGACATAATCTCAGGCTCACTATAAGCAGCAATGTTATTATTCTGTAATATTTCATTGTTGGGCTCAAATGTAGTCCTTTAGGTCCATAAATTTCTTTCGTACAGATTCAACCAGCAGGCAAAACACATTCATGAGAAGAGCCTTCTCAGCTCCCTGCAATTTTATTTTGATGATTTGTGTTTAGAAAGTTAAGAGACTTAGTGGCACCTGAGTGGCTAAGTCGGTTGAATGTATCACTCTTGATTTCGGCTCAGGTCATGATCTCACGTTTGTGGGACTGAGCCCCACATCAGGCTGTTTGGGATTCTCTCTCTCTCCTTCTCTCTCTGCCTGTCCCCCACTCACACACATGCCTGTGTGCTCTGTCTCACTTCCTCTCTCTTTCAAAATAAATAAATGAACATTTAAAATAATTAAAAGACATTTATACGTTTTAATGGTGCAACTCACTGGTATTTCACAAATGACCACACCTGTGTAGGCAGTACCTAGATGAAGGAACAGAAGGTTTTCAGACCCCCATGTATCCTCTTGTGCCCTCTCTAAGTCACTGTCCCCATGGGCATAGGGCATACTTTGCGTGCCATATTTAGGATTGGAATATTTGGGAATAGGTCATAACTCTCCAACATTTCAAAGAGTAGGTCACTTCTCCGTGTTTTGTACTTGATATAAATGAGGTCATACAGCCTAAAATGGATAATGATGACTTCCTTCTCACTCCATATGACATTTGAAAATTCATCTGTGTTGTTTCATATTACTATTGGCATTTTGGCTTTGCTAGATCAGACTTTATTGTGTGACTATGAGTAGATTCATTGATTGCTGGTCCTGGTCTTCAGGTATTCCTGAGTTAGGGCATTTATGAGTAATGAGTAGTGCTTGCATATATATTTTGCAACCAGCCTTTCAGATACCTTACAAATTTCTGTTTCTGAATATATTCGTGGGAGTATATATGTTGGTGCATAGTATTATATCCATACTGCTGAAATACAGATGACCACACATTTCCAACTGTTTTAACCAGTTCCACCTCCTTCCCGCAGTGTGTGAGATTGTAGGTGATCCATACCTCTGCCAAAACCTGTAATCCTCAGTTTAGATTTCTGGGTAGTGTTTGATGGCACCAGTCAGTAGTGTCATATTTGAAATTTTTCTGACTATTACGTTGAACATTTTTACGCATGTATTATCTATTGAGTAAACCTCTTTTTTGAAGTGTCTATTGGAATGGTTTGTCCGTTGTTTATTGTGTGGTCTTCATGAATTCTTTGTGATGGCTACAAATGGAGTGTGGGGGACATTTTGATGAGAAGAAACTTTTAATATAAAATCATTTTACAGTATGATCAATATGTTAATTGCTGATTAAGAAGTATTTTCTTATAGGGGTGCCTGGTGGCTCAGTTGGCTAAACATCTGACTTCAGCCTAGGTCATGATCTCACAGTTCATGAGTTCAAGCCCTGTGTTGGGCTCTGTGCTGACAGCTCAGAGCCTGGAGCCTGCTTCGTTCTGTGTCTCCCTCTCTTTCTGCTCCTCCCAAGCTCACAGTTGGTCTCTCTCTCTCTCTCTCTCTCTCTCTCTAAAAGAAAATAAACATTTAAAAAAATTTAAGTAGTATTTTCTTATTACAAGGTATTGGAAATTGTTTTGTTTTGTTTTTTTTCTGGAAGAATACAGTATATCTTTAAAATTCAGATCGGCAAACTAATCAGATTTGAGGGAGTAGTAGGAACCAAGCTCTCCTTTCTCTAGTATGGCTTGCACATTTTGGGTTCTCCAAAAATGTTGTCTTGTGCCTAGTTTCCATTTGCTCTCACCTGTCATTGCTTCTCCAGGATAACAGCACTTCATCCTTCCTGCTGATTTTTCAGTTATATATACTACACATCTCTCCATCTCTTCCCATCACAGGAAGTCATGGCAATCAAACTGAGGAGGACACACTTCATGTTATTCATCGTGTGAAAATTCTTCAGTGAGCCTTTGCCAAGAGAAATGATTGTTGTCATAAAATACAGGAAAATATGTTGTATGACAGATTAGCCTCAGGGAATTTGACAGTGGGCATGATCTTCTTGTCACAGACAACAGTTGGAATTGTGGGCAATTGCTTTCTTCTTTCTCATTACATATCCGTTGACCACACTGAACGAAGGCTGAGGTTCACCCATTTGATTCTCATGCACTTGACTGTAGCCAACATCTTGGTTATTCTCTCTGAAGGAGTCTCCCAGACATTGGCAGCTTTGGGGTTGAAACCTTTTTTCACTACATTTGCATGCAAACTTCTTTTGTACATTCAGAGAGTGGGCAGGGGGGTGTCCATTAGCAGCACCTGCCTCTTGAGTGTCTTCCAGACCATCACGATCAGCCCCATGAACTCCTGTTGGAAGGATCTTAAAGTCAAAGCCCCAAGATACGTTGGTTTCTCCATTTTCCTCTGCTGGAATCATTACACGTTTATAAATTTAGTTTTTCCTATGTATGTATTATTCACGTCTAGCCAGTGGAGCACCGGAAACACCACACATGAAGGAGATTTGGAGTACTGTTTTACTATCCATCAGGAGAAGTGACAGTCCTACTGTATGCAGTGTTGATAGTATTGCCTGAAATTTTCTTTTCTTTTCTCATGATCTGGGCCAGCAGCATCATGGTCTTCATCCTGCTCAGGCACAAGCAGCGGGTCGAGCACATTCATAGCACTAGTGTCTCCCTCAGATCCTCTGCTGAGTCCAGAGCCACCCAGAGCATCCTCATGCTAGTGAGCACCTTTGTGTCTTTCCACTCCCTCTCCTCCATCTTTCATGTTACTGTTGCTTTTATTGATAATCCCAGTTTGTTGCTGGTGAACACCACTGTGGTGATCTCTGTGTGTTTTCCAACGGTCTGCCCCTTTTTCCTTACGAGCCGACACTGTACTATCCCCAGATGCTGCTTTTCCTGGATACAAAACACAAAATCCTGTAGTGTTACCGGGGATGTGTAAAGTATGTTTTTGCACAATGTCATTTTATATTCACTGCTTTTGCCGAAGAAGTCCACAGAATACTTTTTAAAATTTTTAAAAATTGTTTTATTTTTTTGAGACGTGAGGGGGCAGAGAGAAAGAGAGAGAGAGAAAGAGAGAGAGACAGACAGACAGAATAGAAAGCAGGCTCCAGGCTCTGAGCCGTCAGTGCAGGGCCCTACACGGGGCTTAACCTCATCAACCACAGATCACGACCTGAGCTGAAGTTGGACGCTTAACCAACTGAGCTTCCACCTGCCCCAAAGTCCATAGAAATTCTAAGAAGGAACCACAGGAGTTTCTAAGGTGAATACTGATGCACACCGGTGTTTCATTAGATGGTCGAGTATGGAACATAAGTGGGCAAAGTGGAGGTGAATGAAGCAGCTTTGTTTCATTATGATGCCTGGTATTCTGAAGACGGTAGTTTAATCAGTGCTGCTTAATGGAAAAAGTGGATTTGGCCTTGACTCCAGAGTGAGACGGAGTGGTTACCCAGAAGTGTACTCATGGGCATATCAGTAGGAGTGAGTACAATCAAGTAATGAGATCCTGGAACTTAGGACTTCAGCCTATAAATTTAGGAAGAAACAGGTTGGTTCATAACATTCAGCGCTCTGGACCCCCAAATTGATATCCTCACTGACAAAATACACTCACTCCTCCTCCCCATTCCAATAGCTCCTAAGTGTGAACTTATTTTGGAAGCAACTCTGAGTCCCAAATCTCATGTAAATATCACCTAAGTAGTGTGACTGAGACTTGAGATATGATTCATCCTGTGAAAAACCTGTCGTCTTCACATATAAACCTATGAATGCAGACACATCCCTTGCTTCCCGAATACAATGGTGGGATGAGGAGAACATAGACCTTCCCATTCCAAAAGGAGAAATTGAACAGGAAATAGGTTACCTGTCCCCACTAGGTAAAAAACTTAGGAGGAAAAATTCCCTTAGATTTCAAAGCTCGAGGGTTATGCTCTTTGTCTGGAAGTGTGGTCCTTTGGGCCTAGCAGGATGGTGTCTCTGCCGTGCAGCCCCCTGGAATGGCATTGTCCGGGGAGGAGTCCTGTAAAACAGACGATCCTTAATACTCTATTCCCCCATTCCCCCATATCTTCTGCTGTTTAAGATGTTCCTTCCGTTGTTTCCAGTTGTTCCTCCTCCTCTACCTCGGAATGTTCCATGTCAGTACCTGTACTTCAGTTCTCTTGCAGCCATCCCATAGTTTCACTCAGGTGTTTTGTCTGGAAGAACCAGGTACAAGAGGGAAGGTGCCCTATACTAATTGAACCAGAAATGCATTTGACTCAAAAGGGCGGATAGTGAGATCCATGTTTGTCACTGTTGGAGAGGCAGGTGACAGATGAGCAAGGGCAGGAAGTTAGATCCATGTGGAATGGGTTAGAGTTGGAGACATCAGCAGGAAATCATGTTGGCTCTGTATGGACACAAATGATCCCACACACACATTTCTAAATATGTGCATATGAGCGGCTTGGCACACACATGTCCATTTTCTTGGTGTTTGAGAGGGCATGAACACAGTGACACCCAGGAGCAGTGAGCATATCTACTGTCCCTACCTTGGTCTATGACACGGTTGTACCAGACAGCAGCCTGGGTTGCCTGGAGAGACGGCGCAGCCCTTATTAGTATAGGACGTGTATGAAATGAGCCTGCACAGCCACAGTGCCATAACTCAGGCCGAGCTAAACACACTCGGTTATAATAATGGGCTATGTCAGAGGGGCTCAGGAGTCACCCGAAAGAGCTTCCCATGGTCAAAAGGAAACACTTTTATTTTATTTTATTATTATATTTTAAAATGTTTATTTATTTTAAGCTAGAGCATGACAGGGAGCACACAAGTGAGCAGGGGAGAGGCAGAGAGAGAGGGAGAAAGAGAGAACCCCAAGCAGGCTCCATCCTCTCAGTGTAGAGGTCCATGAAGGGCTCAGTCTCATGAACGTTGAGATCATGACTTGAGCCAAAATCAGGACTGACTGAGCCACCCAGGGGCCCCTAGCACTTTGATTTTAAAAAGAGTAGAAGAAGCAGAATTGGATTATAACCTGGAGTATAAAACAAATGTGTATGAGTCTAAACTGAAAGGAAGAAATCACCCAATAAATAATAAATTGAGAAATGAGATCTCCTTTTTAGAAGAATTTCACATACTTTATGTAGAAACTTTATCCTTAAGAAGGCAGAACATAACATTCCCATCCTAACTGTCAGGCACACACTGTGACTTCTTTGCAATTAGTACAGAATGAACAGGGGTCACATATGGTTCAGCGACAAGTCCTCACACACCTGACCTCATCCACGGGATGCAGGTTGATGTCAGCAGTGGTAAGTCATGTTGGTGGACTGTCCCCTTGATATAATGTCCTGGAAATGGCACTTTATACCCTGAGTCCTCTTCCCCAAAACACAGACCCCCAGGATAATCATGAGAAAATTATCACGTTAATCCCAATTGAGGGCCTTTCATCAGGATTACCGACTCTACTCCCATTTGTGAAGATGGTCAAAAATAAGGAAAATCTGATAAATTGTCAGAGAAAAGTGGAAACGCAGGAGAAATTAGCCCTAAACAAAATTTAGTGTCTGGATGGTCGTGGAACAGAAAAAGGACATTAGGTAAAGATTCAGCAAATCTGCATAAAATGTTTACTTTAGTTAAGAAAAATGCATGGATAGTGGTTCATTAGTCATCACAAGTGTACATACCAATGTAAGGTATTAGTCCTCAAGAAACTGACTATCGTTAGGAAATCTATATAATCGTTGCCAGTTTTGCAAATCTAAAGCTGTTCTAAAATAAAGTTTATTAAAAAAAAACAACAACAACACTGAACCACCAGAACAACTCTCAATACCTAACTGAGTAATCTCTTAGGCTTCAATGTTCAGTGATGCCCTTGAGAACATGACCAGCCAGGATGTTCTGTGGCTGCTCTTAAAGGGCAAGAAAGACAAATCGTTTCAAGAAAGGGACAGAGCACCTCTTGGAGTTTGAAGATGCATACATACAACCTCCCAGTTCCTCTACATGTTCATTATCCTGGAGACACTGAGATGAGAGGTGCATTTCTGGGCAAGACATTCCATCGTCGGGATTTCTGATCAAGATTATGGATGTTAGGGAGGTGGTGTCAGACTACTGGTTCATTTTTTGGAGCTAGTTTTTTCCTTAAGAGTCTCACCGTACTCAGTGCAAATGCTCCAGGAAGTTTAGGACATGACACACGTTATTTTCAAGAGCACAGGTGGTGTGGCTGGTGGCAGCTGACAGGTGGATTGAAAGTGTCGGCTGTGATGAGGCATGAGTGTTAATTCTGGGGTTGTC